>OY728126.1:2500000-3750000 GCA_963277665.1 Viscum album
TTTTGTGATGGGCTATTTGTGATGAGAATTAATCACATTGCAAGTAGTCCATCTCAGAGGTTAATTGCGATGGGGGGTTTTTCCCGTCGCAATTAACTTGTTATTTGCGATATGATTTGGGGTCCCGCCGTAATAGGAAATGTGCGCTTTGGCGCGGGTTGCGCGCCAAAGTGCGGGAAGGTTATTTGCGACAGGGGGATCTCCTCGTCACAAATAGTTGTCGGTCGGAGGGTATTTGCGACAAGACCCGTCGCAAATACCAGCGGTGGAAAAGGCGTTTTTGCGACATGATGTTGCCCCGTCGCAAAAGGTTTGTCAGAAGGTCACTTTTTGTGAAGGGGGACATCGCAAATACCCTTTTAACCACCAAAACCAATTAATGCGGGTAAAGGTATTTCCGACGGGGACCGTCGCAAAACGTACTTTTTGCGATGGTAAGCCTGTCGCAACTAATCTAACCTACATATACCCTCCTCTATTTTTCTTTCTCTTCCTCTCATTTCTCACTTCCTCTCTCTCTCTAAACTGCAATTTTAGAGTGAAAATTTCTGAGTTATTATTTTTACGAAGAAGTTGTGACGGCGCTTACATCAAAATGAGATCAAGTTTAATGGTATCTATATTTTATTTAATTTAGTATTTATTTAATTTTTTCTATTAATTTTAATTATTGTTGATTAGTGGTAATTAAATTATATTTAAATTGTTTTGTTATCTGTATTTAAGTAATAAATAGTAATAAATAATAATAATTTGTAATAATTAGTAATAAATATTTATAAATAGTAATAAATAGTAATAAATAGTAATAAAAAGTAATAATTTGCAATAATTAGTTATAATTAGTAATAAATAGAAATAATTAGAAATAAATAGTAATAAAAAGGAATAAATTGAAATAAATAGTAATAAATAGGAATATTTAGTTATAAATAGTAATAAATAGTAATAATTAGTAATAATTATGAATAAATAGTAATAATTCGTAATTAATTGTAATAATTTGTAATAAATAGGAATAATTCGTAATAAATAGGAATAATTAGTAATAAATAGGAATAATTATTAATAAATAGGAATAAATAGGAATAATTTGTAATAAATAGGAATAATTAGTAATAAATAGTAATAAATAGTAATAATTAGTAATAATTAGTAATAATTAGTAATAATTACTAATAATTAGTAATAATTTTTTAATAATTATAAATAATTAGAAATAACTAGTTATAATTAGTAATAATTAGTAATAATTAGTAATAATTAGTAATAATTAGTAATAATTAGTAATAATTAGTAAAAATTAGTAATAATTAGTAATAAATAATAATAAATAGTAATAAATATTAACAAATAGTAATAAATAGTTATAAATAGTAAAAACTAGTAATAAATATTAATAATTAGTAATAATTAGTAATAATTAGTAATGAATAGTTATAAATAGTGAAAACTAGTAATAAATATTAATAATTAGTAATAATTAGTAATAAATAATAATAAATAGAAATGAATTGTAATAAATAGTAACAAATAGTAATAAATAGTAATAGATAGTAATAAATAGTAATAAATAGTAATAAATAGTAATAAATAGAAATAAGTAGGAAGAAATAGGAAGAAATAGTAAGAAATAGGAAAAAATAGAAAGAAATATAAAGAAATAGGAAGAAATAAGAAGAAATATGAAGAAATATGTAGAAATTGGAAGAAATTGGAAGAAATTGGAAGAAATAGGAAGAAATAGCAGGAAATAGTAAGAAATAGAAACAAATAGTAAGAAATAGAAACAAATAGCAACAAATAGTAAGAAATAGAAACAAATAGAAAGAATTAGCAAAAAATAGTAAGACTTAGCAACAAATTGTAAGAATTAGCAACAGATAGTAAGAATTATCAATAAATATGAATAAATATGATGAATTAGTAATAATTAGAAATAATTAGAATTTTTAATAATTAGAAACAATTAGTAATATTTTGGAATAATTTTTAATAATTTGGAATAAATAGTAATAATTTGGAATAATTTGTAATAATTTGTAATAATTTGGAATAATTTGGAATAATTTGTAATAATTTGTAATAATTTGTAATAATTTGTAATAAATAAGAATAAATAGTATGAATTAGAAATAAACAGAAAGAATTAGCAATAAATAGTAAGAATTAGCAATAAATAGTAAGAATTGTCAATAAATAGTAAGAGTTAACAATAAATATTAATAAATATGAAGAATTAGTAACAATTAGTAGCAATTAGTAACAATTTCTAACAATTAGTAAAAAATAGGAACAATTAGGAAGAAAATCAAATGTAATAAAATGTAATAAATTGTAATAACTTGTAATAACTTGGCACAATTTTCTGTGGATTGACGACACTCCTTTTGCTCGATGACTCTTATCCTTTCAACATTCACTAAATCAAAACAATATGAAAAGTATTCTTCTACATATGAATATCCAATATCATATGCACGAGTTCGAATATGCATTCATAGGACCACATTTTTTCATAATGTGTTCAGACAGTGACAAGTGATCATGGAGAGGCATCATCTTCTACCTCAAAGTATCAGGAGTAGTTGCGAACTCAATATAAGCTTATAATGGGTTTGCAAAAGTAGCAAGAAAAGATATGTTAGCGACAGCAGCAGCAGCTCGAGGAGGAGATGCGTCGACGGCAGTAGTAGCAGCAGTAGTTGCATCACGAGCAGATGGAGTACATGTGTTGTTTGACTCGTAGTTTAGGGATGGAGTTTTATCTACCATCTCCTACAGCTCCTCCACATCCTCTAGAAGATGATCCCCTTAGTGATTTGTTTTTTATGTTAAAAACATTTGAATAGAAGATTTATTGTAATCTAGACTATTTACAGTTTCTGCCTTTTATATTAGTTCAAAAATGGCATAATTTAATTTTTTTAATATTTTATTAGGTATTAGTAGTATTATATTTTTTAATATTTGTTTATTTTACTAATAATAATATCATATTATTATTTTTTATATATTTTTTTGGAAATATTGGGAATTGTAATATTTTTTAATATTTTTATTATTTTAATAAAAATAATATTAATTTATTGTTAATCATAATTTTATAAAATATATATTTTTTTAGTATTATATTTTTTAATGTCTATTTATTTTACTAATAATAAATTTTTTTATTTATTTTTATTTTAATAATATTAATATAATATTTTCGTTAATCATAATTTTATTAAATATTTTTTTTATTATGTTTATTATTTGTGGTGGGACCTTTTGAAACGGTCTCCCATCACAAATAATTTAAATATAATTTTTTATTTTTAGTATTTGCGACTGGATGATGGGCCTGTCGCAAATACTAATTGCGATGGGCCCATTGCAAAAATGTTTTTATATATATAATGTATATAATCGGAAGCATATTAGTGACTAGGAAGTTCCCCATTGCAAATATTATTTGAGAAGGTCCTTTGCAAAAGTTTTATTTATATATAATGTATATAATCGAAGGATTATTTTCTATGGGGACTTTTCCCGTCACAAATACTATTTTTTTTGTGACGGGGCCCATCCCTAAAGCCTATTTGTGACGGGATCCAATCACAAATAGCCCATCACAAATACCTCTAATTCCAGTAGTGGATATGAAATTTTAGATTCTATCTTGGATCTAAAATGAATATGTGATTCTGGTGATGAAATAGAAACATCCCCAAGTTTCTATTCCTTGAAATTCTCATGCAATGACAATAAAGATCGGTAGTGTATCATGGATGGAGTATACTGTTGAATTATTAATGAAATATCTTTAATAAATAAAAGCTTGATTAAAGAAGAAATGTCCATGAATATCAACATAAATAAAATGGGAACAAATATGAATGATAAAAGTGGTAGGATTGAAGATCTTTTAAATGAAACTGTAAAATAGATGGTTATAAAGAATTAATTAAAGGAAAAAGTTCTTTTACTAAGAATATAATCCAAAAATATAGATGGGATCTTATAGATACCAACTCAGATATAAAAAAGATGGCTAAAAATATGATATTAAAAATTTAAGAAGATATGAGACCCTGAGGAGAGGATGCACATGAAAAAATTTAAGGTAAATTTCTCTCCAAAAGATATCTCAATAAGTATAGTAACTATGTAACATCTTGGGTTTTCTAACATGATGAAATTCATCAATATTCTTTAAATTTTATTTTGGATGGATGAGCCAATTTTCTTTTTGGGATACATAATTTAATTCCAATAGTTTTATTGAACTATTACTTTTTATATAGATTCTAAGACTTGAAAAGTGAAACTGGATTTTAGATGAGTTTTTGGTGTATCAGGCCTCAGAAACACAATTTCAGGGTAATCGGTATATATACATATGGTTTGATGAAACTATGCATCCTATAAGGGTAAATTGTGTAGAAAATTTCTATATTAGACATGGTCTGTCAAACTATGCCACAAGGGGTTCATATCCATGTATGTACCTTCACTATTCTAACAAAGGTGATCTACACGGGTTGCATACGTTTTGGAAAACCATTCCACTAGTTGTGCGAGTTGTGGTACTTTGGCAGTGAAAATTGTGTGGTTAGAGAATGGTTATCAAAACTATGTGGCCAAAACCATACGAGTTATTTTTTGAGACTAAATGATGAAATTGAACCTCATTCTATTTTATCTTCTCCCCCTCCATTATCCTTCATTTCACCCATAGTAGGAGGATCTCTCCTTTTCATCTCTTCTTCTAGGTTTTCCCTTACCACTCGCATCTAAGATCTGAATCATGTTTTGTCAATCTCATTTGAATCGTGTCATTAAGGCCTTTTATCATCTTTCTTCATTTATTTATTTATCTTTACACAAAATACTAAATATGTGTGATATTTTTTGACATATTTTCGAGGAATTTTTTTAGTGGTATATTTCTCTCTTTTCATCTTGATTTATTGGTTAATATCCAACAAATGTGAATATAAAAGTATAAGGGTGGTGGTCCCTAGCTTTCTCCTTAATTTTATGGGTTTCATGGGGTGCGTACCAAAATGTGCATATAGGATTGTCTACGTGAGACCCATTATTAATTAATACCTGTTCTTAAATTGAATAAATGAGGATATGGGATGTCGTTGGGTATACCCATGTTCAATTATACATGCTATGATGGGTAGGGGATTGGAACTCTTTGGCAAGATAGGCTGGTCATTAGTTATAATTAATTTAAATGTGTTGTATGATATTATTGGCTCCATCGGATTGTGGAAGGAGTGGGCTATAGCTCAAGGTGATATCGATCATAAATAATGAGGTGACATGTTCATTAGGTTGAGGGTGTGGCCGAAGATATATGGGGTGATGGTGATCACAAGGTTGAGGTGACCTGGTTGTTAGTTTTAGGTGATGAGGTCGTGAGGATGGGGGCATGGCCCATGTGACATGAGATGTTGTTGATCACTTGGATTTAGTGACATGGTCGTAGGGGCATGAGTTTTCAGATGATTTTTTTTAGTTATATATTGGTGATATCCACTTACCATTGTTGTTTAATGCATCACTGGAGTCATTGGAACATAGATAGGGCTTAGTTAAGGTGGTGTTGACCACTCATTTTCTGTAGAGGCCTCCACATATATTTCATCTTAGGGGATGGGGTTGACCATTGGTTATGTTGGATGTTCCCACAGTAGAAAGCCATGTGGATGGTGATGGACCATCGATTGATGGTGTTGAGACAATAATTTTGGAGATGAGGCGCACTGTTATACTTGAGTTCGATGGGTTGGGATTATGTGAGGATAGATACCATCGAGCCTCAAGATGTCGGATTATTGAGACGACGACGATTATTTATATATTGGAGGATGAATATCACTATGCCTTGGAACATCAGTTATTTAGTCGATGTTTATTTTCTGAGCAATGTCCTGAGGGACCAAAGACTTTTGAGGAATGACATTTGGATGACAACAACTTTTTGGGTGGCACATGAGGTTTCAGATGGCATGAGGTGTCAGTGATATTTTTATGGGAGGTGCCTTAGGGCTCCCCATGTATATTATTCATCAAGGGATTCGTGCGAATTAATCCATGGGTTCTCTCTTATGGAAATATATATATTTTGATATGTACTGTATGCCATATATATATTTTGGTGCGTTTAATAAAAGATATATCATCATTAGTCAATGAAGGTAAAATTTTCCCTATAGTTGTCAAGACAAATGGAAGAAGGTTATTTATTAAATGTGTGTTTATTTCCTTTTTATATATAATTTTCATACACCTAAAAATTATTGATGTAATATGGGAACAAATTATTGGCGGCCTACTGAGTTCATACTCACACCCTACACACGCCCTTTGAGATGAAAGTAGACTTTATGTCATTGAGATCAGGTAAGTGATCCGGATTTTAGAGCAAGACCTTAGTGATCATGCTTCTACCTTATTCATGGTACGTATGGCAGTAAACTATGTGGTTATTCTTTATCGAGATGGACTATATTTGTAGATTTTATATATATATACATATTTGGTTGGCCACGTGAGACCATTTATACCTGTCTTGTACGACCTGTTGTGACATGTTTATCATATCAAAATGGTATTATGTGTTTGGGACTATATATTACTACTACAAGTTTACTATTCTCCCAGTTATTTTTTTAATGTTTTAATTTCTTATGTTCCTATTAGGATGTGTTATATACATATGGACTATTATTTTTATCTTCTCTAAAGGGTATAGTCTCCCCAATAACACCTAATCAAGCCATCACTACTATTCAGTAGCCTTTAACATACGAGGTGAAAAACCTAAGGCCCAATGGCCAACGATCCTGAAGCAATATTTTAGTGGAAAATGGTTCAAGGAAATTCAAAGGGTATAATAGCTGTCTATTTTTTGGTATTTCTTTGTAGCATCACAATTCCTGGGTATAAATTAGTAACAACATTTGGTTGGTAAAAAATTATATCAAGGATTTTTTGGTCCTACTATTTGGGCTATGGTAGAAGAGAACCTAGGATATTGTCATAACTAGTTAAATATTTATTTTTAGTGTTCTTAAAACCCCATAAACTAGGAAAATACCAAGTTGATAGGGGTGGGGAAATTGATGACATGCTTTGGTATTTTATTTTTCAATGATTTCCACATTGCATAGTGCACTTGGGTGTGATGTTATTGGATTTTATGGTTGGACCCTTGGCCCTATAAAGAAAGGGATGATTATTTTTCCATAATAATAGGCCCATAGAGAGACATGATATATGTATGTTACAATAAATAATTTCTTGAAACCTATAATGTACTAACACGTTTTGGGATGTTTGATGTGTCAACAAAGAAGCTAAATAGGGTTTTCCTACTAGCCATTTGGTGGAAAACTACTCATATGACCCAAGTATGTGGTTCCCGGAGAGACTAATATGATGTTTTATATGAATGTGATATATTTTCTTGATCCTAATAAGGTTAGGTACGTATGATGAAATGGGGTGAGTTGTTTAACATGTTAATAAATAAGCTAAACAATGATTTACTGCTTAGCCTTTTTTGTGACATTCTACTCAACTACACTACATTGATTAGATATAATGAAGATGAAATGTGGTTTATGATTCTAATATGTGTATAAAGAGTTCCATAAAGAATGATGATATATGATACCTAACCCTGATATGGGTAGGTAAGGGGCCATGAGGTCAAATGTCATGTGATATGGTCCAGTAGGGGACTGTAAGGGTGATAAGATGTGACGCCTGTTGCATCTTTACATATCTATGATATGTATATATATAAATATACTATTATATATATTGGACTATTGTATTTGGTATTAAACATGATGAATACTAGACGGATTCTTGTGGAGCGTCAGGAGCGCAGAGATATGGTGTCGCATGAGCATACATTGTATGAGGCCTCAGAGGGTCTGGATAAAGCCTTGGAGGGTCTGGTTAATCATGATCCATATGAATGGGCTTCAGTATAGGTGATAAATTTGTATTAGATGGAATATTTTGGACCCTGTATAGAAGATCATCTTTGTGAATTCTTTGTTCGGGTTATTGAAATCATTAATAGGAGATCTCATGGAGCTAGGACATCTATAACTTATCAGAATCAGAAGTTCCAGTCTCTACACCCATCATTATTTTAGTGTGATAGAGGACTGTAGGTAGTATAGATCTAGATTGATACTATGAAATTGATATATGATCAGCTTGAGACACCCCTAAGTAAGAGGGTAATGCTAATGACTTATATGGTCAGAGGACCGGATAAACGATGATTGGAAGTTCAGGTCCTAGAATGCATACATGAAGAACTGACTTTGAAGCATTTACAATAATGTTTATTCGAGTAATTATTCCTTGAGAAACTTAGGGAAAACTAATCATATGAGTTTGTGAACCTACAGTAGAGAGATACATCTGTCATGGATTATGTGTCCAATTTTATAGACTGGTCTCATTTTTCACCAGCTATGGTGAATGCCGACATCACTAAGGTGTGGTGTGTTGAGGATGGATTACAACAGACCATCAGGTTTTTGGTAAATATCATTAGGTATACCAAATTCCTTAAGGAATTAAACAAGGTTCTAATAATTTAGGTACACTTGATGGATCAGTCTTATTTAAGCTGGGTGATAGCATCAGGTGAGCTTATCATTGTTCATTTAGTCAGTCTGAATCATGATCGTGAGGGGTTTCAGAAGGGAAATCCGGAAAAAGACTTAGATAGACCACTGAGGACTAGTTCTTTGATGTTATTCCTTTAGTATGGGAATCCAAGACATGTTTGGATTCTGTGCGAGCGGACTCCAAATTATTGTTAGCAATGTGGTCAAATGGGTCATCTAGAGAGGCTTTGCAGGAATCCTTATTGGGTAGTTGGGAGTTAAAGACTAGGTTAGACCTAAGGACCTGATGTAGGACTGGGGGTGGTACCGGGAGCTGGTGCGTAGGACTTAGCTACTTATGGAGGTTGTAGTAGAGATATAGGGACCCAGTAAATGGTTTATTGGCCAGTAGCTAGTGTATATCCACGTGGAGGACATGCATTGTGCAGTTGGGCTTTATGCCAAGTGTATGTTTTTTGAGATTCTAGGGTCATAGTAGTTAAGAATTCCAATTATATTTAGTGGTATACCATGTTTTAATTTGTTTTGGTATGGCTAATTTTGGTGCACGAGGTACATATGAGTTTCTTTTGGACTAACAAGGCCTTGGTTGGTATGTTGGCATCATATATGATACATGATATATATATATATATATATGAGTGGAGTAGGTATAATGAATTATTTTTAGAATATATGTGAATCATGTTTTGTATTATTTTTTTAGGTATCAAGATTTTGATGGGAATGAATATGTATATACGATGTAGGTTTATTTTTGAACATCAGTTGTGATGCAGGATCATGGGAATTTGATGAGATATGGGACATGATGTGTGTCATATATGAAATGGGTATGATTTGAGAACTCTATGAGGTTTTGGAATGAAGATTCATCATGGTAGGACCTTTATGTCAATGGATGGTTAGTGGAACCATCGAAAATGTGGATTTTTTAGTGGGGAAGTGACTGAATAGATAATTCATATGGTGGGGAGTGACACTAAGGGGAATTAACCTTGATTGATAACTGGGGTAGACTAGGATTTTGTAATGATATGGGTATGTTCATTACCATATCATGGTAAATCTTTATATCTTGGGGATGAGATATTTTAAGGTGGGGAGACTTTGATGTTCAAGGTTTTTGAGAAGGTTTAAATTCCTCATTATTTTTGTATTTTTTTACTAGATGTGCCAATTTAATTTTTTCAATACAGAACGTAATTAAAAGAGTTGTATTTACCCAAGGGCTTGTTTTTAGATAGGTTTTATGTCCCATAAAGATCCTCAGGGTTTCATATGAGTTACATGAACATCAGTATGTGGATACTCATTTTCAAGAATGCACTGATTGACGCGCACAGTTTGATCAAACTGTGCGGCCCGTAAGTGGAAACTATGCTTCAAATTTCTACACTAGGCACCATTTTTATAACCATGAGGGTGGGGGTGCATGACCATGTGATTATCTACAACATTTTAGATGTGGTGATTCACATGTTCTACGCACAAATAGAAATATTGTGAACCTATCCTTGAGAGGTGTAGTGATTGGGCTATAAACACCACACAGTTGGTGCATGATTGTCCAAGACATGTTTCCATACTGTAAAAGTGATTTTTTGGAGTGAAATGATGAAAATAAACCTCCCTTATATTTCATTTTTTCCTCATAATTTCTCTTTCATTTAATTTGAAGTATGGGGAGTTGTTCTTTACTTCTCCTCTATGCATTGTCTTATCTCTACCATCTGAGCTTTGAATCATATTCTCTCAGTCTCATTGGTAGCATATTGGTATGGTTTTCAATACTCGTATTTTTTTTTTCTAATTTATCTCACTATATGTAATGTTAAATCTATGGGATATCTTTTCCATATTTTCAAGGCTTTTGTCTTAAATCCTTATTTATCTCGTTTTACCTCTAATTAGAGGTAGATATCAAATCAGGGAGTGAATATGATTATAAGGTAGGTGGTGTCTAGATTTCTCCATAATTTTATGGGTTTTTTTGGGTGCATGCCTAAATGCACACATTGGGTTGTCCAAGTGAGGCCCCTAATTAATATTTTTTTCTTTTAAATTGAATAAATGATGTTATGAGAGGTTTTGGGTATTCCATAGTTCAATTATACATGCTAATATGGGTAATGAGTTTTGACCACATGGGAAGGATAGGACAATTGCTAATTTTAGTTAATTTAAAAGTGTTTTTTGATATGATTCATTCCATGTAAATGTGATAGAAATGGAATGAGGCTTTATGTGATTTTGATCACCAGTATTGTGGTGAATCAGTCGTCATATTGATGGAGTGTCCTAAGATACATAGGGTGATTTTGATCACTAGGTTGAGGCGACATGGTTATTTATTTGAAATGACGAGTTCATCAGGATGTGGGCATGGATAGTTTGACTTGAGATGGTGTTGACAATTAGGATTTAGTGACATGGTTGTAGGAGAATTAGGTGTCGGATGATGTGTCATAGGTATATTTTGAGGACTTCCACTCACCATTATTTTCAAACACGTTGTTAGAGTCGTATACTCATAGATTGGAATCATTTGAGGTGGTGTTGACAGATCATTATGGGTGGATGCCTCCATAGATATTGTTTCTTAGGGGATAGTGTTGACCATCGATTTTGTTGGTGGTTATCACCATAAAAATCCAGATGGATGGTGATGGACCATTTGGTGTTGGTGTTGAGACCATCGGTTGGGGTCCAAATCTCACTATTATATTTGAGGTTGAATGTCTGAGGTTATGATATGAAATATATCATCATGCCTTAGGATGTAGGGTATTTGAGTGGATGTTGATTATTTATATATTGTGGGATGGATATAATCACTCCTTGAGATGTTGTTTTTCAGTTGATGGTGATTTTTTTAGCATTGTTCATAAGGGCCAAGTACTTAATGGGTGTTTTGTTATGATGTTGGTTACTTTTTCGATGTCATATGAGTTGTCGGATTCCATGAGGTGGTAGTGATATATTTATGGCTGGTTCTTGTGGGTTCCCCAGGTATCTTATTAATCAAGGGACACCTGAGAATTAATCCATGGGTCCTATCCACTTTATATATATATATATATAGACATGTATTTTATTCCATATATATATATATGAGGGGATGTGATCAGAGATATATCGATGTTGGGCAATTTAGGAAAATGATTATTTATGGCTATCGATAACAAGGGTAGCATTTTATTTATTAAATGTGTGTGAATTTCCATTTTATTTGTATTTTTCATACATCTAAATAATTATGGATATAAATCATGCACAAGATTTTGGTGTCCAACATAGTTCATCCTCACACCATACATGGGCCCTTAAAGACATGCGTAAAAATTATATCATTGATATTTGGTATGGATGAAGCTCGGGAGATAGACCTTAATGATTATACTAGTAATTGTTTCTTGTGATGGATTGTTGTAGACTAGGTGGTTCTTCTGCATCAAGTTAAACTTTATTTTGGGATTTTATATATGTGTACCTATGTATTCACCCATGATTGACCTTGTTTATCTATCTTTTATTACCTGTTGTGGAATTTTTATCATCTTCAAATGGTATTATACATTTTGTATTATTTATTATTGTATCCATTTTATTATGAATATGATGATTTCTATTGTTGATTTTGTTTCTTATAGTCCTTTTATGCTATTTTATATACATATAAACCATTATTGTTTTCACCAATAGAGGGTATAATCTCAATACTATCACATAATTAGACCCTCTATTCTAGTCAATATCCTTTGGTTTATGGGGATTCATGCCAAGTCCTAGAGTCCATCTATCCATGACCACTATTTGAGTAAAAAACCAGGTCAGGTCACTATAAACTAAGAGTTTTCTATATCTAAAATTTGCTATGATATAGTTGTTCTTTATAAGAAGTGTAGTTCTACAAATAATAGAGGAACTAATGTTCTTATATTATCAAATATTTAGGAACATCATTGCAATATACATTGAATATAATATTCCCAAAAAAAGTAAGAAGAGGTAATGTAGTTCCAACATCTCATTTAAGGAGAACAAAATGTGGTATGATTCTTTTGGATGATTTTTCATTTGTTCTAACCTCGGTCATATGGAAAGGTATTTTAATTTGAGAAATTCCTGGAAGGGAAAAGAATCTATATCGAGATACTCCACTCCTATGAATTATAAAGGGAAAAATTCTCCAGGAAAAAGGATTATTATGCTATAAAATAAGTTCAATGCTTTAGAGAATGAAAATAATCCTAAAAATGGTTTATTATGCGCCAGAATCTTGATTTTCACACCAAATATCTTGGATGAAAATAATGATAATATAGAAGAAAAAATAGTAAGTAGTTACAGCAATGAAGGAGGAAAAGAATATGAAGGTGTATCGAAATACATTACTTTTTCCATTGAGGTATAAATTTTACATAGTGATCCCACACAAAACAATAAGAGGTAAAGGATGAATATAAAATGCTGAAGGAATCCATCGGTGAGATCCACTACTGATAAAACTCAAGAAGTTATTTGTTCATGTTTGATTAAATCTATAATTATATAAAATCATAAGACAAGGAAGGATATCAATTCATTTAACCATGAAGATAAGTATGCAAGTAAAAGCATGTGTGGAAGTTCCTTTGGAAAGAGGTTAAGTTTCTTGATCATAAATTATGATAAAGAACATGAAGAGTTGATTGAATTCTTTTACTAAAACTTATAAAGGTGGAAAGGAAAGGTGGATAGTGGTGGGTTGGTTTATTTTTATGAGCCCTATTCCACAACATTATGAATTTTTATTTACCCATCACTTTATATGATTTATAGTTTTAAAATATTTGTGAATATGTGAATAATTAAGGTGGATATATGATCGATGGGGTGATTATTCATGGAAAGAACATTTTTAATTGAGGATAGAGCTTTAGACAAGAAGTTTGTTGCATGTAAATGAACAACCCAGTTTTGTTTCAAATTAAAATTGATATTTACATAAATTAATTGGAATTAAGGCTAATGATTCATGATTGTAGATAATTTCCATGATGATATTACGTGGAAAGATGACTTGGATTATGTTCAACAAAACTTGTATCAAGAAATGTGCTTCTATTAGGCCACAAATCAAGTCCGTTCAGTCCTATTAAATAGAATTGAATGGGAAACATAAAAAACCCCAAAAAACTAATTTTACTTTCATATATTTGTTTTTATAACAAGGGGTTTGAATTTTGTTATTAGTTATTTTGATTTTATAGGATACTGAAATATACTAAAATATTTTTCCCAAACAACTGATTCCACCATTTCTATAGACTAGAAACTGGTATCTTCAAGAGGATTCAATAGCGAATGTCTATAAGGGATTTTTTATAAACATGAAATATTATTAATCCTTATCATTTTGGGAAATTTTATTACGATATATCAATTATCACATCATGTGGAATTTTTCTCACAACCAAATACTTTACTTATATACTAGTGGTGTGGTGTGAAGTGAATAGTAAGAAAAAGTTGTTATTTGTTTCTTATAATTATTGAATGACATTGAAATCCTTGTTGATTATCTATAAAAAATCTTTTTTCCTATAATGATATCCAACTTATTATCCTTCGATAATTTATAGTCCTTATCAAATTTAATGTGTTAAATTCACTCAATGAATCTTTTGTGAAAATTTAGAAATAAAGGATATCAGATTGTATAACATGTATTTTTAAGGGGTATGTCTTATCAAAAAGTGGTTGATGCCAAAAATAAAGGTTTTTTACACAAGTGTCAATCATATCCCAAAAGGGGGAGATATATTTCAAAATGAAAAATAGAGAGGCTATTTTTCTTAGAGGGAGTACTTTCTTTTACAAATGGACTGCTTCCTAAGAAATTCAGAAATTCTAGTGGAAAAAGAAGAACATGGACTAAACCCTTGAATTTTATTAAAAATAATGGGGTGAATTGAAAATAATGTTTTGTTCACTTGGTCAAAAAGAGATAAATGAAATATTTTCAACTAAATCCAAGGGGGAGATTGTTTATATCCTATTAATGTGGAATGGATTTTTTGAAAACATATGTGTTTTTTATGTTTTGAAAATACCATTGGTGAAGTGGTGATTCCTAAATAATTGTTTTAGATTCACCTGATGGTGAAGTGGTGGTGCTTGGAGAATTATTGTGGATTCATTTGTTCACATCAGATGACATTCTTGAACAATCCTATATGTCATGATTATTGTTGAACTGATATTATGTTCCAATACTTATTTCGATGAAGAAATACTGCTTCCATAATATTGAAGAATATGAATTAATGAAGTCCACTTAAATAGTTATTTGAATAAAGAAGATTTAAAATAGACCATGAAAAAAATTAATTAGTCGAAAGAGTGGGTTGGGTTGGATTTTTATATTGAATTTTTCTAAACTTTTTATTAGAGTTTAACTAAAAAATAGGTCTAGCCAAGCAATCCAACCTTCCATATCATCCAAGAATTTCTAGGATAAGGGATCAACTATGTCTAAGGGAGTCATTATGGCCATCCCACAAGGTGGTATAGGTTTAGAGTGTGTTGGTGAATAACACTTTCATAGTGTGTTTAGGTGGGCATGCTTGAGCTAGGGAAGAGGGTATTCACCAGTCAATGTTCTCTATCACCCCAATTGTCTTTAGGTATGGATATAGAAGAGGACCCCATTATACTCTATGAGTAGTCATGGATGAATTAAATTATAAATTATAGAGATCATCCAAGTAAAAAACTGATGTGGGACTCGATAAAGTTGTTACTATTCATATGCTTAAAAATATACACAAATAATGTGCATCGTAAGATTAATTTCATTTGGTCCATACATTTAAATTAATGAACATCTTCAACCACCTAACCCTTGATTATTTCCAGTGAAACTATGTCTTTGGGATTTTATCTCCATTTAATCTCCATGGATGTTGATATTTACACTCCATAACTTCATTCTGCATTATGGATGCATCGAAACTGAAAGTGGAAATGATTTTGATCCAAAAAACCTACCCCATAATGCATGAGATTACACCATAATATGGATGGTGAATTTCAATGGTTCTCGAAAATGGGTTTGTGATTCTTCATGGAAGAATCTCAATTTCTCAATAAAACAAGGAAGAAATGTTAGGATGAAAATGTGTTGGTCAGAAAATAGAGACCCATAAGTTATTTATGTGATATTTTCTTCTTACGTCATAGAGACCTAGTTTCACCATGGAATGTATAATCTTGCACGAAGAGAAGAATATGAATCCTAGAAACCTATTCATGTGACATTTATACATAATGAGTATTTATGTATAGGATTTATCCATAATAAAGAGTCTGAGTGATGAGTTGTGTGTTTTATAGAAATAAAACCATGTAAAGAATATAAAAAATACCCATGTATCGTCAGCTGCAGAAAGTGGGAGAATTATGGAGGAGTTATAACATGAAAAATGTTGATCTAGTTAAATAAATATTTACAAATAGTAGTATGTGTGACCATTCTATAATGAATCAGGGGTATTTAAAAAGGATTTATTATGGTGGAGTTGATCATGCTATAGTATCTATGCATTAGATGATGAAGAATAAAATTGATAACATTTTTAGGTATTAATGACCGAGTAATTAAATTCCCAAAAATTAGTGGGTATTCTCAATTAAATGAGGGATACTAAATTTGTTATTTATAACACATTTAAATAATAGAATTAAATGAGTCTTTTATTATTCACATTTAATTTTCAATTGTGGTAAAAATGTTCTTGCAGATGAATAATATTAAAGAGAAAGTAATATTTAAAGATCGTATTGAGATCCCGGTACATATATAAGGTTTTGTTCCAGTGATGGGATGGAATAACAATGGTTTGTAAACCATTGATAATCTCTCCAAGAAATGTTTTTTATTTATGCGTAAATTTCAATGATAATAGTCATTCCAAATTGTTTGGGAAGAATAGGTGTTACACCAAGTTGATTTCACAAAATTGAAGAAGTGGTAAGAATGTCAACATAGAGTCTATATAGATTGATTGATGTATTCCATTAAATTATTACTGATAAAGGGACCTATATGTCCATAAAATGTGGGTGGGTCCTTTTCTGACTAAAGAGAAATGAAAGATGAAGAAGGTGATTCTTTCCATTAGCAGTGATCCAATGAAAGAAGGTTTGAGGTGGTGACCATTGGAAAGAAATGATTTATCCCTAAACATATATGGCGGTGAGCTTGGGAATAAGAGTGACCTAGCTCGATACATCAAGCTGTGATATTATTATGTTTGGCACCCCAACACAATTTTGGGTGTATGATCCTTATACTAGCCCTTTGTGAAGAACCTAGTAAAATATCATGTCCATTTTTACTTTATGCATGCACGCCAAAAGTATAACGCCCTAACCCTAGTTACCTAAAGATGGTGCATTATTACATAACATTGGAATAATCACAAGAGATCTAGTCCCAAAAGGACAATTAGTTTATTAACCCTAGAAGTACTAGATACATACATAAGTTTTACATTACATTATGGAATGGATAAACAATAAAATTGTGCCCCCTTTGAACACAGTCATATCCCTTAGACTATTATTACAGGTTAATCGTAATATACTTCTTCACATCCTGGAAAAAATAAAACATAAGAAATGGGTAAGCTCAGATGCTCAGTAAGGATAAAAATATATAGGAAACTATCACAAATAAGCATAAACATTTAATAAAATGTATAAGGCTAAAACACAATCCTTTTAAAATTAAACTTCAGAATAATATGGAAAATATAAATTCAGTAATTCCATTTACTTAAAAACATGGATATTATACTAGTCAAATAATCATATGTAATATCAATATCCAATTTCATAATGATGGAATTCATAATGCCAGACATCATATCCACATAGTCAAGGGATCGTTCCAAGACTAAAAATAATATTTTTTCAAGGCCTTGGGCCAAGACACTAGTTTGTCTCATGTGACCTACCGATGCATCGAGGAGCTACATCAGACTCCACCCTTCACTTACAAAGTCCAATACATTCCTCATATGAAAATTTTGAAACATAATATAAACATTCATATTAAAACTAGCATAAAAAATGTTAATAATTTAACTATAAACCATGGAGGGTATAGAAATAAAACATCCACAGTCAAACATATCACATGACCATCAAAACAATTTTAAAGATTGTATCATAATAAATCAACTTCAAACAAGTGTAAAATCTATTAAAAGATGTTGACATAGATGAAATCAAAACTATTTTATAGAAATATCTATTTATATTTTGAAATCATTTAAAAGTCACATAATTATAAAATAATAAATTTATTTTGAAAATATTCTTATAATTTTTTAAGGGAAGCTTTGAAGGTGTCATAAAGGTAAAAAATAGTTACACCCTCCGTATAAGTTAAAAAAACATTCCTACCTTAATATTTTGAAAAGGACATAACATACCTCGTTTTGGAAAACGATGAAAAGATTCTTTTTGAAACATTTTATAAAAAGTCAAAGAATGGTATAAATGACTTTAACCCATATTATATGAAATAGTAAAAAGGTTTTGAAATAATGTTTTATGAAACACAGATGTGGATGATAAAGAGGTACGAATAGATACTCATGTTTAAATAGCCTCAGATAAGGAAGAAATTGCATAATTAACCCTTACCTTGTACTTGTCCTTGGTCGAGGGTAAATTAAACTATTGTATAATATTAAATTAATTTTTATTAAGTTATACAAGAGCTACATAAATAAATATGATATCATATATGATATTTTAAAATTTATGTGTTAATAATATTTCAGTAGTATCATTGTTTCGGTTGTTAACAGATTCATTTTCCTTTATATGTTTTGTTACATAAGTCTTGTTTGTTATTAATAGGATTTATTTATTTAATATAAAGAATGATATTAAGTTCATAAACATTATTTTTAATAATAAAATGGAAATTATTCTTGAATGGTTACGATGAGGAAATGAATCCTATCACGTTCGTGGAGATGGTAATCTGTACGTACGCACGAGCAACAATATCATTCTTTTGATGGTAAAATCGTATGTAATTTGATGGTAAATCATATATAAAGAATAATTAACTTTTTATATTTATTATTTACATCAATTATACTCATTATTATATTCATCCAAATAATTAAGTGTTGAATAACAAACTATACCACGATGTGGAGACGGTAAGCCGTACGTATGCATGTATGGTGACATTGTCATTCATATGATGGATAGAATAATGAATATAGTTGTACAATATTTATAATAACATCATAGTATGTATAAGGTACTGGAGTTATTATTTGGGTATGTAAACAAAAATTAAACAGAAAGTGGAAGATGAAAAGAACTTTGAATGAGGTGATGAAATTATTACATTTCATTCGGGTGTTTCCTTTTGATTTGATCAAAAGGGCTCCTTAGGTTGGATTTATGTTCAATGTAAGGCCTCTAAGATAAAGTGAGGATAGTTGGGAGGATATTTGAGTATGTTTGGGTAGATAAAAATGAATTTGGAGGTGTAATTGTGAGATACGGGGAAGTACCCTTTTATAAGATAGGTGAGGGTCACTTTAGGAAAAGCATGAAATATTAATTTATTATACAATCATATTCAACATATAATGGATCCAAATGAATTTATTTCGAGGATAAGGTGTGGATGGGTCGAAATACTCTCTACCAATTGGTTTTAGACAAGTTTAGGTCACCATTTTATCCTTATCTTTTCGATTTAACTTTTAGTTAAATAGATTATTTTTACCATGTCTTCCAGTATTATTTTAATAAATGGTTAATAAAATTACTATAAAATACAAAGAGAACATAAAGTATTTAATTAATTAAATATATATAATTATATATGTCTTTTGTTCTAACTATATATTTTTAGGAATATTACACCATTTAATAATATAGTATTTATTTTAAAAACATATTTATGTCAATTTTGGCACTATTTAGTATTTGGTTTTTGTGAAAGTCAAAAAAACTTGATTACTTCAAAAAAAATAAATCAATCATAACATGTCATATTAACCTATAAAATTAGTGTAATTACTCAAAAGTCTCAATTTACATTTATTTGGAAATTTATTATATCAATTATTTTAATCTTTCGTTAATAAGGTAATTACCGCACCACCATCATGTCATAAATAAATTTAATTATCTAATGTCTAAAAATTATAAATAAAAGACCATTATGTAGGAAATATGGTTATATTTCTAATAAATATTTATAGTTGAATTTATCTTATGTATAACCCTATATTAAAAAAAATTGTTATTAAAATTTGAATTTAACACTTTTAACTCTTCTTTAAATAAAATAATAATAAATGTCCTAATCTAATCCTAGTTGATCATATAGATTCATATTTTATCCAAATGGTTGATTTTGGCCAAAATACACTTATCCAACAGAATTTGGTAATGTGCTAGGGTAATTATAATATCATTTTTACATTGAATTGCCCTATTTACATTTACCCGTGGAAAACAAAATTCAAAAGTTACTATTCACCAAATATTACCTTCTTCCCCTAGAACCACATTTTACTTAATAATTTCAACCATGCCTCTCATATTTTTGAAATTAAATTCTCAGAATTGGTAAAATTACGTTTTACGCAAATTTACTAACGTGCCTAAAAGGTGGGTAAAACATGTTAAAAAGTTCAATAAAATTTTATACATCTAATTTTATTATAAAATGACTCAATGAATTAAAATTAACTTATAAAGGTATTATGTATCTATTTTGACTTAAAATAAATTTAAGTAAAATAATTAATTATTTAAATAAAAAGTCGTTATTAAACAATAACGTAGTATTTTTCACTATTCCTTAAAAATCGAATGTTTTCATAAAAATACCAAAAATTAACCCTAATCCAATTTTGATATTCAAAATTAAAAATTGATTTCTCTTTTAACAAATTCAAAAAAATAAGTAGAATTGATTAATTTATAATTAATTCTCATTGTCAAAACCAAAAAATGGGTTTTAAAAAAATAAAACTATCAAAAGATTGACATGTGTTTATGTCCAATTTAAATGTCAAATTACTTATAATTACCAATAGTATATTAAATGATAAAAATATAATCTAATTATACATGAAAATAAATAAAATTCATAATTTAACGTTATATATTATTTCGATTAAAAAAAGTTTTTTTCAATTAATATTTAGTATTTTTCACTATTAATCAAAATATGAAAGTTATTAGAAAAGTACCAAAAATTTATCCAAATTATATTTTTATGTCATGATTATAAAGAAGAATTTAATTTCACTAAATTTAATATATAAAAGCATCAAATATTGGATTTGAAAAGGATTCTCCATTAACAGGTAGAGAAACTGCATTTTTTGGAAAATACATCTATTTTCTAAAAATTGAATTTGTCCTTATATTATGTCCAAGAAACACAAATGTTGAATTTTAAAATTATATAGGATATATATAAAATTCAAAATTTGGTTAATACTATTCATAACATCTTTGTTAATGGCATGTTTGGTAAGTCATGGTACGCTCAAACTCGGCAATGCGTGTAGCAAAAGCTATTGAATTACTTTAAAGAGGTTACATACTATGAAATAATGGGGTGTTACATTCTTCCCTAGTTAAATAAATTGTTTCCTTGAAAATTTCAATTGATCTTCAAAAATAAAAATTTAAAGATAGAAAATACCTTTGTGGAAAACCCACATCGGAGATAGGGTTAATAAAATTTAGTCTCAATAATAGGGAAAGGGAAATGAAAAGGTCACCACCAAATTATGATTTTTGAATATGAGAACATTGGTGGCTATTAATATTGGAGGAAAAGGTATAAATATTTTTTGGGAGTGATTGAGGTCATCAATCAAAAACAAGTGAATGGAAAATTGAGGGCCTCAAATCCATAAATCTTTGATGATTAAAATATTTTCAGTTCAAAAAAACATAAGGTATTAAGACAACACATTTTTGGGTTTAATATCCTTTTCCTAATGTTTAAAAAATAATTTATTCATAGAATAAGAAAAAATAATACTTGAAAAGTAGAGTTCCATCCATTAACTAATTTCTACCACAAACTCATCTTTCACTCCAAAATATTATAGAACATAAAAATATTCTATTTATCATAATCATATAGGGCTTCAAAAAATGAATTTATAATTAATCTATCAGATCATTTAAAACAATTACATTATAAAAAACAAGGACATCACGTAGGCTAGTGGTAAGTGATTCACCCTTGTCACCCTTCGGTTGCAGGTTCAACTCTCACGGCCTTGCCAGAGGCGATGAGTTGTCACCCGACCTCCAGGATGCCCTTTTTTATAATAATCCAAAAATAATCCTAAGAAATTATTTAACCTTAAACAATAGTATCTAATGTCCAACTTTATTCATTCCAACCTTGAGACTTATCCAAAATACTTCTGTCTAAACTCACAGTCTAGAATTTATAAGAAAGGCAAACACATTGAATATATCATTTTCCACGTAATAACATGTGACTACCTTCATCGTGTATTCTCTTTAAACATTGTAATACCCTTAATTACCATAAATCCTTATTGATTAAATTCATGATCCCTTATTCCTTATATAATACTAGATATACTGCTTATATCCAAAAAATTTGAATGCTCTAACAATGATGGTAAAAACAAACTATTAATCAGTTCCGTGGTAGTCAAGAATACATAATATAATTTATCCAAATCATCCAAATTTTATTCCAAAATCACTACCTCAGTATCAGGGCCATATTAATGTTTATCTTTCCTTGAACCATGTATTTTTCAAAAAAATTAACTTTTTATTGAGTCACTTTTCTTAGTACCATATAATCTCAAATCCTTAATGAAATAGTACTGCATTACAATCCTTATTTATATCCATAATTTATATAACCTGTACATCGTTGATACAACACTCAAATGACATTATTCATTAATAGAAACATAATAACACTACCCATTCCTCTTCATTTGTAGTAGTATAATAACTTGATTATTATCCTCCTCCAATATAAATTTTTATTATGAAGCCACTTTAAGGACAAGTGGGAAACCATGGTTTACAAAACAAAAACCACTACATACTAAAAAAACTCACAAAATGGTTAAACACAAGACTAAGGTTCTTTTATTCAGACACTCTATATAGTTCCCAGTGCATAGTACTAACCTGAGTGTTTGGATCCACTTTGATGAGTTCTTCAAGGTGAGTAACCATTCTGTCTATTATCTGAATGAATTCCTCCAAGGTGATTTTGCATTGATTGAAGCCCCAGGAAATGATAAGGTATTGCTTGTCTATCCACACTTCTTGCTCCTCGGTGGCATCAAAATTCAACCTTCATTAATAAATTCTTAAAATGTCTTCATTTGAGGCGTTGGGCCAAAGGACTTTTTCAATCATTTCTTCCTTGGAGTGGAGGATGAGCTTCAGACACCCCCTACTTCTTCTTCCATCACTCTTGGTTCTTTACTTGGGTCCCCACATTCCCTTTCTTGTTGGCCCTTCCTTTCCTTGTTTCCGCCTTTCTTGGCCGACCTAGTTTCCATCGGTTTTGGAAAGTAAGAGTTGTCTTTTCATCCCTTGGATTTTCCCCCTGGACCACGATACATTTCCCTGAGTCACGCTTTCCTTTTTTCCCATTCTTCCTTCTTGTGCTGTGAGGGCCTTTCCCTTGGAAATGTTCCGCACTGTCCGTCGAGACTTGGATATACCCATCATCACATGGATCTTCCTCCTGTGTTAGTGTTTGTTCTTGATCCTTCAGACCTTCAAAATGGTTTTTCAACTGCACCCCTGAGTCTTCTTTGGGGGGCCTCAGCCTGCACCAAAAATATGCCTTTCCTGCTTTGACCTCCAAGCCATTCTTCTTCCCCTTTCTCCCAGCCTGAAAGAATGGGGAGTTATGAATGGGAGTGTTTGGGTCCAAGGGCCCCAAGACACTTACTCCCTCCTGTCTCCTTTTTCCATGTAGTGAATCTGTAGCAGCTTGCAAAAAGGAATTCCCCTGATGTGCTTTTCCAAAATTCTAGGAAATTATTCTATTATAATCCTCAAAGTCTATCTTAGGGTAAAGTTCTCTAATCATATTTTTTCTAAATCTTGTTTTAAATGTTTTTATTAAAAATCCCCTGATACCAACTGTAATGCCCCAACCCCATTTACCAAGAGTTGGTGCATTATTACAAAAAATTGGCAAGATCACAAGAGATCATGTCCCAAAAGACAGATTAGTTTAGTAGCCTTGGAAGTACAAGATATATACACATGTTTTACATTACGTAATAAAATGAAAAAACAACAAAATTTTGTTCCCTTTGAACACGGTCATATCCCTTATCCTATTCTTGTATGTTAATCGTAAAATACTTCTTCGCATACTAGGAAAAATAAATCATAAGAAATGGGTGATCTCATATGCTCAGTAAGGTTAAAAATATATCAGAAACTATAATAAATAATCATAAACATTTAAGGAAATGTATAATACTAAAACACATGTATTTTAAAATTAAACCTCAGAATAATATGGAAAAGATAAATAAAATAATTCCATTAACATATACTCATGGATATTATACTATTCAAATAATAACATGTAATATCAATGGTGAATTTCATAATGATAGGATGCATAATGTCGGATATCATAACCACATAGTCAAGAAATCATGCCAAAACTAAAAATAATATTTTTTCAAGGCTTTGTGCCAAAACACTAGTTTGTCTCATGAGACCCACCGTTCCATCTATGAGCTATAGCGGGCTCCACCCTTCACATACTTTGTCCAATGCATTCCTCATATGAAAATGTTGAAACATAACATAAACATTCGTATTAAAACTAGCATATGAAATGTTAATACATTAACCATAAAACATGAATGGTATAAAAATAACATATCCAAAGTCAAACATATCACAAAACCTTCAATAAAATATTGAAGATTTTATTATAATAAATCAACTTCAAACAAGTTTAAAATCAAAGGATGTTGACATGGAAGAAATCAAAACTATTTGAGAGAAATATCTCTTTCTATTTTGAAATCATTTAAAAGTCACATAATTTTAAAATAAAAAATTTATTATGAAAATATACTTATAATCTTGTAAGGTTAGATTCGAAGGTGTTATAACGGTAAAAAATTTCCACCCCCACCGTATAAGATAAAAACATTCATAACTTAATATTTTCAAAAGGTCATAACGTACCTTGTTTTGGAAAACAACGGAAAGATTCCTTTAAAAAAAATTAAAAAAATTGAAACAAGGGTGTAAATGACATTAAACCATATTCTAGGAAATAGTAAAAATGTTTTCAAATACATTTTTCAGAAACACGGATTTGGATGATAAAGAGTTCCTAGTAGATACTCACGTTTAAACAACCTCAGAAAATCAAGAGACTATAGAATTAACCAGTACTCTGTATTTTTCCTTAGTCGAGGGTACATTAAACTTTTATATAATAGTTAAATATTTTTTATTAAGTTATAAAAGAACTAAATACATAAATATGATATCATGTATGATCTTTTAATAATTATTTTTTAATAATATTTTAGTAGTATCATTGTTTTAGGTGTTAAATGATTGGTTTTCCTCTATATGTTTTGTTACGTAAGTTATGTTTGTTATGAATAGGATGTATTTTATTCATATCCAAAATGATATTATGTTCTTAAAAATTATTTTTAATCACAAAATGGAAATTATTCTTGAATGGTTACGATGGGGAAATGAATCTTATCGCGTTCGTAGAGACGGTAATCTGTACGTAGGCCTGAGCGACAATATCATTCTTTTGATGGAAAAATCTTAGGTAATCTAATGGTATATCATATATATAGAATCATTAGCATGTTATATTTATTATTTACATCAGTTACACTCATTATTAAACCCATCCAAATAATTAAGTGTTGAATAACAAACTACACAACGAGGTGGAGACGGTAAGCTGTACGTATGCACAAATGGGGACTTTGTCATTCATAGGATGGATAGAAAAATCAATATGGTTTTACCATATTTTATAATAACAAAATTGTATGTATATGGTACTGGACATATTATTTTAGTATGGAAACAACAAACAAAGATGATGTGGAAGAAGAAAATAACTTTGAAAGAGGTGATTAAATTATTACCTATTCTTCGTGTTCTTCATTTTGATTCGATCAAAAGGGCTCCTTAGGTTGGATTTCTGATAAATTTAATGTCTCTAGGTTGAAATTATTGTATTTATTAGGATATATGAGTAGGTTTTGGCTGAGACAATTGGATTTGGAGGTGTGATTTTGAGATAAGGGGAAGTACCATTTTATAAGAGAGGTGAGGGTCACTTTTGGAAAAGCTGGATATATTAATTTATTATACAATCACATTCGGTTTATAATGGATAAAAATATATTTATTTCTAGGATAAGGTGGGTATGGGTCTAAATAATCTCAACCACTAGGTTTTATACAAGTTAGGTCACAATTTTAACCGTATCTTTTAGATTTAACTCTTAGTTAAATAGTTTAATTTTAACCATTTCTTCTTTTATTATTATAATAAATCGTTAATAAACCTACTATAACATTCCAAGAGAACCCCACGTGTTTAACTAATAACATATATATAATTATGTAAGTTATTTCCCTGAACCTTAAATTTTTAAGAATATTATATCATTTCATAATATTGTATTTGTTTTAAAAACTTGTTTATGTCAATTTTAGCACAATTTAGTATTGGGTTTCTGTGAAATTCTAAAAAAGTTGATTACTTAAATCCAAATAGATTAAATCAACCTAAAATGTCATATTAAACTATTAAATTGGTTTAATTAATCAAAATTATAAATTTACATTTATTTGGATATTTATAATATCAATTATTGTAATATTTCATTAATAAGGTAATTATTGCATCATCATTGTGTCATAAATAAATTTCATAATTTATGGTCTAAAATTTATAAATAAAATACCATTAGGTCGGAAATCTTTTTATCTTTCTAATAAATATTTATAGTCTAATTTATTTTATTTATAACACTATATTAAAAATGTTTTATTTATTAAAATTTGAATTTAACACTTTTAACTATTTGCTAAATAAAATAATAATAAATTTCTTAATCTAATCTAAGTGGATCAAAGAGGTTCAAATTTTATTCCAAAGGTTTATTTTAGTCTAAATACACTTATCAAATAGAATTAGGACACGTTTTAGGGTAACTATAATATCATTATTACTTTGAATTACCCTATTTACTTTTAATCGTGGTAAATAAAATTCAAAAGTTACTATTCATCAAAAATTATTTTCATCCCATTGAACCACATTTTACATACTGATTTCAACCATGTATCTCGGATTTTTGAAATTCAATTCACAGAAGTGGTGAAATTAAGTTTTATGAAAATTAGTTAATGTGCCTAGAATGTGGGTTAAAGACGTTAAAAAGTTCAATAAAATTTTATACATCTAGTTTAATTATAAAATTACTCCAATGAATTACATTTAAATTATATAGGTAATATTTATCTATTTTGACATAAAATAAATTTAAATAAAACAATTAATTATTTGAATAAAAAGTCAGTTTTAGACAATAACACAGTGTTTTTCACTATTCATCAAAAATTGAAAGTGTTCAGAAAAATACAAAACATTCATCCTAAGATAATTTTGATATTAAGAATTCAAAAATAAATTCTAGTTTACTAAATTAAAAACATATATGTTTCATTAATTAATTGAGAATTAATTCCCATTGTCAAAACCAAAAAGCTGGTTTTTAAAAAGTAAAAACTATCAAAAGATTTACATGTGTTTATGTCCAATTTAAATGTAAAATTACGTATAATGACCTCAATTATTTTAAATGATAAAAATATAATCTAATTATACCTTAAAGCCACTCAAATTCATAATTTAACATTATAAATTATTTCTATTAAAAAGGTTGTCTTCAATTAAAATATATTATTTTTCACTATTCATCAAAATAAGAAATTTATCAAAAAAGTACCAAATATTTGTCCAAACTAAATTTTTATGTCCCTCTTCTAAAGAATAATTTAATTTCACTAAATTGAATATATAAAAGTGTCAAATATTTGATTTTAAAATGGTTTTTCATTAAAAGGAGAAAAATAACATTTTTAAAAAAATACTTTTTTATCTGAAAATTGAATTTGTCCTTATATTATGTCTAAGAAACAAAAAATTTTATTGTTTAAATTATATAGGATATATATAAAATTCCAAATGTGGTTAATACTATTAAAAACTGCTTTTTGAACGACTATTTTGGTAAGTCGTGGTGCACTCAAACTCTGTGTTTCGTGTAGCGCAAGCTATTGAATTAATTTAAAGAGGTAATGTATTATGAAATCATGGGGTGTTATAAAAATAGATCCATAAATCTAAAGAATAACATATTAAAGATAATAATAAGTGACCGTCAATGTTGAGTTATCAATATCCTTAAGGGAAATTGATACTTTAATGAACAAAGAGTTTTAAGTTTCACTAATAGTGTATACCAAGATTCACCCCTCCCACTTGGGGTAATATCACTCTAAGTCAATTGTATAATTATGGAACTAATTCTAGTGGAATGTGATGGGAATTTTGTGGGAAAGTCATATTAAGTGATATAATCACCCCCTTATTGGGAACATTAATGTTTTTATAGGTGTCATATGTCATGATACACGGAAGTTTCATGTTTCCTACTTCTCTAATAGTGATGTTTGATGTTATGATTTGGTTTCTAAAGCTAAATATATGGACTTTCTATATCTTAGTCTGGGATAGTTCCACTTTAGTGTTGATGAATTTCTATTTTTATTCTTATCCTTGAACATCTATTTTTTTTCCATTGTACTCTGATATTGTTCTGTATTATTAATTCATTGAATTATATGATTTTTCATTCATTCATAATGTAGTCATGTTATATTTTATAATTTCTTTTCAACGGGTTAGGTGTTATTCATGTAAAATAATCCTCAAATTGTTTACTAAGACCATAGAATTTATTTCAAGTCATTGGTGTCTTGGGGATGTCATATTAGGTTAGTAGCACCACCATATCTTCCCAGTCTAATGGGTGAGGAGTTGGATGTTACAAACGACATCAATTTTTTAGTACTTGTGTTGGGTTGGTAGCAAGGATATAGGTTTGTAAAACATGAAATGGAAAGAATAAAAATCCATAGCTAACCTCTGTATGTTGAACCTCAGTTTAGCAGGGTGGTTTGGGTAAAAAAAGTGTTATAAGACACTTCTGGGAGTGTTATTATCTCATCATCGAGGGTTTAGATAATGTGTGTTATATTCCATGAATTTTAGTGATACTTCCAACTAGAACTATATAATTCATCTATTGTTAAATTGATTTTTGAACAAGTTTAAATGTTTTATTTCTGAAATAATGTTTCCACTGGTTATTGCTTATAGAAATGATTGTTGTTCATAATGTTTTGAAATTTATTCAAGCCTTAAGTTCATAGAGAAGAATGTTCTAAATGGTGAATTGTTATACTTATAAAAAAAGGAACCAATAAAATTATGGATAAATCATCAATAAAAAGATGGTAAAATTGTGATTATAATTGAGCCACATGTGATCCAATAACTTATTCACTGTATTTTGAAATAGTTTCCACAATTTCAATCCATAAATAAAAATGATAAAAAGGGGAAATCATATCATTCAGTACAATTTTAGAAATATAATCCACATTTTTATGGGATCTATAACCTAATAAATAATTAGTGTGGCTAAACTAAATAAATTTATTCTTTAATTTTATTGGTACATCAGAAAATATAAATATAAAGTTTTCATCCTATATGTTGGAAGATCTTACATGCTAATGGTGGGATTTATCTGTCAAAGATAAATTTGAACTGTGAATTATGTGGGGGGGGGGGGGTTGAGGAATTTTTTAGTAAATAATTTTACCTACACACATTCAAAATAGCATGAACAACAAATTTTTAATCTTGATGTAGGAAAACCTATTTGAGATAGATTATGTAGTTGATTTAATGAAGCGAGTTAGTTTAACCCTAGAAGTGTCTATAAGTGTTTCCTTGAAAGTGTGTATCTCTCAATAGGGATTACGACCATAGATTCGATCCAATATGGATTTTTCATTATATTAAATATTATATAGAGATGGTTAATAGGAAAATAATGGTAGAAGGGGATATTTTTTGGAATACACTGGGTGGTAGCCTATTTTTTACCTCATGGAAAAGTTTCAAATATAGTGCTAGAAATAAGAGGATGAGGGGTGTCTACTCTTGTAGAGGTTGAATACCTCATGATCAGACTACAAAAATATTTATTTTTTATACAATATATTATGCTAAAATAAGTTTTTTTTATTATGGTTTGTTATTTAATGGAAAGAATAAATGTATTTCAATACCAAATAATTTCCACTACATTAGCAAGAAAGGCCATATCAAGAAGTTTTATTTAAAAATTTAGAGATCAAACTATGGAAAAGACTTGACTCGCCCTTAGATTTCATTTCATGGAAGGAATAGTTTCATCAAACTATTTCATGTACATAGATATAGGTAAACTAGAATTATTCCATGAACACTTTAGGTTTTCCATCAATACCGCAACAAGGAAGCAATAGTTATCCCATAATGGCTAAGATATAATTAAAAGGAGTAAATTATTCTATTGCGAGTGAGAAACCAGATCCCTCCTTGTTATGAGGTACCATTTTTCTGAACTCCACTCTTATGAATATATTTTTTGATACTCAAATATAAAACTTATTCCATGATTCTTCTATAGTTAGACAATTAGAGTTGTACTTAGAAATGATTCCTCATATCATGAGTATCAATACACCCATTATATATAAGGTGTGAATTGGATTCAAATACATGGAATATTCCACTAACATTGATATAGTGTAGTTTCCCTATGATATTATAATCCCAGTGTTATATGTTTTTTATTCAATATTTGATATTTTCTTCCTAGTGGAATTTAAAGCCCATATAGACTTCTATGCTCGGGGGGTAATGTTTACATGCATTGATGGAGTTCTTTATATTTTTAAAGGGTATTGGGATATAAATGAAGGAAGAGAATGACCTTTTGTTATTATTCATGAATCCATCTCTTGCGAGTTACCAGCAATGACATTGAGTGTAACATATGAAACAAGGAATGAGACTCTTCCATTAATAATCGACTAATTACGGCTTTTATTAATGCAAAAAATGGGCTTTAATAGTGCTAGAAAAGTGATATTAATGCCGTCGAAGATAAAGGGGGGGGGGTCCCCTTTATCAGCACTGCAAAAAGCTCTGATAAAGACCCCTTTTATCAGTGCTCAAAAAAACACTGATAAAAGGGTCCTTTATCAGCGCTTTTTTTAGCGCTCATAAAAGACCCCTTTATTAGCGCTTCCTTTATCAAAGTTTTAGTTTTAGTGCTGATAAAGGACCCCTTTTATCAGTACTTTTTTGAAAGCACTTATAAAAGTTAAAAAAAGTTAAAAAAATTAAAAAAATTAAATAAATACTGCCAATCAGGGGGGCTTTTATAGCGCTTGAGCCCCCCCCCTTACAGCGCTTCGCCGCCCCCCTACAGCACCCCACACACCCCCTCCATCCTTTAACAATGCTTTCTCCTATATTCCCCCATGCACGTGCGCCCCTGCCACCACCAAGATTTGAACTCGAGAAATCCCGCCCTGCACGCCTAAGCCCTTACCACTCCTTTATTTTGATTTGTTTTCCAATTCATGATATCTCTATATATATATATTTATATATTTAGCTATATTTATTCCTATAGTAATATATATTTATATTAATATATATAGTTATATTATAATATATATAGTTATATTAAAATATATATATAGTTATATTAATATATATCTCTATTTATATATATATATAGTTATATTTATTTGTATAGTAATATATATTTATATTAATATATATATATATAGTTGTATTAATATATATATAGTTATATTAATATATATATAGTTTTATTAATATATATCACTATATATATATATCTATATATTGATTTATATTTATTCGGATAGTAATATATATTTATATTAATATATATATTTATAGTGTTATTAATATATATATTTATAGTAATAATATATATATATATATATATATGTTGTTATATTAATATATATATAGTTAGATTGATATATATATATATATATAGTTAGATTAATATATAGGTATATAAATATTCATATATTTGTATTTTAAATAAAATGGATATTAGTTGTTATTTAGATAAAGCTAATATATTTTATAGGTAAATATATTTTATTATTTATATTTATATAATTAAATTTTTATGTGTGAATATATAAAAATACGTATATATTTTTATATATTTGATTATAAATAGAATTTCATTATAAAAAATGATGAAATTTCAAAAACCTAATATCAATAAGAATGTAATACCTTGTAATAAATTCAGTCCCCACAAAAAAATCAACAATACCTTCTTAAACGAGGCTGAAAATCCACAAAATTTTAAAAACTTTGGGGTACCCCGACTAAAAACTCAATTTTGGAGGCCTTATGGGCCTTTTTTGGCCTCTAAAAAACCTTGATCGAGGCCCCACAAACAACAATGACGTATATCTCGGTGTAGGCTTCGATTTGACATGTGGTAGAGCTCAAACGGACACCCGGATCAAAATTTATGGCCGTTTGAAGTTCGGGTTGCATTTTCAACATATTTTGGATCTTTTTTTAATTTTTTTAATTTTTTACTCTTCAAATTGTTATTAAATGACTATTACCCCATACTAATTAGAAAATTTTTAATTAAAAATATTTTTTTAATTTTTTTATAAGCCATTTTCACTAAATATATTATATATTATATATATTAAGTATAAATGTATATTTATACTTATCTAAAATATATTTAAAAATTATATATTATATTTATACCAATATAACTAAATTTATAAATTTATATATTAATATATTATTTTTAATTAATTTTTTTTGAAGTCGACTCTTTATCACCGCTTTTAAAAGCAATGATAAAGACCAACCTTTATCAGTGCTAACGAAAAATCACTGATAAAGGGGGTCCCTTTCTGAATGCTAAGAAAAACGCTGATAAAGGGGTCCCTTTATCAGTGCTAAAAAAAGATCTGATAAAGGGGTGATTTTATCAGCGTTTTTTACCACTGATAAAGGGACCCTTTATCAGTGCTTTTTTAGCACTGATAAAGTCACCCCCCTTTATGAGCGCTTTTTCATTAGCGCTGATAAATGTTGGCGCTGGGAAAACTGTTTTTGTGGTAGTGGATAAAGAAGAGATTGTATAATTAACCCTTACCTTGTACTTTTCCTTGGTTGAGGGTACATTAACCTATTGTATAATAGTTAATTAATTGTCATTAAATTATACAAGATCCACATACATAAATATGATATCATATATGATCTTTCAAAATTGCTCAGTTAATAATATTTCAGTAGTATCATTGTTTCGGTTGTTAACGAAATCATTTTCCTTTATATGTTTTGTTACATAAGTCATGTTTGTTATAAACAGGATGTATTTTTTTAACATACATAATGATATTAATTTTATAAACATTATTTTTAATCATAAAATGGAAATTATTTTTGAATGATTACGATGGGGAAATGAATCTTATCGCGTTCATGGAGATGGTAATCGGTACATACGCACGAGCGGCAATATCATTCTTTTGATGGTAAAATCGTATGTAATTTGATATTATATCATATATATAGAATAATTAAAATGTTATATTTATTATTTAAATAAATTATACTCATTATTATATTAATCCAAATAATTAAGTGTTGAATAACAAAATACACCATGACGTGGAGACTGTAAGCCGTTCATACGCATGTATGGTGACTTTTTCATTCATATGATCGATAGAATAATGAATATGGTTGTACCAAATTTATAATAACATCACAGTATATAGAAGTTACTTAAGGTATTATTTTTGTATGGAAAAAATAAATAAATAGAAAGTGGAAGAAGAAAAGAACTTTGAAAGAGGTGATGAAATTATTACATCTCCTTCTGGTGCTTCCTTTTGATTCGATAAAAAGGGCTCCTTAGGTTGGCTTTATGATCAAAGTAAGGCCTCTAATATTAATTTATGGTAGTTGGGATGATATTTGAGTAGGTTTTGGTGAAGACAAATGGCTTTGGAGGTGTAATTTTGAGATAAGGGGAAGTACCCTCTTATAAGATAGGTGAGGGTCACTTTAAGAAAAACATGAAATATTAATTTGTTATACAATCATATTTGGCTTATAATGGATCCAAATGGATTTAATTCGAGGATAAGGTGTGTATTTGTCAAAATACTCTCAACAAATTGGTTTTATACAAGTTCAGGTCACCATTTTAACCTTATCTTTTCGATTTAACTTTTAGTTAAATAGTTTAATTTTTACCATGTCTTCTAGTATTATTTTAAAAAATGGTTTATAAACTTACTATAAAATACAAAGAGAACTTTAAGTGGTTCATTAATGACATATATATAATTATTTATGCCTTTTGGCCGAACTTTATATTTTTTGGAATATTATATCATTTAATAATATAGTATTTATTTCAAAAACACATTTATGACAATTTTGGCACTATTTAGTATTTGGTTTTCGTGAAAGACAATAAAACTTGATTACATAAAAAACATCAATCCTAACATATCATATTAACATATAAAATTAGTGTAATGCATCAAATGTCTCAATTCACATTTATTTGGATATTTAATATATCAATTATTTTAATTTTTCATTAATAAGGTAATTACTACATCATCATCATGTCATAAATAAATTTAATTATTTAATGTCTAAAAATTATAAATAAAAGACGATTATGTAGGAAATATTCTTGTCTTTCTAGTGAATATTTATAGTCAAATTTATCTTGTAACACCCCAAGCTTCCAAGGTACGCTTCTTTTTGAATAATACAGTAGCATGTGTTGTACGCAACCTCGAGTTCTAACACACACCACACCCATCAAACTAGCAGTTATGAATAGTAATACCCACTTTTTGAAATTTTATAAATTTTAACTTTCAAAATGGACTTCATTTTTGGATTCGGAATATCGATATTAGCCTAGGATGAATTTTTGGTATTTTTCTGAAAACTTTCAATTATTGATGAATTGTGAAAAACACTAAGTTATTGGTTAAAACAGACTTTTTATTTAAATAATTATATATTTTATATAAATTTAAATAATTTAAAAATAGATACATAATACCTATATAAGTTCAATTTAATTCAGTGGAGTTAGTTTAGAATAATTTTAGATATATAGATTTTTTTTGAACTTTTCACCGTCTTTTACCCACCTCCTAGGAGAATTTGGAAATTCACATAAAACATAATTTTAACGCTTCTATGAGTGAAATTTAAAAAATTCAAGAGACATGGTTAATATAAAGGAGTAAAATGTGGTTCAATGAGATGAAAATAATTTTGCGGTGAATAGTAAATTTTTACTTTTATTTACCGCGGTTAAAAGTAAATAGGGTAATTAAGGGTAAAAATGATAATAATACTAACCTAACACATGTCCTAATTCTATTGTACAAGTGTATCTCGACCAAAAAAAACCTTAGTAATAAAATATTATCATTTATTTCCACTTCGATTATATTAGGTCAGTTATTATTATTTAATTCAAAGAAGAGTTAAAAGAGTTAAAATCAAAGTTTAATAACTAAACCATTTTTAATATAGGGTTTTACATAAGAAAAATTATATTATAAATATTAATTAGAAATATAAAATGATTTCCTACATAATTGTATTTTATTTATAATTTTTAGACACTATATAATTTAATTTATTTATGAGACAATGGTGATGCATTAATTACCTAATTAATGAAATATTAAAATAACTGATATTATAAATATCAAAATAAATGTAATTTGAGACTTTTTATAAATTCCACTAATTTTATAGGTTAATATGACATATTAAGACATATTATATAATTTTTTTTCAAAATAATAATGCTGTTATAAAATTATCAAAAACAAAATACCCAATAGTGTCAAAATTGACATAAAAGAGTTTTTAGAGCACATATTATATTATTAATTTATATTATATTCCTAAAATTATAAGGTTTGACAAAGAGACTTATATAAATATAGGTGTATCTTTAATGGACCAATTGGGGGTCTATTAGAAGTTTATAGTAAGTTTATTGACTATATAATATAAAAATACAAAGAGACATGGTAAGTGTCAAACTAATTAACTAAGAGTTAAAACTCAAAGATAAGGTTAATAAAGTGATCCAAACCTGTCTAAAACCTATTGGTTGAGTGGTTTTCGACCTATCCTCACCTTAAAATTTAAATAATACACTTTGGAGCCATTATAAACCAAATATGAATTTATTATAAAATAATATTTCTAGCTTTTCCTAAGGTGCCCCTCACCCCTCTTATAAAAGGGAACTCCCCCTTCTCTCAATCTCACACCTTCAAAGCCTTTTGTCTTGGCCAAACCCTTCCCAAATATTCTCTCAACTTCTCTCACTTCGACATAGAGGCATTATTTTGATCAGAAATCCAACCTAAGGAGCCCTTTTGATCAAATCGAAAGGATGAACCCGAAGAAGAGGTAATGTTTTCACCACCCTCTTTCAAGTTCCTTTCTTCTTCAAATTATTCTTTCTTTGTTCTTCCCTTTCTAAAATAATAACTCTATTATATTCTATATAATGTGATTTTATTATAAATATGGTAGAACCATATTCATTATTCTACCCATCTTTTTAATTACATGTCACCATACGTGCGTACGTACGACTTACCGTCTCCATGTCGTGGTGTAATTGTTATTCAATATATTATTGTTTGGATGCGTATAATAATGATGTGTAATTCATGTAAATAATAAATATAACATGATAATTATTCTTTATATATGATATACCATCCAATTATATATTATTTTAATATCAAAAGAAGGATATTGTCGCTCGTGCATACGTACGGACTACCGTCTCCACGAACGCGATGAGATTCATTCCCCATCGTATCCATTCAAGACTAATTCTCATTTGACGATCAAAAGTAGTGTTTAAGAACTTTATATCATTCTGGATATGAATAAGATACAACCTATTTATAACAAACACGACTTATGTAAGAAAACATATAAAAGAAAATGAGTAAGTTAACACCCGAAACGACGATAATACTAAAATATTATTAACAAAGTATTATTAGAAGATCATATATGATATCATAATTATGTATATCATTATTGTAAAAATTAATAACAATGTTGTAACTGTTATATAGGATTTTAATATACCATCAACTAAGGAAAAGTACAAGGTAAGGGTTTATTTCACAATCTCTTCATTATCTGAGATTGTTTATACGTAATTATCTACTGGGACCTCTTTATCATCCACATCCATGTTTCTTAAAAATGTATTTCAAATCATTCTTACTATTTTACAGAATATGGGTTATAGTCATTTATACCCTTGTTTTACTTTTTATAAGATGTTTGTAATGGAATCTTTACATCATTTTCAAAACAAGGACCTTTTTAACCTTTTTGACAAAATTAAGGTATGAATGTATTTTTTAACTTATACGGTGGGTGAAACTATTTTCTGCCATTATAAAATCATTGAATAATCCCTTACAAGCTTATAAGAATATTCTGAAATTAAGTATTTTATTTTATAATTATTTTCCTTTTAAATGATTTCAAAAAAGGAGATATTTCTCTCAAATAGTTTTTGATTTCATCTATGTCAACATCCTTTGATGGATTTTAAGCTTATTTGATGTTGATTTATTATGATACAAAACTTCCACATTGTATTGAAGGTTTTGTGATATGTTTGACTATGGATATGTTATTTTTATACCATTCATGGTTTATGGATAAAGTATTGACATTTTTAATGCTAGTTTTAATACAAATGTTTATATTATGTTTAAACATGTTCATATGAGGAATGCATTAGACTTAATAAGTGACGGGTGGAGCCCTCTATAGCTCCTCGATGCATCAGTAGGTCTCATGAGACAAACTAGTGTCTTGGCACAAGGCCTTGACCAAATCTTATTTGTAGTCTTGGCACGAGGCCTTGACTGTGTGGTTATGACAGTCTGGCATTATGCATTACATCATTATGAAAGTGGTTATTGATATTGAATGTGATTATTCGACTAGTAGAATATCCATGTGAATAAGTAAATGGAATTATTTCATTTTATCTTTGCAATATTATGTTGAAGTTCAAGTTTAAAAGGATTTTGTTTTAGTTATACATTTCCTTAAATGTTTAAGCTTATTTATGAAAGTTTCTGCTATATTGTTATCCTTACTGAGCATCTGAGCTCACCCCTTTCAAATTTTTATTTTCCCAGGATGTGAAGAAGTAATTTATGAATGACTTGCAAGGATAGTATGAGTGGATATGAATACAAGATGTTGTTGTTGTAGTTTTCGCATTATGATATAATGAAAAATTTATGAATGTATCTAGTTATTAGAAGGCTACTAAACTAATCGGTCTTTCGAGACTTGTTCTTTTGTGATCATGCCAATATTATGTAATAATGCACTGACTCTGGGTAACTAGGTTTTGGGTGTTACAATTGGTATCATAGGATGTTTAGTACAAACCTTGGAAGCTAGATTTAGATAAGATCTGATTAGAGCACATAGACCGAAGATGGACTTTGAGGATTAGTATAGAAGAAATTCCTATAATTTTGGTATTGTAGAGATTTTGTGAGTTTTTCGAGCAATACATCTTTCTCTGGATATGAGCAGGTAGAGACGGCTCTGGCACTGATGTACCTAGGGGTAAAACCCGAAAACACCTCTTTGAGCAAGACTCGAATGGGAACTGGTGCACGACAATGGGCCTTGCTTCACTCTTGGTTACGACACTCCCGGGGGATATGATTTGGATAATTGTCATTTTCTTTACAAACCATTATGAAGAATTTATGAGTATATACTTCTTCAAAGAAACTTTTTTATGATTATGGATTATATCCATAAACTGTTCAATTTATGTTAAGTGTTTTACAATTATAGAATTATGTATTTTGATTCATAAACTGATAGAGTTTATGCCATTGTTTAGAAATGGATCCTAGTAGAAGAAATGGAAACTGTATCAATGCACGGTTACCATGTAGGGATTTCCCTCCTGATCAAGATAATTATAGTGGAGTTGTTGATGCAACTGGCGCTGATCAGCTAATCACCATACTGGGACAACTCACTCAGGTTATGAATAATATCCTTACCCGTATGGAGCACCCTGATCCGCAATGTGGAGGATTAATGTTAGATCGCTTCATGAGGCAGCAACCACCAACATTCAATGGGAGTACAAATCCATTGGTGGCTGAGAAATGGATAAATTCCCTAGAGAAAATATTTCAGGATTTGGGGATTAGTGAATGGGAAAAGGTTATCATGGTAGTTTACCGCCTCACTAGAGATGCTGACCAATGGTGGTCATTGATTCAACACACAAAGGAAGATGATGAAGTATAAAATATGGATTGGTGGGAGTTCAATGATCTGTTTTTAAGAAAAATACTTTCATTGTGACCATCGAGCAAATATGGAAAGACAATTTCTGAGTCTGAGACAAAAGGAGGATGATAATGTCGCAAAGTATGAGGATAAATTTACGAGCATAGAAAGGTATACTAGAGATTATATACGTAACTCAAGAAGTAATATTGATCGTTTCTTTGATGGGTTAAAACCATTTCTCCATCGAGCATTAGTCTCACAATACTTATCGTCGTATGAATACATTGTCTCATGTGCTACCAAGAAAGAAAATGAATTCTCTAAGTCTTATGACTTTAAATCAAAGTAAGAGAAGAAGAGATATGATGATCAATCTGGTAATGGAAATAATGGAAAGGAGGGAAAATTTTAATATCCATCCTGTAGTAAATGTGGGAAGAAACACCTTGGTACTTGCTTGAAGGGAATATGAGTCTGTTACAAGTGTGGTGAAAAAGGCCACCAAGCTCATGATTGTATGGGGAAGAAGGAAGCTACTGATGTCCAATGCTACAATTGCAGGGAGATGGGACATAATGAAAATGAATTTCCTAAGCGTCAGGGGAACTTACCTTATAAAATACCAAGGGATCAAGTCCAAGCTTATGCTATCACTACTACTGAGGTAGAATCTCCTAAAGACTTGGTGGCAGGTAATTTAATGGTTTCCTCAAGTTTATAAAATGCATTATTTGATTCTGGATCATTGAATTGTTTCATATCTTCCCAGTTTGCTAAGAAAATTAGATATTTCCAATTTGATTTAACAAGGGAGTTGTCAGTTAAAACTCATAAGGGAAGTATCATTGCAACAATGCTTTTTGAATCAGTCACCATTAGAGAACATAAATGTTCTTTATCCGCTGATCTCATTGTCATACCTATGATTGATTTTTATATAATCCTTGGTATGGATTAGATTTCGGACCATGATGCAAAGATTTATTGTAAGAAGAAGGAGGTTACAATTTTTGATGATGATGATAAGGAACACCTTATCTTTAGAGCAGAATCGTCACCACCAAATTCTTATCTAGATCCACCCCCAGTAGCTCAACTAAATTCAATTATTGGGGAGGATGAGAATGAAATGATTGTGGTTAAGGAAAGGAATGTTCAAATATAGGATGTACCTATTGTAAAAGAATATGTATATGTGTTTCTGGAAGGTTTACCTGGACATCCTCCAGAACGAGAAGTTGAGTTTTCCATTGATTTAATTCATGGATCAAGGCCTATATCAAAGACCCCTTATAGAATGGCCACAGTAGAATTAGTTAAACTAAAGAAACAACTAGAGGAATTGAGTAATAATGGATTTATTCTCCCTAGTGTTTCTCCATGGGGATCCCCTGTCCTTTTTGTTAAGAAGAAAGATGGATCTATGAGGTTATGTATCGACTACAGGGAAATCAACTCTATAAAAATAAAGAACAAGTATCCCCTACCTTTCATTGATGATTTATTTGATCAAATACATGGAGCTCAATAATTTTCAAAGATTGACCTTCGATCTGGATACCATCAGTTGTGTGTGAAGAAGGAAAACATTCCGAAGATAGCATTTCGAACCAGGTACGGGAATTACGAGTTTACAGTAATGCCTTTTAGGCGGACTAATGCACCCTCTATTTTCATGGGTCTAATGAATAGAGTTTTCAAGGAATATCTTGATGAATTTGTGGTGGTATTTATAGATGATATATTGGTATACTCTAAAAGCTATGAAGATCATGAATACCACTTGCGCATTATCTTGAAGACTCTTAGAATACATGAATTATATGGGATGTTTAGCAAGTGTATATTCTGGCTTCACGAGATTTCATTTATTGGTGATATTGTCTCTAAAGATGGAATCTATGTTGATCCTTCTAAGACCAATGCAATCCAAGAATGGCCAGCCCCGACGAGTATAACTGAGGTACGCAGTTTTATTGGTTTAGAAGGTTATTATCAGCATTTAGTCTAGAATTTTTCCTGATTGGCTAACCCATTAACGAAGCTCACACGTAAAGGGGTTAAATTTGTTTGTAAAAAATAGTGTGAAGAATGTTTTGAAGAACTGAATAGAAGATTAGTCAATGCTTCTATATTGACTCTACCATCGGGGAATGATGGGTTCGTTATTTATAGTGATGTATCGAAGAAAGGAGTTGGTTGTGTCCTTATGTAGAATGATAGAGTTATTGCCTATGCATCATGACAACTAAAAATTAATGAGAAAAACTATCCTACTCATGATCTTGAATTAGATACTGTAATATTTTCTTTGAAGATTTGGAGGAATTATCTTTATGGTGAAAAATGTGAGATATATACCGATCACAAGAGTTTAAAGTAAATTTTCTCCTAGAAATAACTCAACATGAGGCAAAGGCGATGGCTTAAACTACTCAAGGATTATGATTGCACGATACACTACCCCCGGGGAAGGAAAATAAGGTGGAATATTCTTTGAGCAGAAAGTACCATGGAGTTTTGAACGTGATGATAATTTAAAGGGATCCTATTTTCATGGATATAGTGAAAATGGATATGGGAATTACCAAGGAAGGTGATGCATCAATACTTTTTCAAATGGTTTCCAAACCGTGTTTACTAGAAAGGATAAAGAGTTCTCAGACTGATGATGAAAAATTTCAAAAGAAGATTAAAGCTTCAAAATATGGGAGATTGAGTGGATTTGTGTATGAAGATAGAATTTTGAAATTTGGGAAAAGATTTTGTGTTCCCAATTTACTTGATCTAAAAACGGAATTGTTAGATGATTCTCATAGCTCCAATTTCTTTATACACCCTGGGAGCACCAAAATGTATAGATATTTCAAGGAACAGTTTTTGTGGGACAACATGAAGAGGGAGATTGTTGATTTTGTGTACAGATGTATGGTTTGTCAACAAGTGAATGCTGGAAGAAAACAACCTAGAGGATTCATGCAACCTCTTCCCATACCTGAGTGGAAATGGGATAATATCACGATGGACTTTGTCATGGGGATACAAAATCCTCCTAGAAGGAAAGAAAAAATATGATTTATTGTTGATCATCTTACCAAGTCAGCACATTTTCTTGCTATAAGAGAAGATATACCACTAGAACATCTAGCAAGACTATATATTAATGAAGTTGTTAGACTTCATAGAGTACCCCTATCGATTATTTCTGATCATGATCCCTGTTTTACTTCAAGATTCTGGAAGAGTCATCAAAAGGCCTTGGATAATGAACTTTATTTGAGCACTGCTTGCCATCCCCAAACTGATGGACAATCAGAACAAACTATTCAAACCTTAGAAGACTTTTTGAGATCATGCTCACTTGACTTTCAGGGTATGTGGGATCAATATATACCTGTGGTAGAATTTTACTATAACAATAGCTTCCATTCAAGTATTCAGATGGCACCATTTGAAGCGTTATACGGAAAGATATGTCGCACACCAACCTATAGGGAAGATGTTGGTGAAAGAAAACATGTAGGCCCGGAACTGGTGGAGGAAACGCTGGAAAAGGTTTAGGTAATTCAGAACCACATCAAAGCAGCTCAAAGTAGGCAGAAGAGCTATACCGATAATTAAAGGAAGGATTCGAAATTTTAGGTAGGAGATCATGTTTTCTTGAATGTATCTCCATGGAAGGGAGTTATATGTTTCAGTAATAAATGTAAATTGAGTCCCAGGTACATCGGACCATTCGAAATTATAGAATGAATTGGGGCTATAGCTGACCATTTGGCAATGTCGCCAAGTCACTCCAAAGCTCATGATGTGTTCCACGTATCACTGTTGAGAAAATACATGCATGGCCTAACGCATGTACTCACTTACGAGGAATTGGAACTGGAACCCGACATATCTTATTGCGAAGAGCCCATCAGGATTCTTGATACCATAGAACAAGTGCTGAGAAACCGGACGACTCATCTGGTAAAAGTTCTATAGAGAAACCATAAGATGGAAGAGGCAACGTGGGAACCCGAGGAACTCATGATGAAGAACCACCCAAGTCTTTTCATGCGGTAGTATTCTAGAAATATTGAGGTTGAATTTATTTAAAGGAGGGGATAATGTAACCCCCCAAGCTTCAACCGCACAGTTCTCTTTGAATAATACAGTATCGTGTGTTGTACGCAACCTCGAGTTCTAACACACACCACAACCAATCAAACTAGACTTTATGAGTATTAATACCCACATTTTCAAATTTTATAAATTTTATCTTGCAAAATGGACTTCATTTTTGGATTCGGAATATCGAAATTTTCCTAAGGTGAATTTTTGGTATTTTTTTGAAAACATTCAATTTTTGATGAATAGTGAAAAACACTGAGTTATTGGTTAAAACCGAATTTTTATTTAAATAATGATTTATTTTATTTAAATTTAATTAATGTACCAATAGATATATAATAAATATATAAGTTCAATGTAATTCATTGGAGTTATTTTAAAATAATTTTAGATATATAAATTTTTTTGAACTTTTCACCATCTTTTACCCACCTCCAAGGATAATTTGGAAATTCACTTAAAACATAATTTTACCGCTTCTGTGAGTGTAATTTCAATAATACGAGAGACACGGTTAATATCAAGGAGTAAAATGTGGTTCAATGAGATGAAAATAATTTTTTGTGAATAGTAATGTTTTACTTTTATTTACCACGGTTAAAAGTAAATAAGATAATTAAGGGAAAAATTGTTATTAATATTACCCTAACACATGTCCTAATTCTATTGGACAAATTTAACTCGACCAAAAACAACCTTAGGAATAAAATATTATCATTTATGTCCACTTGGATTAGATCAGGACATTTATTATTATTTAATTCAAAGAAGAGTTAAAAGAGTTAAAATAAAAGTTTAATAAATAAAACATTTTTAATATAGGTATATAGATAAGAAAATATTCGATTATAAATATTAATTAGAAAGATAAAAAGATTTCCTACATAATGGTATTTTATTTATAATTTTTAGATTCTAAATAATTTAATTTATTTATGACACAATGGTGATGCAGTAATTACCTAATTAATAAAATATTAAAATAATTGATATTATAAATACAAAAATAAATGTAATTTGAGACTTTTTATAAATTAAACTAATTTTCTAGGTTAAGATGACATATTAGTACAGATTATATAAATTTTCTTTTAAGTAATAATGCTGTTATGAAATTATCAAAAACAAAATACTCAATAGTGTCAAAATTGACATAAAAGAGTTTTTAAAAAATATATTATATTGTTAAAATATATTATATTCCTAAAAGTATAATGTTCGAGAAAGATACTTATATAATGATAGGTGTATCATTAATGGATAAATTGGGGGTCTCTTTAAAGTTTATAGTATGTTTTTGACTATATAGTATAAAAATACAAAGAGACATGGTAAGTGTCAAACTAATTAACTAAGAGATAAAACTAAAATATAAGGTTAAAAAAGTGACCCAAACCTGTATAAAACCTATTGGTTGAGTGTTTTTTGACCTATCCCCAAATTAACATTTACACATTCCACTTTGGAGCCATTAGAAACCGAATATGAATTTATTATAAAATAATATTTCTTGCTTTTCCTAAGGTGCCCCTCACCCCTCTTATAAAAGGGTACACACCCTTCTATCAATTTCACACCTTCAAAGCCTTTAGGATCGGCCAAACCCTGCCCAAATATTCTCTAAACTTTCCTCACTTTGACCTAGAGGACTTAGTGTGATCATATATCCATCCTAATAGGCCCTTTTGATCAAATCAAAATGAAGAACCCGAAGAAGAGGTAATGTTTTCACCACCATCTTTCAAGTTCCTTTCTTCTTCAACTTCTTCTTTCTTTGTTATTACCATTATAAAAAAATAACTAAAGTATATTCTATATACTGTGATGTTATTATAAATATGGTATAACCATATTCAGTATTCTATCCGTCCTTTGAATGACATGTCACCATACGTGCGTACGTACGGCTTACAGTCTCCATGTCGTGGTGTAATTGTTATTCATTATATTATTATTTGTATGGGTATAATAATGATGTGTAAATCATGTAAATAATAAATATAACATGATAATGATTCTGTATATATTATATATCATCCAATTTAATATTATTTTAATATCAAAAGAATGATATTGTCCCTCGTACGTACGTACAGACTACCGTCTCCACAAACGCGATGAGATTCATTCCCCATCGTATCCATTCAAGACTAATTCTCATTTAATGATTAAAAGTAATTTTTAAGAACTTTATATAATTTTGGATATTAATAATATAAAACCTATCCATAACAAACCTGACTTATGTATCAAAACATATAAAAGAAAACGAGTAAGTTAACACCCAAAACGACGATAATACTAAAATATTATTAACAAAGCATTATTAGAAGATCATATATGATATCATAATTATGTATATGGTTCTTGTATAAATTAATAACAATGTTTTAACTATTATACAGGAGGTTAACATACCATCGACTATGGAAAATTACAAGGTAAGGGTTTATTTCACAATCTCTTCATTATCTGAGGTTGTTTATACATAATTATCTACTGGGACATCTTTATCATCCACATCCATGTTTCTTAAAAATGTATTTCAAATCAATCTTACTATTTTACAGAATATGGGTTAAAGTCATTTATACCCTTGTTTTACTTTTTATAAGATGTTTATAAAGGAATCATTACATCATTTTCAAAACAAGGACCTTTTTAACCTTTTCGACAAAATTAAGGTAAGAATGTCTTTTTTAACTTATAAGACGGGTGTGGCTATTTTCCACCATTATAAAATCTGATAATCTTCCCTTACAATCTTATAAGGATATTTTGAAAGTAAATATTTTATTTTATAATTAAGTGACTTTTAAATGATTTCAAAAAATGAGATATTTCTCTCAAATCGTTTGTGATTTTATCTATGTCAACATCCTTTGATGGATTTTAAGCTTATTTGAAGTTGATTTATTATGATGCAAAACTTCCACATTGTATTGAAGGTTTTTTGATATGTTTGACTATGGATGTGTTATTGTTATACCATTCTTGGTTTATGGATAAAGTATTGACATTTTTGTATGCTAGTTTTAATACGAATGTTTATGTTATGTTTAAACCTATTAATATGAGGAACGAATTGGGCTTAATAAGTGACGGGTGGAGCCTGCTATAGCCTCTCGATGCATCGTTAGGTATGATGAGACAAACTAGTGTCTTGGCACAAGACCTTGACAAAATCTTATTTGTCGTCTTGGCACGAGGCCTTGACTATGTTGTTATGATAGTCTGGCATTATGCATTCCATCATTATGAAAGTGGTTATTGATATTGCATGTAATTATTCGACTAGTAGAATATCCATGTGAATAAGTAAATGTCATTATTTCATTTTATATTTTCCATATTATGTTGAAGTTCAAGTTTAAAATGCTTTTTTTAGTTATACATTGCCTTAAATGTTTATGCTTATTTATGAAAGTTTCCGCTATATTGTTATCCTTACTGAGCATCTGAGCTCACCCCTTTCAATGTTTTATTTTCCCAAGATGTGAAGAAGTAATTTTTGAATGACCTACAATGATAGTATAAGGGGATATGAAGACAAGATTTTGTTTTTGTAGTTTTCACTTTATGATGTAATGTAAAATTTATGAATGTATCTAGTTATTCCAAGGCTACTAAACTAATCGGTCATTCGAGACTTGTTATTTTGTGATCATGCCAATTTTATATAATAATGCACCGACTTTGGGTAACTGGGGTCGGGGCGTTACATATCTTTTGTATATCCTAGTATTAAAAAAAATTGTTATTAAAATTTGAATTTAAGACTTTTAACTCTTCTTTAAATAAAATAACAATAAATGTCCTAATCTAATCCAAGATGATCAAAGAGATTAATATTTTATTCCAATGGTTGATTTTGGTCGAAACACACTTATCCAATAGAATTAGTAAATATTCTAGGGTAATTATAATATCATTTTTACATTGAATCACCCTATTTACTTTTAGCCATGGAAAATAAAATTCAAATGTTACTATTCACAAAATATTATTTTCTTCCCCTAGAACCACATTTTACTTAATAATTTAAACCACTCCCCTTGGATTTTTGAAATTCAATTCTCATAAGTGGTAAAATTACGTTTTACGCAAATTTACTGATGTGCTTAAAAGGTGGGTAAAAGACGTTAAAAAGTTCAATAAAATTTTATACATATAATTTTATTCTAAAATGACTCCAATGAATTAAAATTAACTTATATAGGTATTATTTATCTATTTTTACTTAAAAATTTTTAAATAAAATAATAAATTATTAAAATAAAAAGTCGATATTAAACAATAACGCAGTATTTTTCACTATTCATAAAAAATCGAATGTTTTCAAAAAATATACAAATAATTAACCCTAAGATGATTTTGATATTAAAAATTAAAAAATGATGTCTAGTTTAACAAATTAAAAACATAGAAGTTGAATTAATTAATTGATAATTAATTCCTGTTGTTAAAACCAAAAAATGGGTTTTTTAAAAGTAAAAACTATCAAAAGATTGACATGTGTTTTTGTCCAATTTAAATGTAAAATTAATTATAATTACCTATATTATATTAAATGATAAAAATATAATCTAAATTTACATTAAAATTTCTCAAATTCATAATTTAACACTATATATTATTTTGATAAAAAAATGTTTTTTCAATTAAAATTTAGTATTTTTCACTATTCATCAAAATATGAATGTTATGAGAAAAGTACCAAAAATTTATCCAAATTAAATTTTTATGTCCTTATTCTAAATAAGAATTTAATTTCACAAAATATAATATATAAAAGTGTCAAATATTGGATTTGAAAAGGGTTCTCTATTAAAAGGCAGAGAAACTACATTTTTGGAAAAATACATCTTTTATCTGAAAATTAAAATTTTCCTTATATTATGTATAAGAAACACAAAATTTGAATTACTTTAAAGAGGTTACATACTATGAAATAATGGGGTGTTAAATTCTCCCCTAATTAAATAAATTTCTTCCTTGAAATTTTATATTTTTTCTTCAATAATAAAAGTTTGAAAATATAAAATACCTTTGTGGAAAACCCACATCGTAAATAGGGTTAATAAAATTTAGTCTTAATAAAAGGGAAAGGGAAATGAAAAGGTCACCACCAAATTAGGATTTTAAAATTGGAGAAAATTGGTGGCTATTAATATGGGAGGAAAAGATGTAAATATTTATTGGGAGTGATTGAGGTCATCAATCACAAACAATTGAATGGAAAATTAAGGGCCTCAAAGACATAAATCTTTGATGATTAAAATAACGTCAGTTCAAAAAACATAAGGTATTAAGAAAACACATTTTTTGTTTTAAGATCATTTTTCTAATGTTTAAGAATTAATTTTTTCATAGAATAATAAAAAATAATACTTGAAAAGTAGAGTTCAATCCATTAACTAATTTCTACCACAAACTAACTTTCACTCCAAAAGATTATAGAACTTAAAAATATTCTATTTATCCTAATCATATAGGGCTTGAAAAAAATAATTTCTAATTAATCGATCAGATAATTTAAAAAAACTACCTTATTCAAACATGTACATCATGTAGGCTACTGGTAGGTGACGCACCCTTGTCTCCCTTCGGTTGCAGGTTAAACTCTCGCGGCCTTGCTGGACGTGATGGGTTGTCGCCCGACCCCTGGGATGCCCTTTTTATAATAATCCAAAAATAATCTTAAGAAAAGTTTTAACCTTAAACAATAGTATCTAATGTCGAACTTAATTTATTCCAACCATGAGACTGATCCAAAATACTTCTGTATAAACTCACAGTCCAAAATTTATAAGAAAGGTAAACACATTGAATATCTATTTTACCACGTAATAACATGTGAATACCTTCATAGTGTATTCTCTTAAAACATTATAATACCCTTAATTACCATAAATCCTCATTGATTAAATTCATGATCCCTTATTCTATATAGAATAATGGATATACTCCTTATATCCAAAAAATCTGAGTACTCCAACAATGATGGAAAACACAAACTATTAATCAGTTCCATGGTAGTCAAGAATACCTAATATAATTTATCCAATTAAACCATCTTTTATTCCAAAATCACTACCTCAGTATCAGGACCATATTAATGTTTATATTTCCTCGAACCATGTATTTTTCAAAAAATTGAAATTGTTATTGAGTCACTTTTCTTAGTACCATATAATCTCAAATCCTTAATAAAATAGTACTGCATTACAATCCTTATTTATATCCATAATTCATATAACCAGTACATTGTTGATACGACACTCAAATGAAATTATTCTTTAATAACAACATAAGAACACTACCCATTCTTCTTCATCTACGGTAGTATAATAACTTGATTATTATCTATTACCATCAATTGGGGCTTACTATAATGATTTAGACATTGATTCTCATAGTGTACCAACTCCTAGAAGATGAAACATTTAAAATTTGATACCTTTTTATTACACTTGTAATCACATACTTGGTGTCCTTTTCCCCACACTTATAAAAAACTCTCATTCTCTTCAAGAATTTACCAAGGTGATTCTTTCCACAGTTATCAGACATGGAAAAATCTTTCTTTCACTTCTTCCCTTTATCCATCTTTCTCTGTACCATACCTTTTCTTCTATAGCTTCCTTTCAAATCCATATGACTCCAAGAATTATTTACATATCATATTAACACATGATACTATTTATTCATATGATGAGAATATAAGATAGACTATTTCCCTTCTAAATTTTTGCATAATACCATGAAAGATATGATCCTTCATACCCTTTGTATCATGCGTATTGTTGGAGTTCCCATTACTTCTACTAGGCACCATTTCTAAACAATGGCATACACTAAGTTATTTTATGAATTGCAATGAATAATTACAAACTTGAAAAATACCTAACATAAACAGTTTCGGATTATAATACATAATTATACGAAAAATGTTTTCTTTGAGGAAGTATTTACTCATAAATCCTTCATAATGGTTGGTAAAGAAAATTTGAAATACCCTAATAATATCCCCCAAGAGTGTCATAAACAAGAGTGCAGAAAGCCCATTGTCGTGTACCAGTATACCCTGGGTAAAGCCCAAAACTCATTGTTAGAGTTTTCACTCCTAGGTACATATGTTCAAGAGCCGCCTCTACCTACTCGTATCTAGAAAAGGATGTATTTTTTTTGGAAAATACAAAAAATCTCCACATTACCAAAATTCTAGGAAATTATTCTATTCTAATCATCAAAGTCTGTCTTAGTGTAATGTTCTATAATCATATTTTTTCTAAAAATTGTATTCAAGGTTTGTATTAAACATCCTCTGATACCAACTGTAACACCCCAACCCCATTTACCCAGAGTCGGTGCATTATTACATAACATTGGAATGATCACAAGAGATCATTTCCCGAATGACTGATTAGTTTAGTAGCCTTGCAAGTACTAGATATATACACATGTATTATATAAAGTTGTGAAATCAAAAAAACAACAATATTGTGTCCCCTTTGAACATAGTCATATCCCTTAGCCTATTCTTGTAGGTTAATCGTAATATACTTCTTCGCATCCTAGGAAAAATAAGTCATAAGAAATGGGTGATCTCATATGCTCAGTAAGGATAACAATATATCGAAAACTATCATAAATTAGCAAAAACATTTAAGGAAATGCATAATAATAAAACAAATGTCTTTTAATCTTAAACATCATAATAATATGGAGAAGATAATCAAATAATTATATTAAATTATACTCATGGCTATTCTACTAGTCAAATAATAACATGTAATATCAATAGTGAATTTAATAATGATAGGATGAATAATATCGAACATCATAACCACAAAGTCAAGGAATCATGCCAAAACTAAAAATAATATTTTTTTCATGTCCTTGTTCCAAAACACTAGTTTTTCTCGTGAGACCTACTGATGCATCAAGAAACTATATTGGGCTCCACCCTTCACTTACTAAGTCCAATGCATTCCTCATATGAAAATTTTGAAACATAACATAAACATTCGTATTAAAATTAGCATATGAAATGTTAATACTTTAACCATAAACCAGGAATGGTATAAAAATAACATATCCAAAGTCAAACATATCACAAAAACTTCAATAAAATATTGAAGATCTTATCATAATAAATGAACTTCAAACAAGTTTAAAATCAAAGGATGTTTACATGGATGAAATCAAACCTATTTGAGATAAATATCTCTTTCTATTTTGAAATTATTTAAATGTAAAATAATTATAAAAGAAAAAAATTATTTTGAAAATATAATTATAAGCTTGTAAGGAAAACTTATAAGGTGTTATAACAGCAGAAAATTTCCACACCCACCGTATAAGATAAAAAAACATTCATAACATAATATTTTCAAAATATCATAACGTACCTTGTTCCAGAAAATGACGGAAAGATTAATTTAAAAATATTTTATAAAAATTCAAACAAGGGTATAAATGAATTTAACCCATAATCTAGGAAATAGTAAAAATGTTTTGAAATAAATTTTTCAGAAACATAGATGTGGACGATAAATAGTTCCCATTAGATACTCATGTTTAAACAACCTCAGAAAATGAAGAGACAATAGAATTAACCATTACATTGTACTTTTTATTGGTTGAGGGTACATCAAACTTTTATGTAATAATTAAATCACTGTTATTAAGTTATACATGAACCACATACATAAATATTATATCATGTATGATCTTTTAATATTGATTTTTTAATAATATTTTAGTAGTATCATTCTTTCAGGTGTTAACTGATTGGTTTTACTTTATATGTTTTGTTACATAAGTTATGTTTTTTATGAATAAGATGTATTTGATTCATATCCAGAATGATATTATGTTCTTAAAAATTATTTTTAATCACAAAATGGAAATTATTATTGAATAGTTACAATGGGGAAATGAATCTTATCGTGTTCGTAGAGACAGTAATCTGTACGTACGCCTGAGCGAAAATATCATTCTTTTGATGGTAAAATCGTATGTAATTTATTGGTATATCATATATACAAGATCATTATCATGTTATATTTATTATTTACATCAATTACACTCATTCTTATACCCATCCTAATAATTAAGTTTTGAATAACAAACTACACCACGACGTGGAGACGGTAAGCTGTACGTACGCACAAATGTTGAATTTGTCATTCATAGGATGGATAGAATAATGAATATGGTTTTAAAATATTTATAATAACATCATAGTTTTTAGATGGTACTGGACGTATTATTTTGGTATGGAAACAACAAACAAAGAGTAAGTGGAAGATGAAAAGAACTTTGAAAGAGGTGATTAAATTATTACCACTTCTTTGAGTGCTTCTTTTTGATTCGATAAAAAGCGTTCCTTAGGTTAGATTTATGATAAAAGTAATGGCTCTAGGTTGAAATGATTGTAGATAGTAGTGTATATGAGTAGGGTTTGGCTGATACAATTGGATTCAGAGGTGTGGTTTTGAGATAAGGGGAAGTACCATTTTAAAAGAGAGGTGAGGGTCACTTTAGGAAAAGCTGGAAACATTAATTTATTATACAATCATATTCAGTTTATAATGAATCAAAATATATTTATTTAGAGGATAAGGTGGGTATGGGTTGAAATAATCTCAAGCAATATGTTTTATTCATGTTAGGTCACAATTTTAACCTTATCTTTTAGATTTAACTCTTTGTTAAATAGTTTAAATTTTACCATGTCTTCTTGTATTATGCTATAAAATTCCAAGATAACCCCACATGGTTAATTAATGACATATATATAATTATGTATGTTCTTTCCCCAAACCTAATTTTTTTAATAATATTATATTATTTAATAATATTGTATTTGTTTTAAAAACTCATTTATGTCAATTTTTGAACTATTTAATATTTGGTTTTTGTGAAATTCAAGAAAACCTGATTACTTCGATCCAAATAAATTATATCAAACTAAAATGTCATATTAAACTATTAAATTGGTTTAATGCATCAAAAGTATCAATTTACATTTATTTTGATATTTATAATATCAATTATTTTAAACATTCATTAATATGGTAATTACTGCATCATCATTATGTCATAAATAAATTTAATAATTTATGGTCTAAAATATATAAATAAAATACCATTATGTAGGAAATCTTTTTATCTTTATAATAAATATTTATAGTCTAATTTATCTTATTTATCTCACTATATTAAAAATTTTTTATTTATTAAAATTTGAATTTAACACTTTTAACTCTTTTTTAAATAAAATAATAATAAATGTCCTAATCTATACCAAGTGGATCAAAGAGTTTCATATTTTATTCCTAAGGTTTATTTTAGTATAAATACACTTATCCAACAAAATTAGGACATGTTTTCGGGTAACTAAAATATCATTATTACTTTGAATTACCCTATTTACTTTTAACCGTTGTAAATAAAATTCAAAAGTTACTATTCATCAAAAATTATTTTCATCCCATTGAAACACATTTTAGTTACTGATTTAAACCATGTATCTCATATTTTTTAAATTCAATTCATAGAAGTGGTGAAATTACGTTTTCTGCAAATTAGTTAACGTGCCAAGAAGCTGGGTTAAAGACGTCAAAAAGTTCAATAAAATTTTATACATCTAGTTTTATTATAGAATTACTCCAATGAATTACATTTAACTTATATAGGTTTTATTTATCTATTTTGACTTAAAATAAATTTAAACAAAATAATAAATTATTTTAATAAAAAGTCAGTTTTAAACAATAACACAATGTTTTTGACTATTCATCATAAATTAAAAGTTTTCAGAAAAATACCAAAAATTCACCCTAAGATAATTTTGAAATTCATAATTAAAAAATGAAGCCAATTTTACTCAATTCAAAAAATATATGTTTTATTAATTAATTTAAAATTAATTTCCATAGTCAAAACCGAAAACCTGGTTTTTAAAAAGTAAAAACTATCAAATAATTTACATGTGTTTATGTCCATTATAAATGTAAGATTATGTATAATGACCTAAATTATTTTAAATGATAAAAATATAATCTAATTATAAATTAATTCCACTCAAATTTATAATTTAACACTATAAAGTATTTTTATTAAAAAGGTTGTCTTCAATTAAAATTTAGTATTTTTCACCATTCATCAAAATATGAAAGTTATCAAAAAAGTACCAAAAATTTATCCAAACTAAATTTTTATGTCCCACTTCTAAAGAAGAATTTAATTTCAATAAATTGAATTTATAAAAGTGTCAAATATTGGATTTAAACAGGTTTTTTCATTAAAAGGCGGAAAAATAGCATTTTTTTTAAAAATACTTCTTTTATCTGAAAATTGAATTTGTCCTTATATTATGTCTAAGAAACAAAAAAGTTTAATGTTTAAATTATATAGGATATATATAAAATTCCAAATGTGGTTAATACTATTCATAACCACTTTTTTAACGACTAGTTTGGTAAGTCGTGGTGCGCTCGAACTCTGTGTTGCGTGTAACGCAATATATTAAATTAATTTAAAGAGGTAATGTACTGTGAAATCATGGGGTGTTACAAAAAGAGATAAATAAATATAAATAAAAACATATTAATGAGAATAAAAAGTGACCCTCAATGTTGATTTATCAATATCCTTAAGGGAAATTGATACTTTAACGAACAAAGAGTTTTAATTTTCACTAACAGTGTATACCAAGATTCACCCCCTCCCACTTGGGGTAATATCACTCTAAGTCAATTGTATAAGTATGGCATTAGTTCTAGTGGAATGTGATGGGAATTTTTTTTATGGTCATACCAAGTGATATACTCACCCCCTTATTGGTAACGTTAATGTGTTTATAGGTGTCATCTATCATGATACAAGGAAGTTTCATGTTTCCTACTTCTCAAATAGTGACGTTTTATTTAATGATTTGGTTTCTAAAGCTAAATCTATAGAATTTCTATATCTTAGTCTGGTATAGTTCCACTTTAGTGTTGATGAATTTCTATTTTTATTCTTAGCCTTGAACATATATTTATTTTTCCATTACACTCTGATATTGTTCAGTATTATTAATTCATTTAATTATATTATTTTTCATTCATTCATAATGTAGTCATGTTATATTTTATAATTTATTTTCAATAGGTTAGGTGTTTATCATGTAGAATAATCCCCAAATTATTTACTAAGTCCATCGAATTTATTTCCAGTCTTTGGTGTCTTGGGGATGTCACATTAGGTTAGTAGCACCACCACATCTTCCCAGTCTAATGGATGAGAAGTTAGATGTTACAAATGGCATCAATTTTTTTAGTACTTGTATTGGGTTGGTAGCATGGATATAGGCTTGTAAATACATGAAATGTAAAGCATAAAAATCCATAGCTAACCTATGTATGTCGAGCCTCAGTTTACCAGGGTGGTTTTGGTAAAAAAAGACTGTTATATGACACTTATGAGAGTGTTATTATCTCATCATCGAGGGTTTAGATAATGTGTGTTATATTCCATGAATTTTAGTGATAATTCCCACTAGAACTATATAATTCATCTATTGTTAAAATAAATTTTCAAAAAGTTGAAACGGTTTATTTTTGAAATGATGGTTCCACTGGTTATTTCTTATGGAAATGATAGTTGTTCATAATGTTTTAAAATTTATTCAAGCTTTATGTTCATAGAGAAAAATGTTCTGAATGGTGTATTGTTCCACTTATAAAAAATGGAACCAAGAAAATTCTGGATAAATCATCAACAAGAATATGGTGAAATCTTGATTATAATTAAGCCACATGTGATCCAATAACTTATTCAATGCATTTTGAAATAGTTTCCACAATTAGAATGCGTAAATAAAAATGATAAACAGGGGAAATAATATCATTCAGTAAAATTTTAGAAATAGAATCCACATTTTTATGAGATTTATAACCTAATAAATAATTAGTGTGGCTAAACTAAATAAATAGATTCTTCGATTTTATTGGTACATCAGAAAACATAAATATTAAGTTTTCGACATATATGTTGGAAGATCATACATGCTAATGGTCTGATTTATATGTCCAAGATAAATTTGAACTGTGAATTATGTGGGGGGTTTTGAGGAATTTTTTGGTAAATAATTTTACCTACACACATTCAAAATAGCATGAACAACAAATTTTTTATCTTGAAGTACGAAAACCTATTTGAGATAGATTATGTAGTTGATTTGATGAATTGAGTTCGTTTATCCATAGAAGTGTCTGCAAGTGTTTCCTTGAAAGTGTTTATCTCTAAATAGGGATTACGACCATAGATTTGATCCAATATGAATTTTTCATTATATTACATATTACATAGAGATGGTTAATAGGAAAATAGTTGTATAATGGGATATTTTTTGGAATACAATTGGTGGTAGCCAATTTTTTCCTGCACGGAAAGGTTTCAACTATAGTGCTAGAAATAAGAGAACGAGGGGTTTCTACTCTTGTAGAGGTATAATACCTCATGATCAGACTAAAAAATAGTTATTTTTTCTATAAGATATTATGATAAAATAAGTTGTTTTTATTATGGTTTTTTATTTTATAGAAAGAATAAATGTATTTAAATACCAAAACATTTCCACTACATTAGTAAGAAAGGCCATATCAAGATGTTTTATTTAAAAATTTAGAGATCAAACTATGGAAAAGACATGAATCGCACTTAGATTTCATTTCATGGAAGGAATATTTTAATCAAACTATTTCATATACATAGATATAGGTAAACTAGAATTATTCTAGGAACACTTCAGGTTTTCCATCGATACCGCATAAAGGAAGAAATAGTTATCCCCTAATGGGTAAGATATAATTAAAAGGAGTAAAATATTCTATTGCGAGTGAGAAACCAAATCCCTCTCTGTTATGAGGTACTATTTTTCTGAACTCCACTCTTATGAATATATTTTTTGATAATCAAATATAAAATTCATTCCATGATTCTTCTATAGTTAGAAAATTATAATTGTACTTAGAAATGATTCCTCATATCATGAGTATCAATAGAACCATTATATATATGGAGTGAATTAGTTTCAAATACATGGAATATTCCAATAACGTTGATATAGTGTAGTTTCTCTAAGATATTATAATCCCAGTGATATATGTTTTTTATTCAATATTTGGTATTTTCATCCTAGTGGAATTTAAATCCCATATAGACTTCTATGATTAGGGGGTAATGTTTACATCCATGGATAGAGTTCTTGATATTTTTAAAGGGTATTGGGATATAAATGAAGGAAGAGAATGAACTTTTGTTATTATTGATGAATCCATCTCTAGCGAGTTACCAGAAATGACATTGAGTGTAACATATGAAACAATGAATGAGACTCTTCCATAAATAGTCGACCAATTACTGGATTTTTGTATATACAATTTCTCTAGGTCACCACCCAAAAGAGAAACTGAATTAAATATTGATCTACTCTCACGAACAAAATGTATTTCAATATCATCATTCAGAATGGATCAAATAGGTTTTGAGAGTTCATGGTTAGTCTAGAAGAGTTTCAAAAGTAACATTTTTATACCTAATATAGAACTTAGGGATAGAAAACTCTTATTATTAAATAAAACTGATGGTACTCTCAACTTATGGGTTGATTATTATAAGTTGAATCAATTAATGACTAAAAATAAATATCCTCTTATCTGGATAGATGGATAGAATGATTAATTGAAGGAATCTATGTGGTTCTTAAAAATTGATCTATGCTCAGGATATCATTAGTTGAGAGATAGAAGAGGGGATATTCTGATGAAATAATTTTGGAGTTTCAATTTCCATTATGAATATATCATCATGTCATTTGGTTTGAGGAATTCAGCATAGGTTTTATTGGATTTGATGAATCATATCTTCTATAGGTACCTCAAATTATTTTTTGTTGTATTTTTTTATGATATTATAGTGTACTATGAAAATATATATAACCATGAGGATAACATATAAATTGTACTGAGTACATTATTATAACATCATTGGTATTCTATGTTTTCTAAGTGCTGATCCTGGATAAAATAAATCTATTTCCTTGGGCATGTCATTTCTGATATAGGAATATCAGTTAACCTTGGGAATATTGAAGCAGTTGTCTCTTGTAAGTCACTAAATAATTTTTGTGGGATATGTATTATTAAAGGAATAAAAATTTATTATCACCTCTTTATTTGGGATTTATCATTACTTTATTCTCAAATGACTACTCTAATAAGGAAGGGTGTTTCATTCGTATAAAATTATGATTATCAGAAAAGTTTTTTTGATCCTAAAACTTATCTCACCGAAGTACCCAAACTAATCTTTCAAGAACTATCTAACAATTATTTGATATACTGTGATGCATCTAGATTTGGTCTTGGTTTTGTTATTATATAGGAAGAATATACTGTGTAATATTGTTCGAGGCAATTTATATTTCATGAGAAGAATCCAATGCTTGACTTCGAATTAGATATGTTTTTTCACACCTAATAAAGTAGTATAATTAACTCTTTGTAGAAAATATCACAACCTTTATTAACCATATTATTTTAAAATACATATTTTCCCAGTGATACCTAAACTTGAGGCCATGCTGATAAATGGTGTACCTATAGATGTTTGATATTAACTTGGTATACAAATTGATAAAGGGAATTCTGTAGCATATGTGTTAAGTTGGAAATCATAGAACAAAGTGGTATAATAAGTTCATGACCAATGGAAGCTGATGAGAATGGTCACTGATTAGTCTATAGTTTTCTTCCCAATATGTTCTCCTCCAGGCTTGATAAATATTGTAAATGAATCTCATACCATAGATCCTAATTATATCCTCGTTAGGTCAAACCTATATTGTGGGGAAAATTTTGATGATCAGATAGATAATAAACACTCTTTTTTATTATTTTGGAATAAAATTTTATTTCCTAAATTTTTTCAAGAATAGATCCTTTCAGCATACCACGATTTGAAATGAGTTATTTATCAATGTGTTTAGAAAATGTATGAGAAGACGAAAGCACATTTCTGGTGGGAAGGTATAAAATTAAGGTGTGTAGAATATGTGATGAAATTTCTAGCATGTTAGTAGGTAGAGGATGAACATAAAATATCGGTTGTTTTGTTGTAGTAGATTCCTATTCTAGTTTGAAAGTGGCATAAAATTTCCATGGATATTTTCAAAGTTATACCGAGAAAATTATTGAAACATAATGTTATATGGTAGTAGTAGATCAACATACTAATTTAGCACACATTATCCCTATTAGATAATCCATCATAGTTGAGGAATTTACAAAATTTTATATCTTTGAAGTGTTCAGGTCACAAGAAGTTCCATATTCAATTGTATCACGAGAGACTCCCATTTATCTTATCGATTTTGGAAATTATTACAACTAGCTCATTGAATTAATTTGACTATGAGCACTGTATATCATACAAAGATGGATGGATAGTCAAAATGAATGATTTAGACATTGGATGATATGATCAAAGTTTGTTTCATGGACTTTGGTGGTTTTTGGGATAATCATGCGGCTTTATATGAGTTTCCCTATAACAATATTTATCAAGTGACAATATAGTTTCCACTATTTAAGGATTTTTATGGTCATCCTTGTCATTATATTTTTTTATTAGGTGGAAACATGTAATAAATCTTTCATTGAATCAATTATTTTCCATGAGATGGTGGAGAAATTCCAAATAATCCATAATTGGATAGCTACAACACAAAGTAGACCGGATCCATATGAAGATAATCATCACCGACCATTATCTTTTTATGTCAGTAGCCATGTTTTCTTGAAAGTGTCACCTAAACATGATCATTGACACTTCAGAACATGAGAGAATTTATCACCACATTATGTGGGACTGTTCAAGTTTATATAATGAAATGGAACTATTTCTTACTAGTTAGCATTACCACTATGATTCATTATTGTTTATAACATCTTCTATATTTCTCTAATGAATAATTTTCATCCTAATCCATCACATGTGATCAATTGCGATAATGTTACTCAAGACCCAAATGAAACTTTTATCCACAAACAAACATATGTTACAGATAGATAGAAATAGAAACTTCAATGGATATCTATTTCTTTGGTGTAAGTACTATGGTATCATGGTCAGGTTCTAAAGGAAAATTAGGAATGGGAAATGTTTTTTCAAGAAAAATGGCCTTCCTTTTTCTAGGTAAATGTTTATATCCAGCATCCTTGAGATGGAAAGTAAAAAGTGTAAGCGAATATAGCACCCATAGTTTGAGGTACACCATCGTAATATTCTTTTTTCTTATTTTGGAGTCATTGGGTTGGTTGTTGGTAGTGTATAATGGTGTAGAAGGAAATAACATGGATTTAGATGCTGGAAAAATATGCAGGAATAATTGACACTATAGTTTTTTGTTTATGATGTAAATATTTTTGGTAATATATTTAGGTTTTAAAAAAATATTTATCCAATAAAATGTTTCCACACCTTAAAATGGGGTATCCTAAAATAATATCCAAGACAAAGGGTATTTTGGCATAAGTAACCCATCATAAATTTATGATTTAAATTATCAATTTATACAATAAATAGTTTTAGTATAGTAATTTTTATTACAAACAGAAGTTGTAAATCCTCATAAAATGACTTTCTTCTTTCTATTTTCTTCCATGATTAACCTAAGTGATATCTGAAAATTTTTAATGTCCAGACACTTTGGATAATGAATCCTTGATATTTTTTCTATGAAATCAACAATTAGCATCCGCTCTATCTTTATGCTATTAATTATCCTTAGGTTGTCTCATTTGTTACCATAGATCGGCGTATAAGACCAGACATATGGGTTTGGATTTCTACTGAAGGGGTATTTGTGGGTTTTTTAAGGTTAGGATAAGAATACTGTGATCCATAGAATCATTTAAAATCATTTGTGAAAATATAATCATGTTTGGTGGTTTCGATCCCACTATATTATTATATAATTTTTTTTCTTGAATCCTGATAAATTCTCGTTGAGCTTTTATTGAAAATATCGTGAGTAGTTTATGTAGAAACCCCTTGTTTTTTGTGATTTCAAAAAGGAATTTTTTGAAATATTCTCATGAAATATTTTAATTAAATGTTTTAATGAAATTCGTTTTCAAATATAATGTTTTGTATGGAAAACATGTTGATATGGATAATGATCTTGGATTAGATATTGGTGTGTGTTCATATTTCATTGTAAAATACCTTGTTGAAATAGATATGTTGTACAGTTTCAACTAGAAAGGCACGAGAGAATATCACATAGTGATGACTTCATGAAAGATGGATTTCTACTCGTGTGTCTTATGATTTTCATCCAGCATGCTTGTGTGTGTATATATGGAACATGGATTGAGTATGCTTAGTAGAATGTGAAATTGAAATTAAAATTATTGAATTGGTTAAATATATTAATTTAATATTTTTCTTTTGATAAATTTATTAGATACTCTCACCCTTTGTTTTAAATTAAATGTTATAACTTGTTCTTTTCTTAATGGTGTATGATGGGACGTTTTTAGGGAAGTACTACAAGGTGATATACTCACACACTTATTAGGAAATTTGTTTCATTTATAGTTTCATCTACTCATACACAATGAAGTTTCATGTTTCATAATTCTATAGTGGTTATATTTAATGTTATGGTTTGGTTGAAAATGGTGGATTTAGGAAGTGTCTGCACCATTTTTTAGAATAGTGCCACTGTGGGGGTAATTGTCTTTCTAGTTGGAGTCTTATCCTTTCACCTATATTTCTATTTACAATGTACTCTTATATTTTTCTGTATTGTTAATTCATTGATTAATATTTTCATTCATTAAATAATGTTGTTGTTAGGTTTTATTTAATTCTTTATTCTCTATTGGTCTTGTGTTCTTCAAGGAAAATCATCCTCAAAAGGATTACTAAGCCCTGGGAATATAGGACTAGCCTTTGGTGTCCTGGGTATGTCACCTAGGGTTAGTAGAACCTCCTCCTCTTCCCAGGACAATGGTTGAGGGGAGGGATGTTAGACCAAACACTTCATCTCTATAATAATCAATAGGATACTATATCCCAAGATACATATGTGTGAAATAACCAAAGGACATTAATTCTCTCTATACATATACATGGGAAAAAACAACCAGCATGTATACCGACACATTATACTACGAGGAAAAGATAGTGGGGTTAGGGTTTAGTCATTTTTTCATTCCTCTCCAACATGGATATTGGAGAAAGAACCCTCTTGAAATCCACTGGGTGTTGGTAACCCTATCGATAAGCGTGGGGTATCATATGAAATTACAAAACATTCCTGATGTAATATATCTCAAAACTTTATTATATGTATTAAACTTGTCATAAACTGAACTATAGTTATCATCTTTCAAATACTCGAATGCCATAACTAAGAACTAGGTATCCTATAATAACAAAAGCATTCCACGAGGTTAATTTATTAATTATTTCCATCAAACATTTTTTATTTACATTAATTAATTCATTAACCCATGGTTAAAATTGATTAGATCATATTTCATTAACAACCATGTGAATTCCATTCCCTCTAAGCATAATATAACTATTACAATGGTTCTCAAGATAATCATCATTTTCATTCCATTCAAGAACCAACCCCATTGGTTAAAAAATTTATTAATCATTATTGTTTCATAATTCCTGGCACTCATAGAAATATCCTATGCTACAATAAAAGATATGCATAACCAAGCACAACTAGCTACCTCAAATAGTGGAGAAATTTATGTTGAAATAAGAAACTCGTCCATCCATCCATTAATAAAAATTATTAACAATAAAGTATCAAAACTTTTACCATAATATTGGTAAATCCCCACTTCAACTCATTACATCAATTCTGGTGCAATTATAAACACCATCATACATATCACCATACATTGTATCATCATAGCCATCATCTTCTTCCACAAAACTGATTGTCCAAATTCATATCTCACCAAACCATTATTAAATCTACAGTCAAGTCATGTCTCCAAGAAAAGTTTACATCTAGAGAAAGAAACAAGGTATAAATGAACCAACTAACTCAACATGGAATCTAGGAACTTAAAATAAGGTATGTATCCTTCATATGAAAAAATGATCACTTGGTCCTAAAAAATTATCATTATCAAAAAACATGTTTTATTACTTTCTTGAATTACTCGATTAATTTATCATAGGTTACTACCATATGTAACCTATGTCATCAGTTTTTAAAAGTGATAAACTATTTAAACATACACTCAAGTATAAATTATTATTTCAAAAAATAGTAAGGATGAACTTTCTCATTAACAATCCACTTTAATATTACCAAAAATGTGAGTTTTAAAATTCACATTCTTTATCTAATTAAATTAACACATGGAATAATGAAGTAATTAAAAATTCATGAGGCATTATTTTATTTCCATCAATTTATAAGAATACTGGTTTACAAAAAATTTCCTCTTTAATTCATTATAAAACCAACATTTAAATCATTATAATATTTAACCATTTTCATCATATTAAACATGATAAACTACATAATAAAAAAATTACCAAAAGAAGAAAAGATTTAACACTATCTTGAAAATCAAGAAGCAAACATTTATCACGGATGAAAAACACATGTGATCGCTAAACCCATAAACCATTTCTTTTTTTAATACAATTTAATATTCATTATAGTTAATTAAACTTTCACATATAGATATTTCCTATGATAACTTTAACATTTAATTTAAAAATGAGGGGAATAAATGAATCCCATACCACAAGGTTTTCAATGTTCTTTGATCGAGAATAAAACAACATCACAGAACTCTAATCACATCACTCACAGGAAAAATACAACCCTCTATGGTCACCATGAAATAACCACAATAAAAATATAAACATAACTCCATATGATTAATGTATATCAACTATAAAAACATGGTAAGAACGAATGGGAGGAAATATGACCAATCGGAGAAGAAACGAAAAAAGGAAGGTGGAAATTTCACATCAAATCACCACTAATAAAACATGGGAAGAAATGACTATAAAAGGGGATTAAAAACCATTATATAGATCCTTTATAACCCAAGAGTTGAGAGAAAAAATTGGTGATTTTTTATAAACTGAGGGTGTGATTAGATATACAGGCGCATTTGCAGATGAACATTTATAGTGTGAATGGGTAATTACCAACATGATTGTCTTGAGATTCAGATTTTTTAAAAAACAAAATTCTCAGATCCACCAATCCTAGAATAAATTTGAGTCTTTAACTTCATTTTCACATTGTGAGTTTTTGGGAATAGAAACATCGATCCCAAACACAAATCAGTTAATTTCTTGAATATTCCATACACGTCAAAAATTTTACAACCTACTAACTCTACCCCAAACATAAATTTAAACTTCAGGCATGGATTACTTCTATGAAATCTATGAACAACACCTTTCTCTGTTAACTTCCCACTCAAGATTTTAACTCGGTTTCACATCGTGAACTCCTCTTATAGCCAGATTTTGGCTCCCAAAAACCACCAAACCTGCTCTAGGATTCCCTTAAAAACTCTAGGATTCAAAAACATGTAAAGGAATGGAATAAATTTTTTTGGGTCCTCAAATATATGAATTATTGAGTAGCATATTATCTCATCAAGAATAAGTCCTTCTAAAGTAGGATTTTACGAAATATATCCAACATGAGAAGGATGTGGTAATACTTAGATGGAATATGTACCTTCAAGCAAGGGGTATAATTTCAATTGGAATATGGAATTATGAATAAATATTTTATGATATTAGGTTTTGACCTCTGAGAGTAATACTATGAATCTGGATTAATTGGAAAAAAATCCCATATAGTTTGAGTTGAATAGTTTTGGGTCATGTGGATAGATTATCATAATACCCCATGATTTTACTATATATATTTACTTTAAATAAATTTAATGTGTTTGATATATTTATCCACACATGATAATGAACTAAAATTAAATTATACATATTATATGGATATTTTCAAGAAAATTAAAATAATAATAATACCAGCAGTAAATAAAAAGATATTATCCAATTGAAAATTGCTAACATTTAGAGGATATATAATGATTATGATTTAATATTTAAAAGGTTGTTTAATTCTCAAATAATATTTTAAAGTATTAATATATTAAAATGTAAAAAAATTAAATGATTATTAATAAAATATATAATATTAAGTTATTTAAATTATTTAAATTAAAAAAAATTATGAAATAATATTAGGAACTCACAGTGTTTCATAATGTTATTTTTCAATAAAAGGGATTTATATTTATATTTTTAATATTCATTTAAAATATAAAATTATAAATTTTAGAGTATTGATTTTATAAAAATTAATTCATTTTTTATTTCCACATATTAATATTATTTTGTGGAAAATATCAGATATTTTCCAAATTAATTTATTTTTAGGTGAATAATGAAGATGCAATTTTTTCTAAAAACATAGAATTTATAACTATATTATTCTGTATGTATAGCTTAAAAATTATAATAAAACATCCATGGAAAAATATATATTTAAGGATTAAAAATATACATTTCAAAATACTATTATTAATTTAGACATTATAGGTTTAACTACTTCATTATTATTTTACAATAAAAACTTGTTATGACCTTTCTTGTAATTAAATATTATTTTTATAGAATTAATTTTTGGATTGATTTATAGGCCACATAAATTTTATTTATTTTATAATAAATGAATTTTTTTTATGAAAATAAAATGAATTGACAAATTTATTCTACCCATAAATTTTTTACTTTTAAATACACTTTTTCTAAAAACATGTTTTTACGAAATATAAATGCTAATGTTAAAATTAATTTTTCATAAACATAGAATTTTTATTGGGAAAAATGGATTTCATATTTTTAATAATAAGTTCCAAATTATTTAATATGTTTCATTTAATTTTTATGAAAAACAATAAATTATTTAAGTTAAAAATTCTTACGAGTGTAAAATCTAAAATGGTAAAATTAATAAATCATGGGGTAAAGGGCTTCAAAAATGTTTAAAACATGTTTATAATTGTGTATTTTAGGTATTATATATGTTATACTCTCCCCCATCCATTATTTCTCATTTTTGGATCCTTTAGCCTTGAATAATGTAACAAAAGTATTATAAAAAAAATCATATTTACAAAAATGTCATTCCCACCACTTATAAAAGGTGGCTTTCGAAACCCTTTCAAGGCACTAAAAAATTTAATTTTCCCTAAAAATGTTAAAATTTTTCCTTCTCCTAGAATCAAATTTTACTTCTATAATATTATTTACATAAGTAATTATCCTAATAACATAATTTCACCCAAATCCTTCAAGAACAACTCATTGTTCTCAACATGATTACACGGTTTTCCTATCATTTATTCATATAAATCTTACATTTTTAATTTAAATTTAGAAATTCATGTACACTAAAATTGGTATTGTTTTCATTATAAATGTTACTATTTAAAGGGAATTAGCATTAACCACTTTTCTTACATTCCCCTAGGAAAAAATGAAAATGTTAGTGATGCTTAGACTATCACGTCCACAATGTTATGTGATTCATTTTCAGTACATCATTTTATGGATGTTTTTATGAATGGTTTTAATGGATAAATATGATTTTTATGAAATTATTAAGGTTTTGGAATGATATATTAGAAAACCTATTAATAATATGCACAATAAAAAGTCTTTATAATTTTTACCATCTAAAACAAGCATACTAAATGAAAAACGATATCTTTGTTCTAAGTAATAAATTTATATAAATTATCATATTATTCTAATTATTCAAAATTATGATATATCCCACTAATAAAAACTAAATAATATCACTTCTCTTTTTTATAGTTATGCTAATATATTACAAATTTATAATCCCCCATTAAATTATGGTATGTTATTTTTTGGGTTCGTTTCACCACCCACATGAATAATAATATAAAATAATTTCACATATGATTATGAGAACATTAATACTAAAATAATATGATATAAATAAGTAAATAATGTCTTTATTTTAATTCTAAAATTGTTACACTAGAATTAAACCGATTCCCTAAGATATCATCACTAATTTGTTAATAATCACATAATCATGTGTGTCCCTGAGTTCCTCTTAATGTACTATAATTGAAACTCCCATAATATGAAATTATGACATTATAAACCACAACTAGAAAAATAGTTTGTTCTTATAGTTGAAATTTGTGGTAATAGAGCCCAAAACTGTGGTCATAGCCTACGACCACGGTTTTTCCCAACTTTGGGCGCTATTTTTGTGGCAATGGGGTCTGACCTATTCATAGGGTTTTACAAACCATGCAAATAGGTATCATGTATTCCAACCATGGAAGTTGACCTATATCAATAGTTTAAACTATGGCCATATGTTATATTTCCTCGGTGGAAAATTGTGGCTATTACCTCAGTAAACTGTGGATATAGCCTAAAAAATGTGTATGCAACCAAATTTGATCCCTATATCTTACCTTTACAATTCATCCACCTAACCAATACACTAGTGAGGACTTAAGATATATATATATATATATTATGTTATATATAATATTAAAAACTGAGGAAACATCTTGGAAACCATGGAAATATATCTTCCCACTCATTTTTTAGTGGGAAAATATTTCTCCCGCGGGAGCACGAGAGACCTATAGCCAAGGTTTTGAAAAAATGTGGCTATATGTGTTTCCTATGGCCATGTTTCTATAGAACCGTGGAAATAGGATATGAAAAAATGTATATAGAGATGGTTTTACAAAATATATGGCTATAGCCTACCTATAGCCACAGTTTTCAAAATATTGGCTATAGATCCCTGGTAGTAGCTCAATTTTTTCTAGTTATGAATATTTATAAGGAATTAATTCATGTGCCATGAATTATCTCATTATGGTTATCTTTGGAAAAAATAATGAATACTGGCAACTTTATCAAAAAACTTGCCCAAATAGATCATGATTACTCACACTAGATTTTGAAAATATATAATAACTAATTAATATACACATAAAATGATTATAAAAGAGGAGTACAAATGATAAATTTTTTTAATAATGTTTAAAATGAGTTATTAAGATATTTATATTTTTTATAAAATATATTAGAGCATGTTTTTAGAAATCAATAAAAAATGTAAGGGTTTTTTAATCTCATTTTTATTTCATTGAGATATGAATCGTATTCAGCACCTATTCCTTTTTGAGGTATTTGTATATTACATAGACTTATTTATGTCATATTTTAATGAAACATAGACCGTTTAAAATACATATCATATTTTACCATTATGGGTTTTAAATTCAATTGATAATGATGATATTGGGGTTATTACTAACTCCACTCCCTTTATTGAGTTAAAATGATTCCTTTTGAACATTTTTTTTCCAAGATTGGTAGTGTTCTACACTAGGATTTTATTTCTTATTTTCTTATCAACCAATTTAGTGAAAATTCCTTTTTAATTCAATGATTTTTCTATGATGAATATATTTCCCAAAATTTAGATCATTGAAGAGAATAATTCTTATCTGGTTTAATTAGGGTTTCCCCTCCTTATCCCAAATTTTCATTATTACCAATTTTCTCCCTTTTAATTGGATGAATAATTATATTTCATATAATTTGACCATTATATCTACCATATCCTATTTTCAAATGAAATTTTTATTATCCTTTTTATGATGTGTAATTTAAAAAAGAATCATTGTAAAATTGAAAAAGGCATCATCTTATGTCACACCATTACATTTAAGTTACACAGTCACATTATTTTTCAACACATTTCTCTATTTTTTTCTCTTTTACTTTATACATATGTTATATATATAAATATTTTTTAAATATTTAGTTTAATATATCTTTCTTGGGTCTAATATATTTTTTTAGGACCCCTTCAAATTCCCCCCTTTTATATTAACCTGGTTTAAAGAAACTTTCTAATTTTGTTTTTCATGATAAATGTCACCTCTATAATTTTTTTACATGAATGAATTATTAAAATGATAATTATTTTATGGAAAAAATCTTTTTTCAGTTATGGTATAAATGTCAATAATAAGTTATTTCCTTAAAATATCTTATGTTCATTTCTAAAAGAATTAACTATGTTGTTCATTTTTTATTATTACTTCTCCTTAATCCTTCTCCTGAATTTTAAAAAATTGGAAACCAATTGTAAATACCAATATTATTTATTAAAATATAAAAATAAAAAATGATTTAATTCATTCTTCTCTTAGGAATTCTTATGATATATCCTTAAACTATGCATTGAGGAAAGATTATAAAACCCACTTATTTCACAAGGGATTTATCCTGCCTATAATTTATGAATGGTTTGTTTTTCCTATATATAAAAAATATGAATGAAAATATTACAGTTTTTATTGTGTAATAGGTGTTTTATAATTATATAACCCTATAATCCATTGGGTAATGGTTTCATTCCATTTGATACCATTTATGGTGAACATGATGTTATCCTAAGAAAACTATGTTATGTGACGGGTGGGATTATAATTATTTAGCCCTACAATGCATGGGGTAAAGGTTTATATCACATTATATTTTATGTATGTGGTTAGGGAGTAAAACAAATCAACTATGGAACTTTTTCCACTATGTTTATGGGAATGGGTAGTTAACCCAACCAACCATGGGACTTTTTCCACTATGTTTATGGGAATGAAGAGTGAACCCAATTTTCTATGGGACTCTATACACCAAATGATGATGGTATTAGGAGTGAACCTTGACCTATTATTATTATTTCATGTTTTATGTTGTCTTCACATATTTATCATTCCATGATTTTATAATATCATTTTTATATGTGATGATTCCATGCTTATCTCACACTCTTATGTCAATGTAAATGCCCATTTTATTGAGATTACATGTCTTTATTCATTATTTATGGATAAATATTATTGTCCAATACACTTTTTAATAATATATTTACCTCTTGATCATGTGTAAATTCCTTACCCTAACCATTGTCTTGGAAAGAGTTGATGGTTAGGGTTGAGATTTTCCTAATGTAATCAGTTTTGATTGGTCCTTCATATTGGTAAGGTAGCAAGGAGAGAGAAATGTAGGAACATGAAATGTAAATCATAAAAATATCTATCTTACCTCATTATGTTGAACTTAAAGTTACTATGGTGGTATGGGAATAAACAATTGTGCCAAAACACTTCTAGGTGGCTTCTTATCTCATCTTCGTGCATTTCGTAGATTAGTGTAGCTTATCATACATGACTAAATAGAATTATCACTATGAATACATGTTTCATATTATATTTGGTGATGTTTTGAAATTAGTAATTTATGAGTATTTCTTTTGGATATTTGGAATATTCACAGACTTCAATTTGTTAGTAATTGATTACTATGAAGTGTTTTTTGGTATTTATAGAAATAACACTAGTTATAAAACCTACAAACCTTCTAAAGGAAAAGTAATAGAATGTTTCATTAGCTGAATCATAGGTGAACTAACATGTTTTTTATATCAATGTTCAATATTTTAAAGTTACTGATAAATCAAATCAAAAAATTGAACCAAAATAGGTGGATCATTCTATACAGTTTCAGAAATAGAATCCACCAATATTTAAGTGGGATTCAAAACCTAAAAAGGCACAATCCTTGATTTAGATAATGAACAATATTTTTGATTTCTTGGATCCTCAGCTGATATAAGGGTCATGTTAGTTCTCTATATACTTTATAATCTTTCGCACAAATGGTGGGATTTAGATATCCAAGGTAAAGTTATCCAACGACTTACTTGGGATGGATTTGATGAATTTTCCATCAAACAATTCTACTTACAAACCATCAAGATGGATATAATGAATTATTTGTTCATTATTAAGAAAAATAATCTAACAATGATGGAACATATATCTAATATTATTAGTTTTATTTAATTTTCTCTAAAATAAGCTACTTGTGCATCCTTGACGACCTGTATATTTGAATATGTACTATAACCATATATTATTTTTAAGATATTTTTGTTATGTGTTACTCATTATATGGAAATGGTTAATAGAGAGACATTATTAGAAAGGTATATTATTGGGAATCCTATTAGAGGAAGTTCATTTGTTTCTGTCCGAATGGGTGGGAAATCTAATGTTATGAATATTAGAAAGTGGGATACCAACCTACAATGTGGTGGAGTATCACAGAATCAAACTACAAGATCATTTAACATTACTACATACCCTAGTAGAAGGATCATGTATTGTCAATGTGGTTTATCACTGTATATGAAGCAAGTTTGTATGGAATCACCTAGATCGTTCCTTAAATATAATTATATGTGACATATTTAATGATATTTCTGTAATTATAAAAAGAAATGTTCTAGTAATTTACCCCATGTATCCCATACATCAGATTTTTTGAAAAGATGATCACTTCAGAATAGTTCTAATAGTCAAAATATTGAAGAATAAAGTGATTATAGGAACACCTCGACTCCTCAAAAAATGAAACTATAACATGGAAACAGGGAACAAGGGTGGGTGATAAAGAATTTGTATATTATTGATCATATTATCACAAAAAAATTAAACTAGAAATTCATATATATGAGGTACCACTATTCGCAAATCAAATTATATTAAGGTTCTGTTTGAAATGTGTTCTTCCCACTCTTTTATTACTTCACTTTATTTGGATCAAATGGGAATGAATATTGAAATAATTTCACACATGATGAGTCTCCTAACATATCTCTATCAGTTAGAGTGTAATGGATTTAAATGTGAATCACTTTCTATAATAATCAATGTAATCCATTTCAATTGGGACTTTTCTATTTTGGATATTGATATCTTTGGCATAATACTAGGAATGAATTGGTTATTTTCTTTCATGGTTTATATTTATTATTATATGTGGTTGCTAAAGTTGACATATAAAGATGGGGTGGCACAGATCATCTAATGAAGATGAGATGGTAATACTAAGAAAGAGGGACCTTTAGAACCAATGGTTAGAGCATTAATTACCAATTATTAGTATTATCTTTATGGACAAATGATATAATTTAGACTAGAAATTTTACTACCATTTTGGATCAATATCTAGATGTGTTTCCCCAAAATTTCAGTAGATTTATACCTAGAAGATAAGTGGAATTTTCAATTTTTATTCTTCTAGGAATAAATATTATTTCAAATACATCATATATAGTAGAAACAATTGAATTGAATTTATAATTGTAATAAGTGGAAAATTGAGAATTCTTGAGACCAAGTACATCACATTTGGATTCTCCAATATTTTTAAAAAGTAAGATGATTTATTGTGACCCTATATAGATTATTTAATGTTGAAATAGGGCACAATAAAGAATATATATCTCATTCCTCATATTTATGATCTATTTGATTTAATGGAATGATCTCAATGGTTCAAAAAAATCATCTATGCTCCCAGTATCACCGATTTGGGTTAGGGAAAAGGATATTGGAAAAAAAATATTTCATGAGTCATTATGGTCATTATAAATATGTGGTTATTCCCTTCAGTCTTACAAATTCACCAAAATTTTTATTTAACTGACAAATAAGGCCTTTCAATGGTACCAAAATAATTCATTGTGTAATTTTGATATGACATTCTAGTGTATGATCAATCTTGAAAAGGCCATGAAAATAATTTATAGGTTTAGTTGAGAATTTAGTGAGAAAATCATTATATGAAATATTCTATGAATTATATTTCTAGATACATGAATTTTTTACTTAGACATATCATTTCTAAGAAAGGGGAATCAGTAGATCTATAGAATATAAAAATTTATCTCTTGGGAACTGTTCAAAAATGTCTTTGAGTTGTGAACCTTTCAGGACTTAGTTGGTTACTATTGCCACTATGTTCAAGATAAATCATGTCTCACATCTCCAATACCCGTTCCCATAAGAAATAAAACTCCATTAAACTAAATTTATGATTGTTATAAATATATTTTTGGATTGTAGGACTTGGCTAACATCAAAATTAATTATTTTTTTACCAAAATGCAGAATATAGATCAAGATAATTTTTAATTAATTAAAATAATTATCTAAAACATGAATTGGAATCAGCTATAGTCATTTTTAGTTTAATAATATTGTGTCACTACCTCTTTGGCGATAAATTCACTATGTTCACAGACCATTTTTTTAAATCACAAAAAAATTTGAACTTGAAACAAATTATATGGTTGAATGTTGGAAAATTAAATTGTTTATTAAAAATCAAGGAGTATAAACAATAAATATGGGATCATGGGAACTAAAATATTAAATTATAATAGTTTCATAGAAGAAAATATTTTTTAATGCATATGATGGTGATACAAGAGAGGATAAAATGATTATGGGGCCAGGCACAACTCTAAAATAAGCTAAGACATCCACTGCTTTGTTTAATTTTTACCAAGTGTATTAGAGCCTGAAATTTTTTATAAAACATCATCCTTTTTAATGTATTAATAAAATAACAAATGGGAGGATTGGAGTTTATACATGATGTTAAAAATTATCACATGATTCAATTCCACCACTTTGAGGGAAATACCACAATATTGGAAAATGGTGATATCATCAAGAAGATATTTGTCTTCTGTAAGAGGGGAGTTACCATCACCATAAAAGGAATTGAACACTAACACCACCAATAAAATAGGATCACAAAAAATACCTTTACCTATTCTAATACCATTAGATCAAGAGTCATAATTATTCATCTTAAAACCATTGTTAATAGGTAACCACGAAACCCAGTATCCATAATGATAGGGGATATTAGATGATGGCATGTTCAATTTGAAGTAGATTGTCCATAGATCGGATCATATCATACAATTAGATATATATAAAACCTTTTTATGTATATTATCTTTTATATGCTATAGATTTTATATCCTACCACTAAAAATTATTTCCATTTGGGCTTCCCAAAAAGACCAAAAAACGGTTTTTACTTTCACCTTGCACCCATTTTAAATCCTCATTTGTTGAAACATTACGGAACCACAATGACATAAACATTTGAAATGAATAAATATAACATGTGACACCATAGCTTCCACCTAGGGGACCTTGAACATAATCTACCAACTCACTGGTGAGAAATATATGAAAATTCCTTTTTATATAGTGTGACACAAATCAATGGAATTTGGATCCAACTTGGATCTCTTGAATCTCATTGTTAGTTAGGAGAACAAAATGGTAGGATTTATATTTATTCTTATCTAGTATGGATGAGTCCCATAATTGAAAACTAATACGATCATCTTTGGGTGGATCATGAATAAGATTGATGAAATCATTTAATTAAAAGACCTAATCAAGTAGCAGTGAAGACACACATGTCTTCTTCAATAACCATTTCAATATTATCAATAATATTTTTTTTATTAGGAGATAGAACACTACTTTTGAAACTATAAAATGGCATGGATAATTTGAAGCTTATATCAGAATTAGTATAATGGGGGAAAAGGAGGTCGGATACCTCATATTTGTCTTTCTAGAAGAAATCCTCTCTATGCCCAACCACCTAGATGGATTTCTAAAGAGTCAGATATTGAGGTTTTTTCCAGTTCCATCATAAGTGATAAGACAATTTTTTTGGAGAATATTATTATCATCTAGATACACACTATAACTTATCCTTATACAGTCATCCCAAATTTAGTTTCTGGAGAATACATCCCATGTTAGCTTGGCTTGCATTCTATGCCTTGATTCTTCAAGACTCTTTATTCTATTTTCACCTTTGGCAATAGGTATTTCCCATTACTTTAGGCTTTCCTTGTGATATTTACCTTCCATATGATATTCCTAACAAAAACCATTTACCACACTCTCAATTTAGTGTAGGATCCCTTTGGGAACTTGAATTGAATCCATAACATTCATGGGTATGGATTTTAGAATATAATTTGTGAGGATAATATTCCTTTTAAAATATCAAAGCATACTCTACTAGTTAGTGATATTACCAAAAATCTTTTGAACAATATTATAAAAATTATAAATCCTGAAAAGTTCTAAGTAGAGGGGTACTCAAAGATATACAATGGGGAAGTTACCTGAGTAAATCCCTTGTGAATCAACCATATTAGTATCTTGGTTAGAAGAGCATGGTCCAGAGGAAAACACATTAATTTTAAGGGGGTTTCCTTTTGTCCAATATATTTTTTATACCTATTTAAAATATTTTTAAAGCTTTTTATTGATTTTTTCTCTCAGAACGTGTATGTTCTGGTTAAGAATTACTATTTCTGAATGGTTTCCAACATGTTTATTCATAGAACTGAAAACAACCAACAGTTCTATATCTATGGGGACCTTCTTTCCAATGTCAAGAAATTATTGGTAGGTTTTACCAACAATGCTTAAGAACTCAAATTTGATTATATTATGGGAGGTCCATCCTATCACACCCTTTTGATGGGAATTATTTTTTACATTGGGACTCTCTTATAGATTGAAGACATATTTTTGAATCCTTTATTCAATCCCAAGTATGATGTAGAATACCCTAGAATTATAAAACAATTATTAAAAAGTGTGTAATAGATAATCATTTGTATGTATTTTTGGTTCTTCATCAATAGTATCAACTTATGTACAAATTATAAATTATTTGGTCATGATGATTCTAGTTTTAGAGCCACATAGTGGGGTACACTAGAGTGTATCGTCATCTAGGGGAACTGAATTTTTTTTGATGTTGGTATTGAACACCTATTATGGGATTCCAATATATCCTTGTGAGAGGAATTAGAAGCCATGTAGTTTGGTTCCACTTAATAGGGAACATCATACCTTTTATGGTCATGTGATAAGGACCTAATCGTATAGTTTGATGTCATATAGGAAGGATGTTAAGATGGAAGGTTCCTGGTCAAGGTTTGGTGTGGGACCTATGCCAAAGATTCCCAAGTAACCTAAAATGGATATGAATTTCCAAGGTGAATTAGACCATACCGAGAATATTGCCCAGAGAGAACAGGGTTTATTTGGGGTGTTGGGTTTGGACCTCAGGGAGGCTTTCTATGTATCCCGTTTCAAGGGGAATCAAATCCAATGTAGTTCGATTAGTCTTGCAGGGGAGTATAGCCCCATTGAGAAGATTAAGCTGGGGCTTACTCCGGAAAAGGATTCCGAATAAAAGGACTATGCGGGATTTTTTTTACTCATTGTAGTTTTGGGGTATACTTAGGGGTTTAATCCTGAGGATTAAGCCTAGATTAGGGGTATTTTTATTGGGTATTACTCCAAAATAGGATTCTCATTGAGCTTGGTTCTTAGTTAGGATTCCTATATATCCTGGTTATTAGGAATTGGAGTTTTCATATTTCAATTAATTCAAAATAATTTTTTGGATTCCATTATCACAATTAACCTTTATTCCCATGTGAGTCACAACTAGTGTGAGAAACAAGATGATGTTAAAGATCTGAAAAACCACACAATCTGCTATTTTACATAGGTATACATAGAGACAAACTCCAAAGGGAGAGGGCTGAGGCTTTGAGCGTGCCCACCTTCTATATTCCCCCCTATTCTTGTAGGAGATGGTGGGGATCTGGAAGAAGATTCTGGGGATAAAAAACTTACATCCATTCATATTATCTATGAATGAGTATAGGGTATGGAAAATGTGGAAGGAGGGAGACAAGAGATAGGGTAGAGTGCTTAGGTTCCCATCCCCTCTCTGACCCAGTGGCCAGGAGAAAAAGAGGATCAAGAGTGCAACCTCATACAAGAGAGGATAAGGGTTTACTCTAGAAGGGATGCCCCAAAATTGTTCCCATAGAGAAGGAGGCGGATCTCATTCCATGTTTAATGGAAAAGAAAGCATAATCCTCACACTTCTTACTAGGAACATAAGGCTCTGGGACTCACAGACAAGAAGGGAAGGACATAGTCCTAACCCTACTATCTAATACCGGGAACTCCCTAAAACTATACCCGTGGTAAAGGACCTCATGACCATGGGGATACATACTCACATTCCCCCTAAGAACCCTGACCGACCAACCTAACAAGTGTAGAGAACCACTAACCATAGGAATACATACCCAAATGGAGGACATGCTAGTGTGACAATTTCCATGGTTTTGTAAGTCTATAGGTCATGGTGAAGGTTTTTACGCAATCCCTCTCTAACAATAGATCCAAATATAGAGAGAACCTAATCAGGATGGTAAGGAACAAGGCATGAAGGGTGACTCAGACATGTCATGGGAATATGTTTCCCTTGTAGGTATGTCGTGTAGGGTCTGTGAGGAACTGAGAATGCTTTGGGGAATGGTGAAAAAGAATATACTAGCTAGAGATTTTTTAGGAAATAGACATATGGGGAAACAAAAAATAACTAAGGCTTTATCCTAGGATACATGGGTCACCTATGGTGTCCTAGGAAGGGTTTCACATAGGTCCTTTTTTAGGGAATGGTTCAAGCACTGGTGTGTAAATGAAGGTTCATTGAGTTTGTGCCTTGTATTTTAGAACATGAAGGGACATTGATCTTACTTATCCACTTTAATTTTCTCTTAGCTCAAGTTTTGAAGAGATAAATGATAAATTTTGAGGGACTTGGGAAAAGGATATGCACAATCAGAGCTCCATGGGTTCTTCCACTTTTTATGTTCATCAAATGATGAGCCTGAGGGTCCTATTTATAGGCAAATAGGGAACCCTTGGTGAAGGATTTCCTCCAAGAAAGTCCTTAATGTTGAGTTTTCTTGTATAACATGAAAATTCATCCAAGTATTATTATTGAATATATAAAAATTATAATCAAACTCTAAAATTTTATGTTTAATAATGATCACATATGGAATTCTATGGAAAAGTGCATGAAACACATTTTTCAGTGTCAAAAAAATCCCCCCCCCCCCCTTTAGAATTGGTTTCGTTCAGAATGAAAAAAATCTAGTTTTGAGTTATCTATAGTAAAATTTAATGCATTAAAAAATATTTTATTGTTTTTTGGTGTAATTTTAATTATGGAATGATGATCTAGTTTTTACTAATCCCTGGGGCTTAGGGAGTATAGTTCGACTGTTGCTAGGGTTAAATCGACAACCATAAGAACATTGGGTTTTATGTTGTTTTTACCAAGATAAATATAATGGAGACTTAGTGGGTGAGACCTGGCTTATTCTTAGGCCACCCTTTTTTGATTTTTATCTTAACAATTGTTATGCCTTTTATCCTTTTGTCACCTTATTTATGCCCAAACTATTTGGAGTACAGGTCTAGTGAGTATAGACTCAAATTTTATTCAAAATTATCTTTTTAGGTTTTTTATCTGGTGATTAATGTCTCTTTTTTTGGGATGTTTAAGGTCCTGAAATCCATACTAATAAGACTAGTGTTTTTGGTTGAACAATTTGACCATAATGTTTGGAATAAAGACCCAAATAGGGCTTTTGGGATGAGAATGTTCCTATATTATTTAGATATCCAATGGGGAATATTGAGACACAATTTTTTTAATATAAAATAAGATATTCCAAAATAGAGGAGGTATCTCCTAAGGAAGAAGTTACTGATGGTCTAAAAACATATTTTATGAGATGTTTTATGAAAGGCAAACTAGGGAATATACTACTTAGTAAATAGAGAAATTATTTGGATGACAGGACATGATATTTCTGAGAAACTTATGAAAATCTGTGTTATAGAATACTAAGGAAAGGAAGTTATATAGAATTATGAAATTCCGTTGTTGGTGGGAAGAAGTTAAGATTCAGATTTCTTAAGACCACAATCGGTGATTTTTCCCAAGGAATGTGTCTGAGAATGCACTGAATATATTTATTGGAATTGTACATTAATGGTAAACCACTCTTATATAAATTGAACTCATGTGAAGGAGGTTACATTTGATTTGATGGTCAATGTCAGTGTGTACGACCCCTATCAGATAAGGGTTAATGTAATGTGTAGTTTAAATGTCATGTGGCCAAGATAATAACTGTGTAATTTATTATCTTGTGGAAATGAAATTATGCTATATAGTTTAATGTCATGTAGCAAGGAAATTATTCTATGTAGTTTAAATTAAAATATTAATGACATTATGGGGGGGGGATAATTTATGGTATTTTAGCTTCGACCGAGAGACAGATGATTATCCCATTATTGGTAATTTTTTTGGAAATGTACAACCCTGTTTATGTGTAGGAGGAGAAAATTGTAAGCTGTGATTGGGGGATTCGTAGAACAAAATATTTTTATAAAAAATGAATAATGATTCTAGAGGAGTTTTCTCTAGAGGATGAAGTTACAACTAGTTGACAGACCCATTTTATGGGTTTTTTTATACAAGGCCAACTTGGTCACATACTATATAGTCAATAACAACATCCTTTGACTACCAAATTCTGAAATGTTTTAGAAACTTATGCATTGCCAACTGGGGAATGTTATAACATATTTAGGAAAATAATTCCTTAAGAATTATGAAATTCTATCCTTAAAATTCGATAGATTTTTTCAGATATTTGGATTTCCATGGGCACATAGTTCGGTTTTTTAAAGAAAATTACCTGAACACAGAAGGGGCATTTCAATTAAATTTTGTACAAGAATATGAAAAGAGGTTTACTATGTAGGTTTTACCCAAGTGCATAAAATATATAATATGTAGTTTAGTACATACGACGGTGACCATAGAATTATGTAAATAAAAGGAATTCATGGCCTTTCATACTGAGATCATTTCAGTATGCTTTGAACACATGAAGGAGGAAATTATAAACCATGATTTTTGGGGTTCTCAGACTAGGAGAGGGAATATGGGAAAAATATGAGGAATAAAAATAGACTTTTTTAAATCATGGGTTACAACATATTTTCATCAATTCTTATGATGATAGAAGAGGCTTCTCCCAAAGGCAAAGTTACCACTCCTCGAAAAAACACCCTTTGAAAGGTCTATTATATACTAGGAAAACTAGGGGGCATAGTGCATAGTCAAAATTGTGGTATCCTTTGGCTAACATGACTAATATAAGGGTTTTTTTATGCAAATATTACTAGGGAATATTTCATATCGAGGTAAAGGAGCCTTCATGTATCATTCATTTTGTCACTGAGAGCTGAGAAAAGATTATTAATATCTAAATGTGTCCAAGATTAAGAGTACGAATTACATAATAAAAGTGTTCAAGAAAAAAGGAAGTGTATGGACTGATATTGGAAATGAATTTTGAGTCCCTTGCATAGATTTGTCTCATATGAAGAAGGGTGAAATCTCTGTTTTTTTTGTGGACCCCCTTGGCGAGGGGGACCTAAATTAAAAGCTTCTACATAGATCTCTTTTTGTATCTAGGAAAGGGGGAATTTTTATTTACCTCATATATGGTACTATGAATTAAGTCCTAGGTGTCACTACATATCTCAAAGGGATGAGAATAAATCCATACACAGTTCTTTAGGTAGTGTACAGTTTAATGTCATGTGGCATAGGAATTATTCTATGTAGTTTATAGTTATAAAACAAGGACATTATTCTATATAGTTTAATGTCATACAACAATGACATTGTGGGGTTTTTTTATAAAGATAAATGGGATATTGAATATGGACTAAGGAATAGGTTATCAATGTCACTACGTATCTTTTTAGAGAAAAAATCAAGCCACGTGTAGTTTTGAAATAATGATCCCCTACACTAATGGAAAATATATGGGGAATAAAATGGTAGTTGTATTTGGATATGAGTTTATTTATAGGGTGAGAATCAATATTGGTTATTCTCATTTATATCTAACTTGTACATGATAGAGTGGGAGTGTCTCCCATATTTTGTTATGTTTGGGCCTAGGATTGAAGATCTGGGCTTCACGATATATCTCATACAGGTGAGAATCAGGACACACGTAGCTCGTGAAGGGTTGCACAGTTTAACATCATGTGATGAGGGAATGGGTGATTTTGAAATGAAATGATAGAAATGTCACAATAGGGTATGAGGATTAACTCTAGGAATCACTACATATCTTATTGAAATGATAATCAAGCCACACATAGTTCTGAGAATGCACCTTTTGCAAATGTGATTCGTACATAGGGAGTTAAGGGGCTTTGTGGTTGAAATGTTGCTGGGCCCAAATTTATAGATCCTAGAATCACTATGTATCTTTCTAAAAAAGAATCAAGAAACACATAGTTCTTCAAGGCTCCCAGTGTAGGTGTGATTTGTATACAGTGAGTGGGGGATTTTTTTTATTGCGGTTAGACCCAATATTGGAGATACAGGTGTCACTACGTATCTTATTGAAATTAGAATCATGACACACATAGTTCTTGAAGAAATATTTATTTTATCATCATTCTTCAAGCACATTTATCACCTGACACAAAGGAAGTGTTACAGCTGGGCCAAGGGATAAGACTCGGGTGTCACTACATATCTTGCTGGAGAAAGAATAAAGCTACACATAGTTCATGATATGGATCCCAATTCAATCTGATTCATACATAGGGAAAAGGGGCTATATATTTTTGGCATGGCTGGGCTCAGGATAATAAATCCAAGCATCACTACGTTTCTCATTAAAGTGAGAATCGATACACATGTATTTCTTGAAGAACCATGCATTTTATTTAAATTAAAAGAGTTTGTTATAATAATGGGGATTATACCTATAAGGAGGCCCAAGTACTAATATGGAGTGGACATGATGTGATTCAGGATTACGCAAGGGAGATTCCCATATTTGAGGGACCACAGGTATTATAGCTTGTTGTATTTTGGGGGATCTTAACCTCAATTGAGGGGGACTTTAACCTTACATTTTAATATCATGCGGTGAGGTTGAACAACGTATCCCAGTTTCAGGTCATATGACTAGGATCATATGTCATGAATTTTAATGTCTTTTTACAAGGATGATGATGCCACATAGTTTAATTTTATGTGACATGAATGTTACGTCATGCATTTTATGGTCGCGTAACAAATACCAACTGCACAGTTTAATGTCTTGTAGCTAGAACATATATGGTGTTATGAATTTTAACACCCTACATATAGAACATATCTCATGTGATTATTGGAAATTATATTTCAGGAACCTTTCATTGGTCAGGGTTGTAATGATTTCCCCATCCATTGACATCACAGGATAAGCTCCATTAGAGTATACCTAGTGCCTGGAATAAGGTCCCTACCACTTTAGATCATGTTTCAGAGGCTTATTTGACAATATCATTGGAATCCTATAGACCAAAACCAATTAACCTTGAAGTAATAAATGTAGGAAGACCATTTTTTATAATCTCGCATTATCTAATTCTGGTAGACCATAAAGTGATGCAAGGTATGAAATATTTTCTCATCCAGTCACTCCAATTCATCCAGTCATTTCTGGGACTTTTTATCTGCAGATGGTAATATAGAGTGATAAAAACTAGACCTCAATAAGCTGGAATGATTCTATTAAATATATCAATGAATATGGGTTCAACTATGTTACAATACGGTCTATAGTTTGGAAAGACCATATGACATGAAAGATCTTGTTACGATAATACTTTTTTATCTTTATCCACTATCTTCTAGAGTAAGTTTGACAGGGTCTTCTTGGAAGACATTATCTATCCATTCTCCACTATATTTTAGTGGGATGAAAGGTTGGATTTGATATTTCATTTTTGATATAGATTTTATAATTTAGCTAAATATATATTGGTGGTATTTTCATCAATATTGTATGAGGGACACCAAATCTAGTAGTGATGTTGGATTTTACGAAGCCAATAATTCTTTTGGCCCTGACTTCATTGAGAGGTATTTCCTTAACCCATTTAGAAAAGAAATTACTGGCAATAAATATATACTTGTACTTTTTGACCTTAGATGAAGGGTATTGTCTCAAAAAATTCCTTCCTCATATGGAAAATGGCAATGAGTATTTGGATGTGTGTAGAAACTCTGGGGGTTGATGAATGAAGTTGGTGTGCACTTAGAAATATTGAAATTTCATGGTGAATTTTGTGAAATAAAGTATCATAATATCCCAATATTACCCATCCCTTTGAAATTTGTGGCAAATCTTGTATCCAGACTAATGGGCACCATAGGAAAAAATATGCACTTCATCCATAATGACTGCAGTTTCTTATCTTTCAATATATCTGAGAATGACTCTATCAAATCCCCATTTGTAGATGATTTTTTGGTGATTTGGGCCATCATATAGAGTAAAGTCTGCTAATATCCATTTAATTTTCTATTTTATAGCTCTATCTCGTGGGATAACTCCATTTTTGAGGTAATCCACCTAGTGGTAGGACCATACGGTTTAGGGATAAGGGTGACTTCATTGATCTCCTCTATCCCGACTCAAGAAAAAGGAGAGATCATTCTTTTATGGTTGATGGTGATGATCATTTCATATTGATTTGGATCTTCCATTTTTGTTGCTACATTTTCTAATGAATCTTATTAGGCATTTTTCTATCACACGGATGATTAAATGTTAGATATGAGGAGAACTTTTCCATTAACCATTAGACACATTCATGTAAGGGGTTCAGTGATTATTTTCTAATGGCATAGTCCATGTTGATGTGTTTTATTACCATATCTGAATCACCTTTTACCTCCAAGTGATTCACTAGTATCTGGAGTGCTAGTTTCAAACCCAAAATGATGGCCACACATTCCAACTAATTTTGGGTGCAACATTATTCCAGTAGAAAAAACTATGGTAAGACTGTCTATGCTGGGGAAATGAGCATAATTCATAACCGAACTTTTTTGAGCATAGGGTACTCTATTTTATTTCTTTTGGGATCATAGATATGCCATAAAAATATATTTCCTATTTTGGGGGATATCCTGAATAGAGAATACCTCTTCACTGGAAATTCATTATTTAGTGATGATGTTTCCATAGATGGGTGTTATTCTATTAAATATTCTAAGACATGGCCTTTAACTTATTTTGAGGCACAATCTATATATCGAACTATTTTAGAATAACTACCCACCATGCCAGACGCCCTATCAACAGAGGATGACTGAGGATTTATTTGAGTGGGTTATTTCTAGATACTAGTTGGACCTCATGGTGATGCAGATAGTACCTTATATTTTGAACTATAAATATTAACACCAGACATCTCTTATAAGTATCTGAATATCAAGACTCCATGTCTATCATAGTTTGACTGAGTTAATAGAGGTAATTTTTATTCCCGACATCGTTCTTTTGGGAAAAGAAGGTACTTAGTGAGCACTCCAGTGTCATCACATACAGATGGAGTGGATTTCCCTCGATAGGTGTCATCAATACTAGTGGGATCAAGATGTATTTTCTAAGGTTGTAAACTTATTACTGGTAGTCATTAGTCCATTGGTATGTGACTACCTTATTCATCAATTTGGTGAAGGGAAAACACTTACCTTCATGATTGGATATGAAACATCGAATGTAGGACAAGTGTCCATGATGTCATATTAACTATTTATGGTTTCTAGAAGGTGACATGCCAATGATAGAATTAGTTCTATCAGGATTGAATTAGATATCATGATGTTATACGATGAATCTGAGAAACTTCCCCAAGACTGCCCCAAAAGAACTTTTCAAAGGGTCCATCATCAAGTTATGTTGTCACAACTTGTGGAAGATGGTTACCAGGTTAGCTAAGTGGGCAGAACATATTTTTTCTTTGACCACTGAATCATCAATGTAGCATTCAAAAAACTTCCCTAAGAAGGGGTTGAATGTGTGATGCATGATACTTCAGTATGTGGCACCATTATTATTTAAGACAAAGGGAATTACCTTATAGTAGAACACTCCTTAGGTGGATCTAAAGGTTGTGTCCTCTTCATCTTCTGGGTCCATATGGTTTTGTTTATACCCAATGTATACATCTATAAAGGAGAGACATTAATAACCATCTATTTCATCAATCTTGAGATATGTGATCAGAACTGGGAAGACATCTTTGGTACAATACCAGTTGAGATCTCTGAAGTCAATGTAGAGTCTAATTTTCTCATTTTTATTTTTGAAAAGGATAATATTGTCTATCCATTTTTCATATTGAACCTCTCATATGATTTCCTCCATGATGATCTTATCCACTTCACTCTCAATTTTGGAGGTGTGAATCGGGTGTTTCCTTCTAATTGTATGTATGTATCCTTGATGATCTTATGGGAAACCCACATGATGGGTGGATTCCATGGGATAGAGGCATCGAGTCAATTTTTTATTCTAATAAAACATACCCTAGTGTTTCTTTATAAAGTAATTATGTACCTCTAGTTTTTTAGGATCCATGGCCGCACTAATTGGAGAGGGTCTTGGATCTTTATTTATGACCATATTTATTTCTTTGAGTTCATCCACTGTAGTGAAGATTCATTCCTTTAATGTTGGAGGGGAATCCTTAAGGTCTTCCTCTTCTTACTCTTCCTAATGTTTTACCTATTTTACCTCTATTTTGGAGGTTTTTTATGTATTAAAAATCTCAAAGTTAATTGAAGAGTTGGTATTTGGACATCCAAAACAGGAAGCAACCATTTCTAGCCACGTTGGTCACAATAGGTCTATCTAAAGCTCTGTAGGGGAAAAAAGGGGCTAAGGATGGGCATCTTCATTTTAAATCATAGAAAAAGAGATCTATTCTAGTATAACTAATGGAAAAAATATTTTTTGATGCTATGGGGATAGGATGGATACATTTTCATCCATGATTCTATCACCGTTGTGAGAGTTAGTAACTTCTTCACTATTAGGATCAGTTGTCAGGACTGACATTACAGAAGTTGTAAAATTCATGTTTTAATTTAGGCCCACCATTTTGATTTTATTGATGGGAAACACATAATCCATGTTGATGTTCTTGAAAGTTCTAGATGGAATCATCTCCAGTCTATTTGGGTCGTATATACAAGCAACAATATTGGCTATGGACTATTTCTCTCCCTTGTGATAGAATCTTGCATCAATATATTATGACTCAAAATATTTGAATGGGGACTTGTCACCATAAAATATACCAATTTTACCATTGAAAAAATATGTAATACATTGGTGATATGACTAAGGAATTGATGCTTTATAATGTTTCCAAGTTCTTCCCAGAAGGATATTGAAGGATGTATCTTGTTGAATAACCATGAATTATGAGCCTAACAGTAGATCTCCAAACTATGTTCTATGTGTGATCTCTCCAAGAGGATCTGGTTAGTTATAGTCGAAACCCTATAACACTATATCTATCGGGTACAAGTGATATTCATTGATACCCAATGGGAGAAGTGTCTAGACTGTAATGAGGTTGACTCCAAATCCATTTTCAATAAAGTATCATCAGATATCAATGTCATTTATCCTTCCAGAATTGTATAAGGTCCTAACATGTCTTTTTATGATATCATTCATGTCTTGGTATTTGAATGATATGAATGCATGGAATTATTTTGTGTCATTCTCTACATGATATAATTTAGTTACAACATCCTCTACTTGAAACTCTTGAGGACTTAACAAATCCACAATGACTACTTTCCAAAGGTCTTTCGACAGACTCAAAGCATCCAAGATTGAATACTTGGTTCAAACCTAGGATATTTCTTCCAAAATTTATACTTTAGGTCCATAGTTCAGTGATTCCTAGTATGGGAGTTTTCTTTCATAGGTGCTTTAGGAGTAGATGTTCTTAATGTGGATGCATCGACCCTTTTAATAGGGGATGAAGGTGCTTCCTCTCTTGGTGGATTGGGTGGGATGGCTCTGCCTACACACTGAGGTTGGTTAGGTGGTGTCATATATTGTAGAAGATATTCTTATATTATTGTGTTTGGAGAGACCATGTCATGTGTTGTGGAATTCCTTTGTTCTTGCAGAGGTCGCTGAAATTCTCTCAGATGAGTTTCAACTACATAGATGGTTCAAGAAGGAGTGTGGTTAAAGTAGTGACTTCTGGCACGACAACGTCCTCCCCTATAACCTCAACTTTGATGGATTCTTCCCCCAATTCCCCAATCAAGTGTAGGAAATTCAAGTTCAAAACCAGAATCATCATCATCAAAGGGATCCATTAAATGTATAACATTAGGTAAACATATGATCAACTCCTCATTTGATGTATATTCTGTATAATAGGTTGATTCTTATGGGACCGTTTTTTGGGGTGGTGCCCATAATTTTGGGACAGATGGCATGAAGTCTACTAAAGTTAAAAATCACTTAGACTTTATTGTTTGTTCATATTCTATTGTTTTCTTCCAATCCTTCTCACCATGTGTCTTTTTTGAGGATTGGACTTTGGAGGAAAGAGCTAATGATGATGTTAGTTTTTCTATATCAGAAGTGGTAGGAGGAATAGTTGGCTATTTCAACTATGTTCTAAGAATATAATTATTCCAGTTGATCATTTTTTTGACCATCCTATCACTAAACATCTATGAATTCTTTCTCTTAACATCATTCCATACTTTTTCTACCTTTGCTGAAAATGTGGGGGAAACATACGCCACCTGAGCAGGTGAATTATTCAACTTTACATTCCTAAAGTCTACTACCTTTTTCATGTGTTATTTGAAAAGAAAAAAATCTTGAATGGGATTCCCCAACATCTTATAAAAGGGGAAATAATTCAAGAGATATTTATTACCTTCATTGTATGGATTATTATGATTTAGAAACTTGAAGAAGTTATTTTCCAATGTGGAGATGAACTAGATGAAGACTTGGTTATTTTAAAAAGAATAAACCTTGATTTTTATTTCCTTAAAATGTTTTTCCTTCTGATCTCTCTGATCATCTTGATGATGTGGGTGGTGCTTCTGACACTCAGGTGGTGGAGACATAGGGTATGGTGCTGGATTTGAAGTAGGAGGGGGTATAAGGGCCTAAATTAGTGGAATTGTATTGGCCTCATCTTTTTGGTTCTCATTCCTTGAGTCGATGAAATTATTTTGGATTTTTCATTAGTCTCTGCAACAGAGTTTTCCCCATTTTTGAGAAATTTAGGCAAGGTCCCGAAACCCACCTATATATTTCATAGGAATTGTCACCATGCATAACTCATTACAAAGATTTTATCCACTGATGGACAACAATTATTCATGAGGGAGGAGTAGGTTTAAGGAGTATGATAGTAATTTCGACTAAGCAATGAAATATGATACCCTTTAATTATCCCATTTTTTGTAGTTGGCAAGGTTGAATATTGTTTTATTTTATATCATTGAGCTTAAATGGAAGAGAAACTTCTAATAAAGGGCTTCCAACCCTGTGATTGACTGTGACTGTAAACTCATGTACCGTACAATGGCTTGTCCTTATGGTAATTTTACAATGTATCGGAGTTTCACTACCTCAGAATGTTCAGGATCTGCATCATGAGATCACAGTGATAGATGAAATGCATCAAGTGGTTATATGGGTCTCCATAGCCATTAAAGATTGTAAATAATTCATTTCCAATGTTTTTCGAGGGAAGATTCAGATCGACCTATTTGGGGTAATCCTTCTTTTCTGGTTGTATCGGTACAGACTATTCCTCCATGGATTCCAATTGATTCGTCAGTGACTCAATGGTCTTTATAAGAATCTGGGAACCTCTAGCTAAGATAGAATATGGATAGATACAACAATAGAGCATGAACTGGTTCAAAGAATTGTAGGACTATTGGTGGAACACTACTAGAACGTTCCATTGGTAGCCTATATAAAAAGGCATGTAATGATGTGCCCGACCATGTTCTAGTTGTGTACCCAATAAATATTATTCTTGATCTTCTGTTGTGGGAACCAAATATATTGGTGTTTGGTATCCCATTTTGAGCATATGTTCTAATTTTCATCAATTTTTGTGACAAACTCTCTTTGTTGAGGTGCGCAAAATGGAAGCGTGAGTTAAGGATATTCATGAAAAACTATATCTAGCAAGAAGGCTGCCTTGGAGTAGTTCTACATTGATTCTCCTAAATTCATCTATCTCATCAACCAGATGGGAAAATATTTATTCTAGATAAAGGAGCTTAACCTCCCCAGTAGGGAGGTGAGGTATAATTTGAACCTTACCTTTTTAACTGTTAGATGACTTTAAAGGAGGTAATGGTGTATTTTTAGGGGAATGACTTGATTTAGGGAAATACTCTAGTTCTTATTATATAAAAGTTCTTCATTTGTGTTAGTGTATACCACATTATGGACTAAAACCTCCTCCTCCAACTTTTCTAAATTGGAATCATGTTTTGGAGGTCTTTCAGTGACAACATTAATGACATTAACTGATGTGAAATGCATTCTAGGAATTATACAAGTGTATTTACCAGACTATCTTCTTATACATCCTCTGTGAGGTCTTATACTATCCTTTGTTGATTCCTTTGGATCTGTTTGGTGGACAGAAAACCAAAGGGAATCTCTAGAAAACTTGGTCATGTGTGTCCCCAATAAGGATACTAGATCATGGGATGGAAAGAACTAAGAGGATACACATTGTAAATTCTTTTCTATTTGATATAAAATGGATTCCCATGGAGGAGGGGGTTTTCGGGGGGAAATACACTAGCCTTGAAGGCTGGGTTTGTTCTTGTTTTTCTTTCACATCCCTTCATGTCATGCTTTCTATCCTCAAGGGATGGGTTAAATATCCCCCAGACCTGTGGGATGGGGTTTCTCCTAAACTACCATGGATAAGACTACCATGGATGTTCTTTTAATTCTACAAATCTTTGTTCATACATAGGTTAGGTGAATGATTTGTTCTGATCTTGGATCAACCATTTTGGAATATTATTGTGAAATTTCTGAAATTTTTTATATTTGATGGTTGAAGACCTCTAAGAAGGATGATTTTTCAATATTCTCATATTCTTAACACATCAGTATTTCAATAGCCTGCTCCCTTCTGGACCGACCTCGATGAGAGTCGCTCAGGGCCAGTTTTTGTCGATCATATCTTTGGTCTTGGATAAGATATTCTTGTTTGAGACATCCTATGGATATAATGTTGTATGATACAACCTTTGATGGGATTTAGCGATTAGGGAATGTAGTGAGATGTAGCACTCCATATGCACCCCATTCTCTATTATGAACATGAGATGGGGCATCAGTGATCTATAGTCTCAACTTCATTAATGCACTGAAGCATGTGCATTAAAGGGCTCCTTGGTTTTTCATGATCTTTAGATTTTGTGAATATAGGGGAGTTTACAAGTCAATTTTGTTCTACAACCCTTCTAATACTTGGGGAAATTTTGATACTCATCGTATATTAATAAATTTTTATTCAAGTGATGAAGAATTTTCCATATGTTCAGGAGAATATAACGCACACACTATTCCAAAAATGCTTCTTGAATGTTGTATTAAGGGGTAGATAAAGGAAAAAACATAAATGTTATGTCATCTTTAGCCAAATGTTTCTTCATATTTAACATTCCTTCTTCATCTTTTTCCATAGTCTCCTCAACCTATTCTGATAAGAGTGAATGAGTTACTACTATTTTAATAGGTAGTGATATTGGTTGAGATTTCTACATATATGTTGGAAGACGGAAGATCCAAAGTATGTTTGGAGAATAACAGTTACCTTGGGCTATCTTCCAGTTGATAAAAAAATTCATCTACAATGGAAAAAAGCATCTGACATCACAATCCCGAGGTTCTCAAGTGCCTCATGATATGAGGGATTTTTCATAACTACACTTCCAATTATATAATTCTCATGAAAATATGAAACATTACTACATAGAGAACTTTCATAGTGAATTCCTTCATGGGAGGACCAATTTGATGTATTACAGAAATGGGAAAACCATAGTTCTATTTATTCTTCTAGCCACATGGATGGTTGTTGTCGCCCTCTTCAAGAGATAGGCTCTCAAGATCAACCATATTGTTTTCATGAAGAAATATTTCATTGTGAAGTGTCTAGAAGTAACCTTCGAAATTACTACTACTACTTCCATAATTTGTTGATGGGATATTATGATATTGAGTTTATATAGATAAGAATCTAAAGGATTCAATAACTCAAGAATTAAGTGGATCTATATTATAGGTTGGATCTTGATTCTCCAATCATATTTGACATGGATTATTCTTGGATTCCTTCATACGAGCAATTGGAGCCATTTTCTGGGAGAAGAGGTTATCATGGTTAGATGTTCATGTCTATATTTTATTGGAAATTAGGATTGGAAAATTACCTATGATTGGAGTTTGAATATATTCCCAATCCGGTTGTCCGAATAATATGCAAGAGTTTGACCCATGACCCTTTTGGATCGGATCAGAGGTGTGTATCTTCTTAGGGGTGATATGATGACGAACCACTATATTTATGGGGATAGGGTCATTTGTATGCCCCACTAGAAGTACTTTCATTTCTGAAATGATATACTAAAAAAGATATTGAATGTGTGTAGGAATTTAAATCTTCCCTTCACCACTAAAAAAATGACCTATACCCATGGTTCAGAACCATAGGTATAGACTGCAAAACTGTGGGTATCGGCTATACCCACGATTTTGGGAACCGTGGGAAATTGAGGCATCGATATAGCTCCACGGCCTATACCCACTTTTTTTAATAACCATAGGTATAACATTTTACCACTATGTCATATAATTATACCCATAGCTAAAACCATGGGTATAAATATTTTTATAGCCTTTACCCAACATTTTGAAAACTGTGGGTATTTTTTTATTAAAAAAATAGGGATGCCTGCGAGTTTTGATCTGGAAACCTGCTACTCCCACAAACAATCGTACCACTCATCCTATTTAACTTATATATATATATATATATATATATATCTACATTTACCTAAATATATTAATCTGAATAGTTCATTGAGTTTTGATCATGTGAACTCCTTTCGGAGCACACAACAACTCACCACTCTAACAACTGAACTTACATTAATATATATTTACATTTATTTAAATAAATTAATTTAATGATTTGGTATTAGAAAAAGATCAGGTATCATGTTTCAAACTCGCAACCTTCTCTACCAACAGACAACGCTTTACCACCGCTCTGTTTCAACTTACGATTATATATATAATTATAGAATGTGGTATAAATAAAAAGAATCAAGTGGGTTTGGAACCACGAACGCTGATCCAAATACAAAGTAGCATACAACTACATTATTTGTACTTATGTGTACACACACATATATATATATATTATCTTTTATATATAACTTTTAAACCATGGGTATAGTTAAAAAAACCATGGAAATAAGTTTTCCCGCCAGATTGTTTTTTCACACACAAACATAATGATCCTATACCCATGGTTCACTAAAATACTGGGTATAGATGTCACCTAAAGCCACAGTTTTTATGAACCGTTGGTATAGAATTCAAAATTAAAGAATATACCCATAGTTATCATAGAATAGTAGGTATAGGCTTATAAATCGAAGGATAACCCCATGGTTCATAAAAACCATGGGTATAGGTTTTCCCATGGCATTCCCATGCATTTTTTGGACTCCCATACTTACGTGGGTACCCTATACCCATGATATAGCAAGAACCATGCGCATAGGTTAGAAAATGTCCCCTATACCCATGGTTAATTAAAAATGTGGGTATAGGTGGGTCTATTCCTATAATTTTTGGGAAAAATGGAGGTATATACCCATTTTCCAACAGTGATATTACCATTGTTAGGATGTTCTTGGTGACTTCAGCTGTTAGAATGGGGATATATCCTCATTCTGTGTCTGGAGTAAGTGTATGTTCCTAATCCATCCCTCACTTTCCCCCATTGGATACTTAAAATACTCATGTTTGGGGCAATAGAGTTTATTTTTTCCCTTGCTTGTTGTTGGGCCTTTCCGACTGACTTCTCTACCAGATGAGGCTACTGACAGACTTGATAAATGCAAGAAAGTGTGGGGGCCTACTCAAAGCTTGTCATAAAACTAGTTTGGAGTGATTATTTGAATTCTTCCAGATGAGTATGATGTTATTCATGGTGGGTGCAGGTAGGTGTTTGTTCCTTCTTGTGGTATGCCACTAGATTTAAATGGAGAGCTTCATTGGGTGCTGCCAGATGAGTATGATGGATGGATAAACAATGGTGGATGGGTGTATGTACCTACTCGAAATTTTCCACCACATTAGGTTGGTGGGATTATCCGAAATGGTAAAAGGTTTTACCTTTCTCCCTTTTATCCAATTTCATCCATAGAAGGTTGTATTGCATTCCCATGTCTGAAGTACCTAGGCTGGACATCCAAGGAAATCACCCTCATCATTTTGAGAGGTCACTGTCATTCAACATTGTCGGTGGAGATTGTTAACATGATATCTTGAAAAGGACCCCGATTTCTTATGGGTGAGGCTGTATATGGACTCCTGATCCACCTCCATGAGATATTAGAGGGACTAGTTCTCACGATTTGGGGTTAATCTCCCGAAATAGTTGAAGAAAATGATCGGCAATGTCTACTTCAGGACCACCAGCCATCATTGACTGGATTATTTGTGGTGTTTGTTGAGTTGGAGGGCCTATTAGGTGGCCTCCATGGTTGGTATTTTATTTTTTCAATGGTACTCCTAGACTAACAAGTTTGAGATGAAACGTTAAATACATTAGTTGGTGATGGCATCCTTCATGCGGTCAAAGACCCGATATGTGTAGTAGCCAAGGAGTTTGTTGGTGAAACTGAAAGGATGCCACTAGATTTAGGGGTTTTCTAAATCAAAGTTCCTAAATATAGTAAAAACAAAAACTATAAACTCTATCAAATAAAAATATCATTTGAATTAACACATGCATGATTAATTTTCATGTATGTCCTTCTCTTATCAAGTGAAATTGGACTGACAAGTGGGTGACATTATCATCTTGGTTAAGGATTCTTATTGGGTCCAAATTTTTTGTTTCTCTCAGAACATGTGTTTTCTATTTAGGAGTCAATTTTTACAAATGGTTTCCAAATGGGTTTATTCCTGGAATTGTAAACACCCATTAGTTCTTTATCTAAGGGGACCTGCATTCTAAGGGTAGGTGCTCGTTGGGAGGTTTGGAAAATTATGATGAAGAAATCACATTGGTTGAGAGGATGGGAGTTTGGGATGATCACACCCTTAGGGGAGAATTATTTCTTACTTCACGAATATTTTATAAATTTAAGACATATTCACAAATCCTTTATTGAATCCCATGTATGCTGTAAATTACCTTAGAATTATCAACAAATTATTAGAATATATGGAATATATACTAATCTGTATATATCTAAGGTTCTTCATCAATGGTATCCTCTGATGTAAAAATTAGTTATTCTTTACTCATGATGATGTTGGTTATAGAGACACATATTTGGGTACTTTAGAGTGTATCTTCATCCTAGGGAATAGAAGTTGTTTTAATATTGGGATCAAACACCTATGATGGGATACCTATGTATCCTTGTCAAAGGAATCAGAACCCATGTATTTTTGTGCCACTTAATGGGGCATATCATACCTTTGAAGGTCATGTGGTAAGGACCTAACCATACAGTTTGATGTCATGTCTCAAGGATGTATAGATGAAAGGTTCCTAGTCAAGGTTTAGTGTGGTACCTCTGAAAAATCTACCCATGTAACCTATAAGGGATATAAATTTCCATGTTAAATTAGAACCTTCTAGGAATATTGTCTAGAGGGGACAACATTGATCTGTGTTGTTGGGTATGGACCTCAGGGAGGCATCCTATGTATCTCGTTTGGAGGGGAATCAAATCCCACATAGTTTGGTTAGTCTGAGAGGGGAGTACGTCCATTTGAGTGGATTGAGTTGGAGATTACTCCTTAAGAGGATTCCCTATAAAAGGACCATGAGGGATGTTTCGACTCATGGTGGTTTGGGGGTTTACTTCGGGTATTAATCTAGTGGATGATTTTCAGATTAGGGGGATTATGACTGGGGCTTACTCATAAGGAGGAACCCATTGAGCTCAAGCCTTATGTAAGCTTCATTTGTATAATGGTTGTTACGAATCAGAGTTCTCATAATTCAATTAATTTTCATGGATTTTTTAGATTTCATGATCTTCATTAACCTATAATAACATGTGAGTCATGATCGGTGTGAGAAATAAGATGAAGCCGAGGATCTCACAACCGACAAATCCAGCTTCTATCCATAGGTGGACATGGTGACAAAGCCCAAAGGGAGAGGGATGAGGCATTGAGCATGACCACTGACCACGTTTTCATGACATGTCAAATTTATAGTCATTTAAAGAAGCTTTTTTAGTCTAGGGAATACCCTAGGTCATCCCTCAATGAGCATTTATAGGCTTTGAGATTGTATTATTTATAAAAATTACTAAAAGAGGGGGTGGTTTTGAAAACATTTTCGAGAAAGTAACTTAATTTAAAGAGTTATAAAGTTAAAAGACCCAGTGGATTTTAAAAAATATGAGATTAGTACTTTATAATTGTTACTTACTAAATCACTTGATGTGTTCCTTTTTTTAATTGATTATTAGGTTTTAGTGTAATCCTTCGGTTGTGGATTAACCAAGATCTCAGGTACCCACAAGCCTCTTAAAATGATGCGATTAGAACTAAACCATGACATAACAATCATGTAGTAATTTTTTGGCCCCTTAGCATGCTTTATGTTTTGTAAATTAACATTGAAATCTCAAATATTTGGCAAAGAAAATGGTTCTTATGTTTTCCAACTGGAACAACACAAGACACACACATAAAATCGCACACCAATCAGTTTTGAAATAAAAAGTTTTTCATTTCAATGAATCAAAAAAAGTTAACATACATATGAATGAAAAATTAAAACTACAATAAAAACCAAACTAGTTGATAATTATGTTCCAGAACTCCCTCTTCAAGTTTGTAGCTCCCTCATAATGATCACCCACCACTTAGCTTGATATTGGGAGGTGGAGGAAGCTCAGGTGGAACTTCTTTTTCATTCTTGACCCCTTATGAGGATAAGGGCCTCTATAACATATAGGATGATAAAGATAATCCTCTAAAAAATCCAAAATGGTAGAACTTTTCATCTGGTTTGAACTTCCCAATGAGGTTCGCATGGTGCATTTTTATTTCAAAAATAGAACATGGTTTTGAGCACCCTTTTTTCGAGATACCACTTATGTCTCGATATTGGAATAGCATAAGCCAAGTAATGAATTGACCAAAAAGAAGAGTTTTTTATAGGTCTCTTGAATATCTCCATGTTAAATTTAGTGGCCATTAGACATTTTTATTTGGATATTTTGTCAAAAGACCAAACCAACCATTTGAATTCTTGCAGATTATGTCCCCTAGATAGAATGGTTTGGACGGGCCACCAGATGGACTAATTGGGATTAATTTCCTTGATAAGAGTAGTATCCCATGATGTTTTATATCCTAATACATTGTTTCATCCCGTTTGAATGCACTTAATTCTCTTAATGCTCAAAACAGTGTACAAATGCCTAAAGGATGCCATGCAGTTTGGCCCATTTTTCTTCTCGATCATCTCCGGGGCCTCCAAATCACCTCCACCTTCAATGAAAACACTAAGAAAAGTATAATTTTTCTTTTTAATAGTGATTAACACAAAATAAATTACTAAAACATGAAGTTAAATTTGTTATTATATTTTAAATTTACAAAACAAATTCAATTTAATACAATGGTGTGAGGGTGAAAATGAAATAGGGAATTGTGGAGCGATCACGCCCCCACAGATAAACATTTTCAATCATGGGAAAAGTTATATATTCAGTAATTATTCATGTATATATTACCAACATCATGGAGATTTAACATTTGACGAAATTTTAATTAAATTAAGTAATTTGATCAATGCACAAACCAAACCAAGGAGTTCTTCCTAGTGAAAATGGAAAAAGATGTCTCATAAATCACATCATGTTGAAATTAAAATAAATTAATTATACCAATTGGGTAAAGAATTAAAAATTAAACAATGAAACTAACTCTCCATGTGTGTGTGTTAAAAGCATTCCATGATATTCTTTCTACTTTATATCCAATAAATATATATTAATTTATCATTTTTTTAGTTTAAATGATTTTGTCCACCGAACTACCCTGCATCCTTTGCAATAATATTTCAAGACTCATTCACTAAAGAATTACTAGAAGTCAAACTATAAGCTCCTAACCTAGATAACCCCATATGATTCACATTTCATCACTCCCCTCATTTATTACTTTTTTTTAAAAGTTGCATTTGGAAAAAAATTCAAACTTATCTCTCAATCCATGTTTGATCTCCCCACCAAACTAATGGTAATAGTAATAACAATATCAAAAGTGGGGGAGGAGTGGTTTATGACATATACAACACACAACCCAATTTTTTTATTTTTTTGAGGGCATACAATAGTCGTATATTTGGTACACATGCATAGGTCAATCTAGTATAGTAAGGAAACAGATAGGATAAGAAAAAAATGTGTGGAAATATCATTTTAAGATGTAAAATATTAACCTAACATATATTTACCTTCTATTAAGTAAGAAATATTCACACTTTTTATTTTAGTGAAAAAATGTGTGGTGATATTAGTGACATGGTTTTCACAAAAACTACTCACACAATGGGAAGAAATCATCTCAAAGGTTTCAGAAGGATACAACCATTTATATCATTGATCGAAAACTAATTCACTAAAAATAACTCCTTTATGTCAAATTCATATAAACATTTATTCCATAATAGAGTCAGGTTTTTTTCAAATGTTAAATCAACATGGAATCAAAAATTTCAACATGCATTTTGAGTAAGTTCCATGATATGGTGACTATAAGGGGGGAAGTAAAAATACCGTAAAGAAGGTGAAAAGATAAGAAATAATAAAGGTAATGAAAATACTAATGAACTCAACAACATGGGGAAAAGTAAAAATACCATAAACAAGGTGAAAATGTGAAGAAATAAAAAAATGATGAAAATTTCTAACTAACCCAAGAATGCACCATTCCCCCCAAAACCTAGAGTTTGTAGTGTCCTCGCTGTATTAAAATATAATGTAGGAAGGAAGGATAAAACCTGGTGGGTTTCATTTGTATGATTCTTCTTGAACATGTAATTCCTCCATTGGGAACTCTGGAAGGGCTTCGTGGAAGTGCTTTAGCAGCTGCCCATTGACAGTGAATGTTTTCTTAGCTTCCTCATTTTGAACTCAAACAAAACCAAATGGAGATAAATTAGTAACAGATTATGGTCCAAATTAATGGGTAAAAGGCTTACCTGGATGCAAATTCATCCTTTCATTGTAGAGGAGTGCCTTATTCCCAATGTGGAATTGATGATGAATGATGAGACGATCATGGGAACCCTTGGATAACTTCGTATAAATCTAATATTTCCCATAGGCATATCTTCTCATTTTTTACATCTCCTAAATCTATAACTTCCATTGAGCACCTGTACTAGAAAAATAAAAATTTTCTTGTATGACGGCCAAATAGCCCCAGTGCTCAATCTCAATACGGAGGTGAAAACTTTTTCCAAACACCAGTTGATATGGTGAAATTCTAATTGGGGTTTTGAAGAAGTAAGGTAATCACTTAATGAATCATAGATTCTAAGACTCCAATATTTTCTATTGGTTTAAAATGTTTTTTCAAGAATGTTTTTTACTTCTCTATTTGACACCTCAGACTGACCATTGGTCTGTGGGTGCTAAGTAGTAAACACTCAATACCCGACCCATACTGATGCAAAAGAGATTGCATTGTTCAGTTTCTAAAATAAAAACCCTGGTCACTGATGATGGACCTCAGTAATCCAACCTATAGAAAATTTGGGTTCTCAAAAATTCCACAACATCCTTAGAATCATCAGTCCTTATAGCTCATGCCTCTACCCATTTTTAAACACAATCGACTTATAATAGAATGTGCAGGTTAACAATTGAATTGGGGAATGGTCACAATAACTCAATGCCCCAATCATCGAAAATATCATTGTAGTGAAAGTGTTTTTGTGTAATCTCATTTCTTTTAGATACATTCCCCATTATTTCATAGTGAGGACAATATTAACAAAAGTCATGGGTATCTAGAGACAATGTGGGCCAAAAGGGACTAGAATTGAGGTCCTTGTGAGCTATCTATTGAAGACTAATGTGGCCCCCACAAGCAAGAGTGTGAAAAACCTAAGGATGGACTAAAACTCTCTCTTGGTAACATAACTCATGTAGATATGATCACTATAGGTGTGCTAAAGGTAGGGTTCATCCCAAATGTACCAAAAAGACTCCTGTATTAGACAATCGACCTGGTTTTTTTAAATCAGTAGGAATGAAAGATGCTACCAAATAATTTACAATTTCATCATACCTAGGAATACCATCATGAACTTGGTAAAATTTCTCATCAAGAAACATATCATTTATAGGAATAGTGGGAGATGGGTCAATGTCTGAGTATGGGTGGGTCCAAATAATATGGTCAACCACTACATTCTCTGCTTCTTTTTTATATCTAATTTTTAAGATGAATTACTGAAGGAGGAGAATCTAGAGATTGAGACATGGTTTGGCTTCTAGTTTCTTAAGGAGATGCCGGAGGGCTACATGGTTTGAGAACATAATGACTTTGGACCCAAATGTTATGACCTAAAATTTTCCAAATCAAGCACAATGGAAAGGATTTTTTTTCAGTTGTGGTTTATTTTTCTTGGGTAGTGTCCAAGGTACATGACCCATAGGCAATGACATGTGAAGCATGATCGACCCTTTGTGATAAGAATGCCCAACTTCATAGTTAGAGGAATCATACATGAGCTCAAATGGTAAACCCACCACGGTGGATGGATTACTAGGGGTGATGTGAGACTCCATTTTAACTTATTAAAATATCCTTCACATTTTTTTATCAAAAACAAATTCATTTTCTTTTTGGAGTAATTGGGAGAGGAAGAGTGAAATTTTTCTAATGTTACGAATGAAACAGCAGTAAAATCCAGCATTACCTAGGAAAGACTGCACACCCTTGCATTATTAGGGAATCATAAGAAAGAAATTACATACACTTTTGATTTATGAACTTGGATACCATCCCCAAAAATGACATTCCCCAAAAATATACCTTATTTCACCATGAAATGGAATTTCTCATAATTTAATAAAAGAATATTTTCAATATAGCGACGTAGGACTGAACCCAAACAGCTCAAACATTCTTAAAAACAGGATCCATAAACAGTGAAATCATCCATGGATACTTCCATGAAATTCTCCATGTAATCTAATAAAATAATAACCATGCATCACTGGAAAGTACCCGAAGCATCGCACATACCAAATGAAATCCTCATATATGAAAATGTTTTAAAGGGACATGTGAATGTCATCTTTTCTTTGTCCTTAGGAGAAATATGGATCTTAAAGTATCCAGATTACCCATCAAGGAAACATTTGTGGGACTTAACCACTAGACTCTCTAGAATTTGGTCAATGAATGGAAAAGGGAAAGGGTCATTACTAGTGGGTTGGTTTAGTCAGTGATTGTCTATACAGACACACCAACTATACTGCACATGAGTTGGAACTAGTTCATTGTTTTCATTGTTGATTACTTTAAGGCCATTTTTTTAGAATATTCTTGAACAGGACTGACCCATTGGATATCATAGATGAGGTAAATGATTCCAGAAACTAATAATTCTGTTACCTCCTTTTTCAAAACTTCTAGGAGGTTTGGGTTTAGATGACGTTGTTCCTGCCTCACTGGTTTAGCCCCATAATTTAACAATATATGATGTGTAAACATTTATTGGTTAATACTAGGAATCTTCACAAGTTTCCATCCCAAAATCATGTTTATACTCCCTCAAAAGTTCAAGGGGTCACAATTTATTCTCAGGAGGGAGTGAACTATCAATGATGATGGGAATCTTCATTCCATTCTCAATATATGAATATTTTAAATATTGAGGCAATTTTTTTAGTTCCAATTCAGGTGTATTTTTTATTGATGTAAGTTTGTTTGAATGTGATAGGTCACTAATCTCATCTAACTGCTCAATCGTATCATCCTCGGTTGAGGAATTAGCTTTTACAAGCGTGGAAGTATCATCGATGGTCATTAGATCCTCAATGTTCATGAAATTTTCAATTAATAAACTTGAATGAAACTTTTATAGAACATTAAAACAATCAAGGAATGATTCATTACTAAAAATTTTAATCAAGGATAAAAACTCAGAGATGGGATTTCTGGAATGTTAAGAAGTGTATTTAGGGGAAGGGAGTACATCAATTGAATTAACAGAGGGAGAGTAAGGTTCTTCTGAGGGGTGCTTCATGGTATCAAGGATGTAGAAGTTGAAAATGTCACCACCAAACTCCATAGATAATGTTCCATTATGGACATTAAGTATGGTTTTAGAAGTTTTCAAAAATGGTATTTTCAATATAATTGGTGCATGTCCATTCATCCTATCATCTTCCATTTTAAACCCATAAAAATAAACAGGAAAAATTATATTTTGAACCCTCACAAGAACATCCTATAACACACCCGAAGGGTGTTCTATACTATGATTTTCTAGATGAATGTCTATCCCAATTGGATTAAATTATCCAACCTATAATGAAGAGTAAATGGAGTGAGACATAAAATTTATAGAAGCACCTAAATCAAGAATAGCATTGAAAAATGAATACTCTCCTATGGTTTATGGAATTGAGAAGGTTATAGGATCATTACATTTGGTAAGAAGTGATGGTTCTATCAATTATGATACATTACTCCACAATCTTAACTTATAATCACTTCGAAGTCTCCTTCGGTGCATACACATCTCCTTTAGAAAGTTGGAATATCATAGAATTTTCTTCATGACATCAATTAATGGAATGTTAACCTGCATTTTTTTGAAATTTTCCAATATTTCCTTATCAAGTTCAGTATAATTTTATTTTATTGGTTGGGTGGCCCTTTGTGAAAATGGAAGCGGAATGGTTGGGAAATTAGACTCATCGACATACACACTCTGTAATTTGGAAGGGCTTCTCTTAGGATAAGTATTTTCTTCTCTTAGACCATTTTCATCACTTGGGATGGTGGTTTCCTCAGGAGTGGATAGAACTAATGGAGGGTTCATTTGGGATTTAAGCTTCTTCCAACTCCTAAGGGTCATGTCACTAACATTTCCCTTATCCCTAGGTTTAACTATTGGTTGAGAGGGTAGTTTACCCGACCCATGATATTGAATTTCCCCCACCAAGTTATCTAGTTGTCCTAATTGAGTTTTAAGGTCTTCTATGGCTGCCTAAGTGGTTTTTTGGGATTGGATATTGTGGGAATCATTTTGTTTCATCATATATTCTAGGTTAGGATCAGTTATTGGAGGGGTTTTTTGGAGAGGCCTATGTTGTGGTTGAGGATTTCTGGGTGGTGGTGGATGAATACTCTTCCCTGGTTGGTTAAATTATTATTGAGGTTGGTTTGAATACCCCCTTGCCTATATGCTTGATTTTCTTTCCACCCAGGTTTGGTTTAATAATAAGGTTCATTCCTAAACGGTTGGTTATATGGGAAACCTGTAAACCGCTAATAGAAATTTGGGCTATAGCCACGGTTTGAGAAACCGTAGCTAAGTTTTGTGTGGCTATAGGCCTAGACGTAGAGCCATGGTTCAAACTATGGTAATATCACTATAGCCATAGTTTAGAACCGTGGATGGGACACAATTTATTACCATGGTTAGAAACCATGGAATTAAACCTATATCCATGGTAAAAACTATAGAGACCCAAATCTTGAAGTACATAGACATTACATTACTTTTTTGGAATACTTAATAGATGTCAAAAATAGACGCCCAAAGATCGTATTAGTTTAGTGTATTTGGAAACTCGAAACATAATTTTCTAATCATGGTGAAAGATCTTAAACATCTCCCATAAAGATCTTCTCCTTTGGTTTTCTTACCTAAAACCTTTCTTTATATACTGGGGAAAAGAAAACATAAAAAGGGTGAGCTCAAATGCTCAGTAAGGTTAAACCTGGAGAACTTAAAAAAATCCATAAGCATTTGAACGTAAAAACATGAACATAAAACATAAAAATCTTGAGAAATGACATAAATCATGGCAACAGATAATTCATAGATCATAAAAGAACATTAATAATGATTAATTAGCATGGGAATAAAACTTGTAATTGTGGAAACCATTAAGCACATGTTATGATTTCCATAGTCGCCAAGGCATTTCTGCCAAGACCCTCATATTGGACAAAGTTCATTACTGAACCGGGTTTACTTGTCCTTCCAGTCTTGTATTACTAAACTAGATTCACTTTCCATTACAACCTTTTATATCCCATGTGATATAAATCTTCACCTAATGCATTGGAGGGAGATATAGTTCTCACCCATTTCATAATGAAATCATTCTTACTTGTTCCACAAAATAAACATAAAGAATTCATTATAACCCAAAGAATAAAATGGGTCTCATAAACATCATCCCATCATAACGTAATCCATATAAAACAACTGGATATCATTTCATCATAAGAATAATCAATCCATTTAAATAATAGATAAATTATACTTGAAACATAATCATACTAAATAATGTCATCTTATGTGGAAAATAGTTTTGACAAAACACTTGAAATGAATTCTTTAGTAAAATATACTTTATTCTTCAAAATAATTTTCTTTTCAAAAAATCCCATTCAAATTTAAAAGAAAAGGTTTTTTTTTGAAAATAATCATGAAATATTATAGAGGAAGATTCATGAAAATTAGGAATTATGAAACCGTAAAAATCTGTTCATGCCGTATAAGTTAAAAAAAACATTTTCTTCGTACTTTTGTCAGAAAAGTCAAAAAGTTCCTCGTATGGTAAAAAAAAGAAATATTCCTTCCATAACAAAATTTAAAAGTAAAATAGAGGTAAACATGAATTTAAACATACATGGAAGAATATTAAACACTTTATGAAAACATTTTTATGGACATGGATGAAAAATATAACCCTAGTAAATACTTACGTAAAAGCAATCTCGGATAAAAATGAGATTTTCAAAATTATCCCTTACCTTAAGTCCAATTTCTTCCGTACATGTATGAAACTCCTATATAGTGGGTTTAAACATATTATTAACTTTTCACATAACCATAATAATTTTTATGATATCTTATATGATTCACTTATGACTTTATATTACCCGTTCTTTTGTAAATTCAATGTTAAAGCAGCGTTTTGGGTAAAATAGTTTCATTTATCGTACGTGTTTCGACTTTCTATTATTGATATTATTACTTATATCCAGATTTACATAATTCCAGAATTTAAAACATGATTTATATATAATATATATTCATCATATAAATATATATGATAGATCGATAAATGAAAGTAAATACACTGTTTATGGAGATGGTAGGTCGTACGTACGCATGAACGTTGTTTTCATTTCCTTATTGAATTGAATGGAATTAAGTAAATGAAGCATATATGTACATAACTCCATTAACATTATTATGTAATATATTTCATTATTATTTATTATATACTTTATAATCATACTTGAATGGTTAATGAATCTCATCGTGTTCATGGAGACGATAGTCTGGACGTACGCACAAGCGAAAATATCATTTTTTTGATATTAAAATAATATATAATTGGATGTTATATCATATATATAGAATCATAATAATGTTATATTTATTATTTATATCATTTATACTCATTATTATACCCATCCAAATGATGAAATATTTGAATAACAAACTACACCACGGCGTGGAGACGGTAATCCGTATGTACGCACGTGTGGTGAATTTTTCATTCATAGGATGGATAAAATAAATAATATGGCTGTAAATTTTATTAATAACATCACAGTATATATAAGATACTGGAGTTATTATTTTACAATGGAAACAATAAATAAGGAGGAAGTGGAAGAAGAAATGAACTTGAAATAGGTGGTGAGATATTTACCTCTTCTTCATGTTCTTTCTTTTGATTTGATCAAAAGGGCTCTATAGGATGGCTTTCATACTAAAGGAAGGCCACTAGGATGAATTTAGGATAGTTTAGAGGGTATTTGGTCAGGTTTTGGCCGAGTAAAATTGATTTGGAGGTGTGAATTAGAGAGAAGGGATAGTGCCCTTTTATAAAAGGGGTGGGGGGCATCTTAAAAAAACATAAAATATAATTTTATAATAAATTCATATTAGGTTTATAATAGCTCCAAAGTGACTTATTTATAAGATAGGGTGGGTATGGGTCTCAATCCTCTCAACCAATTGGTTTTATACAAGATTAGGTTGCCATTTTAACCATATCATTTAAATTTAACTCTAAGTTAAATAATTTAACGTCTATCATATCTTCTTTTATTATTACACTATATGGTTAATAAACATACTATAAACTACCAATCAAACTCCAATTGGTTCATTAATGTCATATATATTATTATATAGGTATTTTGGCCGAAAATTATATTTTTAGGACCATTATATCAATTAATAATATAATATTTTATTTAAAAACTCTTTAAAGTCAATTTTGACACTATTTTGTTTTTTGTTTTTTCTAAATTTATAACAGAATTATTACATCAAAATAAATTCATCTTACCAACCATAATATGTTAAATTAACCCATAAAACTAGTTTAATTCATAGAAATTCTAAAAATTATATTTATTTTGGTATTTATAATATCAATTATGTTAATATTTCATTAATACGGTAATTACTCCATCATCATTGTGTCATAAATAAATTAAATTATTTAATGTCTAAAAAATATAAATAAATTACCATTATGTATGAAATTTTTTTATCTTTATAATTAATATTTATAGTCTAATTTATCTTATGTATAACCCTATATTTAAAATGTCTATGTTATTAAACATTGATTTTAACTATTTTAACTCTTCTTTAAATAAAATAATAATAAACGTCTTAATCTAATCATAGTGGAGCTAAAGGGTAATATTTTATTCCTAAGGTTGTTTTTGGTTTAATTACACTTATAAAATAGAATTATGACATGTGTTATGGTAATAATAAAAATATCAATTTTACCCTTAATTACCCTATTTACTTTTAACCGTGGTAAATAAAAGTTAAAAGTTACTATTCACCAAATATTATTTTCATTTCATTGAACCACATTTTACTTACTGATATCAACCGTGTATCTTGGATTTTTGAAATTCAACTCACAAAAGTAGTAAAATTATGTTTTATGTAAATTTTCAAATGCTCCTAGGAGGTGGGTAAAAGACGCTAAAAAGTTCAATAAACTTTTCATATATCTAAAGTTATTATAAAATGACTCCAATTAACTATATTTAACTTATATATGATTTATGTATCTATTTTTATCTAAAATAAATTTAAATAAAATAAATTATTATTTAAATTAAAAGTCGGTTTTAACCAATAACTTAGTGTTTTCACTATTCATCAAAAATTGAAAGTTTTCATAAAAATACAAAAAATTCACACCAGGCTAATTTCGATATTATGAATCCAAAAATGAAGTCCATTTTGAATGAGGAAATTTATAAAATTTCAAAAATTAGGTATTACTATTCAAAATGGCTAGTTTATATAATATTTTTATAACATATCATTGTTTCGTGAAACCCGATATTGCGTACCGAAAGAGGGTAATGCAAGTGGTGTCAGGGCTGCGTGTAGTGTAAGCTCCCTTTGGTGTTGTGTATAAAATAATAAAAACTTTTTTCAGTTATACATTAAAAAAAATCTATAATTAATGTTCGGAAGAATAATTTCCACAAAACAAACTTGAAATTGTGTGTAACACGAGCCAAGAATAGTGTTGCGTATACTGCAAGCTAATACGGTGTTGTGTATAGTACAAACTAATCTTGGTGTAGTGTAAAATAGAAGAAATCAAAAAAAAAATAGAATATATCTCATAAAATCTTGGGGTGTTACAAAAACCATGGAAATAGACCTATAGACACAATTAGAAATTGTGTCCATAGGGTCCGAGAAACCATAATGAAATAGCCCCCCCCCCCCTGCAGTAGCCCACCCCCTGCCGCCCCCTCCCTCCTAAACACCGCCATCCTACATAAAACACCCTCCCCTAGACAACCCCCTCCTCCTTCAAGGCCCACATCCTAAACAGACCCTAAACACCCCCCACCAGACAGACCCTGGACAACCCCCCCCCCCCAACATATAACACCCCAAGCTTCCACGACACACTTCTCTTTGAATAATTCAGTAGCGTGTGTTGTACGTAACTTCGAGTTCTAACACACCGCAACCAATCTAAGTAGCCGTTATGAATAGTAATACCCACCTTTTTAAATTATATAAATTTTATATTTTGAAATGGACTTCATTTTTGGATTCGGAATATTGAAATTAGCATAATTTGAATTTTTTGTATTTTTCAGAGAACTTCTAATTTTTGATGAATAGTAAAAAATTACTTAAAAACAACTTTTTTAATAAAAATAATTTATAGTGATAAATTATACTATTGAGTGGTTTTAAAGTATAATTATAATATATTTTTACCATTTAATCCAATGGTGGATATTGGAATTAATTTCATATTTAAATTGGACATAAACAAATGTCAATCTTTTGATATATACTGTTTCTTAAAAACACGCTATTTGTTTTGACAACGAGAATTAATTATTAAATTAATTAATTAAACTTATATTCTTTTAATTTTTTCAAATATACATCATTTTTGAATTCAGAATATCAAACATAGCTAAGGGTGAATTTTTTGTATTTTTCTGAAAAACATCAATTTTTTATGAATAGTGAAACCACTAAGTGGTTGTTAAAAATATTGATTTTTCATTTAAATGAAACTTTACCACTTCTGTGTGTTGAATTTCAAAAATCCTACTTAAATGGTTTTCATTATTATGTAAAATGTGGTTCAATGGAATGAAAATAATATTTGTTGAATTATAACTTTTAAGTTTTATTAATCGCGATTAAAGGTAATTAGTGTAATTTAAGGTAAATATAATGTTATAATAATATGAAACTATGTTTACATTGGTTTTACACTCATTCTATGAGTCATTTCCGACCATTACAAACCATTGGTATATTTCTGGGACCCCATGGAGCCACTTGGGTAAGATAATGACATTAATACAGTTTATTTAATGTTAAAATAAAAATGTCACAAACATGTATTGTTTTTCAAAAAAAAAAATTACAAGGGGTTATAAAAGTTATATTTTTAACTACAAATATTAATTAAAAGCTAAAAATATTTCTTACATCATGGTATTTTTTTATAATTTTTATACATTAAATAAATTTATCTATTTATGACACCATGATGACGCAACGATTACCTCAATAATAAACGATTTAAATAAAATGAAAAGATAAGGTATAATAAAAGACTTAAACTTGTCTAAAACCTATTGAATGGGTGGATTTATAACTATTATCACCTTATCCTTGAAATATATCATTGTGGGACTTTTAAAATCCGAAAATCATTTTATAATAAAGTAACATTTTATAACATTCCAAGAGTGCCCCTCCTCCCTCTTATAAAAGGCCCCCACCTCTATCCCCTTACCCACACCTCTCAAGCCATTAGATCATCCAAAATCTACCCAAATACTCTCTCAAATTACATATATTACTCCTAGAAGCCTCACTTTGGGCATAATTCTTCCCACGGAAGTCTTTGGCTCAAATCAAAAAGAGTTACCCGATTTAATGGTAATGTCTTCTCTTATGTTCTTTTGTTTTATTTTGCTTCTCCAACCCCTTAGACTGTTTTTATTACATTATTTTGTAACACATACATTATATTAAATATACTAGGATGTTGTTATTAGAAGTATTTTATTTACACGTACACACACCTCCGTCTAATGGTTAAATAACATATTGTTTCTGTGGGTGGCGAATTACTGCCTCACGAAATGATGATTGTTCAATATTCTTTTAACGCCTTTCATGGTGGCCATTAAGATGCCACTATATTTATATATGATATATATTATTTTTATGTTTTCCTTATTCTTATTTATATTTCATTTATGGAATACCTTTATGGTTTCCATTATGGGTAAACATGATAATTTCATTTTAGGAAGTACGGAATACCGCCCCCTCAAAGTGATTTGAATCGTTAATGCCATATATGAGACATATAAAGGAATGAGTTAAATGATATTATATATAATATTTTATTGGAATTATAATATACCTTTATATCATTATGATTTCATTCCATTAAATATGAAATAGAAATGAAATTAGCGTTCATGCGTACATATGGATTACTATCTCCATGAACGGTGCATTTCATTTCTTACCTCTAAATTTTATGTAATATTATAAATTTATGTATATACTGGATATATATGATATATATTATATCTATATCATGAATATAATTCTGGAGATAATGGATATTTTACCACATGAACAACTTGTAATTATAAGAAATTTATTGTTGACTCAAGTACCAAAGATTGACAAAACGACCGTTATTAACTTAAATGACTACATAATGTTCATAACATGTTAATAAGTGATATAAAAGGAATAATTAACTATAAAAAGGTTCTTAATAAATTATAGATTAACTCTAGTTTATTATTCAGGATATTAAAGAACGATCGATTCAATTCGGACACGAGGTAAGGGTTAATTCTACAACCTCTTCATTATTGAAGGTTGTTTATACTAAATTATCTACTGGTACCTCTTTATCATCCATATGTAATCCCTACCTTTTGTCACATAAACTTTCATTACATTATACAAAACTGAGGATCTTTAAGGTTTAGTGTCTTGGAAACCAAGAACTTAATACATGAAACAAAAAAAATTCTTCTTAAACACTTGAAAGGCTTCTCCTTATGTTCATCCTAGGTTCATTACTACATCTCATAACCTGGGGACATACATCAAAATAAAGGGTGAGAATAAGGCCTAGTAATGGAAAAAAGAGAAACATTTAACATGTGAACTTGAGATACACCAATAAAGTCATAAAAAGAACTTTAAGGCATGAGAAAGAAATCATGTGGCATATCATAATAAAAATAAAATTTTTCATAACTTTAAGATGTGGCTACATAATTTAATATAGACAATCATGAACATATAACCATGGTCTATACCCAAAGTGTCATTTGAAAATTACCAAGGTTATTCACCAAGATATCGTGAAAATTGTAATCTCTAGTGGTTACATCATTACCTAATGCATTAGAGCGCTATCAGGGCACACCCTTGACATGTATTTATTATCATGTGAGACACATATATCATCATCAATAATTTCATAAACAACCCATATAGCATAAAAGTAATGGGTTTCATTTCATAATCATAACGTTTTAAAAACTGCTTTAAAGACATGATATTTGTGTCACTTGAAAACCCACAGAAAAGGAAGGTGGGTCTCGTGTGTGTAAATCCCAGAATTTAAAATAGAAAATTTTGGTATATATGTGAATACCCTTTTATAAATAAGATATTTGAGTATTCACTTAATAACATGAAGTAATTTTGAGAAAAAGAGAGAGGCATTTTGAGAGGAAAATTATGCAGCACAACGGTTACGTTACAAGGTTTTAGAAAACGTTGAAAATAGAGGGGACATGGGTCAAAAATTAATAAATCACCCATAAACAGTATAGGGACAGAATAATAAGGATATATGAACATGGTAATGAAATTTAAAGTACATACCATTTGAAATGAAAAACATGGAAGGAAGACAAAAATTAGATTTCTCATATGAAAGTTCGGTAGCCTAACAGCGTTACTTAAACTTCAACAAAAATGATTTGAAAAGATAAAATAGGGTATCTCATCATGTGAAAATAAGAGTTCAGTATGATAGATATAGAGATCATACCCCAACATAATTAAAAAGGATCTTGAAAGACTTGACATGAAAGGAGAACTTTGAAAAAGAGGAGGGTGAAAGAATCCAATAAAAATTCGGCAGCCTAACGGTGCCACTTAAGCTTCAACCAAAAATGAATTGACAAGATAAAATAGGGTCTACAATCATATGAACATAATAGTTTAGTATGATAGATATAGAGATCATACCCCAACATAATAAAAAGTAACTTGAAAGACTTGACATGAATGTAGAACTTTGAAAAAGAGAAGGGTGAAAGAATCCCTTAAAAATTCGCCAGCCTAACGACGCCACTTAAGATTTCTTAAAACGAATTGATGAGAGAAAGAGGGGGTATACCATCATGTGAAAATGAAAAGGGAAGTAATATGAATATAAAAGATCATCCTCCAACATAAGAACATGGAGAATAAAAGGAATGACATAAAAGAAATTACTTGAAAAGAAAGAGAGAGGTCAGATCCCTTACCTTAAAATGTAACTCTTCAAACTCAAAGGTTGGGACCTTGAGGGCTTGGGAGCACCTTGGGAGGACTCATTGGGAGGTAATGAGACCTGAAATTCGTTGGGGGAGAGTGGGGAGTCGAAAGTATGAGAGGATTTCTTGGTATTTTATAGGGAAAGTGAGGGGACAAGGCATTAATGGCCAAGGGACATCTCATTGGTGGTTTTGGAAAAACCATGGGCTTGCCCATGGTATTTGCCCATGGTATTGGAAACTTAGGACACCTCATACAAAAATTCATCTCCTTCTGTCGAACATCTCTTAAAATATCTCATGGCATCATCATGACACAGTTATGATGTCATTAAAATTACCGAAATCCTAAAACTGTATTTTTATCTATTCACTGAAAATTCAACTTTCTCAGAAAAATCCCAAAATTTCACATTAACCAAATACCAATTATATGATTTAAAAAATGAAATCCATTTTATAAAAATAATTTTCTAAATATTTTTAATTTTTTTTTAAATAAATACACTATCCGCCGAAAATTCATTTTTTTCAGAAAAATCCCCAAAAATTACCTTAAAATAATATCAATGCTCTGAGTTCAAAAATGAAATCCATTTTATAAAATTAATTTTCTAAATATTTTTAATTAAAATTTTAATTAAAAAACACTATTCACCTGAAAAAACTAATACTTGAATAATAATTTATGAATCCGTTATTAACCCATTTTATTGAATCACATTACTTAATCTAGGTGTCTAAATTATATTAAAACTTTCTTTGAGCGAAATTACTAATCCATTTAGTCACATTACTAATCCTAAGCAGAAAATCACTATTCATAATTTTTTATTCATCAAAAATCAAGTTGATCTTATTAGACTCTAAATATCGTACTGGACATAATTGTAGAAGATCATTTTCTGAATATCATTACACGTTTTTAATTATTTAAGGTTTACATAAACATTTTTAAAATATCTTTTTTCTAAAATTCATGAAAAATATGCATACTATATTTATCCGGTCATTTGAAAATTCATAAACTTCATCATAAGAAAAATCAAAATTTTTATTTAAAACAAAGGATTACACAAGGCAGTTACGGTCTCCTTACATAGCCCCAGATCACACCAGCATATGACCTAAGTGTAAGGTGTGCTAAGGTGAGAGAATCTGAGGGAGGCTCGGCCAACATTGCACGAGTAGTAATTTCTATCAGTTTGAACTTCTCGCAAAGGAGATTCCATTCTAGTTTCACACGTTGAAGTTCAGCTTGGGTTTGGTCCAGAGAAAATCTCAGTGGTGCTACCTCCTTCACAAGTTCTGTTAGATGGTCTTCGATCGGTCCAAGACTACTCGGTGAGGCCATCAAATATTATTTCTATATTAATTAACCAAGATTACTTGTATTTAGAGACAATAATCGAAACATTTAGTTTACAGTGGTCATATTGACCAATGTTCATATAACAGTCAAAACCCAACAGTCTCATTTTATTTATACTCATGTTATCAATTGATACATTTTTTTGAGTATAAAAATAAAATAAAATAACACACAAATTTAGGAAACAAGATTTATTCAAAATTTCGGGTTGTTACAATCTTCCCCCCTTAAGAAATTGTGTCCTCAGAATTTTTAAAATTGGGTTTTGAAATTTCATTGAAAGTCCCACATCGGAAAAGAAGTCTGTAAAACTATTACTTTAAATGAAACAAAGGGAAGTAAAAAGGTCACCCGAGTTAACCCACACTAGGATTCCATGTAAGAAAACATGGACATGGAGGAGAAAACAAAGGGTAAAGTTCTGAGGGAGAGTGATAGAAAACTTGATTAGGAGAAAGTTAATCATAAGAAAATCCCAAAATTATGATGTGTGTAAACGGTCTTTGATTACCTAGTAGGAAACATAAACCAAAAACGTTTTTGTTTTACATTCCTTTTCATAATTTTGGGGAATTTATTTAGAACATAGAATAAAAACATAAGGAAATATACCTACCTTCAAGTAGAGTTTCATCCTTTAATAAGTCTATACCAAAACTAATCTTTTCTCCAAACGATGATAATTCAAAAACACATGGTCTCATCAAAAGCACAAGAATCATCTTCTAGAGAGTCACATAATCCACAAAAGATAAACTATCTATTTCTTCTATCTGTAAACATTATCCCAAAAAAAGAAAGGGTAAGGTAAAACAAATCTTCAAAAAGAAAGAATCCCATAGGAGGGAAACTACTTTTAAATCTTCAAAGTTCCATGGTACTACCCAAAGTTCATCATAGACCATTCCATAAATAACTGTCCTTAAAATTCCTTGAAATAAACCAAACTAAAGATTGAAACCCAAGTACAAGAAGGATTTGATAACATAGTCTTCCAAAATAAACTTCATTGTTCATCTACAAACAACATCAACCACTCCTAACATCTTAAAACAAAAGTAGCTAACCTAAACATATTTTACCCAAGATAGGTTAATCATTCCGATAAGTAACCTATATTACCATATGTTCACCTTAAATTCATCGATTCATCAATATATAATTCAACCTTTACTCCTCAAAAAAATACCGTAGTAATCTATTTACCTCGATCAAATAGGGTTCCAAAAATAGTGAACGTATTCCAAAATAATAATCATATTTTAATCCCATAATCATCTCTGTCATATTAATACGGAAATCATCGCATTTCCTATAACATTGGTTTTTGGGACATGTTCTTCCATTTCCCATCATTAACTAAGAAAAGAAACTATAATTAGGGGCTTAAATACTTAGCCAATAATTATGAAAAGGAAATTTTAAGCATAAAAGGATAAACTTGTAGAATAAAAGTATATCCTAACTTGTGATCCCCTAGGTTCCAATATAGTTTATCCATGATCATATATTCTTATGTGAATATTTATTTTATATTATCTTTGTTCCTTTAATAAAGGTTCATACTAAGCTTATGAATTTACTAAAACATATCCCCCGGGAGTGTCGTAACCAAGAGTGCAGCAAGGCCCGCTGTCATGTACCAGTTCCCGTTTGAGTCTATCTCAAAGAGGTGTTTTTAGGTTTTACCCCTATGTACATCTGTTTCAGAGCCACCTCTACCTGCTCGTATCCAGACATGGATGTATTTGCTTGGCAACCCATTACTCAATACTCACCAAAATACCAGGAAGATTTACTATATATAAACTTTTCTATAGGCTTCTTCCTAAAGTTTTCATATCCTAATTTCTAAAAATAACTAAACCATCCTTTGATACAAACTATGGAATCCCTCCCTTTTTTCACATAAACTTTCATTACATTATACAAAACTGAGGATCTTTAAGGTTTAGTGTCTTGGAAACCAGGAACTTAATACATGAAACAAAAAAACATTCTTCTTAAACACTTGAAAGGATTATACTTATGTTCATCCTAGGTTCATTACTGCATCTCATAACCTGGGGACATACATCAAAAGAAAGGGTGAGCAGAAGGCCCAGTAAGGGAAACAAGGGAAACGGTTAACATGTGAACATGAGATACATCAATAAAGTCCTGAAAAGAACTTTAAGGCATGAGAAAGAAATCATGTGGCATATAATAATAAAAATAACATTTTTCATAACATTATGATGTGGCTACATCATTTATCATATACAATCATGAACATATCACCAAGGTCCATCCCCAAGGTGTTATTTGCGAATTACCTAGGTTGTTCACCAAGATATCGTGAAAATTGTTTTCTCTTGTGGTTACATCATTATCCAATGCATTGGAGCGCTATCAGGGGGAACCCTTGAAATGTATCTATTATCATGTTATCCACATATATCATCATCAATAATTTCATAAACAACCCATATAGAATAAAATGAATGGATTTCATTTCATAATCATAACGTTTTAAAAACTGCTTTAAAGACATGATCTTTGTGTCACTTGAAAACCCATAGAAAAGGAAGGTGGGTCTCGTGTATGTAAATCCAAGAATTTAAAATAGAAAATTTTGGTATATATGTGAATACCCCTGTAGAAATAAGATATTTGAGTATTAACATAATAACATGAAGTAATTTTGAGAAAAATAGAGAGGCATTTTGAGATGAAAATTCTACGGCACAACGACTACGTTACAAGGTTTTAGAAAACATTGAAAAGAGAGGGGACATGGGTCAAACATTCATAAATAACCCATAAAACAGTATAGGGATAGAATAAAAAGGATATTTTAACATGGTAAAGAAATATTAAGTACATACCATTTGAAATTAAAAACATGGAAGAAGACAAAAATTATATTTCTCTTATGAAAGTTCGGCAGCCTAACGACGTTACTTAAACTTCAACAAAATTGATTTGAAAAGATCAAATAGGGTATCTAATCATGTAAAAATAATAGCTCAGTATGATAGATATAGAGATAATACCCCAGAATAATTAAAAAGTAACTTGAAAGACTTGACATGAAAGTAGAACTTTGAAAAAGAGGAGGGTGAAAGAATCCCTTAAAAATTAGGCAGCCTAACGGTGCCACTTAAGCTTCAACAAAAAATGAATTGACAAGATAAAATAGGGTCTCTCATCATATGAATATAAGATTTTATTACGATAGATATAGATATCATACTCCAACATAATAAAAAGGAACTTGAAATACTTGACATGAAAGTAGAACTTTGAAAAAGAGAAGGGTGAAATAATCCCTTAAAAATTCGGTAGCCTAACGACGCCACTTAAGCTTTATTAAAACGAATTGATGAGATAAAGAGGGGGTATCCCATCATGTGAAAATGAAAAGGTAAGTAATATTAATATAAAAGAACATACTCTAACATAAGAACATGGAGCATAAAAGGAATGACATAAAAAGAGATTACTTGAAAAGAAAGATATAGGTCAAATCTCTTACCTTAAAACGTAACTCTTAAAACTCAAAGGTTGGGACCTTGAGGGCTTGGGGGCACCTTGGGAGGACTCCTTGGGAGGTAATGTAACCATAAATTCATTGGGGGAGAGTGGGGAGTCGAAAGGATGAGAGGATTTCTTGGTATTCATAGGGAAAGTGAGAGGACAAGGCATTAATGGCCAAGGGACACCTCATTGGTGGTTTTGGAAAAACCATGGGCTTGCCCATGGTATTTGCCCATGATATTGGCCACTTGGGACACCTCATACAAAATTTCATCCCCTTTAGTCGATCATCTCTTAAAATATCTCATGGAATCATCATGACACAGTTATGATGTCATTAAACATACCGAAATCCTAAAACTATATTTTTACTATTCACTGAAAATTCAACTTTCTCAGAAAAATCCCAAAATTTCACATTAACCAAATATCAATGCTCTGATTTCACAAATGAACTCCATTTTATAAAAATAATTTTCTAAATATTTTTAATTTAATTTTTAAATAAATACACTATTCACTGAAAGTTCATTTTGTTTAGAAAAATTCCCAAATATTACCTTAAAATAATAACGATGCTCTGACTTCAAAAATGAAATCCATTTTATAAAAACAATTTTCTAAATATTTTTAATTAAATTTATAATTAAAAAACACTATTCACCCGAAAAAACGAATACTTGAATAATAATTTATGAAACCGTTATTTACCCGTTTTATTGAATCACATTACTTAATCTAGGTGTCTAAATTATATTAAAACTTTCTTTGAGCGAAATTACTAATCCATTTGGTCACATTACTAATCCTAAGCATAAAATCACTATTCATAATTTACTATTCATCAAAAATCTTGTTGATCTTATTAGACTCTAAATTTCGTACTAGACATAATTGTAGAAGACCATTTTTTGAATATCATTACACGTTTTTAATTATTTAAGGTTTACATAAACTTTTTTAAAATATCCTTTTTCTAAAATTCATCAAAAATATGCATACTATATTTATCCGGTCATTTGAAAATTCATAAACTTCATCATAAGAAGAAACACCAATTTTTATTTAAAAAAAAGGATTAAACAAGGCAGTTAAGGTCTCCTTACATAGCCCCTTATCACACTAGCATAGGACCTAAGTATGAGGTGTGCTAAGGTGAGATAATATGAGGGAGGCTCGGCCAACAGTGCACGAGTAGTAATTTCTATGAGTTTGAACTTCTCGCAAAGGCGATTCAGTTCTAGCTTCACACGATGAAGTTCGGCTTGGGATTGTTCCAGAGCAAAGCCCAGTGGTGCTACCTCCTTCCCAAGTTCTGTTAGATGGGCTTCGATCGGTCCAAGACTACTGGGTGAGGCCATCAAATCTTCTTTCTATATTAATTAACCAAGATTACTTGTATTTAGAGGCAATAATCAAAACAGTTAGTTTACAGCGGTCATATTGACCAATGGTCATATAACAGTCAAAACCCAACGGTCTCATTTTAATTATACTCATGTTATCAAATGATACATTTTTGTTGAGTATAAAAATAAAATAAAATAACACACAAAATTAGGAAACAAGATTTATTCAAAATTTCAGGTCGTTACAATCCACATCCATGTTTCATAAAAATTTATTTCAATTTTTTTTTAATATTTATTAGACAATGCATTAAATTCATTTATACCTTTATTTGACCTTATACATTTTTGAAATGAAAATTTCTGTCATTTTCCAAACAAGGTACTTTTTGACCTTTTCGACAAATTTAAGGTACGAATGTTCTTTTAACTTATACGGCGGGAGCGGCTATTTTGCATCATTATAACATCATCGGAGCTTCCCTTTAAAGCTTATAAGAATATTTTCAAAATGAATGTCTTCTTTATAATTAGGTTACTCTTAAATGATTTCAAAATAGAAGGAGATATTTCTCTAAAAAGGGTTTTGATTTCATCTATGACAACATCCTTTGATGGATTTTAAGTTTATTTGAAGTTGATTTATTATGATACAAAACTACCATATTGTATGGAATGTTTGGATTGTGGATGTGTTATTTTTATACCGTTCATGGCTTCTGGATAATGTATTTACATTTCCTATGCTAGTTTTAATACGATTGTTTATGATATGTTTAAACCTTTTCATATAAGGAATGCATTGGACTTAGTAAGTGACGGGTGGAGCCCGCTATAGCTCCTCGATGCATCGGTAGGTCTCATGAGACAAACTAGTATCTCGGCATAAGGCCTTGACAAAATCTTATTCATAGTCTTGGAACAAGGCCTTGACTATGTGGTTATCATAGCCTGGCATTATGCATTACATTATTATGAATGTGGTTATTGATATTACATGTGATTATTCGACACGTAGAATATCCATGAGAATAAGTAATTGAATTATTTCATTTTATCTTTTCTATACTATGCTAAAGTTAAAGTTTAAAAGTATTTTTCTTTAGTTATAAATTTCCTTAAATGTTGATGCATATTTATAAAAGTTTCCACTATTTTGTTATCCTTACTGAGCATCTGAGATCACCCCTTTCTATGTTTTATTTTTTCCAGGATTTGAAGAAGTATTTTTTACTGACCTGCAGGGATAGTCTAAGGGGATATGAGTGTGGAATACAGAGACTATGTTGATGTAGTTTTTCACTTTATGATGTAATGTAAGACTTATGAATGTATCTAGTTTTTCCAAGGCTACTAAACTAATCGGTCTTTCGATACTTGATCTTTTGTGATCATGCCAATGTTATGTAATAGTGCACCGACTCTGGGTAACTAGGGTCAGGGCATTACAGTTGGTATCAGAGGCATTTTAGTACAAAACTTGGAAGCTAGATTTAGATAAACTCTGAATAGAGCACGTAGACCTAAGATGGAAATTGAGGATTAGTGTAGAAGAAATTCCTAGAATTTTTGTATTGTAGAGATTTTGTCTGTTTTCTGAGAAATACATCCCTTTCTGGATATGAGCAGGTAGAGGCGGCTCTGGAACAGATATCCCTAGGGGTAAAACCCGAAAACTCCGCTTTGAGCTAGACTCGAACGGGAACTGGTGCACGACAACAGGCCTTGCTGCACTCTTGGTTACGACACTCCCGGGGGATATGCTTAGGATAATTTGAATTTTCTTTATAAACCATTATGAAGGGTTTATGAGTATATACGTTCTCAAAGAAAACATTTTTATGATTATGGATTATATCCATAGACTGTTTAATTTATGTTAAGTGTTTTACAAGTTTGGATTTATGTATTTCTATTCATAAACTAATCTAGTGTATGCCATTGTGTAGAAATGGCGCCTAGTGGAAGGAATGGAAACCATATCAATGTACGCACTCCATGTAGGGATTGCCCTCATGCTCAAGATAATTATAGTGGTGCTGGTGATGCAACTAGTGCTGATCAGCTTATCACTATACTGGGACAAGTCACTCGGGATAGGAATAACAACCTTACTAGTATCGAGCACCCTGATCTGCAACGTGGAGGATCAATGTTAGATTGCTTCATGAGGAAACAACCTACAACATTTAATTGTCGTACAAATCTATTAGTAGATGAGAAATGGATAAAATCCTTAGAGAAAATATTCCACGCCTTGGAGAGTAGTGAAAGAGAGAAAGTTTTCATGGCAGTTTACCACCTCACTGGAGATGCCAAGCAATTATGGTCACTAATTCAAAACACAAAAGAAGATTAGGAAGTGTCAAATATGGAATGGAGGGAGTTTAAAGAAATTTTCTTATAAAAATACTTTCCTCGTGACCATCGATCGGATATGGAAAGACAATTTCTCAGTCTGAGGAAAAAGGAGGATGAGAATGTTTCCAAGTATGAAGCTAAATTTACAAGGTTAGCGAGGCATGCGGCAGATTATACACGTAACCCAAGAAGTAAGATCGATCATTTCTTTAATGGGTTAAAACCATTTCTCTGTTGAGCATTGGTCTCACAATCCTTCTCGTCATACGAAGACATTGTCTCATGTGTTATCAAGATGAAAAAGGAATTCTCCAAGTCTTACGACTTTAAAGAAAAGAAAGAGAAGAAGAGATCTTCTGATCACTCTGGAAATGAAAATAAGGGTAAGATGGGAAAAGTTGAATATCCATCCTACAGTAAATTTGGGAGGAAACACCCTCGTACTTGCTTGATGGGAATGGGAGTTTTTTTCAAGTGTGGTGAAAAAGGCCACCAAGCTCGTGATTGCACGGGGAAGAAAGAAGCTACCGATGTTCAATGCTACAATTACAGGGAGATGGGACATTATGCAAATGAATGTCCTAGGCGTCGGGGGAAATTATCTCAGAAAAGTCCAAAGTATCAAGGCCAAGCGTATTATATCACTACTATTGAGGTTGAAGCTCCGAAAGAAGTGGTGGCAGGTAATTTAATGGTTTCCTCAAGTTTAGCCAGTGCTTTATTTGATTCTGGATCATCGCATTATTTCATATATTCCCAATTTGCTAAGAAAATTAGATATTTCCAATTTGATTTAACAAGGGAGTTTTTGGTAAAAACTTCTAAGGGAATTATCATTGCAACAATGTTTTGTGAATCAGTTCCCATTAAGGCATATAAACGTTATTTATCTATTGATCTCATCGTCAAACCCATGATATAATTTGATATAATCCCCGGTATGGATTGGCTTTCGGACTATGATGTGAAAATTTCTTGTAAGAAAAAGGAGGTTACAATTTTTTATGATAATGATAAAGAATACCTTATCTTTAGAGTAGAAACGTCACCACCTAATTCTTATCTATATCCACCCCTTGTAGCTCAACTAAATTTACTTATTGGGGAGGAGGTGAATTAATTAACTTTGGGTGAGGAAAGGAATGTTCAAATAGAGGATGTACCTATTGTAAGAGAATATGTTGATGTGTTTCCAGAAGATTTACCTGGGCATCCTCCAGAATGAGAAGTTGAGTTTTCTATTGACCTAATGCCTGGTTCAAGGCCCATATCGAAGACCCCATAAGAATGGCCACTGTGTAATTAGGGAACTAAAGAAACAACTAGATGAATTGAGTTATAATGGATTTATTCGCCCTAGTATTTCACCATGGGGAGCTCCTGTTCTTTTTGTTAAGAAGAAAGATGGATCTATGAGGTTGTGCATTGACTACAGGGAGATCAATGCTATAACAATAAAGAACCAGTATCCCCTACCTCGCATGGATGATTTATTCTACCAACTTCATGGATATCAATACTTTTCAAAGATTGACCTTTGATCTGGATATCATCAGTTGCGTGTGAAGAAGGAAGACATTCTGAAAACAGCATTTCGAACCAGGTACGGGCATTATGAGTTTACAGTAATGCCTTTTTGATTTACCAATGTACCCTCTGTCTTCATGGATCTAATTAATAGAGTTTTCAAGGAATATATTAATTACTTCATAGTTTTATTTATTGATGATATCTTGGAGTAATCCAAAAGCTATTAAGATCATGAAAATCACGTGTGCATTATTCTGAAGACTCTTAGAAGACATGAATTATATGGGATGTTTAGCAAGTGTGATTTCTGGGTTCATGTGATTTCTTTTCTTGGCCATATTGTCTCTAAGGATGGAATCTCTGTTGATCCTTCTAAGAAAAGTGCGATCCAAGAATGGCTAGCACCGCCGAGTTTAATTGAGGTATGCAATTTTATTGGTTTAGCAGGTTATTATCGACGTTTTGTCCAGAATTTTTCCCGATCGGCTAACCCATTAACAAAGCTAACATGTAAAGGGGTAAAATTTGTTTGGAAAAAAGAATGTGAATAATGTTTTGATGAACTGAAAAGAAGATTAGTAAATGCTCTTATATTGACTCTACCATCGGGGAATTATGAGTTTGTTATTTATAGTGATGCTTCAAAGAAAGGACTTAATTGTGTCCTTATGTAGAATGATAGGGTTATTGCCTATGTATCACAACAGCTAAAAATTCATGAGAAAAACTATCTTACTCATGATCTTGAGTTAGCAGCTGTAATCTTTTCATTGAGGATATGGAGACATTATCTCTATGGTAAAATGTTTGAGATATATACCGATCATAAGAGTTTGAAATATATTTTCTCACAGAAATAAATCAACATGAGGCAAAGGATATGGCTTGAACTACTCAAGGATTATGATTGCACTATACACTACCACCCAGGGAAAGAAAATAAGGTAGCAGATGATTTGAGCAGAAAGGATCATGGAGTTTTGAACAAGATTAGAGTTGTAAGGGATCCTATTCTCATGGATCTACTAAAGATGGATATGGGAATAACCATGGAAGGTGGGTCGTCAATAATTTTTAAAATGGTTTCCAAAACATCTTAATTAGAAAGGATATAAAGTTCTCAAGATGATGATGAGAGGTTTCAAAAGAAAATTAAAGCAGTGAATGATGGGAGATTGAGTGACTTTGTGTATGATGATGGAATTTTGAAATTTGGGAAGAGGCTTTGTGTTCCCGATGTAGCTGGTCTAAAAAGGGGATTATTGGATGATGCTCATAGTTTCAATTTCTCTATAAACCCTGGTAGCACTAATATTTATAGAGATTTGAAGGAACATTTTTGGTGGGAGAACATGAAGAGGGAGATTGCCGATTTTGTGTCAAGATGCATGGTTTATCAACAAGTGAAAGCGGGGAGGCAACTTCTTGGAGGAGTTATGCAACCTATTCCCATACTTAAGTGGAAATGGGATAATGTTATGATGGAATTTGTCATGGGACTACCAAATACTCCTAGAAGGAATGATGCAATATGGGTCATTGTTGATCATCTTATATGGTCAGCACATTTTCTTGCAATAAGAGAAGATTTACCACTTGAACATTTAGCAAGGTTGTATATTAATGAAGTTGTGAGACTCCATGGTGTACCCCTATTGATTGTTTCTGGTCGTGATCCCCATTTCACATCAAGATTCTGGAAAAGTCTTCAGATGGACTTGGATACTGAACTTCGTTGGAGCACTGCCTACTACCCTCAAACAGATGGACAATAAGAACGAACTATTCAAACCTTATAAGACATGTTGAGGTCATTCTAAGATGACTTTCAAGGTATGTGAGATCAATTTTTACCTATGGTAGAATTTTCCTATAACAGGAGCTTCCATTCAAGTATTCAGATGGCACCATATGAAGAATTATATGGAAAGATATGTCGCACACCAACCTGTTGGGATGATGTTGGTGAAAGTAAACTCGTAGGCCCAGAACTTGTGGAGGAAATGATAGAAAATTTGAAGGTAATCCAAACCCACATCAAAGGAGCTCAAAGTAGGTAGAAGAGTTATGCTGATAATTGAAGGAAGGATTTTGAATTTCAAGTTGGTGATCATGTTTTCTTGAAGGTATCTTCATGCAAGAGAGTTATACGTTTTGGTATGAAAGGTAAATTGAGTCCCAGGAACATCAGACCTTTTGAAATTCTAGAACGAATTGGGGCTGTAACTTACCGTTTGGCAATGTCTCCAAGACTCTCCAAAGTTCAAGATGTATTCCACATATCACTGTTGAGAAAATGCATGCCTGACGCAACGCATGTACTCACCTATGAGGAATTAGAAATGAAACCCGATCTTTCTTATTGTGAAGAGCCCATCAGGATTCTTGATACGAGAGAAAAAGTGCTGAGAAACCGGACGACTCGTCTGGTAAAAGTTCTATAGAGAAATCACAAGATAAAAGAGGCAACGTGGGAACCCGAGGAATTTATAATGAAGAACCACCCGAGTCTTTTTATAAAGTAATATTCTAGAAATTTTGAGGATGAAATTATTTGAATGTGGGGAGAATGTAACACCCCAAGCTTCCACGATATACTTCTCTTTGAATAAATCAGTAGCGTGTGTTGTACGCAACCTCGAGTTCTAACACACCGCGACCAATCAAAGTAGCCGTTATGAATAGTAATACCCACTTTTTGAAATTATATAATTTTTATATTTTGAAATGGACTTCATTTTTTGATTAGGAATATCAAAATTAGCCTAAGTTTAATTTTTGGTATTTTTTTGAGAACTTTCAATTTTCGATGAATAGTAAGAAAATACATAAAAAAAACATTTTTAATCAAAACAATTTATAGTGATAAATTATACTATTGAGTGGTTTTAAAGTATAATTTGAATATATTTTTACCATTTAATTTAATGGTAGACATTGGAATTAATTTCACTTTGAAATTGGACATAAACAAATGTCAATCTTTTGATATATATTGTTTCTTAAAAACATGCTATTTGTTTTGACAATGGGAATTAATTATTAAATTAATTAATTCAACATATATGCTTTGAGTTTTGTAAAATATATATCATTTATGAATTCAGAATATCAAATATTTCATAGGGTGAATTTTTGGTATTTTTCTGAAAAACTTCAATTTTGGATGAATAGTGAAACCACTAAGTGGTAGTTAAAAAAAACTGATTTTTCGTTTAAATGGAACTTTACCACTTCTATGTATTGAATTTCAAAAATCCTACATACATGGTTTTCATTAGTATGTAAAATGTGGTTCAATGGGATGAAAATAATATTTGGTGAATAGTAACTTTTATGTTTTATTAATCGCGATTAAAGGTAATTAGTGTAATTTAAGGTAAATATAATGTTATAATAATATGAAACTACCTTTATAACTATCCTACAATCATTTTATGAGTCATGTCCGACCCTTAAAATCCATGGGTCGATTTTCGGGGACCCATGGAGCCACTTAGGTAAGATAATGACAATAATACAATTTATTTAAAGTAAAAATAAAAATTTCACAAACATGTATTGTTTTACTAAAAAAAATTTAAAAGGGATTATACAAGTTATATTTTTGACTATATATATTCATTATAAATCTAAAAGTATTTCCTAAATCATTTTTTTTTATAATTTTTAGACATTAAATAAATTTATCTATTTAAGACACCATGATGATGCAATGATTACCTCATTAATAAACGATTTAAATAAAATGAAAAGATAAGGTAAAATACAAGTAATACACTTTCCTAAATAATATTGGATGGGTGGGTTTAGAACCCTTATCACCTTATCATCGAAATATATCATTTTGGGACCTTTAAAATCCGAAAAGCATTTTATAATAAAGTAACATTTTATAACATTCCAAGAGTGCCCCTCCTCCCTCGTATAAAAGGCCCCCACCTCTACCCCCTTACTCACACTTCTCAAGCCCTTGGCTCAGCCAAAATCTACCCAAATACTCTCTCAAATTACTTCTCTTACTCCTAGAAGCCTCACTTTGGGTAGAATTCTTTCCAAGGAATCATTTGGCTCAAATCAAAAAGAGTTACCCGATTTAATGGTAATGTATTCTCTTCTGTTCTTTTATTTTATTTTGCTTCTCCAACCCCATAAACTCTTTTTATTCCTTTATTTTGTAAAAAAACAATTATATTCCATATACTAGGATATTCTTATGTGAACTATTTGATTTACACTTACACACACCTCCGTTTAATGGTTAAAGAACATACTATTTCTGTGGGTGGCGAATTACTGCCTCACGAAACGATGATTGTTCAATCTTCTTTTAACAACTTTCATGGTGGCCATTAAGATTTCACTATATTTATATATGATATATATTATGTTTATGTTTTACTTATTCTTCGTTACTTTTCATTTATGGCATACCTTTATGTTTTCCATTATGGGTAAACACAATAATTTAATTTTAGGAAGTGCGGACTACCACCCCCTCAAAGTGATTTGAATCGTTAATGCCATATGAGGGACGTATAAAGGAAGGAGTTAGATGATATTATATATCATATTATATTGTAATTTAATATACTGTTATATCATTATGATTTCATTACATTAAATATGAAATAGAAATTAAAGTAGCGTTCATGCGTACGTACGGCCTACCGTCTCCATGAATGGTGCATTTCATTTCTTACCTCTAAATGTTATGTAATATTATAAATGAATGTATATACTGTATATATATATGATATATATGATATCTAGATCATTAATATAATTCTGGAGATAATGGATATTTTACCCCATGAACAACTTGTAATTATAAGAAGTTTATGGTTGACTCAAGTACCAAAGATCGACAAAACGACCGTTATTAACTTAAATAACTACATAATGTTCATAACATGGTAATAATTGATATAAAAGGAATAATGAACTTGAAAAAGGTTCTTAAGAAAGTAGAGATTATCTCTATTTTATTATTCATGAGATTATAGAACGATCGAGTAAAGTCGGACATGAGGTAAGGGTTAATTATACAACCTCTTCGTTATTCAAGGTTGTTTATACGTAATTATCTACTATGACCTATTTATCATCCACATCCATGTTTCTTAAAAATGTCATTCAAAACATTTTTACTATTTATTATAAAATGGGTTAAATTTATTTATACTCTTATTTGACCTTATACATTTTTTAAAGGAATCTTTCCGTCATTTTCCAAACAAGGTACTTTTTGACCTTTTCGAAAAATTTAAGGTACGAATGATTTTTAACTTATACGGCTAGTGCGGCTATTTTATATCATTATAACATCGTCGAAGCTTCCCTTCCAAGCTTATAAAAATATTTTCAAAATGAATGTCTTCTTTATAATTAGGTTACTCTTAAATGATTTCAAAATAGAAGGAGATATTTCTCTAAAAAGGGTTTTGATTTCATCTATGCCAACATCCTTTGATGGATTTTAAGTTAATTTGATGTGGATTTATTATGATACAAATCTTCCATATTGTATGGAATGTTTTGACTGTGGATGTGTTATTTTTATACAGTTCATGGCTTATGGATAATGTATTTATATTTTGTATGCTAGTTTTAATACGATTGTTTATGATATGTTTAAAACTTCTCGTATAAGGAATGAATTGGACTAAGTAAGGGACAGGTGGAGCCCGCTATAGATCCTCGATGCATCGGTAGGTCTCATGAGACAAACTAGTGTCTTGGCATAATACCATGACAAAATCTTATTTTTAGTCTTGGCACAAGGCCTTAACTATGTGGTTATGATAGTATGGAATTATGAATTCCATTATTATGAATTTGGTTATTGATATTACATTAGATTATCCGACTAGTAGAATATCCATGAGAATGAGTAAATGGAATTATTTAATTTTGTTTTTTCCATACTCTGCTGAAGTTCAAGTTTAAAAGGCTTTTTCTTTAGTTATATATTTCATTAAATGTTGATGCATATTTATAAAAGTTTCCGCTATTTTGTTATCTTTACTAAGAATCTAATCTCCGCCCTTTCTATGTTTTATTTTTCCTATGATGTGAAGAAGTATTTTATGACTGACCTCTAGGGATAGTCTAAGGGTATATGAGTTTAGACTATGGAGACTATGTTGTTGTAGTTTTTCACTTTATGATATAATGTAAGACTTATGAATTTATCTAGTATTTCCAAGGCTTCTAAACTAATCAGTATTTTGAGACTTGATCTTTTGTTATCAGGCCAATGTTATGTAATAATGCACCAACTTTGGGTAACTAGGGTCAGGGAGTTACAAGACAGACCCTATACACCTCCCCCCAGACCCTGGACACCCACCAAACAAACCCTGGACACCCCCGGACAGACCCTAGACACCCCCCATACCCTAGACACCCCTCCCCAGATAGAACCAGGAGAGACCCCCCCCCCCCCCCCGGACCCTAGATACCCTGCCTGGAAAAACCCTGGACACCCCCCCAGACCCTGGACACCCCCCAGACCCTGGAAAGATCCCCCTGGACAGCCTAGACCTCCACTCCTTTGGACAGACACACCCACCCTCTTGGACATACCCTATAACCCCCCCCCCCCCACAAAAAAACATGGACACCCCCAGACCCCCCACTCCCCTCGACAGACCCTCTTCCCACCATCTTGGACCGACCCTAGACCCCCCCAGAACCTGGACACCCCACCCCTTGTACCCCCTGCTAGTTACCCCCTCCCCCAAAAAAACCTGGACACCCCCAGACCCCCTGGATAGACCCCCCCCCCTAGATAGAACCTGGACAGACCCCCCAGGACAGACCCCCCAAGACACCCCCCAGAATCTGGATACCCCTAAGACCATGGACAGATCCCCCTGGACACCCCTTAGAACCTGGACTCCCCACCCCTTGCACCCCCTTTTAGTTACCCCTCCCCATGCCAGCCCCCCTTCCAATACCCTCCCTGCCAGTACCCTCCCCCTGCCAGTCCCCCTTACTAGTTTCCCCTCTCCCCCTTCCTGTTCCCCCCCTCCCTACAAATCCTTCTCCCCTCACCCTGCCCATTTCCTCTCACACTGCCAGTCCAGCCCCACCCCACCCCCACCCAGCCCGTTTCCCCCTACCCCTGCCAGCCCCCACTTCCACCCACCTTCTAGTTCCATCCAAATTAAATTATACACGAAAGCTACATACATAATAAAAATTAAACAAATCAAAATATAAACAGTCACATAACATCACTTACATGAGTCTCCCTATAAGAGAAACTATCAATGAATTCTAGAACCAGCTCAAAAGTACCTACAAAACATGGTTGAACATAGTAGTGCGCATCCCCTGTGCACACACATCACCCCCTCCCTGCCCCAAGCTTGACCCCCTAGACAATATTCCCAGCCCCCTGGACAGCATCCCCCCCTGCTGGACCCCCTGGACAGCAGCCCCCACCCCCTACTAGACAGCAGCCCCAGCCCCCTGGACAACAACCCCCCCGCTGGACAACCCCCTCTACTGGACCCCTCGGACAGCATCCCCCCTGCTGGACCCCCTGGACAGTAGCCCCCCCTGCTAGAACCCCTAGATAGATGCCCCCCTGCTGGACCCCCTATAAAGCCCCCCTATTGGACAACAGCCCCTAGTCATCCCTTGCACATATACTAAAGGATACATAGTTAAGCATATTGACCAAGCTGGTGAGCTTCAAGATTTTCCCTAAGATGTACCTACCAAATCATAACCTATAGAGGCTGCATTACCTAGTGTTGAGAGATTTTTTTCCCCAGTTACTTTAGATTTTGTATCCATAGTTTATTTATAACATTTCAATGAAAGACTTATTTTATATTTTAGTGGAATTTTGAGTTATCAGGAACCTCTTATTGTTGCATCTACATCAACTGCTCCACCTCCCTCGGCTTTAGTTGATGTTGATTCGATCTACTATATAGTCAAATAGTATCTCCATATTGTTATAGGTGATTTGCATTAATCTCCTCAGGATTAATTGAAGCAGATTCCGTAAAATGGGTTTTCAAGGAATAGGTTGACCAGTTGAATGTGATGACAACTATAATCAAGATATTCATGATGGAGAATATTTCTTCAGTAGTATGGATAGATGAGGGAATATTATTATAAAAATTTTCAATATTATGAAGCATTTCCTATATGTATCCAATACTCTACTAGTTGCTGTTTAGAAGTCAAAAGTGTAATAGTAAAGTTGACTCCAATGTCTGCACTGCTACAGTTGCGAGCCTCAAGCATTCGGCCCAACCAGATCTGGCTACACAAATCCAACAATCTCCCTTGTTTCATCCCTTGATGAGAAGGTGGTTAAGAGTTCCCTGTTTTCTCTAAATCTTGAGAGTGTGGCTGGTCCTGATGAGTTCAAAAATTAATTCTTTCTGTTCAACTGGTACATAGTTCGTGATGAGCTATTTAACGCTATTAGGGAGTTATTTAACCATGCCTCAATGACCTATGAAATCAACTCCAATTTGATTGCCCTGATCCCAAAGAAGGAAAATGTTGTGGATGTAAAGGAATTCAGACCTATTTATATTGGGAATAGCTTTCCAAAAATCATTAGAAAAATTAATGCTATGAGGTTAGGAATCGTTGCTCGTGGGTTTATAACTTCAAATCAGGCCCCCAGACATCCCTTGGACACCCCTAGATATCCCCCCTAGACACCCCACCTGCACACTTCCCCCTTCCCTATAGACCCCCCCCCCCCCCGACCCCCCCCCCCAAATCCCTTGGATGCCCTATAGACAACCCCTCCATGACACCCCACCTGTAACCTTCCCCCTTCCCTACAGACCCCCCGGCACCCCCTGCCCCTAAAGACCCCCTGGCACCCCTCGGGACATCCCATGGACACCCCACCAACACCCTAGCCTAAAGACCCCCCACCGACAGCCCTTAGAAACCCCCTGGAAATCCTCTCCTAGACGCCCGACCTGCACCCTACCCCCGACACTTTAGACCCTCAACAACCCCCCGACCATCCCTTGGACACCCCAACTAGACATCCCCTCCTAGAAAATTCTATAACAATCAGTACCTTCACTTCATTATGAAAGAATGCTAAATGAACAATGCCTTGAAACTTTTCCAAGAATAGTCTTTGTCTGGCTTAGTTTAAATAATAGAATTCCACAACCTATAACTCAGACCCTCTAGTAGTATGGTTACAAAAATAACCATAAGATACTCATAAATCTAAAGTTGGATAAAAATATCCTCAACGTTTAGTACCAAAACCAATTTATCGTAAGAAATGTGTTACCTAGGAATTAATGTAGGGCTACCATCTTGATTATGGGTTTCCTAGGTGTGCCTTCAAGATCGATTTATTCAAGGCTTCTGATTCCGTCAGGTGGGAGTTCTTATGAAAGGATTTGGATCTGCTCGGGTTTTTATCTAGGTTCTCGTCTTAGGTTAAAAGATGCTTCTCTACCCCAATGTTCTCGGTGTACATTAATGGCAGTTTACATGGATAATTTTTTAGGGAAAAGAGGGATTAGAAAAGGGGATCCACTTTCGTCTTTCCTTTTTGTGATTTGCATGGTGTTTTTCTCATACATCTTGGAATGCAAGAGGTTGGGGGCTGGTGCGGTGGCTGGTGCAGGTTGGAGTGGCTGGTGCTGGCAGGAAGGCAGGTGGTAGGGGGATGAAAAGGGGCTGGTGTTGGCTGGAATAGGTGGCATGGGCTGGTGTGGGCTGGATTGCAGGTGGCTGGGGGCTATTGGGTATGTGGCAGGGGCTAGTGTGGGCTGGGATGTAAGAGGTCGGGGGCTAGTGTGGGATGGAACTGGTGGTTGGGGCTGTTTTGCAGGTGGAAGAGGGCTGGCATGAGTGTTTTGTAGGAGACTGGGGGTGGTGGCTGCTGTGGTGGCTGGGGGATGGTGCTGGCTTGAATTCAGGTGGAAGGGGGCTGGAAAGCTTGTGGAAGGGGGCTGGTTGTAGGTGTTGGGGGGATGGTGCGGGCTGATTCGAAGGTGGATGGGTGGGGGCTGTTACGGGCTGGAATGCTGGTGGAAGTGGGATGAAATGAAGGTGGAAGGGGGATGGTGTGGATAGGATGTGGCTGGAGCAGAGACAAATCATGGTATTACCGCAGCGTGACCACGGCGAGTTGGCCCGGTCCAACAACATTCACGAGGCAACATCATTCATCCATAAGCAAAGGGAGCAGGAGGAGGTGGGGCAACAATCTGGCTGCTGCCCTACCATCGGAAATTGTGATTAGTCAGTCGCAACATTGATCGCAGGACTCATGGAATACTATCACTATGAACCACCGCGGGGTGTCGTCCTGGATAACGGCCAAATCACGGCATTACTGCAGCGTGGTCGCGGCATGTTTGCCATGTCCAGTGACATCTGTGGGTCAACATCTTCCGGCTAGGAGCGAAGGGAGCGAGAGGAGGCAGGGAAACTTTTCATTCATCGCTCCACCAGTAGAAATTGTGATTAGACAGTCTCAACATTGATCACAAGACTCATGGAATACTATCACTGCGAACCACCACAGGGTGTCATCCTGGAGCAGGGCCAAATCACGGAATTACTACGGCGTAACCGCAGCTTGACCACGGTGTGACCGCAACATGACCGTGGCGTGACTACGACATGAATGCGACATGACCGCGACGTGACCGCGGAGTGTTGGCCTAGTCAAGTGACATCCACTGGGTAGCATACTCCGACCAGTAGTGAAGGGAGTGGGAGGAGGCAGGGCAACATTCCAACCGCCGTCCTCCCGTCAGATGATAGAACATATCAACTATTTAATATGCTATATCAAGGGATCTCCAGAGAAGGTTGTAGTGACCGACACAATGACTCGATGTCTAAAGGGAAACAAAATGATGGAAAAGAATCATACACCCTACAAAAACCATTTACATATTTAGTCACTTTTCCTAAACATGGAAATTTTATTTATAATATTCAAAGAGTGAAAAAGAAAGTGTCACGGTCAAGGCATATGCCTACTCGGGAAATGTAATTTGAGTTGAAGGAGTATGATAGGAAAATTTATATTATTCAATGAAAACAAAAACTGGCTAGCCACAAAATAGACACCAACAAGAGGCATATGAAAGACTCAAACCAAATATAAACATGATACAAATAACTATCACTACTCTTTGTTTTAGAAGATAGCGCACCTCCATTGGAGGGGTTTTGTTATAAAATCATGGCATTGATTTATCACACAATTCATTTAACTGTATTTAAAATTTATTTTAAACTCAATCAGCACAAGTAAAATGCAATAATTTAAGCAACTAGATCAACTTAACTATCACTGTGAGTTTTTGTTGATAGCGCGCCTCTATTGGAGGGGTTTTATTATAAAAACATGACTTTATTTATCAAATGAAACAATTATATTAGAGAAGACTTATTCGAGATATGAAATTCAATCTAATTAAGTAGAATTAAGAAAGAAGCTAAATCCAATTTAAAGCATTCTTGAAATAAAGAGGCTAGAAGAGGGATCCTACATCAAGGTGGAACCAAACCGTCCACTTCGGCTCTTGGGGATTTCTAACTAAACGTTTCTACTACCCCACTGGGTATACGCACCTTCACACACATGCAAGGACACCAAGCCCCTAAACACACACCCACGTGGCCATGAGCATGTGCAAGGGGATCCTTGAACATATGCTTATATGCATATACCAGTCTCCACTCACCTGCATATGCATTTATATATATATATATATATATATATATGCATGGGAACACATAGCCCCAAACGTGTATAATCACTTCCATGGTTGACTATACACGTAATGGGGGAACCCACATACATATACTTTCTTACCTATGCACACGCAGGTGAGTTGCACTTAACTTGGCTACTCGAAACCAACGAGCAGAGATCAACACACTACACAACGGATATTAGGTACATTAAAACAAATAAAGGATGCTACATAACCAGTGAGAAACCAACCAATGGCATTAATGCCTTACCTTGATTGGGAGAACCAAATCCACCCAAACCAACACGGAATGATCCAACGCCCTACTAAAAACATTATATTGAGTCAAAAAAACTAAAATCCCCAAATACATGAGGTGTGAGACCAATAGTAACCATATAATCTTGCCTCGGATCAAATCTGACGGACTGAATCAATTTAAACCCCATTTCCCCCAACATAGAATATAATTACCCTCTGTCCACAGAAAGAAGTAAAAGACCTAAGTGGCCAATGTGATAAAGAAAATAAAATACAAACTAAACTAAAACACACCTATCTCATGTGACTATACACTTCACCACCCAACATATAAGAACCACAATACCCCATGGGTCAAATCATGTTCTTGTAAGAAAGGGGAAATATATTCATGTTTCAAAATGATACTATCAAATAGTACATTCCAATTCATTAAAAATTAATCTTCCTGTTAATGGTATATAATTAGTTTGGCTCGAGTTTCAGCTTAATTTGGTTTTTTTCGATATATGTTTTTATCCCACCTAGTAATAAAAGGTTTCTAGAGGACACAATTTCTAATAAATAGAATATATCATAACAAAAAATGGATCCACACCTATGAATAAGGTTGAACATGATAAGAAATAATGTTTGATCATATAGTCTTATGAGTTATAAAAGGATAAACAAAAAAAACAAAAAAACATTGAGAGTTGTCGAATTGCTCAAGTGAATATGCAATTTTCAAAAAATAATAAACACGTGAAAGAATAAAAAACCATGTTTCCTCAAAATAAATGTTTAGAATGTTAGAAATAAGAAAGCGCAAAGAAAAGAATGACATATAGCAGGATCCAAATCTATCTTTATAAGGTATAATTAAAAAAAGTGGAAATAATGGCCTGGATTTTTATTATAAAATGTGTTAAATCCATAACAATAACAACTAGTGGTATCAAACAAAATCTGATTTTTTGCAACTAATATCAAGACATGATTTAGTGAAAGCAATCTATTTTAAATAGGAGGGCATATTTGGAGAAACCTAATCATGAGGAAATATGGGAGTTAGAGATGGATTTTTATGGTTATTAAACCTTATCTAAGATTAAAGAAACCAATAGAAACTAACTACACCCCCATGCCCCACCCCCTTGACCGACTGCCCCACTACCCCACTGCCCCACCCCCTTGCATCCCCTCCCCCATCCCCCCTGCCCTGTAGACCCCCTGCAGACCACCCCCTTCCCCTTCCCTACAGACCTCCCACTCCACCCTGCCCCCTCCACCCTACACCCTCCCCCTCCCCCTGCCCTACAGACCTCTCCCATGCCCCCTACTCTACGGACCTCCCCCCTCCCCTCCTCCTACCCTACAGACATCCCCTCTGCCCCCTTCCCCCCACTACCGTACCCCCTCCACCCACCCCCACCCCCTACCCCCTCCACCCACCCCCTTCCCATGCCCCCCTCCACCCACCCCCTACCCCTACCCCCACCACATGATCATATTTCAAAGTATGAGCTCCTAAACACACATTATATTCTTCTTCAATAGGTTCCATAGTCATCATGGCCATATAATCCTAACCTTCTTTGGATTTTATCATAGATGTTTCAGGATTATTTCATACAACCATTAAAAATCTCTTAAGTACTCTGGCGCCTAATTTCTAAATCAAAAAAGAAGTAGGTGACACTCGTCCCTCCTTAGGTTTATCTTTATTGGAAGCACATGGGTTTTTGTACCTGATGATCTTAAAAACATTCATAGAATTATACACTTATTGCGTTTAAATGACACTGTGACTAGATGATCCTCCTCACCTCCCATTCATGTGTCAAAGGACCCTTGTTTTCCAGTGACTCACTAGCTAGAGAAAAATAAAACACATGTTCCCCATCAAGATGAGTGCTAGATTATTACTTGAATATACCTTTTGACCAAGACTCTAATAGTTCACTATGGAATTGCCTTAAAGACAGCATGAAGAAAAGTACTCCTCCTATGTTTCCTAGACAATGAGTTGTTTAATGTTGAACTATTTTTCAGCAGAGAACCAAATTAACTCTAGATGTTTCTTAGACAGGTCATGATCTACAAATAAAAAATAATGAATGAGATGTTTCTCTTTAAGCATCTTCTGATCAACCTAAAATATTTCCATGAATGTTGCTGCAAATAGTAAGAAAAGATGGATTTTAAAAAGGCAGATGTAGTCTGATAATCTAAACTCATTGGGATGAAAACCGAGATTTTCTCATAGAGTGAACAATTAGGTTCCACTAGTAGAAGAATTATGGTTAACAGTTGAAAGAACATGATTATTTGGAAAAAGACAAATCCAAATCCACCACTTCATGCAACCTAAGAAATAATCAATGAGAAATTAATTCAGTACACCTATGGTGGATCAATTATTCTATTAGGGAAGTAAAGAATTAGAAAATTTGAGGGAATATGTTTCGACTGCTGGAAAACATTTAAAAAATACTGAAACATTCTGGTTAATTTGAATGCTAGTGATCGATCTTGAAAGAAGTGATTTCAAAATTGATGCATGTCGAACCCCAAGAAAAATGACGTAGAAGAAGAAGGTAAATGAGACTTCAAGGTACCTAATAATAGATAAGGTGAATTATGGGAAACTATGAAGGGAATGAGTAGGCCCGAAGGCAGCTCGAAACCCCTGAAACCTCAAGTCACCAGTGATGCTTAGTAATTTTTCTCATGGATGAGAAGTCGTATAGTGTATAGTTTGTAATGACTATGGATTTATTTTTTGGGTTCTTAAATATTAATTTTGGTGATTTATAATTAAAATGATTAAGTTTTAATTGAAATTTTATGTTTTGGGTTGATGGATTTAGTAAAGGGGGAGTAAGTATGTGGTGTTCCTAAAAAGCAATAGATAGGGCCACTAGTTAACTATTATAAAGAACCATGAACATATTAATAGTGATAGTGGGGGAGGGTTGGCTTTAGACTAACTAATGGATGGTTGATGGTTAGAACCATAAAGTTTGTGTCTATTGGTCGGTTGGTGGTTTTCCACTGGGTAACCAGTGCCTTCCTTGCCCTTGTTTTTCATTAGGGAAATTTACGTCATTTTTATCATGGATTTTGGAGGTGGATTAGAATGTAATTGGATTATATGTTCCACTTATTTTCAAATAGGATGATATGGATGGAATGAGAGGATGTTTTCTCAGATGATTTAAATAAATGAATGCTAATTTGTGATGACTAGAGGATTTGATGACCCCTAACAAAACTAACTCAATGAGGTTTGGAGATCTACAAATGTGTAGGAATACCTAGAGGAATACCCCATGGGATAAAGAAAATCACAGGTTATATAACATGTAATCTGACATTACTGGTACTGTGGGACCCCTGGGTTGTGGAACTAGGCTATTGGTTGGATTTAAATATCACATGCCATATGAAATGGTCACACAACATGGGACCCATCCCCCTACCCCTTCAAGCCTCCCACTTCCCCCACCCCCTACCCTACAGACCCCCCCCTGCAGACCAACCCCCTGCCCGGCCGACCTTCCCCCTCCCCACTCCCCCTACACCCATGTAATAAATTAGTCAAATATATATTGTAAATGGTGCAAGATTAAGGTGGAGGTATAATACATGGGCTATATACATTCAAAATAGATGGATTCATGGTGTGACTATGATAAAAAGACACATATGTTTGATGTTGTAAAATAATGTGGGTGATCTAAAAGAGATACATTTAACTAGATGATGCAGATATATTACTGATCATAATCGGTAATAGGCCTTTACAAAAAATAATAATTTTTTATAAGGATCAAAAAATGGTGTAATATTTTATCTAACTCAATAAGAGAATTTAAACAACCACATTAAATTTCCAAATCCAAATCTAGAGTTGCTTGCTGGAATAATGAAGAAAAATTGAAGTAGAGCCCGATCAAAAGTTGATGAGGTGTAAAATATATATTTGAACGTTTCAATGGTATTAAACCATCATTTAAGATAAAAAGGTGATATAAGACGACATTTCAAGTGGTATGGGCACCAAAGAATATTAAGACAGAACAAAGTGGTTTTGTGATGATGAAATAAGAAACTAGTGAGAGGTGGAACCAAGAAGTATTCAAGAACTAGTGGTTTTGGAATAGGTTAGTACCAAATGACTTCAACGGTTGTATATGTATCATATTTAGTGATGAAATAGTAGATTTATTCACTAAAGTATAATGTGGGACTCATAAATATAGTGTCAACAAAGAGAGGAAGACCACCCCATGGAGGATATGGACCACTCTCATAGTGGATATAAAATGGATAGTATTTTTTCACCATGTCCTGGTAAAACATATAGATGTAATGTTTCATTTAAATGATTTATAAAATAGTGGAATCATGATCATTTTGCAGTCCACAGTCGAAGGAATAAAAATAAATAGAAGATTCCTAAATCTCTCTGTGGAGAAATATTTAGAGAATTTATGGGAATTAAATGAATATGATTGACCATACTAAAACCATACTAAAACCATGTACAAGACATTCCATTCAAATCATGGTATTCATTTAGTGGTGACTTTGTCATTATGGGAAATTCCATCTTAAAAGTATAAGGGCATAGTGGATAGAAAATGGATAGTACTTTTTCACCGTGTAATGGTAAAACTTATGGATGTAATGTTTCATTTAAATGATTTATAAAATAGTGCAATCATGATCATTTTTCAGTCCATAGTCGAAGTAATAACAATGAATAGAACATTCCTATATCTCTTTGTGGATAAATATTTAGAGAATTTTTGTGAATTAAAGGAATATGTTTGACCATACTAAAACCATACTAAAACCATGTACAAGCCATTCCTCCCAAATCATTCTATTCACTTAGTGGTGACTTGGTTATTATGGGAAATTCCATATTAAAAGTCTAACGACACTTACAGAGTGTCTTGGTTCAAACAAATGTTTTAATAAAAAGAGGAAAAACCCTCTATATGGATATAAAAAGGGTCAAGTACGATGAATGCTTTGTGACTAAAAACAACATTAAGTATAAGGAAAACATCAACGCAATAATGTTAAGCAAGGTATACCACTGTGAGTTTTCGCAGATAGCGCACCTCTATTGGAGAGGTTTTATTACAAAACCCTGAATTATTTATCAAACGAAAAAATTATATTAAATAACACTTATTCAATAATTTCAATTTAAAATAAACATGCAGAATTAAGAAGGAAATTAAATGCAATTTAAAACATTCTTGAACTAAATAGGCTATGAGAGGGACCCTACCTCAACCTCAAGGCACATTTTCTTTTGACGATGACAACTCGAATCTTCCTTTTTTCTGCTTGCACACATATGAAACTTAATATATATATACAATGAAACATATCCCCTATGTACATATTTTCATGGCCAAATATGTACAATGTGGTCCTTAGATATATGTTTATACTTTCATATACCCATTTACACAGACACGTGCATGCATTTTTTGTATCTATATATAAGCACACCTAGACACAATATATATATTCATAATTACATGAGTGAATATATATAAAGGGGGAACTTATATATGCATATACCTACCTATTCATACACATGTAAGCCTTCATCAACGACGACTTTAATCCACCTCAACGAAATCAAAAACACACTACTAAAATAAACGGAACCCAAAAATCAAAATATCCCTAATTAAAATCGAGCCAAAGAATAAAAACAGAATAAACCATACCCGAATATTGAACTCATTTTCTTTCATGGTGGTGGATAGAACCGATCTTATCATAAGAAACCACCTATAAGAAAATAGTGGGAAAAGAAATGAGATATAATAAATTCTTATATATACGTGATCAGTGTGTCAACTGTACATGATAAATGATACATGAATCCATAACCAACAATGAAAAAATAATATTCAAATTGATATGTACATCCCAATACTAAATAACATGATTATTAATAAAGCTCTTTATTTTTCAAAAATCACCTTCAATTTCTTATTCAAAAATCAAAGATCACCAAAATATGAGAATAAAGTAAACCTCCATCATCACTTAAAAGAGAGAAATTGGGATTAAACATTGTTCTTAACCTATAAAATCCATTCATTGAATGTATAAAATACCAAAAACTATTCATGCCTATATCCTTCTCAATTTTCATGATTGAAACCTCATTTTTTATCATGTTATTATTCTGGAATTCACCTTTATTCTTAGTTTATATAGGTTTATCAATTTTATAAAGTAGATAATTTTTATTCTTTTATTCTTACTCAATCCGCTTGGATTTTTCAAACCAGTTTGCTAATATGATTAGACAATATTTTGGCACATGATCTTCCTTATTCATGATTTTATATTCCTTCTATGTAGAAACTATTTCCGAACAAGAGTTAATTGGTTCTTTCCTTTTATCTTTCAAAAATTATTATTGTTATGGAATATATGTCATAAATTCGTAACAATTTGGACTACTTGGTTTCCCTTCCACACACACTTTCAACAACCTTTAGAGTACCCTTTTTAGGATCCCTTTCAAAAATCACACTATAATTGTCAAGAATTAGCCCACTACAATATCAAATATTGATACTTAACCCAACACATTGATATAAATGAAATCTTAGAAATATATAGGCTCTAAATAGAATATTTTCCAATATAAAATCCTCATAATTAACTGAACATGCTCACTATACCAACAACTATATGTAAATCATTAATTTTGGTGTGGTCTTGGAACCAAATATGGTTCATCCAACATCCATATCCAGACACTAAATTCATCCATTGACTGTCTATGTTCATACATTTCACAACATTGATAATGATCACCATCCCTTGATATGGATTTCACTCAAAAAGGACAAGTATGCCCACTATAGTATTATCGATACCATCATATATCCTACATACACATGCCTAGTGCCTCATATCAAATTACGATCACTACAGAAGATCCAGCACAATAATTTGAACAAAATTTATTCATTTAAAAACTATCATCTTTCAAACACACATTATATCCAACAAAAATAATACATTAAAAGATATTAGAAAGAGAAATCCAAATTATAGGAAATAATAATATCTTTAGGAATACCTCAAAAAGTATGGTACTAAAAGTCACTCCACCTAGGATGGACTATCCCAATAAAATAATATAGAAACCCACATCTCGACACATTCATGAATCCTATTTTTCCCATCCCAATACTACGGGAATGCACACACATTCTTGATATATGATAACTGTATCAGGGTTCATTTATTTTTCTAATATTGAGTTGAGATATTACTCATTCAATTTACTATTTCACCCTCATACTGAGGTTCACCAACCAACATTCATTCCTACCCAGTTTCCATCCTTCTCCAGGAACCTTTTTATGCAATGGAGGTATCTACATAGATAGATCAGTCTTTCATGAATATATCTTATTAGTCATCTAGATAAAAGGAATATACTCATACCCATAATGAGTATATAATACCATTTAAAAAATATAATTCCTTTATGAATAAATTTCATTTGAAGGATGTCATGAAATAAACAGACATTTCAAATTTAGTGGCATACATTATTATTTATTCCCATAATGATATATCCCCATGAATCCCCATAACATGCTCTTATTCTATAAATCTACCACAACCACTCATAGAAGAGGGAATGAAACTGGATCTATAAAACCTCCTCATTCCTACTATTATGATCAAATGTATTTATCCATTCTGATTCATCTCCTTTGAATTTAGAAACTTATAGTTTCACCCATATATCCTCTAGAGTTCCAATCCTTTCAAATAGGAACTAAACTTTCATAAACATATTCTAAACATCATACAATCCCAAGTCACTACTGAAAATTAGATAATCCTACTCCTAAAACTCATGGATAACTTAAAAAACCATAGCTTTTCCTTTTCGAAGGCCTAGGTCAATGGATCAAAGTAGTTTTAACATAATATGAGGGAAAACCCACTTGAGAATATTTACCATGAGAACACAATGACATCCTAATTAGATTCTTTGTTGATGAATTTTGACTCAACATCATCTCGTAATAACAACATTACTAATTAGAAACCCATCACGCCACAATCCTAACCATTCATTATTACCACAAAATGATGAAACTACCTTTAATCATTAATTCATAATAAAATATCATTTCCCAAACACCAAACCCTAAGGTTTATCATAATAATATAAGGGTTACTCTCCTATAAACCAAGAATAACACCAAACCCCACACATTCATCCCTGATAATAAGAAACCCTCCACCCCTTAACTGATCTAACAAGAAACTTCATAATAAAAATACACAATCAAATCACTCAAAAATTACAAAAAATTACCTATATCGAGAGTTTTACATCAAAACATCAAGAAAACCTCCAAGAAGATCCACCAACATGAGGGATTACCCCCAACCCAAACCCCCCCAATACAAATCCAAACCATACCCAATACATAGCCATCATACTCTAAATGCCACCCTGACACCCAAACTCACCTGATTTGAATAACATAAATGTATCTGGTTTTTCATCCATAGTTTGATATTTTAAACCACCTAAAATCTCCTAACCATATAAATTCCAACCATTGGAGAAAATAAACGAGTGAAATTTGAGGGGTTAAAACCCTAAATACCCAGTTTTTGTTGAGAACATCATAATATGATTTAAGGAGTTCACTTCCAAGATGACCACCACTTTTGGAGTTAATGAACACCAAAACAGGACATGTTGGTGAGTGTGAAGCATTTCTGACCATGGATCTGGGTTTAAAAATATAATTAGTAATTCAAAAAACCATCACATTGGTATTGTTTTTAGTTCATCCCATGACAACTTTTCAACTGTGCGTTCAAATCAGATCAATATGGTGCTACATAATCAAAGGTTTTCAATGTAGTTAACAAAGACATAGAAGAAAATCCTCTCAGTTTTCATCAGGAAAACACCACATTCTAACTCAATGAAAATAATCAGTAGCCACATACAGAAAATTTTGAACTCCTTCAAATTTGAAACACAAGACATGCTAACAATATTATCAATGAAAAAAGTAGCATTTAAGAAAATAAGTAGAGAACATCATATGAGGATAAATAAAACCTTGCATCCCCAATTACTTGGAACACAAGACAAAGGGGGATTTTATTTATAGCACCATGAAATAATAGGTTCTTTGGGTAAAAAGATAACCATGTTATAAATGAAATAATCATGGGATGTAAAAGGAAAATAGAATACAAATTAAAAAACTGCTTTCAGAAAGTAACTTCACCTGACAAGAAATGACTGAATAAGGAAAAACCGGAGGCACGTGGAAATTAAAAATAAGCCATTGATTCTACTACTACATGAATCCAAAAAAAATAACCAGCCCAAGAAGATAAAATTTCTGTATAAATAAAAAACTAAAGGCAACTACCAGTAACTAAATAAATTGAAATGATGATCATAAATCCCCAACTGTACAGGAAGTAAAAACTGAATCTGCTCTGTCTTCCTCCCCCAACTCTCCATAGTCATCCGGAGCATGTGATTATAATTACATAATGGAAATAAAAAATATATATCACCATCCACGGGAGGAGGATGCTTCGATCGACAAAACATAAGAGGTTTATAGTGGGAGGGAAATAGAAGGAATTTATAGAGTATACAGAAATTTCAAGTTGAAGGGCCAGTGGATTCCTGCTTCTAAAGGGCCGCTGTGAATAGTGTAAGAGAGTTCGTGAGAGAGGTCAACGGTTCGAAGAGGAGGGTCATGATGAGAGAGGTCGATGACAGTGTGAGAGAGCGTGTTGATTGGGAGCCTCGGGAGGAGGACGTCGTGGTGAGAGCTTTAGATGGTTCGGGGAGTAAGGTCGCGGATCATGGGAGGAGGAGAGGAGAGGCTAACAAAATTGAAAAAAAGGAAACACCATTGTTTATCCATGTTTATCCATGTATGTTTAATTAATGTGTGGCTATAAACAACCTATAGCCATGGACCTATAAAACTGTGGCTATAACCTAAATTTCTAGTAGTGAATATTGCCTCACAAATCTTAGATGTTTCTCTTAATTAGGGGCACTATTAAAAATAATGGGTGTCAAAAGAGAATATTACCTAATGGATGGGAGGAGGATATTGGGATTTCCCTTGAGAGAGAGTGAGTTGTCGTAGAAGGGTACTTACTTATTCAAACTTTGTGTCCACGTTTTTCTAAAATTCTAATCTTTTCACCTCATGGACACCTTGAATGGGTACACTAGACCTTGTACCAAATTATTGAGTGTTCTATTCCATGATCTAAATTAGGTTCCTTGCAGAAATTGGGGTTTTATCCACTAGTACACCACCTATAGCAACATCAATCATGTTACATTCAATTGGAATTAAACCTTCATAAAAATACTGAATTAAAAGTTGATCACTTATTTGGTGGTATGGGAAACTTGAACTTAAATTATTGAAGAATTCCCAATATTCATATAGTGTTTCCAATTGAGATTGTCTTATACCACTTATTTATTTCATTATTATTTCCATTTGAGAGGATTGGAAATATTTTTCAAGAAAAAGGCATTTCATGTTTGCCCAGCCTCTTATTGGGGAATTAACATAATAAATCCAGTAATTTTCCTTGTCTTATAATGAAAAATTAAATGACCTAATCCTTATTGTTCTTCATCAAAATTTTCATGTTTTAATGTAGAACACACAGTATGAAATTATTTTAAATGCTTGTGTGGATTCTCTCCAGGAAGTCCATGGAATCTTGGTAATAGAGGAATTAAACCAGATTTTAGTTCAAAATTGGATGCCTCTACTTGTAATTGAATGTATGTGGGTTGGATATCGTCATAAGGTGAGGTTAGTTAATTTTGTGTACTGTCATTTTAAGACATGTTATAAAATTTTATTTCAGTTTTGATGTCATTTCCATAAGAAGAAGTATAAGGATCAGGAAGAGTGTTGAAGTTTTGTGTGTCCTCCTTCAAAGGGTTCTCTTCTGTGTCTCGGTGTCTCTGACATAGTATCCTCACCAGTTCAGTTTTGAAAGAAGGTAAATATCCTAGATTAGAACTTTTCATGCATAAAACTTACACAAGAAATAGATCAGAATATAAGATTATTGAAAAGGTAAATAAATAATAACAAAATTTTCAAATATCTTATAAAAAACATGCACTAAAAACTGAAGTGCTTCCCGGAAACTCTGAACAAATTTTACCTTTTTTCCATGACGCATCATATTTATATTGATTTAAAGAATATTTTGTAGTCTAGGGAAGATCCTAAGTCGTCTATCAAGGAACATTGAAAGATTTTCAGTGTGTATTTTTAATAAAAATTACTAATATTGGGGGGGGGGGTGGTTTTGAAACCATTTTATAGAAAGTGACTTAATTTAAAGATTCATAAATTTGAAAGACCAAGTGTATTGTGATAAATATGAGATAAATAAGTTATCATTTCTAAGTTACTACATCACTTGAAAAGTTCCTCCTTCTTAATTTATTATTAGGTTTTATTGTAATCCTTTGGTTCAGGGTTAACCAAGATCTTGGGTACCCACTCGCCTCTTAAAATGATGCGATTAGAACTAAAACATGACATAAAAATTATGTAGTCAAGTTCTATCACCTTATCATTCTTTAAAGTTTCTAAAGAACATTGAAATCTCAATGTTTTGGGAAATAAAAGGGTTATTATGTTGTCTAATCGGAAAAATACTAGACACACACTTAAAATCGCACAACAATCAGTTATGAAATAAAATGTGATTCAATTCAGTGCATCAAAACAAGTAAAGATGCATATGAAAGAACAATTAAAACCATAATATACACCAACCTAGTTGATAATTATGTTTCAGAACACCCTCTTCCAGTGTGTAGCTCCCTCGCAATGATCACCCACCCCTTAGCTCGATATCGAGAGGAGGAGGAAGCTTGGGTGGAACTCCTTATTTATTCTTTATCCCCCTATGAAGATAAGGTCCTCCAAAACATCTATGATGAGGATAAGACTCCTCTAGGAATCCAAAATGGTAGAAATCTACTTCTGGTTCGAGCTTCCTAATGAGGATCCCATGGTGCCTTTTTAAGTCTAAAATAGAACATAGTTTCGAGAACCCAGTTTTTGAGATAACACTTGTGTATCAGTTTTGGAATAGTAGAAAGCCAAATCACAACTTGAACAAAATAGAAGAGTTTTTTTTGGCCTCTTTAATATTTACATGTTACATTTTGCGGCCATTAGACATTTGTGGTAGAGACCCGAAGCCTGACGTACATTGAAATTACATTACATTTGCGGAATACTTAGTTCATAACAAAAACACACACACAAGGATCGTAATAGTTTAGTGTCTTTGGAAACTCGGAATATAATCTTCTAATCCTGGTGAAAGATCTTCAACATCTCCCATAAAGATCTTCCTTTTTTTTATACCTAAAACCTTTCTTTATATCCTGGGGAAAAGAAAACATAAAAGGGTGAGCTCAAATGCTCATTAAGGGTAAACAAAAGAAATATCAATCACATCATATACATAAGCACATAACTTTTGGAAATCTTAACCTGTAAAAGAGAGCATAATTTCATAACATGGGATAAATCATGGAAGTGAAATGTAATCACAATAATCATAACTTAAAACATGAAACTTTGTGGCATACACACATAATCATAGAGAATCATTTCTTGTTAGTCAAGACTCATTGCCAAGACTATCTTAGTGGACGAAGTCCCTTTCTGAACCGAGTCACCCTCGTTTCAGTCCTGTTTCACTGAACCGGTATAACCTACCGTTCCAGCCATGTCTATCTCATGAGATATAAAATCTTTACCCAATGCATTAGAGGGAGATATAGGTCCCACCCATCTCATAATGATACCATTCTTATGTGTGCCACAAAATCATAAATCATACATCGTTACATAACCTATGTAATAAAAATGGGATTCTTAAACATCATGACATCATAAAAAAATTCATATAAGATAAAGGAATTCATAAAAATAATTCCATCACAACATAATCAAATCAATTTAATAATAGGGATAAAAACAGAACCCTTTATTATCTTAGATGGAAAATAATATTGATAAAACACTTAAACTCCATTCTTGAGGAAAATATCCTTTTTTCTTCAAAAACACTTTTCCTTTCTTAATATGTCATACAATTATAAACTAAAAGAAGTTGACTAAAAATAAAATTGAAAACTTGTAAAGTAAGATTCTTGGAAATAATGTTTTAAAAAATCCATTTATGCTGTATAATTTAAAAAAACATTCTTCGTACTTTTGTCGGAAAAGTCAAAAAGTACTTCGTATGAAAAACGACAAAAGATTCCTTTCATTTCTTTTACTAAAAACTCACCGAAGGTTAAAAATGGATTTAAACAATTGTAGGTGGATGGAAATAATATTACATATTGATGAAACATGGATGTGGATGATAAAATACACCCCAGTAAATACTTACGAATAATCAATCTCGGATAAAAATGAGATTGTGATATTTCCCTTACCTTAGGTCCGATTTGCTTTGTACGTGTCCGAAGCTCCTGTATAATGGTTTAAATAATGTTATTGACTTATTCCAGAATCAAACATATTTATATTATATCATATATGGTCATATTCTTAGCTTCTTATTAGTAATATTTCATTGCTATTTGTTACTCGGGTCTTTATTGCCTTTTGTTCTTATACGTGTTTTGCCGAATAAATTCCTATTCTTCTTTTAAGGTTATAGATACCTTATATCCAGAATGTTATTAGTGTAACATATATCATATTTATTCATTCAATTAATTTATATAATTACTATGTAATGTTGATCATGTAGAACGAGTCGCATCACATCGTGGAGACGGTATTCCGTACGTACGCACGAGCGATGATATTGTTCCCATGACCGTGGAATTGTTTTTAAGTGTATTTATACTATTTCTGTGTCAATATAACTTTATAATAATCATATATAGTTACTCATTACACCATTATACCCATCCTTGTAAGGTGATGGTGGAAAATAGATTACACCACGGCGTGGAGACGGTATTCCGTACGTACGCACGCGCGGTGATTTCATTTTTCCGTAGGATGGATAGAAGTTGAATTAGGTTTGTTTCATATTTATAATAACATATCATTATGTAAGTAATACTGATGTTATTACTTTATCATGAAACAACTAAAGAATAAGAAGTTGAAGAAGGAAGAAATTGAAAAGATCGGTAATGGATATTACCTCTTCTTTGAAACGCCTCTTTGAATTCTCCACTTAGGGAACTAAGATTGGTCTTTGAAGAATACCAGGACCTCTAGGATTATTCTAGGGAAGTGTAGAATGGATTTTTGAAGGTTTTGGACGATCTTGAGTGCTCAAATTGGTGTGAGGAGGAGGGGGAGGAGGTGCCCTTTTATAAGGGAGGAGAGGGGCACCTTAGGAATATCTCAAAATATTATTTTATATTAAAGTCAAAATCGGTTTATAATGGTTTCAAAGGGTCTTATTTCGAAGGTAAAGTGGGGATGGGTCGAAATCATATCAACCAATAGGATTTAGACAAGTTTAGGTTATTATTTTAACCTTATCAATTAGATTTAACTCTAAGTTAAATAATTTAACTTTTACCGTGTCTTTTTGTTTTCTTACACTATATGTTTAATACACTTACTATAACATGCCAAACGAACCCCAAGTTGTTTATTATTAATATATATATCCTTATCTAAGTCATTTTGTTGAACCTTAGATTTTTAGGAATAAAATAACAATTAATAATATAATATCTGATTTAAAAACTATTTTGTGTCAATTTTTTCACTATTTGATATATGATTTTTGTGAAAGCCATAACAGAATTATATGTTCGAACCAAGTTGATTAAATCAACACTAATATATAATAGTAACCTAGAAAATTATTGTAATTCATTAAAAGTGTCAAATTACATTTATTTGGGCATTTATAACATCAATTATGTTAACATTTCCTTAAAAGGGTAATTACTGCATCATCGTTGTGTCATAAATAAATTAATTAATTTAAAGTCTAAAAATTATAAATAAAATATCATTATGTAGGAAATATTTTTAGCTTTATAATGAATATTTATAATCGAATTTATCTTATGTATAAACCCATATTAAAAATTTTTTAGTTATTAAACTTTGATTTTAACTATTTTAACTATTCATTAAATAAAATAATATTAAATGTCATAATCTAATCCAAGTGGACCTAAATGGTCATATTATATTCATAAGGTTGTTTTTGGTCGAATTACAATTATCCAATAGAATTAGGACATGTGTTAGGGTAATAGTAATATCATATTTACCCTTAGTTACCCTATTTACTATTAACGGCGGTAAAAAAGTAAAAAGTTACTATTCACCAAAAAATTAATTTTATCTCATTGAACCACATTTTACTTACTGATATCAACCGTGTCTGTCGGATTTTCCAAATTCCATTCACAGAAGCGGTAAAATTAAGTTTTATGCAAAATTCAGTTTTTAACCTACCACTTAGTGGTTTCACTATTCATCAAAAAATGAATGTTTTCAGAAAAATACCAAAAATTAGGCCTAAGCTATATTTGATACTATGAACTCAAAAATGATTTCTATTTTACCAAATTAAAAACATATCAGTTGCATTAATTAATTTAAAAATTAATTCTCGTCGTCAAAACAAATAGCGTGTTCTTAAGAGATAATAACTATCAAAAGTTTGATACTTGTTTATGTCTGGTTTAAATGTGAAATTACATCCAATGAACAACATTGTATTAAATTGTAAAAATATATTCTAAATATACTTTCAAACCACTCAAACTAATAATTTATCACTATTAATTATTTCGAATGAAAAAGTAGTTTTTAATTAAAATTTAGTACTTTTCACTATTCATCAAAATATGAAAGTTATCCAAAAATCACCAAAATTTCACCCTAATCTAATTTCGATATTACGAATCCAAAAATGAATTCCATTTTGAAAAATAAAATTTACAAAATTTCAAAAAGTGGTTATTACTATTCATAACGGCTAGTTTTAATAATATTTTAATAGCATATTGTTGTTTAGTGAAACTCGTTATTGCGTACTACACACACTATCGAGGAAGGTCGCGATTGCGTGTAATGCAAGGAAAGTCAAGTATGCGTGTTGTACAATCTCCTTTTGATGTAGAGTACAACACAAGACATTAGTGAAATTAAAAAGAATATTTTTCATAAAATCTTGGGGTGTTACATTCTACCCCCCTTAAAATGAATTTCGCCCTCAAAATTCGTCGGGGTTATAAATGGTTTACTATTCGAATGTTTCTTTAATTGAAACCCACATCGTAAAAAGGAATACCAAAACTAATCTTTAAAAACTAAAGTATGAAACGTAACGGTTACCCAAATAAACTAATCACTGGGTTTCCACATAGGTGAAAATATGGATATGGAAGAAAAATCTAACCATCATGTTCTGATGGAGAGTGGTAGAGAACATGGCTATGGAAAATACAACAATCAAAAATCCATAAATTTGTGATGATCTAAGGTACCATCTGATTAATCAGATATAAGAGCACTAGGACAACATTTTTGGTTTTCAAGATCGTTTCCCTAAAGTTGAAAAATTTGAATTAGAATAAATACTTACTTTATTTTGGTACAATCTCACTGTTGTTTGTGCCTTGAACAATTTCCACTTCATCTCTTAAATAACTGAAGTTGAATTTGTTATTCGTGAATTGTTAGCAGATCATGTGATAAAATGACGGGTCATTCCATCTGTCTTAAACAAAAGGTTAGCAAAAGTTATATAGTGAGATTAATCATATATGGTTCCTAAAATGGACTTATACTTTATATATCATATTACTTAATAAAATAAAACTAGCTTCTACTAAACAGGGACTTCCTGTAAGCCAGTGGTAGGAGATAAAGGTCAGTCGCTCTTCGGTTGTGAGTTCGATTCCCACAACCTAGTCCGACGTGATGGGCTGTCGCCCGTCCTGCAGGTTGTCCTTTTTTCTAAAGCTATAACATCCCATCAATAATATCAAAAAAACTTCTATCCTTAAACAATACTAACATATGTCCAACATAATCCATTCCAATCTTTAGGTTTATCCATAATACTACAGTCCACTCTCATAACATAGTGAAAACGATTACTAGAGATTTAATACCATTGTTGATCCCCATATATCATAAGATATGTCTTGTTGGTCACATTCCAAACATTCAAAGGCCTTAATCATGTATTCTCTTGAAAAATAAATACCCATTGAACCATAGTGAAAACATGAATGCAGTTAAAAGTTAACACTTTCCACATACCAAAATCCTCAAAATTCTATATACTCAAACCATGATATAACCTTCTCCTTATATCAGTCATGAGCTCATGAATACTATCAATCATTTAATTTTCTCCTTATCCCTTCATTATGCGCATATCATCTACATTTCAAAAATACTGGTACCATTCATCACATACTTTCAAAACTTAAGAAAAGACAATAGTGTAACAATCCTTAGATGTCTCTTTATTCCATGGTACCATGAGATTACTTATACAACATTACACTTGATAAACATGTAATCATTCCACTACATTCTTAAACCATTGACCGAGCTTCAACAATTCTTTCATCTCACATATCATTTGTAGTGTCATCATCATCATCAACATAAATACTACCCATATGACCATACTGATTATCTTCATGAGACTTTACCTTAGGGCATTGGTTTCCATAATTCCCGTAAATTCCACATTTAAAACATTTAACCATTGTTGATGTCGTAGCAATACCATTATCCTCATCCCTGGTGTTAACTGAACCTTTTCCTTTGCACTTACTGGATTTGTGTCCTTCTTTTCCACACCCAAATCATCTTCCAGTTCCTTTGAAACATTCTCCTTGATGCCTCTTCCCACATGATTTACATAGGGGAAATTGAACTTTCTTTCCTCTATGATCATCATGAAACTCCATCTTTCTCTTATTAGCCGATTCAGGAAACTTACCAAATTATAATTTATTGATCATATTATGAGATTGCTAATTCGACATAATAATGATGTTTGGACCTCCAAATCCCCTTTCATTTGGTTTCTCATGAAAAATATCATTCCATTGTCTATCATATCTTCCATTATCGTGAATCACCTTGTTTCCAGCCATTTTCTAAAACCCAAAAAGAATAGTGTGAGAGGAAAAAATCATAATAAAGGGGGAGTAACTTCAATATCTAACATCTTAGGTTAAATTCTAAGATCGTTACCATAGTTCTAGGACTATCCTATACGTATACTTATCCTTAGGGACATCCCTAGACATACCTTAGAAATATCTCTAGGGATCTCACTAACGTTCTAACATCCTAGATTCCAAAGGTTGACTAAACCTTTTCTCTGATACCAACTATAACGGTCTGGAATTACTTCTAGTGGACTATAATTGATACCTATCAGGGCACTCCATGGGCGGCTACACCCCCTAGGTGGGACACACCACCATCCCCAGTGGCAGCCTTTTCCTCATGAAGCCCTTGGGCGGAGAGCCATGCTTCGTCCAACGCTCACATGTGAGAGTTCCCAAGGATCAGATACATTCCTAACTCCTTTGCCTCTAATACCAACTTTAGAGACCCGAAGCCTGACATACATTGAAATTACATCACATTTTCAGAATACTTAGTTCATAACAAAAACACACACACAAGGATCGTAATAGTTTTGTGTCTTTGGAAACTCGGAATATAATCTTCTAATCCTGGTGAAAGATCTTCAACATCTCCCATAAAGATCTTCCTTTTTTTATACCTAAAACCTTTATTCATATCCTGGGGAAAAGAAAACATAAAAGGGTGAGCTCAAATGCTCAGTAAGGGTAAACAAAAGAGATATCAATCACATCATATACATAAGCACATAACTTTTGGAAATCTTAACCTATAAAAGAGAGCATAATTTCATAACATGGGATAAATCATGGCAGTAAAATGTAATCACAATAATCATAACTTAAAACATGAAACTTTGTGTCATACACACATAATCATAGAGAATCATTTCTTGTTAGTCAAGACTCATTGCCAAGACTATCTTAGTGGACGAAGTCCTTTTCTGAACTGAGTCACCCTCATTTCAGTCCTGTTTCACTGAACCGGTATAACCTACCGTTCCATCCATGTCTATCTCATGAGATATAAAATCTTTACCCAATGCATTGGAGGGAGATATAGGTCCCACCCATCTCATAATGATACCATTCTTATGTGTGCCACAAAATCATAAATCATACATCATTACATTACCTATCTAATAAAAATGGGATTCTTAAACATCATGACATAATAAAACAATTCATATAAGATAAATGAATTCATAAAAATAATTCCATCACAACATAATCAAATCAATGTAATAATAGGGATAAAAACATAACCCTTTATTATCTTAGATGGAAAATAATTTTGATAAAACACTTGAACTCCATTCTTGAGGAAAATATCCTTTCTTCTTCAAAAACACTTTTCCTTTCTTAATATGTCATACAATTATAAACTAAAATAAGTTGACTAAAAATAAATTTGAAAACTTGTAAAGTAAGATTCTTGGAAATAATGTTTTAAAAATCCATTTATACCGTATAAGTTAAAAAAACATTCTTTGTACTTTTGTCGGAAAAGTCAAAAAGTACCTCGTACGAAAAACGACAAAAGAGTCCTTTCATTTCTTTTATTAAAAACTCACTGAAGGGTAAAAATGGATTTAAACAATTTTAGGTGGATGGAAATAATATTACATATTGATGAAACATGGATGTGGATGATAAAATACACCCCAGTAAATACTTACGAATAATCAATCTCGGATAAAAATGAGATTGTGATATTTCCCTTACCTTAGGTCCGATTTGCTTTGTACATGTCCGACGCTCCTGTATAATGGTTTAAATAATGTTATTGACTTATTCCATAATCATACATATTGATATGATATCATATATGGTCATATTCTTAGCTTTTTATTAGTAATATTTCATTGCTACTTGTTACTCGGGTCTTTATTGCCTTTTGTTCTTATACGTGTTTTGCAGAATAAATTCTTATTTTCTTTTAAGGTTATAGATACCTTATATCCAGAATGGTATTAGTGTAACATATATCATATTTATTCATTCAATTCATTTATATAATTACTATGTAATGATGATCATGTAGAACGAGTCACATCACATCGTGGAGACGGTATTCCGTACGTACGCACGAGCGATGATATTGTTCCCATGATCGTGGAATTGTTTTTAAGTGTATTTATACTATTTAAGTATCAATATCACTTTATAATAATCATATATAGTTACTCATTACACCATTATACCCATCCTTGTAAGGTGATGGTGGAAAATAGATTACACCTCGGCGTGGAGACCGTATTCCGTACGTACGCACGCGCGATAATTTCATTTTTCCGTAGGATGGATAGAAGGTGAATTAGGGTTGTTTCATATTTATAATAACATATCAGTATGTAATTAATACTTATGTTATTACTTTATCATGAAACAACTAAAGAAGAAGAAGTTGAAGAAGGGAGAAATTGAAAAGATTGGTAATGGATATTACCTCTTCTTTGAAACACCTCTTTGAATTCTCCACTTAGGGAACTAAGATTGGTTTTTGAAGAATACCAGGACCTCTAGGATTATTCTAGGGAAGTGTAGAAGGGATTTTGGCAGGGGTTGTCCGAGCTTTAGTGCTCAAATTGGTGTGAGGAGGAGGGGGAGGAGGTTCCCTTTTATAAGAGAGGAGAGGGGCACCTTAGGAATGTCTCAAAATATTATTTTATATTAAAGTTAAAATCGGTTTATAATGATTCCAAAGGGTCTTATTTCGAAGGTAAAGTGGGGATGGGTCAAAATACTATCATCCAATAGGATTTAGAAAAGTTTAGGTTATTATTTTAACCTTATCAATTAGATTTAACTCTAAGTTAAATAATTTAACTTTTACCGTGTATTTTTGTTTTCTTACACTATATGGTTAATACACTTACTATAACATGCCAAACGAACCCCAAGTTGTTTATTATTAATATATATATCCTTATCTAAGTCATTTGGCTGAACCTTAGATTTTTAGGAATAAAATGACAATTAATAATATAATATTTGATTTAAAAACTATTTTGTGTCAATTTTTTCACTATTTGATATATGATTTTTGTGAAAGTCATAACAGAATTATATGTTCGAAAAAAGTTGATTAAATCAACACTAATATATAATAGTAACCTAGAAAATTATTGGAATTCAAAAAAAGTCTCAAATTACATTTATTTGGGAATTTCTAACATCAATTATGTTAACATTTCCTTAAAAGGGTAATTACTACATCATCATTGTGTCATAAATAAATTAATTTATTTAAAGTCTAAAAATTATAAATAAAATATCATTATATAGTAAATCTTTTTATATTTCTAATGAATATTTATAATTGAATTTATCTTATGTATAAACCCATATTAAAAATGTTTTAGTTATTAAACTTTGATTTTAACTATTTTAACTATTAATTAAAGAAAATAATATTAAATTTCATAATCTAATCCAAGTGGACCTAAATGGTCATATTATATTCATAAGGTTGTTTTTGGTCTAATTACACTTATACAATAGAATTAGGACATGTGTTAGTGTAATAGTAATATCATATTTACCCTTACTTACCCTATTTACTATTAACCGCGGTAAAAAAGTAAAAAGTTACTATTCACCAAAAAATTATTTTTATCTCATTGAACCACATTTTACTTACTGATATCAACCGTGTGTGTCGGATTTTTGAAATTCCATTCACAGAAGTGGTAAAATTAAATTTTATGCCAAATTCAGTTTTTAACCTACCACATAGTGGTTTCACTATTCATCAAAAATTGAAATTTATCTGAAAATCACCAAAATTTCACCCTAAGCTAATTTCGATATTACGAATCCAAAAATGAATTCCATTTTAAAAAATAAAATTTACAAAATTTCAAAAAGTGGTTATTACTATTCATAACGGCTAGTTTTAATAATATTTTAATAGCATATTGTTGTTTAGTGAAACTTGTTATTGCGTACTACACACACTATCGAGGAAGGTCGTGATTGCGTGTAATGCAAGGCAAGTCAAGGATGCGTGTTGTTCAAGCTCTTTTTGGTGTAGCGTACAACACAAGACATTAGTGAAATTAAAAAGAATATTTTTCGTAAAATCTTGGGCTATTACATTTGTATTGGGATATATAGTAAAAATACCTAACACAACTTTTGAATTTGGGTAGATTCTATCCCCTAGACAGAATGGCTCGGATGGGCCCCCAGATGGCCAAATTGGGCTTCAGTTCCATTATCATATTTGTATCACATGGTGTTTTTAGAGGGAAAAAAGTTTCATCCTATTGGGATGCACTTAATTATCTTAATAATCAAAACATTGGGCATATGTCCCTGGAATTCCATGCAGATTGGACCATTTTTATTCTAAATTATTTTTGGGGCCTCTAAATCACCTCCACATTCAATAAAAATATAAAAAAATTATAATTTATCCTTTTAACAGTGATAAACAAAAAATAAATTTATCAAAAATGAATTAAAATTGGTTATTATATTCTAAATTTATAATAGAAATTCAATTTAATACAATGGAATAAGGGTGAAAATAAATCAGTGAATCACTGTGCGATCACCCACCTTCTTTATTACCTCTTCTATTTATGGAAGAGGCTGAGGATATGGTGGAATTTTCTAGGGATATAGAACTCCTCCCTCTTCACTTTACCTAGGAATGATTTCAGGGTATAGAAAATGTGGAAGGAAGGTAGTAGGAGAGAGGGAAGAGGGCTCGAGTGCCCATCCACTCTCTAACCTAGCGTCTAGGAGGTAGAGAGGATCAAGAGTGAAACCTCCTGGAAGAAATGATATAGGATTACTCCAGGATGGATTCCCTAAAATCAGTCCTATAGCGGCGGAGGAGGATGTAATTCCACATTGAATAGAAAAGAAAACATATTCCTCACCCTCCCTATTAGGAAGTGGAGGCTCTGGGTCTTATAGAAGAGAATGGGAGGACATTGTTCTAACCCTTGTATCTGAGAAGGGGAGCTCCCCAACACTGTCCCATCGGTATGGGTCCCCAAGACCATGGGGTTATATAATCACATACACACTAAGAACCATAAATGAATAAGTGGATAAATTTGTGGACCCTCTGACCAAAGAAATACATACTCAAATAGAGGACATAGTAGTATGCCACTTTCCATTGTTGTGTAAGTTTGGAAGTCATGGTGGAGGTCTCAACTCAATACCTATGAGATAAAATATCCAAAGAGGGAGAGACGCTACCATCTATGGCTTGGAAGAGGGCTTGAAGGGTGATAGACGCTATTCCTGGGGGTAGGTTTTCTGCGCAAGGGATGGGAGAAACTAAGGATGCTTCGTGCAACGGGTAAAGGATTGAATGAGCTTGATATGCCACATGAAATGTACCATCAGGGAAACAACACTGAGATGAGGCCTTATCCTAAGCACCCTAAGTATCCTCTGGTGTCCTGGGAAGGGTTTTTTGTAGGTCTTTGCTTAAGGAAGGAGCCTCACGAAGGTGTATGGAAGAAGGGTCCTTGAGAAGGTGTCTTGTGTTTGAGAATATGGAGGGACATTGATATTACATATCCCCTTTAATTTTATCTTCTCTCATGTTTTGGAGACCTACCTATCAAATTCTAGGGGAACTAGGTGAATGTGTTGTGCAATCATGGATCTGGTGGTTCTTTGGCTTTTTCAGTTTTTTAAATGACGATCCCAAGGTTCATATTTATAAGAAAATAGGAAAGCCTAAGCGAAGAAGTTTCTCCATGAAGGTCTTTAGTGTCAGTTCATAGCCCAGATTCTTAGCATAGGTCATTAACACAGTTCTATAGTGTATGTGATACAAATCCCCTTTATTTGTCTTCTGAGCACCATAACTTTTGATCTGTAAGTCTGTGTGGGCTCAACAAACAATCAATTTGAAGATCTCTAAGAGATACACCCTTCTTGATATGTTGAATAAACCAACTTTTTTTTGAAATAAAAATGAAATTGGAATTTTATATTTCCAAAAACGTTTTTCCATCAATATTAGAAATCCATGGCCTACTCTTGGAGGGGGGTTTTCCAAGTTATGACTCACTGTGTAGTAGTCTTTTGAAACATGGAAATCCATCCTGTATCTTATTTTGGGATAGAGTCAAATTCTACACAAACTTGAAATTTGATGTCTAAGGGAGGATCACAATAAGAATTATTTGGAAAATTTCATGAAAACATTTTTGATGTCAACATTGATCTACATATTCCATTTAAAAAATATATTATGACATCAGAAAAGAACAAGTGAGATATTCCATGACTTCCACACATACCCTTATGTTGAAATATAGAGCCTAATAAAACCACCTTATCCTTGTTATAACTGATAGAGTCTTGAGCGAGAGCAACCAAGGAGGGATAAATAGCGTCTCCTTAGTAAATCCCTATGGTAGATTTATAGAAATAAAGATTATATTGGAGGAAAAGTTATGGAATAAAAGTTCACAAATATTTTATGAAAACCCGAAATGTCATATAACATTGATAATGAAACTCCATTGGAAAATATCAATATCCTAGTTAATGTTAACCTTTACTATGGTATTATATCCAACCAATTTGTAGTTAATATCATGGATTATCTCTTACATAAGTGAAATTGCACCTTGAGTATTTATATTCTTCATAAGACCATGTTGTGTTTTTTCAACTCTATGGGGAAGGGTATTAAAAATCCTTTAATTAATGTTTTTGGATAAAATTTTGAAGTAGAAGTTTCATAAAATCTCCAATCTGAAGTGATCAAAATTTATAGGATAGATTAATTTTCTAATGAGATCTAGATAAGTAGAGTTGGTGGATATTATAAAGTTCCCACCTGAGAAGTAGTTGAGGAAATATATAGTCAAGACTTCTTTAATACTATCAAATTCATCGACATAAAATGAACTAGGGAAACCATCTGGGCCTTGAGCATTGTCCGTTAAACAATTTTTACCATCTTAAAAGATTTCATATGAGATTTTGTAAGCTACAAAAAAGTCATTCATTTGTTAATTGATGGAGGTTTTTATGATTATTCAGAAGGATTTAATGATGTATTATCTAGGAAAGCCTCATAACTTAGTAGATCCCAGCTTTGAGAGAGAATATCAAAAACATTCAGTGCCCTTTCGGCCACAAATATTTATATCGCCTCTATAAGAATCATCCCCCGTGAGTAGATTAAGTTTACTGAAAAGCCTTTTATCTTCAAATAAAGAACGAAAAATATGTATTTCCTATCCCATTCTTTGATCCCAAAGATTCAAGATCTATCTTAATCATTTTTGGCTTCCAATAGATCTTTTTATAAAGAGTGGTTTTTTCCAGATAAGGAAGTAAATGCTTCATCACACCATCACTCTTGTAATTTATTACCCAAGTGTAAGACATCCTATTTCATGTCAGTTATTCCTAGAGTATTTCTATCATGAATGGAAGTAAATTCCAAAATATCTTCCTTTATGCACTTGAGTTTCGTGTGCATAAACTCCCAAGATTGTCCACACATGAGCCTCTCATATGGGGTTTTCGCAACATGTAGAAATTCGATTGTGGTGGTCGAAGGTTTTTAGAAATATAACCTTATAGTGTGATCATCATCCCCTTCAAGTGTTAGAATGTGAAGAGATTATTTTGAAAAGGATCTTTCTGGTTGGGAAATAGACTATTTTGGGTAGCTGAAAACACCTTGGAGATTGGTTGAGCCCCTGTCAATATGACTCCATATCTTGAAGGTGCATTTTTTGTTTTTGCATCAGGTTCATTTATCTCTAGAGAAGCCTAGTTTGATAAGGTTCTATTAAGATAAAAAAATTATAGTCACACAATGACTTACTAGATTATGGGAACCCTCCTTTATTCTATGTGATTCCCTAAATCATATGGAAGTCCCCTTCAACAAACTACCGGAGAGGGCTAGGATCAAAGGCCAGAAGATCAGCCCAAAGCGATTGGTGTTCCCTTGCATATCAATTAAAATAGAAGATGGTGATAACTATAAATTAGATGGAAGAAACCACTTTTACATAAATAAACATTAAAGAGGAACATATGAGTGCAACAAAGGCATAGTTCCTCCAAAAAATCTAGATTTATCATTCAAAGGACCGTCATGAATAGAGTTACTTACCATGAGTTTCAAAGCATAATAAATGGATACAACTAGGATTATAATTTAGCTCTAGGATATACATTACTAAGAGATTAGATACATTGATTTCATTTATGATGTATTAACATTATAAAGGAGACCCTAATCCTCTTGCATTTGAGAAGAAAAGTGTTGACATTTTATTCAAAAGAAAGGGAACTCGTCCTCAAGACTAACATCGCATGGGGGGATAACCTCATATTGGTAATTATTTGGACCCTTTTCGGGTGAGGTCACCGAGGGAAGAATGAGTGTCTATAGTTCTTTTTTGTCTCTAGGTACTTTAATGGGGGTGACTAGGGAGGCCCCTCCAAACCACCCAAAAAACTATAAAAAATGTAAGACATCCCATAATCAAAACCATCAGAGGAAGAGACAACCAATTTTTTTTGGGGAGGATCTGAAAGGAGAGATATTGCAGACAAATTAACACACTAATAATGAAAGAAAATCATTTTAAGAATGAATGGGGGAACTGAATCTTGTGGTTAAAGGTTGGGTCATGTATTCATGATCAATACCAGAAAAAACCAGTATTGGAAGAGAACATATGACATAATCATCCCAATACCCCACCTGAGACTAGGTAACCATATCCAATGAAAGAATACCTCTTTTAGAACTAGATACCTCTACCAAAGAATCACCCTAACCATCAATCCATGGGTTTGATAACGAAGAGGAAGTTGAAGGAAAATCAACTAGAAGATCTAGAACAAAATATTTCTAGAGCCATGCTATCTGCAATATAGAATCTATAGGTAAAGATTTGTGGGGACACTCCCATTTGTGGGTGAAGTCTTCCGTCGGTAGCACCAACATCTTCTAGGAAGACAACCAACCGAGGAACCTTCTTCGACCTTTGAAGTAGCCTTCTTTCAAATAGCTGGAAATAGATGTTTTCAAGGGTTGATGAACAACCAAAAACCAAACACTTAATCTCAACGAGTTTCTCCATCTATTTAATGAGATCATAGTTTTGTGAATTTTTAATGATTGAAAAAAACCCACAATAATCCTTTTGTGTATCCTCCGACGCATTCATTCGAAGAGGAAATAAACATCTGTCCCCCTTCTCCCATGGACGTATGCATCACTACTGAACCATGTTAATTCTCTATATTCTTTTTTTTATTCCTCGTTTGTGTTTGATTTCATCACCACAATGTTACACTGCCCCAAAAAAATTGTATCATAGGGTTTGGGAGTGAAAAAAATGCAACATAGAAATTTTTCACTGACTGGAAAATTGAAGTTTCATGAAATATTTTTGGAGGCCAGATCTGTGAAGAGCACTATGAGATGATTCCAATGGCATAAGTGGTGTCAAAAATAGAGTTGAAATGAAATAAATAGGCTAGGAAAATGTTTTATCAAATTGTGGGTTCAACAGTACCCCCGTGCCAGAGAAATGACACTATTCATGCCACTAGAAACTTTCTAAAAAATTTTCCAGCCACATTTCTAGCAACCACATCAGTAGTCAATTCAGACTTTTAAAACTATTTTAGTCATAACTCAGCCAATCGGAGTCCATTTTCAGCTATTTAGAAGACAATTCTAGGTATTTAGACCATTTCAGAAACATCCATATGGTTAGTTTTTTGAATTTCAAACTTAAATAATGGAATAGAATATTGATAATATGATTAAACTCATTGATTTTAATTATTCCATCTAGAAATCGAAAATGGAGGACCTTCTGTATATTAAATATTTGTGGATGCCTATAGTGGAATCCACTAAACCCATTGTAGCGCAAGTAGAGGAAATTTCAACAAGTGGTAAACCATATGAGAAGACGTCATATAGTACCCCTCCAGTGGATGTGTATTGGGTCTTACTCAACAGGAAGTATGCAACCCAAATCAGAAAGTGGATCGATAAGAGAATCTTCCAAAAAATTTCCATTGAACATGACGCCTCCGTTATTTGGAAAAAATTGGGAAAGATGTATGTGAGGAAAACCATGAAGAACAAAGAAAACCTAATACGTTTTCTTGTCAACATGAAATACATTATGAGACAAACATATTGGAGAAAATGAGGGAGTTCCAAGGTACTTTTTATCAACTAAATTCCATGAAAATTATGATTTATGATGAGTTTTAGGCACTATTGATGTTGAGTTCTTTAGAAAATATGCGAGACACATTAGTTGTATCGGTCAGAAATTAAACTCTAGATAGAACTATCACCATGGATATGGTGAAAGAATGAATGTTTAATTAATAGTACAGAAGAAAAGAAGTGGGTCATGAACCTAAATAAGAGGTTCTTCTAACTAAAAGACAAAGGAAGAAATAATGGCAGGGAAGAAGTAGAGGATGAGAACCCTGTGACCAATTCATTCAAAGGAGGAATCAACTGAAATCTCGATAAATATATGAAATGAAGTTCCACTACTGTGGAAATACCATACACTTTATCTGAGAGTGTAGAAAGTTGAAGGCAGAGAAGAGGAATCAAGATGGAAAGACCCAAAATAATGATACTTCAGTTGTTAATGAAGATATTGTTATTGTTCATGAAGACAATAAGGTTAGTCTTACCAACCAAAACTCTGCATGGGTGATCGGTTCAGGTTCGTCCTACCATGTCACATCTAGAAGAGATTTATTCTCATCTTACTATTCAGGAAATTTCAGACATTTGATGATGGTAAATGACGATGCATCCAAAATTAATGGTATTGGTAATATTTTTCTGGAAACTAATGTTGGATACGGGTTATTGTTGAATAATGTGAGGCACATTCTTGAAATTTTCCTAAATCTAATATCCACTAGATTGATTTATGATTAGGGATATGTTAGTTATCTTGGTGATGGGAAATATAAATTTACCAAAGGTAACCATGTAATTTCTAAAGGAAAGAAAGATACTTCTCTTTATCTCACTGATGCATGACCATGTGGAGGAGAAGTAAATGCATCCCAAAAAATGATCCTACAGATGTTTGGAACATGCAGCTGGGTCACATGAGCGAGAGAGGTATCTGATTGCTCTCTAAGATGAATCTCTTTCCAGGAATAAATGGAACACATCTGGATACTTGTGTTTATTTTATCATGGGGAAACAACACATAATGTCATTTTGTGGTTATATAACATCCATAAAATAATTTTTTTAGATTTTATTCACACTGATGTCTTCATGATGATCATCAAGATGATGGGAGGTGCTATTTATTTTGTTACCTTCATAGACGATCATTCTACAAAAGTCTGGGCCTTTTCTTTGAAAACTAAAGATCATGTGCATGATATTTTCAAGAATTTTTATATAATGGTGGAAAGATAAATAGGATGGTGGTTAAAGTGTGTGTTAGTAGACAATGGAGGAGAGTAGCATGGTCCATTTGAGGAGTACTACAGAAGTTTCAGCATCAGGTTTGAAGAATCATTACTGAAGAATCCCTAGTATAACAGTCTTACTGATAGGATGAATAGAATAATTTGTGAGAGAATCAGATGTACGATCTCAAATGAAAAGCTACCATACTCAATTTGGGGGTAGGAAATGATGACCGTAGTTGATCTTATCAACCTTTCTCCATCAGTACCATTTAACTAAGAAGATATAGAATGTTTCTAGATAGGTAAATATGTTTCTTACAAACACTTGAGATTATTTGGCTGTAGAGAATTTGTTCACATCCTGAAACTTGAGCAGGTGAAGCTGGATAGAGAAGGGAATCAGTGTATCTTTTTGGGATATGCTCATGAGGAGGCTGGATACTGACTCTGGGATCCTATCCACTGGAGGACCTTCAGAAGCATAGATGTGGTGTTTCTTGAGGATCAAACGATTTATGATTTTGAGAATCCAGAAAATACAGAGAAGTTGCGGTCTAAGGAAATTCTAGTTATTCTGGAACCAATCTCACCACCATTAGTACTATCTTCAATGAGAGAGATACATGAAACTAATGATACATCACTACCAGGTAATATGTCTATATCTGTTGATATGTCTTCATTTTATAATATTCTAGAATAGATTCCCCCTGAGGCACAGTTGAGGAGATCTACTAGAGAACAAAAACCTGGTCATAGATACTCACCACATGAGTATGTGATGATCACTAATATGGGAGAGACAAATAGTTATAATGATGTGATTAGAAGTCAGTATAAGATGGAATGGAAGAAGGTCATGTAAGAGGATATGAAATACTTTCACAAGAATTGTACATTTGATTTTATAGAATTACCACACAAAAATAAGGCACTTAAGAATGAATGGGTGTATAGAATTAGAAGAGAAGATAATAACCCACACAACCATGCTACAGAGACAGAATGGTTGTGAAGGGATTAAGTTAGAAGAAAGTTATTGGATTTGATGAAATTTATTCTCCCATGGTCAAAATGTATTTCATTATAGTGGTTCTTGGATTTGCATCTAGTTTGAACCTGTAAGTTCAACAACTGGATGTAAAGACAACGTTCTTACATGGTGATCTGGATGAGGATATATACATCGAGCAGCTTGAGGGATTTCATGTTAAAGGTTAAGAAAACCTAGTATACAAGATTATGAAAAGATTATATGGTTTAAAATAGGAACAAAGACAATGGTACATGAAATTTGACTCATCCATGGAGAAAAATGAGTATATGAGGACAACTGCTGATCATTATGTTTTTATCAAGATGTTTTCTGATGGTGATTTCATTATCTTATTACTTTATATTGATGATATTCTGATTATTGGCAGAGATATCACCAAGATTGAAAAGTTGAAAAAGGAGTTCAACATGTCTTTTAAAATTAAGGACTTGGGAGACACTACTTAGATTCTTGGTATGATGATAACTCGTGATAGGAGGAATCACACCATCTAGATATCTCAGGAGTGGTACATTGATAAGGTTCTTGAAAGATTCAACATGAGAAAGGAAAAACCGGTTAGAACTCCAATTGCGAGTCATTTCAGGCTCACAGCAGGTCAGGTCCATCAACTAAGTAGGAGAACGCAAAAATAGAAAAAATTCTTTATTAGTCAGTAGTTGACAGTCTTATGTATGACATGGTGTGTACCAGATCAAATATTGCTCATGTTTTGGGCATTGTAAGTAGATTATTATCACATCTAGAAAAGGAGAATTAGATATCGGTCAAATGGATATTGAGGTATCTACAAGGCATATCTAGTCATTGTTTATGTTTGGGAATGGATATACCTTTTTTAGAAGGACACACAGATGCAGATATGGCTAAAGATGTAAACATGAGGAAATACATATCTAGGTACCTGATATCATTTGTAGGGGGACTAGTCTCATGACAATCACAACTTCAAAAGTGTGTTGCCTTATCCACCATGGAAGCAGAATATATCACAGTCACTGAAGGCTGTAAGGAGATGTTGTGGATGAAGAATTTTTTATAGGAGTTGGGATAGAGTCAGGGGAATAGTATTCACTATTTTGATAGTCAGAGTTCTATTAATCTCATCAAGAACCCAACATTTTATTCCAAGTCTAAACACATCAATGTGTGATATCACTAGGTTTGAAATGTGCTGGAAGCAAGAATGTTTAATTTTGAAAAACTTCACATCAATGGTAACAGGAGAGACTTGTTGATGAAGGTTTTACCAAAAGAGAAGTTGGATGCTTGCAAGGATACTGCATTTCTAGCTTCTACCCCAAATTGGTCATGGGGGAGAGAATTGTGGAGTCACTCCCATTTGTGGGAGAAGTATTTTTTCTGCAGCAGCAACATCTTATTGGGAGGAAACCAACCAAGGTTCCTCCTTCGAACTTTGATGCATCCATCTCTGAAGCTTCTTGGAGAGGAAGTTTTCACGGGTTGATGAACCACAAAAAACCAACCCCTTCATGTTGATGAGTTGCTCCATCTTTTTAATGGGATCATAGTCCCATGAATTTTAATGATTGAGAAAAAACTCTTATGAAATCATATTGTGTATCCTCCAACGCATTCATCCAGAGAGGAAATAAACATCTAGGCCGCTTCTCCCGTGGACATAGTCATTATTTCCGAACCACATTAATTCTCCATGTTCATCATTTTTATTACCCATTTGTGTTTTATTTCATCGCCATGAAGCTCTATCTCCCCAATAAAAGCACACATAGAAATCAATCGCCAAAGCTTGGAGAGACAGATCGGGAGGGGAACTTATAGAAGAACGATGGTAAGGGGGTTTGGGATATCGCTTCTTACAAGACACTAGGAGATAAACTTGGATAGCACATCCTCTATAATATCTCCCATGGTAAAAAATATAACATTTCCCATAATGAGAAATTAGAACCGACATTAAGAAAAATTCTATTCGGGAAAGTGTAAGATAGGTCTATCCCAATGCATATATGATCCACCATAGTGTTCCACATCCTCAAGGTGTCTTAATATGGGCAAAGAAAGTCCCCAAAATAGAAACCGATATTAAAGTGTTAGGTAATGGTAGACGGATCCCCAGACTATGAACCCAAACAACAGAAAAATGATTCTTGGTCTTCATGAGCCTCAATGGACCAATGACAATACAGGAACCAAAGCATCCCACATGACCTACATTCTCTCATCCATGCAGTAAAAAATTCCTCTTAGAAAAATAAATTCATTTAGAAGGAACATTAATTCAAGACCAAGACTGCTACCAACATGGTTGATAAGATTCATCATTAAGAAAGGCTCTTGAAATCCAAAATCAATGGTTGGATAGGTCCAAACATAGCAATGAGAAATTAGGAGTGGTTTCCCACCAAATATGTTATCTCAACATCAGATTGATAGAATGACAATATGTCATCAACTGAAGTCTAGGGATGTGGAGAGAGGGGGATATGTGGCATCCAGGTGAGGGGAGCTAGACGGGGTACCTAGGTAGGGCAGATAGTGTGTAATAGAACATATCCAAAGGGTAATTTTAGGGAGGGGGTGCAGGTGCCAGTTGGGTAAGGGAAAATGTGGGAGAATTGAAATTCTATGGGTGATGCTTTAGGTTTTAATTCACATAACCAACTCAAAAAATAATCTTTTGATTAGTGGGAATTGATGAATATGATCAAATATATTCATTTGGTTTTCTTTAAGTAAAATTAAGTTTTAATATTCATTTCAGTGATACTCATACCTGATTGGGTTGAGAAACTTAAGGATACTCAAGGATCATATCCTAATTTTCTTACCATTATGTCAAAACTTAATGGTAAGGAGACAATTTATATTTAGAAAGATGATGGGAACACTATATTACTTTTTTCATTATCCAATACTCATTATTCCATCTTATAAAGAATAACTTCTTTCTCCATATGACCATTCCATGTGGGTGATACACCCAGGAATCCAAAAGAAGTACCGGTCTCTAAGGACTCGTGTTTGGTGGTCATATATGAAATGAAAATTCATTTATTGATTTATATGATTCCTAACATGTATTAATGTAAAGGATAAGAATTAAATACTATCCGGAATGTTGAAATCTTTACCTATACCCATATGAAAATGTGAGAAAATCACTATGGATTTTATCAAAGGTTTTCCATGAACAATTTAGAAACATGATTTAAACTTATCGATTGTGGAATGACTCAAAAAAGTCAACCCACTTCATTCTGAATAATGTATCCAATATGGTATATGAATTGGAAAAAATTACATTCAGGATGTGGTAAAATTGAATGGAATACTAGTTTCAATCATCTGAGGCAGAGATCCTTGTTTCACTCTGATCACTTCAAGAATGTTTGTATACCCAATTGACTATGAGAACAACATGTCTTCATCAAATGGATGCATGGTAAAGATGAAAGGATTAGATATTGAAATACATTATCCTGGATTATGTTGTATATTTCATTGGCTCATTGGAGGATCATTTTCCTTAGTGCAGTTTTCATATATAAATAGCTATAAATCCATTATCCAATATTCAAATTAGGAGAGCCTCTGAGCGGCAGCGGACATTCCTTCTCTCGGGTCTTGGGTTTCTCTTCTGTAGTCGTCCCCTCCCCTCCTCTAGTGTGGATCGGTTTGGATTGGCATCAGCATTCTACAGCTCACCGCTGGCGTGGCTCGGCGAAGGTTCAGGCTAGGCTCCCGGCTTCGACAGACCTAGCGCGTCAGCTTGGAGAAGGCTCATACATGGCTCCAGGCTTCAACGACGTTAGATCATGGCTTGACCGGATTGGAGACGGCTTCTTGTTGGATTCGTTGTGTCTTTCCGTTGGCCCCTAAGTGGCGCGGAGGTGGGGGGGGGGGGGGTCCATGGTTCTGGATTTCACAGCACAGACGGTTTCGTTTTGGTGCCTTTGTTTTTGGATGAGGGGATGGTGGTTTCGAGGTGTCGTCAGAGTCGGTGTGAACTCACCCCTCATCAATGGTCTCCCTCTTTTTTGATCCTTCCCTGGGTGTGTTGCGGCTTCGCACACCATGGAGTGCCTTTTCGGGTTCCTTCTGTGGTGGATTCAGAGAGAGCTATGGGTTGAGGTGGGGTTTTCGTCCGGCGACAGTCCGACATCTGGGTTGCATGCTCATGTTAGGGCATGAAGCTTCCCCTACTGGTGATGAATCTGGATTTTTGGTCTTTGTGGAGCTTTTTTGTGATGGGTTTTTTCGATGGTGATGATTGGCTTTGTGGATTTTAATTTGTGATTTGCGCTTGGATTTGTGTCAGTTTTGTTCTTGACTTTCCCGGGTGTTTCTTCTCCTCGGTTTGAATGTTGTTTGCCTATGGCCTGCTGTTCAAAGGTCTTTGAATTTTGGACAGTTGGGATACGATTTGATTTATCAAGTCTTTGGAGTCATGTTTATTGGTGTCTCACTTTTTCCTTAAAAGTGTTTCTTTAATAAAAAAATTAATTTTCAGTCAATAGCTATAAATCTATGATATAGATGGCTCCATTTCAGGCATTATACAGTCTTATTTATCACCTTCAACCTTATTAGGTAGAGACTAAAGAAAAACCACTGTTAGGACCTATCCTAGTCCATAATATGTCTTGGAAAATTCAAATATCATGAAACATACACTTTTCACCCAAAAACTTCAAAAATATTATATAGATCATTGGCATCACCCTTTATCCTTTCTTATGAGAGGTCACGTGTTCTTGAACGTCTCTCCAGGATTAGGGTATCATCAATTTGAAAAGTAAGGAAAGTTGTATCATTAAAATGTTAGACCTTTATATATACTCGAATGAATAGTAATTTTTTTCTTATCAGTTGGCTTTATCACCATAGTTGAGCTTGGTTGATAATTTATTTCATATATCTAAATTGAGGAAATACAAGATAGATCTGAGCTATGTATTTTGATCTTGAACATGATGGTATATTTATTCATTTATTGATTCAAATCATGGATAGAAATGATAATGTCTTGTGTGTAAAATGTATTCCATTGGTTCAAGTTTTATGTAAGCATGGTGAATTTCATGAGGACATATGGGAATGTGAGAAATATTTCTAGAGAAATACCCCCATCTCTTGCAGACCGCAACCAATCTCTAGCTTTTCAGGGAAAGAAATACTATTTTGTGGGGAGCATGTAACATCCTTAGCTTAAATTAAATTTCCATTTTATTATTTATTTTAAATTTATATAATACTTGGGTTCATTTTTGAGAGTTTCTTGATTGTTTTGGTGTATTTTTGAATCATTTTTAATAGTTATAGGGTTGAGCTCAATTAGGGGAAACCATGAAACTTATCTAGGAAACCATGAAAACGTTTTTGAGAGTATCTGGGTTGGCGTAGGGATGGTTCATGGTTCACCCAAACCATGAAGGTGCCTAAGGAAATATTGTTAATTTAAATATAGAGAAAATCATGGTCGGTACATTGTTTCTCAATCCGTACAAACGATCATGTGATATGGGGGTTTTGTATCATTGGAAGGTGCAAGGTTAGTGTATAGATTCCTGAACTATACAACCTAACTATTCCCCATGAAATTAATTCTCTTAAAAAAAGATCTTAACTTGATTTTGACCCATAAACATTTCATTTTCACCTCTTTTATTAGTCTCTCAAACCACAGTCCTCTATGAAGCATTATTAGTGATTCTTATCCCTCTAAAACTCGATTTTAATAGATCTAAGTGTGTTGGATCATGGAGATTCAATGGAAGAACCCATTCATTCTCCTTATTTCTTTCATTTTTCTAGATACAATAATTTTTCATTGAGTGTAATATTAGATCTAATCATTTATGCCTAGATCTGTGATCTATTTTGGGTTTTCATGAGATATTTATTGGATCTATTGAAGGTAATTACTTTTATGCCCAAATATATAGGTTTCATTTTTTTCTTTCCTTGGTCTCATTACGATTTGCGAGGTAGGTGGATTATTCATCTTTTCTAATTATTAATGAAATTTATTCATTGAAAATTTAAAATTAATTTAATTGATTCTATAAGGACCCAACCTTAAACATTACATAATCTTGAATTAAGTGAATAATTCACATTGAGGATCTATTCAGGTTTAGAGCTTTAGATAATTAGGTCATAACTATTACATTACATCTCAAAAATTACAATGTATAATCTTCTAATCAGTTTCCATTTTTTCATAAAATAAAAACTCCTTAAAATAATAGTCACATCTAGTTCCATGTTTTAGACAACACGACTTTTCCTTTATCCCAACCTTGAACCTATTTATCTTTATATCATGTGAAAAACATTTCAAAACATGGGATGAGCATAAAAAGCTCAGTAAGGGATACACAAAGAAGTAAATATATTATTTTTTCAAAAAAAAAGTAAACCAGGAATACTTTATCATAAGTAATAGGTTTCACCTTTATGAAGTAGTAAATACTCTTCACTGAATAAAAGATCCCTACTTACCCTTTTGTAACCTAAAGATTACCATAAAACCCATAGAAAGAACACATAACATATAAAGGTAACATGGGACATAAACATAATTAAATGGAATAACCATACAGTTGACTTCCACACATATCACTAAATATAATAGCCATACGGCATACTTCCATACCCAATGCATTGGAGGTTATAACATAACAACCTGTCCTAGTTTATCACAGCACCACCGGTTATTTGGTTTATCATGCAACCAAACTTCCAATGTCCAAGTAACATTATAAAATCATAAAACATAAAACAAATAAATATTTCACTAATAACATTTCATTTCAAATCAAAATAAATCATTTCAATATATTTTAATAATAAATTATTTATTAAACCATTTTCAAAAAAACCATTTAAAACATTAAATAAAGATATTTTTGATTCAAAGTGTCCCATACAACTTTGAAAATATTAAATGAATTATCATTTAAAAACATTAATTTACATATAAATAAATCCTAAAATCATTTTGAAAACATGTACATTAATGAGAAATATTTAGAAGAATCAATCTTTAAAACTTTTAAAATGATATTTTAGTTAAAGAGTTTTTAACAAAATGAGAGACGATTGAATCCAAATAATTGAGGAATAATATTTATTCATAACTTTAGTATATAATGAGAATAAAGGGATTCATGATATAATATTCCAAAGAACAGTATATACACTATATAAGATTGAATTGGTGCATAACAACAATGAAGTCTCAATGGAATGTAAATTGAGACGAAATCCCTTATAAAGATGGTATCCTTAGATTAAGGATGAATCAATGACATAATTATGTTTGAAAAATATAAATAATCCCAATATAAGTGGATATTAAGTGTAAAAAAAATTAGAGGTTATTCGCACATATTCATAGAATGACATAATCACGAAGTAGAAGTTTAACCCAAATAATTGAAATTGGGTTAAGAAGTACCCTTACAGAATTTCGATAGCCAAATGACGTCACATTAAAATTATGAAAATGAGTTGATGATAGAGAAAAGGGTATCTCATCACTTGGAGAAATAATTTATAGAAATAATGATATAGAAGAACATATACCAATATAATAAGGTGTAAATTAAAATACATAACAAAAATATTTCTTTTAATGAGGGAAAGGTGAAAGGTTCCCCTACAGATTTGGTAACTGAAAAAACAAACTCCACATTAAAGAAGGGTCCTAAAATGAAGATATAAATAACCATAAATTAAATTATATTACACAATTAATAAAATCATGGTAACTACATACACTACACAAAAGAAAACAGTGGAAAATATAGCATTAATCTTGTGGGAATAAAAAGTGAGATGAAAACCCCTTACCACGTTGTAATCAATCGAGTTGTATGACCAAAAGTTAATAACCATAAAATGAATAACAGAATAGAATGAAAATAAAGAGAATCATGATAATATATATCAAATTTTATTTCACAATACACCATACACAATAAATAAGTGCCGAACAATGAAAATCTCATGGAAATAAAAGTGAGATAAGAAACCGCTTACATTGTGTCCGACTTGACCCGTTCTTTCTTCAATCTTCTGAATAATACGATAAAGTTAATTTATATATTATTAAGAACATTTATCAAGTTTATTACTAATTTTATATCACTTATTACCATATTATAAACATTATTCCATCATTTAAGTTAATAATGATCGTTTTGTCGATATTTGGTACTTGAGTCAAAATGATCTTCTTATAATTACAAGTTGTTCATGGGGTCAAAAGTATATTATCTCCAGAATGATATTAATGATTTAGATATCTTATATATCATATATATCCATTATATGTATGTATTTATAATATTACATATCATTTGGAAATATGAAAAAAATGAACTGTTCATGGAGACGGTAAGTCGTACATACACATGAAAGCTAATTTCATTTTTATTTCGTATTTAATGGAATGAAAACTTAATGATAAATAGTTATATTATAAATCTAGTATAATATCATATATGAATTCATTAAATCCATCCTTTATTCGTTTCACATATGGCATGAACAAGTCATATCACTTTGAGGGGGCAGTAGTCCGCACTTCCTCAAATTAAATTATCGTATTTACCCATTGTGGAAACCATAGAAAAACTCTATAAATGAAAAAAAGAAGCATATAAAAAAGAATCATATAATATATATCACATAAAAATATAGTTCCATCTTAATTTCTACCACAAGAGGTGGTAGGAGAATATTGGACAATCATCATTTTGTGAGGCAGTAGTTCGTCGTCCATAGAAACAATATGTTCGTTACCCATTAGATTTAGGTGTGTGTATGTGTAGTTAGAATAATTCTCATAAAAACAACCTAGTAGATTGAGTACAATGGTGTTGTTATAAATTAAAGGAATAAAAAGGGTTTATGGGGTTGGAAAAGTAAAATAAAAAAAAACTTAATAGAAGGTGTTTCCTTTAAATCGGGTAACGCCCTTTTGTTTGAACCAAAAGGATTTATTGAAGTGCCTTATGCTTATGGTAAGGATTCTAGGTGGAAGTGAAGGATCATGATATATTATTTTGGTAGAGGTTGGGAGATCCAAGGGAATTGAGAGGTGTGAGTAATGGGTTAGAGGTGAGGGCTTTTTATAAGTGGGAGGAAGGGCTCTTTCGGAATGTTTGAAAATATTATTTTATTATATAATGATTTTAGGTTTCTAAATGTCCAAAACCCATTAATGTCACAGATAAGATGACTCATGTTAGAAATAAAATCATCCAATAATAATTGGGAAGGTTTGAGATATTTTTTATCTTTATAATCTTATTTATTTAAATCATTCATTAATGAGGTAAACACTGCATCATTATTATGTAATAAATAATTTTATTTATTTGATGTCTAAAATTTATAAAAAATATCATGATGTAAGAAATATTTTTATATTTAAAATGAATATTAATGGTCAAATATATCAACAACCATTTATGTTGGATTTTTGAAATTCTCAGCACAAAAGCAGTTAAATATAATTTAAATAAAAAAAATATGTTTTTTTACTACTACTTAGTGTTTTCACTATTCATCAAAAATTGAAGGTTTTCAGAAAAATATCAAAAATTCAGCCTATGATGTATTTGATATTTTGAATTATAAAATGATGTCTATTTTAACAAATTAAAAACCTAGAATTTTTATTAATTAATTTATAATTAATTCCCTTTTTCCTAACAAAAAATAGAGTTTTTAGGAAATATTAACTATCGAAATATTGACACTTGTTTATGACCAATTTCAACGTAAAATTACTTCAATGAAAAACATTTTATTAAATGGTAAAAATATAATATAATTACACTATAAATCCATTTAAAAATATAATCTATCCATATAAATAAATTATAATGAAATGAATCTTTGAATTAATATACAATATATTTTTCTATTCATTAAAAAAGGAATTTTATCACTACCAAAAAATTACTCAAAATAAATTTTTATTTCATGATTATAAATAAGAATTTTATTTTTTCTAATTGAACATATATAAGTGACCAAAAATATATTTTAAATGGGTTCTCCATTAAAAGCTGTAAAATTGATATTTTAAAGAATATTAGACTATTTGTGCTTAAAATTATATTCATTCACATTTTAAGCCTCTAAATTTTACTGAATAAATGTAAAAACATTCAATAAACTTGTATAATAATATTGTAGTTTGTACTATTCATTCTATCCAATACAACAGAGAGGCATTAATTAAAATTTAAAATAATATTATATTATTATTTTTCAATCTAACTCAGCATTGTGTGAAACATAAGACTTCAGAGAAACTCATTATTGAATCTTAGGTACACCATTGAATATAGAATCCCCTTTAAAATAGAATTAATATTTAATTCAAAAATATTAATAAATTTAAAATTTTCATATTATTTATTTTCATGGATGTTACATCCTTCCCCCCTTTTGGAAATTGCATCCCCACAATTATAAAATTGGGCTTAGAAACTTCATTGAATGTACCATATATGAAAAATGAGTAAATAAAACTAAAACTTTAAAAGAAATAAAGATAAGTACAAAGGTCAAATGAGATAAACCATACTTGGATTCCATGAAAACATGGATATGGGGAAGATACTAAGTGTCTTGTTCTGAGGTAGAGTGACAGAAAAACATTATTAGGATAAAGTTAACAATAAGAAAACAACAAATTTTTGATGGGTTAAATAGTCATTGGTTTCCCAGTAGGAAAAGTAAACAGACAACATTTTTGTTTTAAGTACCTTTTTATAAAACTAGAGAATTTATTTATGAGGTTGAATAAGAACATAAGGAAACATAATTACTTGACATGTAGACTTTCATCATTTACAATATTTCTACCACAAACTCATCTTTTCTCCAAACGAAGAGTATTCAAGATGAATTGAAAACATAAAAAGTTATAGAATAAAATTCTAGAGAATAACATGATCCACAAAATATGAACCATATATTTCCCCTATCTTTATACATTAACCAAAACCAAAATTGGATTGTACGATATCAAATAATCCTCAAAAGGATAATCCTTTATAAAAAGAAATTCTACTCTTAATCTCCAAAATTCAAAAAACAAATACCCAAATTTCAAGAAAAAACCATTCAATATAAAATTGTCCTTAAAATTATCCAAAATAATCTACACTAATATTGAAACCCAATACTCATAAGGATTTAATCGCATAGTCTTCCACAATAAATCTTAACATTTATCTCCAAAATCATCGACTACTCTTAAAGTCTCATATTGAAGTGTAAATGACCTAATCACATATTCTCTATGATAAGTTAATAATTTCCATAAATAACCCAAATTAGATTATGTCCACAAAAAACATGGATTCTTCCAAAATAATATTTCAACTATTACTCAACAAATAAAATCCAATAGTATTCTATTTTCCTTAAGCATATAGTGTTCCCAAAAGAGAGAATGTATTCCAAAATAACATTTTAATACTTAATCACCAAATCATTTTCTTATACTAGGGATTTCCATTTGATAAAACATAATATCCCAAATAAACTTATAATTGATCCTTAAAAACATTTAACTAACAATATTTAGTCATACTAACCATGGACCTCACGTAGTCTAGTGGTAGGCGATAAATACCAATCACACATTGGTTATGGGTTCAATTCCCACAACTTTGTCTGATGCGACATGTTTTCACACAGTCTGCATGTTTCCCTTTTTCAAAAACTATACAATTTCATAAAATTCCCAAAAAAATTAGACACAAATTCCTCAAAAATAACCATAACATATTTTATCTGAAACAGTTATCTACTACCTTTCATTTTCACCCCTAAATGTAATAACCATTTATCACCTCTAAAATAACGATGACTCTTTATAATATTCTAACCATTATAGTTTTGTCACTTATGCTTAATTAACACCCTATTTGCTAAAGTTATCTAAAAAGACCTCTGATACCAACTATAAGGACATGGCCTTAAACATTACATAATCTTTAATTAAGTGAATAATTCATATTGAGGATCTTTTTGGGTTTAGAGCTTTAGAGAATTATGCCATAACTATTACATTAAATATCAAAAAACATAATGTAGACACATCTACCTAGTTTCCATTTTTTTCATAAAATAATAACTCTTTGAAAAAAAGAGTCATGTCTAGTTTCATGTTTTAGAGAGCATGATTTTTCCTTTATCCCATCCTTGACCTTATTTATCTTTATGTCCTGTGAAAAACATTTCAAAACTTGGGATGAGCATAAAAATCTCAGTAAGGAATACAAAAAATTGGAAAACTTTTAGATATTCAGAACAACAAGTAAACCATGAATACTTTATCATAAGTAATACTTTTTACATTTATGAAATATTAAATAGACTTTACTGAATAAAACCGCCTGCTCTACAAGAGGAACAATTTTCTCCTCCCAGTGAAGAGGTTGTGGGATCTCAGTCCGATACAGATCCCAATCATAAGCTGGAGCCTATGGTTGCTCTAGTTTCAAAGTGTCTCGAGAGGCAATCTACCCCTGTTTCTTCTCCTGTTCCTATGCAATCGGGTTCAAAGGTGCAGGAGAGAAAGCAAAAAAGACAAGACCCATCTACCCACCAAATGGCTTCTTCCGAGGTCTTGGTGCAGGCTAATAAACAAGATCAGGTGACCCCTACAAGCTCGGATCTAAGAATCTTCTCCTTCCCCCCACAATTCTCTGATTCAATGAAGAAGGATCTTATTACACACGATATGGAATAGAAATATAGATGGGCTCCCTTGAGATAGTTTCCATCTGTTTTCTTTGTTGTGCATGAGATTAGAGGTGTGCAGGTTCACTCTTTCTTGTTCTGCTTCTGTTCTCAGGTTTCCTTGTCTTTGGGTGGTCTTTTTATTGGTGTACTGTTTGCTTGATTTTTTTCTGAATGGTTCCCACTCCCCCACAAAGTGGTTTCTTCTTGAAAATAAAAAAAAGGAATTTGGAGGAATAACCATACGGTCGACTTCCACACATATCACTAAATGGAATAACCATACTACTGACATCCGTAACCAATGCATTGGAGGTTAAAACATAACCACCCATCCTAGTTTATCACACCACCACCCATCATTTGGTTTATAACATAACCATCCATAAAATGTCCAAGTACCACTATAAAATCATAACACCTAAAATAAATAAATATCACACAAATAAAATTTCATTAGAATTCAACATAAATCATTTCAAGATATTTAAATAATCAATACATTATCAAACCATTTTTAAAAAACTTTTTAAAACATTTAATAAAAGGGTTTTTGAATCAAAGTGTCCCATACCAATTTTAATCTTTTAAATGAATTATAATTTGAAAAAATTTCTGTACATATAAATAAATCCTAAAACCATTTTGAAAAAATGAACATTAATGAGAAATTTTTATAATAATAAATCTTTAAAACATTTAAAATGATATTTTAGTTAATGAGTTTTTAACAAAATGAGAGATGCTTGAATACAAATAATTGAGGAATAAAATTTAATCAGTAACATTATTATATCATGAGAATAAAGGGATTCATGATATAGTATGCCAAAGGATAGTATATACACCGTATAAGAGTGAATTGGTGCATTACAAAAATGAAGTCTCAATGGAATGTAAATTTAGATGAAATCATTTATAAAGATGATATCCTTATATTGAGGATAAATAAATGAAATAATTATGTGTGATAAATATAAATACACCCAATATATGTGGATATTAAGTGTAAAACAATCAGATATTGTCCACACATATTCATAGCATGACATAATAAATAAGTAGATGTTTAACCCAAATAATTGAAATTGGGTGAAGAAGTTCCCTTACAGAAATTTGACAGCCTAAAGACGTCAATTTAAAATTCATAAAATGAGTTGATGAGATAGAAAGTGGTATATCATCACATGGACATAAAATTTACAACAATAAGTATATATAAGAACATATCCTATCATAAGAATACGAATATTAAAATACATAACAAAAATAAGTATTTTAAAAAGAGGAGGGTGAAAGGTTCCCTTACCGATTTGGTAACTTACAAAACATACACCACATTAAAGAAGGGTCATTAAATAAAGATTTAAATACCCATAAATTAAATTATATTTCAAAATTAATAAAATCATGGTTAGTATATACACCATGTAAAAGAAAACAGTGGAAAATATAGCATGAATCTCATGGGAATAAAAAGTGAGATGAAAACCTCTTACCAAGTTGTAATCAATCGTTTCATATGACCAGAAGTTAATAATCATAAAATTAATCACATAATACCATTATTATAAAGAGAATAATGATTATATATATCAAATTTCAGTTCATAATACACCACATGTAATTAATAAGTTCCGAACAATGGAAATCTCACGGAATTAAAAGTGATACAAGAAACCCCTTACCTTGTGTTTGACTTGACCCATTCATTCTTTAATCTCCTGAATAATAAAATAAAGTTAATCTATATTTTCTTAAGAACCATTTTCAAGTTTATTATTATTTTTATATCACTTATTACCATGTTATTAACAATATTCAATCATTTAAGTTAATAATGGTCGTTTGGTTGATATTTAGTATTTTGAAAAATGACCTTCTTATAATTACAAGTTGTTCATGTGGTAAAAATTACTTTATCTGCTGAATTATATTCATGATTTATATATATTATATATCATATACATATAGTATATTTATGTATTTATAATATTACATAATATATGGAGATAATAAATAAAATGTACGGTTCATGGAGACGGTAATCTAAACGTATGAATGAATGCTAATTTCCTTACTATTTTGTATTTAATGTAATGAAAAAATAATGATAATAGTTATATTATAATTCCAGTATAATATCATATATAATTTAATTAACCCCATCCTTTATATGTTCCATGTATGTCTTGAACGATTCATATCACTTTGAGGGGGCGATAGTCCACACTTCCTCAAATATAATTATCGTATTTACCCACTATGGAAACCATAAAGGAATTCTATAAATGAAAAATACAGAGGCATATAAAGAATATAAATATAATATATATCAAATATAAATACAGTTCCTTATGAATGGCCAACATAAGAGGTGGTAGGATAAGATTGAACAATCATCGTTTCGTGAGGCAGTAGTTCGCCGTCCACAGAAACAAAAAGTTATTTACCCATTAGATGGAGTTGTGCGTAAGTGTAGTTCAAATAAATCTCATAAAAACAACATAGTATATATAATATACTGGTTTTGTTAAAAAATAAATGAATAAAAATATTTTGGGGGTTGGAGAATTAAAATAAAAGAAAAGAACTTAAAAGAAGATGTTACCTTTAAATCGGGTAACTCCCTTTGGTTTGAACCGAAAGGATTTATAGAAGCATCGTATGACTAAAGTAAGAAATCTAGGTGTAACATAGTTATCTTGAGAGATTATTTTGGAAGATTTTGGATTATCTAAGGTTCTTTAGAGGTGTGAGTAATTGTTTAGAGATGACGGATTTTTATAAGGTGGAGGAGGGGCTCTTTAAGAATGTTTGAAAATATTATTTTATTATATAAATATTTTAGGTTTATAAAGGTCCAAAACTCATTAACATATAAGATAAGATGACTCATGGTAGAAATAAAATAATCTAATAATAAATGGAATGTTTTTGGATATTTTTCTAATAATTATAATCTTATTCATTTAAATCATTCATTAACGATGTAAACACTGCATCATTATTGTGTCATAAATAATTTTATTTATATGATATCTAAAAATTATAAATTAATATCATGATTTAAAAAATCTTTTTATATTTCAAATAAATATTTATAGTCAAATATATCAATTATATAAATCCACATTGAAATTTTTTTAGCAATATAATACGTCTTTATGATATTTTTATTTTTACTTTAAATAAAAAGTTATTAATTTCATTATCTTACCCAAGTGGCTTTCAAAGACAAAAAGTCTCACACAAGGATTGTATTATTCGTTCATTAATCATCCAATAAGGTTAATACAAGTGTTAAGGTAAATTTAGTTTTTTATAATATTTTTTTTACATTGAATTACCTTATTTAACTTTAACCACGGTAAATAAAAGTCAAAAGTTACTATTCACCAAAAATTAGTTTCATCTTATTGAACCAAAATTTTCTTACTAGTAAATATCATTTATATAGAATTTTTGAAAATTAAATTCATAGAAGTAGTAAAATTTCTTTTTAATGAAAAAATAAGTTTTTTAATTACTACTATGTGTTTTCACTATTCATCAAAGATTGATGGTTTTCAGAAAAATACCAAAAATTCAGCCTTAGTTGCATTTGATATTATGAATTCAAAAATTATTTATATTTTACTATATTAAAAACATATAAGTTTAATTAATTAAATTTAAATTAATTCTCGTTGTCAAACCAAAAAAGCGTTTTTTTAGAAATATTAACTATCTAAAGAGTGACACTTGTTCTTGTCCAATTTCTATTTAAAAATACTTCTAATGACCAAAATTAGATTAAATGGTTAAAATATAATATAATTACACATTAAATACAATTAAAAATATAATCTAATTATTTAAATAAATTATATTTAAAGTCAGTTTTGAATTAAAATACATTATTTTTCACCATTCCTTAAAAAATAAATTTTATCAGAAAAATACCAAAAATTTACTGAAAGTAAATTTTAATGTCGCGATTCTAAAAAAAATTATTTTGTAAAATAGTACATATGAAAGTGACTTAAACTAGATTTATAAAAGTTTCCCCATTAAAAGCCGGTCAATCGACCTTTTAAAGAATATTGGACCATTTGTGCTTAAAATTAGATTCATTCACATTTTAAGCCTCTAAATTTTATTGAGTAAATGTGAAAAAATTTAAAATAAAACCAATATTATTATTTTCCAATATTATTAGGCATTGTGTGAAACATAATATTTCAGATAAACTCATTGTTTCATGTTAGGTATTCCATTGAATATAGAATCCCCTTTAAAATAAAATTAATATCTAATTCAAAAAATATTAATAAATATGAAATTGTCATATTCTTTATTTTTTAGGGATGTTACATCCTTACCCCCTTTTGGAAATTATGTCCCCAAAATTTTAAGGTTGGTCTTAGAAACTTCATTGAATTTCCCACATAGGAAAAAGAGTAAATAAAACTATCACTTTAAAAGAAAGAAAGAAAAGTAAAAAGGTCACATGAGATAACCCATACATGGATTCCATGAAAACATGGATATGGAGGAGAAACTAAGTGTCATGTTCTGATGGAGAGTGATAGAAAACATGATTAGGAGAATGTTAACAATAAAAAAACTACAAATTTGTGATGGGTTAAACGGTCATTGGTTTCCCAGTAGGAAAATAAACGGAAAACATTTTTGTTTTAAGTTCCTTTTCATAAAGTTTGAGAATTTATTTATGATATTGAATAAGAACATAAGGAAACATACTTACTTGACGTGTATACTTTCATCATTTACCAAATTTCCACCATAAAATCATCTTTTCTCCAAAAAATGAGTATTCAAGATGACATGAAAACATAAAAAGTGATCGAATAAACTTCTACAGAATAACATTATCTACCCAATATGAACCATATATTTCCACTATCATTATACATTAACAAAAACCAAAATTTATTTAAACGAGATCAAATAATCCCTAAAAGGATAATCTTTTATAAAAATAAATACTACTCTTAATATAAAAAATTCAACATAAAGTGCCCAAAGTTCAAGAGAGACTATTCAATATACAATTGTCCTTAAATTTATTCAAAATAGTTTAAACTAAGATTGAAACCCAAAATTCATAAGTATTTAATCACATAGTATTCCATAATAAATCTTAACATTAATCTCCAAAAACATCGACTACTCTTAAAGTCTCATACTGAAGTGTAATTAACCTAATCACATATTCTATATGACAGGAAATCACCTTATGTCCACAAAAAAACATAGATTCTTCCAAAATAATATTTTAACCAGTACTCAAAAAGTTAAATCCCCTATTATTCTATTTTCCTTAAGCATATAGTGTTCCCAAAATAGAGAATATCTTCAAAAATAACCTTTTATCACAAAATCACCAAATCATTTTCATATACCAAGGATTTCAATTTGATAAAACATAATATCCCAAATAAACTTATTCTTGATCCATAAAATAATTTATCTAAAAATAATTAGTCACACTAACCAAGGACTTCACGTCGTCCAGTGGTATGTGACAAATCCCAATCGTACTTTCGTTCTGGGTTCGACTCCCACACCTTTGTCCAGCGCGACATGTTGTCACACAATTTTTGTGTTTTTCTTTTTCAAAAAACATAAAATTTCATAGCATTCCAAAAACAAAATAGTGACAAATTCCTTAAAAATAGAAATAACATATTTTATCCTCAAAGGTTATCTAATACCTTTCATTTTCCCCCCCAAAATGTAATAACCATTTATCACCTCTAAAATAACTATAACTCTTTAGAATATTCTAACCATTATGCTTTTGTCACTTATGCCTAAATAACAACCTAACCACTAATGTTATCTAAACCGACCTCTGATACCAACTATAAGGACCCAAACTTAAACATTACATAATCTTGATTTAAGTGAATAATTCATATTGAGGATCTTTTCAGGTTTAAAGCCTTAAGGAATTATGCCATAACTATTATATTACATCTAAAAAACTACAATGTAGAAACTTCTACAGAGTTTCCATTTTTTTATAAAATAATAACTCTTTGAAAACAAGAGTCATGTCTAGTTCTATGTTTTAGACAAAATTAATTTTTCATAATCTCATCCTTGACCCCATTCATCTTTATGTCCTGTGAAAAACATTTCAAAAAATGGGATGAGCCTAAAAATCTCAGCATGGGATACACAAAAAAGTAAAACTTTTAGTTTTTCAAAACAAAAAGTAAACCATGTATACATTATCATAAGTAATACTTATCACCTTAATGAAGTACTAAATATATTTCACTGAATAAAAGACCATTTCTTACCCTTTTGTGACCAAACTATTACCATAAAACCCATCGAAGGATCACATAACATATTAAAGTAACTTGGGATACAAACATACTTAAATGGAATAACCATAAGGTTGATTTCCACACATATCACTAAATGGAATAGCCATACGACTGACTTCCGTAACCAATGAATTGGAGGTTAAAACATAAACTCCCATCCTGTTTTATCACATCACCACCCATCATTTGGTTTATCATGTAACCACCCTTTAAATGTCCAAGCACCATTATAAAATTATAAGACATAAAATAAATAAATATTTCACTAATAAAATTTCATTATAATTCAATATAAATCATTTCAAGATATTGAAATAATCAATTCTTTATCAAACCATTTTGAAAAAACCATTTAAAACATTTAATAAAAGGGTTTTTTGAATCAAAGTGTCCCATAAAAATTTGAAACATTTAAATGAATTATCATTTGAAAACATTAATGTACATATAAATAAATCCTAAAACCATTTTAATAAAATAGACATTAATAAGAAATTTTTAGAAAAATAAATCTTTAAAACATTTAAAATGATATTTTAGTTAAATAGTTTTTAACAAAATGAGAGACACTTGAATAAAAATAATTGAGGAATAAAATTTAATCTGAACTTTTTATATCATGAGAATAAAGGGATTAATGATATAATATGCTGAAGGACAGTATGTACACCATATAAGTGTGAATTGGTTTATAACAGCAATGAAGTCTCAGTGGAATGTAAATTGAGATGAAGTCCTTTATAAAGACAGTATCCCTAGATTAAGGATAAATCAATGACATAATTATGTGTGAAAAATATAATTACACCCAATATAAGTGGATAATAAGAGTAAAACAATAATAGGTTATTCACATATATTCATAGCATGACATTATCAAGAAGTAGAAGATTAACCCAAATAATTGAAAGTGGGTGAAAAAGTTCGCTTATAGAAATTTGACAGCCTAAAAACGTCAACTTAAAATTCAGAAAATGAGTTTATGAGAAGGAAAAGGGTTTCTCATCACTTGAAAATAATATTTACAGAAATAGGGATATATAAGAACATATCCAAACATAAGAATATGTAAATTAAAAGACATAACAAAAAGAATTCTTTTAAAAAGAGGAGGGTGAAAGGTTCCCTTGTCGATTAGGTAACTTACAAAACATACGCCACATTAAAGAAGGTTCATAAAATGAATATGTAAATACCCATAAATTAAATTATATTACACAATTAATATAATCATGGGAATTACATACACCACGTAAAGAGAATAGTAGAAAATATAGCATGAATCTCACGGGAATAAAAAGTGAGATGAAAACCCCTTACCACGTTGTAATCAATCGAGTTGTATGAAATAAAGTTAATAACCATAAAAATAATCACATAATACCACAAGTATTGATAGAATCATGATAATATATATAATATTGTAGTGCACAATACACTACATGCAATAAATAAGCGCTGAACAATGGAAATCACATAGATTTAAAAGTGATATCAGAAATCCCTTACCTTGTGTCCGACTTGACTCGTTCGTTCATTAATCTCCAGAATAATAAACTAAAGTTAATTTATATTTTCTTAAGAAAAATTTTCGTGTTTATTATTCCTTTTATATCACTTATTACTATGTTATAAACATTACTCAATCATTTAAGTTAATAATGGTTTTTTTGTCTATATTTAGTATTTGAGTCAAAAATGAACTTTTATAATTACAAGTTGTTCATGTGGTAAAAATTCCATTGCCTCTAGAATTTTATTCATGATTTAGATATATTATATATCATATATATACAATATATTTATGTATTTATAACATTACATAATATTTAGAGATAATAAATAAAATGCATCGTTCATGGAGACAGTAAGTGTTACGTATGCATGAACGCTAATTTCATTTCTATTTCGTATTAAATGGAATGAGAAAATAATAATAAATAGTTATATTATAATTACAGTATAATATCAAATATAATTTTATTAACTCCATCCTTTATATGTTCCACGTATGGAATGAATGAGTCATATCACTTTGAGGGGGCGATAGTCCGCACTTCCTCTAATTAAACTATCATATTTACCCACCATGGAAACCATAACGGTAATTTATAAATGAAAAATACATATGAATAGAAAGAATATAAATATAATATATATTAAATATAAATATAGTGTCATCTTAATTTCCAACATAAGAGGTGATAGGAGAATATTGAACAATCATCATTTCGTAAGGTAGTATTTCACCGTCTATAGAAATAATATGTTCTTTACCCATTAGATGGAGTTGTGTGTAAGTGTAGTTCAAAAAATTCTCATAAAAACAACCTAGTATATTGAGGATACTTGTGTTGTTATAAAATAAAGTAATAAAAAGTGTTTAGGGGGTTGGAGAAGTAAAATAAACTAAAATAACTTAAAAGAAGACGTTACCTTTAAATCAGGTAACTCTATTTTGTTTGAACTAAAAGGGTTTATTAAAGTTCCTTATTCCTAAGGTAAGTCTTCTAGGTGGAATATAGGGATCTTGAGTGCTTATTTAGGAAATGTTTGGATGATCCAAGGTGATTGAGGGGTGTGAGTAATGGGTTATATGTGAGGACATTTTATAAGGGGGAGGAGGGGCTCTTTAGGAATGTTTGAAAATATTATATTATTATATAATTATTTTAGGTTTATAAAGGTAAAAAAAATCATTAATGTATAATATAAGGTGACTCGTGTTCGAAATAAAATCATCCATCAATAATTGGATAGGTTTTGGATATTTGTTTAATCTTTATAATCTTATTTATTTAGACCATTCATTAATGAGGTAAACACTGCATCATTATTGTGTCATAAATAGTTTTTTTTATTTGATTTATAAAAATAATAATTTAATATCATGATGTAAGAAATATTTTTAGCTTTCAAATTAATATTTATGGTCAGATATATCAATTATATAACCCCACATTAAAATTCTTTTAGCAAAATAATACGTGTTTATGATATTTTTATTTTTACTTTAAATAAAAAAGTTATTAATATCATTACCCTTCCCAAGTGGCATTCAAAGACCAAAAGTCTGACCCAAGGATTTTATTAGTCGGAAATTAATCATCCAATAAGGTTAGGACAAGTGTTAAGGTAATTTTTATTTATTAAAATACTGTTTTTAAGTTGAATTACCCTATTTAACTTTAACCGTTGTAAATAAAAGTCAAAAGTTACTATTCACCAAAAATTAATTTAATGTTATTGAAAAAAAAATTACTTATTAATATCAACCATGTATGTATGATCTTTGAAATTAAATTCACAGGAGTGGTAAAATTTCATTTTAATGAAAAAGTCTGTTTTTTAATTACTACTGAGTGTTTTCACCATTCATCAAAATTAATGGTTTTCAGAAAAATACCAGAAATTTAGCCTAAGATATATTTGATATTCCAAATTCAAAAATGATGTCTATTTTATGAAATTAAAAACATAGAACTTTCATTAATTAATTTAAAATTAATTTCCATTTTCAAACTAAAAAAGCGTGTTTTTAATAAATATTAACTATCAAAAGATTGACACTTGTTTACGTCGAATTTCAAAGTAAAATTACATCCAATGAAAAAAATTAGATTAAATGGTAACAAATATAATCTATTTAATGTTTTAATACAATTAAAAAATAATCTATCCATACAAATAAATTATATTTAAAGGCAGTTTTGAATTAAAATACAGAATTTTTCACCATTCATCAAAAAATGAATTTTATCAGAAAAATAACAAAAATTTACTCAAAGTAAATTTTTATGTCCCGATTCTAAAGAAGAATTTTATATTGTCAAATATTATATATAAAAGTGACTGAAACTAGATTTATAAAAGGTTTTCCATTAAAAGGCAGTAAATCAACTTTTTAAAGAATATTAGACTATTTGTGCATAAAATTAGATTCATTCACATTTTAATCCTCTAAATTTTATTTAAAAAATGTTAAAACATTTAACAAACATGTATAATTATATTTTTTTTATTTTGGTTCATTCCCGCAAATACAACAGCTAGGCGTTACCTACCATTTAAAATAATATTATACTATTATTTTTCATTATGACTCGGCATTGTGTGCAATATAAGACTTTGAAGAAACCCATTGTTGCATGTCAGGTACGCCATTGAATATAAAATTCTCTTTATAAAAAATAAATTTATAATTAAAAATATTAATAAATATAAAAATTTCATATTCTTTATTTTCTAGGGATGTTATATCCTTCCCCACTTTTAGAAATTGAGTCCTCGCAATTTTAAAATTGGGCTTAGAAACCTCATTGAATGTACCACATAGGAAAAAGATTAAATAAAACTATCACTTTAAATGAAAGAAAGAAAATTTCCAAGGTCACATGAGATAACCCATACTTGGATTCCTTGAAAAAATGGATATGGAGTAGAAACTATGTGTCATGTTATGATGAAGAGTGATAGAAAGCATGATTAGGGGAAAGGTAACAACAAGAAAACTACAAATTTGTGATGGGTTAAATGGTCATTGGTTTCCCATTAGGAAAAGTAAACGGACAATAATTTTGTTTTAAGTTACTTTTCATAAAGTTGGAGAATTAATTTTTTAGATTGAATAAGAAAATAAGGAAACTTACTTACTTGACATTTAGACTTTCATCATTTTCAAAATTTCTACCACAAACTCATCTTTTCTTCAAACGATGAGTATTCAAGATGACTTGGTCACATAAAAAGTGCTAGAATAATCTTCTAGAGAATAACATGATCCAAAAAATATGATCTTTATATTTCCCATATCTTTATACATTATCCAAAACCAAAATTGGTTATTACGATATCAAATAATCCCTAAAAGGAAAATCCTTTATAAAAAGAAATACTACTCTTAATCTCCAAAATTCAACAAAAAGTAACCAATGTTCAAGAAAGGCCATTCTATATACAATTTTCCTTAAAATTCTTCAAAATTATCCAAAATAATATTGAAACCAAAATCTCAAAATGATTTACTCACATAGTCTTGTACAATAAATCTTAACATTTATCTCCAAAAACATCGACTACTCTTAAAGTCTCATACTGAAGTGTAATTTACCTAATCACATTTTCTCTATGATAGGTTAATCATTTCCATAAATAACGCAAATCACCTTATGTCCACATAAAAACATAGATTCTCCCAAAATAATATTTCAACCATTACTCAACAAATTAAGTCTCATAGTATTCTATTTTTTTAAGCATATAGTGTTCCCAAAAGAGATAATGTCTTCCAAAATAACCATTTATCACTTAATCACAAAATCATTTTCCAATACTAAGAATGTCCATTTGATAAAACATAAGGTTTCAAAGAAACTTATTCTTGATCCATAAAATCATTTAACTAAAAATATTTCATCATACTAACCAAAGACTCCACGTAGTATAGTGGTAGGTGATAAATCCGAATCACACTTTGGTTGTGGTTTTGATTCCCACAGCTTTGTTCGACCCAACAAGTTGTCAAATGGTATGCATGTTATACTTTTTCAAAAACTATAAAATTTAATAACATTCCAAAAAAATAGAGAAAAATTCTTCAAAAATAACCATAAAATATTTTATCTTTAAAGGTTATCTAATACCATTCATTTTTCACCCCAAAATGTAATGACCATTTATCTCCTCTAAAATAACTATGACCCTTTCTAATATGATGACCATTATGGTATGTCACTTATACGTAAATAACACCCTAACCACTAAATTTATCTAAACCGACTTCTTATACCAACTATAAGGACCCTGCCTTAAACATTACATAGTCTTGAATTATGTTAATAATTCACATTGAGGATATTTTCAGGTTTAGAACTTTAAAGAATTATGCCATAAATATTAAATTACATTTCAAAAAAATATAATCTAGACACTTCTACTTAGTTTCAATTTTTTATAAAATTAAAACTCTTTGAAAAAATAGTCATGTCTAGTTCTATGTTTTAGACAGCATGACTTTTCCTTGATCCCATCCTTGACCCTATTCATCTTTATGTCATGTGAAAAAAATTTCAAAACATGGGATGAACATAAAAAGCTCAGAAAGGAATATTCAAAGAAGGAAAAATATTAGTTTTTAAAAACAAAAAGTAAACCATGAATACATTATCATAAGTAATAATTTTTACCTTTATGAAGTGGTAAATACACATCATTGAATAAAAGATCATTGCTTACCCTTTTATAACCAAAAGATTACCATAAAACCCATAGATAGAAGACATAACATATAAAGGTAACTGGGGAAATAAAAATATTTAAATGTATTAACTATATATTCAACATCCACATATATCACTAAATGGAATAGCCATACAACTGACTTCTGTAACCAATGCATTGGAGGTTAAAACATAACCACCCATCTTGGTTTATCACAGCACCACCCATCCTTTGATTTATCATGTGACCATCCTGCAAATTTCCAATTACCATTATAAAATCATAACACATTAAATAAATAAATATCTCACCAATAATATTTCATGGGAATTCAAAATAAATCATTTCAAGATATTGAAACAATCAATTATTTATCAAACCATTTTCAAAAACACCAGTTAAAACATTTAATAAAAGGGTTTTTGAATCAAGGTGTCTCATAACACTTTGAAACTATTAAATGAATTATCATTTGAAAAAATTAATGTACATATAAATAAATCCTAAAAACCATATTTAAAAAATGGACATTAATGAGAAATATTTTTAATAATAAATCTTTAAAACATTTAAAACGATATTTTAGTTAAAGAGTTTTTAACAAAATGAGAGACGCTTAAATACACATAATTGAGGAATAAAATTTAATCAGAACTTTATTATATCATGAGAATAAATGGATTCGTGATATAATATTCCAAAGGATAGTATATACATTATATAAGAGTGAATCGGTGCATAATAACAATAAAGTCTCAACAGAATGTAAATTGAGATGAAATCCCTTATAAAGACGGTATCCTTCGATTAAGGATAAATAAATGACATAATAATGTTTGAAAAATATATATACACCAAATATATGTGGATATTAATTGTAAAACAATCATAGGTTATTCACACATATTCGTAGCAAGACATAATCAAGAATTAGATGTTTAACCCAAATAATTGAAATTGGGTAAAGAAGTTCCCTTACAGAAATTTGATAGACTAACAACATCAATTTAGAATTCAATAAATGAGTTAATGAGATATTAAAGGTTATATCATCACTTGGAAATAAAATTTACAACAATAAAGATATATAAGAACATATCCAACTTAATAAGATTTAAATTAAATGACATAACAAAATGATGTCTTTTTAAAATAGGAGGTTGAAAGGTTCCCTTACCGATTAGGTAACTTACGAAACATACACCACATTAAAAAAGGGTCAAACAATGAAGATGTAAATACCCATAAAATAGTTTATATTACCCAATTAATACAATCATGGGAAATACATACACCACATAATAGAAAACAGTGGAAAATATAGCAGGAATCTCACGAGAATAAAAAGTGAGATGAAAACCACTTACCACATTATAATCAATCGATTCGTATGACCAAAAGGTAATAAACATCAAATTGATTACATAATACCATGAATATAAAGATAATCCTGATAATATATATCAAATGGAAGTGCACAATACACCACATTCAATAAATAAGTGCCGAAAAATGGAAATATAGTCGAATTAAAAGTGATATAAGAAACCCCTTACCTTGTGTCCGACTTGACATGTTCGTTATTTAATCTCATGAATAATAAACTAAAGATAATTTATATTTTCTTAATAACATTTTTAAAGATCATTATTCCTTTTATATCACTTATTACCATGTTATAAACATTATTCAATCATTTAAGTTAATAATGGTTGTTTTGTCGATATTTAGTATTTGAGTCAAAAATGAACTTCTTATAATTACCAGTTGTTCATGTTGTAAAAATTCCATTATCTCCAAAATTTTATTCATGATTTCCATATATTATATATCATATATATCCTGTATATTTATGTATTTATAATATTACATAATATTTGGAGATAAGAAATAAAATGCAATGTTCATGGAGACGGTGAACCGTACGTATGCATGAACGCTAATTTAATTTCTATTTAATATTTAATGAAATGAAAACATAATGATAAATAGTTATATTATAAATCAAGTATAATATCATATATAATTTAATTAACTCCATCCTTTATATGTTCCACGTAAGGCATGAACAAGTCATATCACTTTGAGGGGGCGGTAGTCCGCACATCCTCAAATAAAACTATTGTATTTACCCACTATTGAAAGCATAAAGATATTATATAAATAAAAAATACAGAAGCATATAAAAAATATAAATATAATATATATCACATTTAAATACAATTCCAAATTAATGGCCAACATAAGAGGTGGTAGGAGAATATTGGACAATCATAGTTTTGTGAGGTAGTAGTTCGTCGTCCAGAGAAACAATATGTTCATTACCCATTATATGGAGTCGTGTGTAAGTATTGTTCAAATGATTCTATTCAAAACCACCTAGAATATTGAGGATACTGGTGTTGTTATAAACTAAAGGAATAAAAAGAGTTTATGGGGTTGGAGAAGTAAAATAAAGGAAACGAAATTAAAAGAAGATGTTACCTTTAAGGCTTATATGTAGATTTTTTTTACCTTGAGTTCTTTTTAAGGAAGAGGGTGGACAATCCACAGGGCTTGAGAGGTGTGAGTAATGGGTTATAGGTGAGGGATTTTTATAAGGGGGAGGAGGGGCTCTTTAAGAATGTTTGAAAATATTATTTTTATATATAATGATTTTAGGTTTATAAAGTTCCAAAACCCATTAAAGTCTATTATAAGATTAATCATTTTAGAAATAAAATCATCCAATAATAATTGGACTGGTTTTGGATATTTTTTAATCTTCATAATCTTATTTATTTAAATCATTCATTAATGAGGTAAACACTGCATCATTATTGTGTCATAAATTATTTTATTTATTTGATGTCTAAATATTTTAAATTAATATCATGATGCAATAAATTTTATTAGATTTAAAATGAATATTTAAAGTCGAATATATCAATTATATAACCCCACATTAAATTTTTTTTATCAGAACAATACGTATTTATGATATTTTTATTTTTACTTTAAATAAAAAGTTATTAATTTCATTATCTTACCCAAGTGGATTTCAATGGACAAAAGTCTCACCCTAGGATTGTATTATTTGGTCGTTACTCATCCAATAAGGTTAGTACAAGTGTTAATGTAATTTTAGTTTATTATAATATTGTTTTTACCTTGAATTATCCAATTTACCATTAACCGCGGTAAATAAAAGTCAAAAGTTACTATTCACCAAAAATTATTTTCATTTTAATTGAACCAAATGTTTCTTATTAATAACAACCATGTTTGTCGGATTTTGGAAATTTAATTCATAGAAGTGGTAAAATTTCATTTGAATGAAAAAAATAAGTTTTTTAATTACTATTTAGTGTTTTCACTATTCATCAAAGATTGATGGTTTTCAGAAAAATACCAAAAATCTCGCCAAAGCTATATTTGATATTTAAAATTAAAAAATTATGTCTATTTTCCCAAATTCAAAACATATAATTTTCATTAATTAATTTAAAATTAATTCCCGTTGTCAAACCAAAAAACTGTGTTTTTATGAAAAATTAACTATCAAAAGATTGACACTTGTTTACATCCAATTTCAAAGTAAAATTACTTCCAATGACCAACACTAGATTAAATGGTAAAAATATAATCCAATTAAAATTTAAATCTAATTAAAAACATAATATAATAATATAAATAAATTATATTTAAAGGTAGTTTTGAATTTAAATATAGTATTTTTCAATATTCATTAAAAAATGACTTTTTTCAAAAAAATACCAAAAATTTACTCAAAGTAAATTTTGATGTCCCGTTTCTAAAGAATTTTTTTTTCCAAATAGTACATATAAAGTGACTAAAACTATATTTAAAAAGGCTTCACCATTAAAATGCAGTAAATCGACATTTTAAAGAATATTACACTATTTGTGATTAAAATTAGATTCATTCACATTTTAAGATTCTATATTTTATAAAATAAAGGTAAAAACATGTTACAAATATGTATAATAATATTGTGGTTAGTTCTGATTATTCTAGCCAATACAACAACTAGGTGTTTACTAATAATTAAAATAATATTATATTATTATTTTTAGTATGACTCAGTATTGTGTGCCACATAAGACTTCAAAGAAATCCATTGTTACGTGTCAGGTACGCCATTGAATATAGAATCCCCTTCAAAATAAAATTAATATTTAATTAAAAAATATTAATAAATATGAAAATGTCATATTCTTTATTTTCCAGGGATGTTAGAGAATATAAAAGGAAGCTCTTGTTGATTTCTTGTTTGAAACTACTTTGTTTAATAATTTTGGAATTTTAAAATTTGAATGATTTATTTTGGAAAACTTATTTTATTTATGGTTTTAAATTACAGTGTGGGTTAAACTTTTATAATATGTTTGGTTAAAAGTTTTAAAGAGAATAATTTATCTTTTTGAAATAATGGAATTGAGAACTTGTCATACATGGAATGGTGTGAGTGTTTATTTACATTGGGTGTGACCATTACAAGGGTCGTGAGACCTAAATAGAGGCGCCTGGTAGATGATCTCATTATGAATAATTGTTGGATAGGTGAGTAACAACTCATGAGTATGATATTATCACTTAGAATACATGTGTTTTTGAACATTGAATGTAGTTTGGTAATATCTATTTTTATTAAATGATAACAAATTTGTAATTTTTAATGAATTTTTTATTAATGAACTGTTTTGATGTTCCCCTCATCTATTTTAAATTTTATTTTAGATTATGATCTATATTTTTCCTTTCCAAATATATTTTTTTATGATTTTGGGGGATTTCCTACTAAATACAATTACATTCCACCTAGATATGCACTTTTGTGGGTATAAAGAAACTATTTTCTATAATAGATGAAATGGGAAGATTTCATATTTATCTAATGTATCCTCTTGATGTAGTTGTGTTGAGTCAGATCTTTAGACTTGGTTATATCCTGGAATTTTGGTATGGATCCATGTTGTTTCTAGGCCACTCTTTACTTTAGTTTCATATTGTTATAGTTTATTGTTTCAGCTATTACTATGATATTTTAGTTTATTAGTATTTAATTCAGATCATGATGTTTATAATCATGGCACAATATAGTTTAGTTTTGTTGTTTTTTTTGGAATGGTTAAGGTTTTTTAAAAAAGGGATAATCATCCCCAATATCTTAGAAATCCCTTTTCATTTATTTACATCCTCTAGTGTCTAGGGGATTACATATAAGTTTCATGGAATCTCGACTCTTTCTATAAAAATGGTTAAGGTTGAGATGTTACATCATGTTGGACCATAAGATATTGTTGGCCACTATCTCTAACTATAGTGGTTTTAATTATCACAAATCATGTAATATATTAACATATAACATACCTCATGATAGAACCTAAATTATTTCAAATTTTATCTTTAATATCATTTTAATCATATAACTAATTGTGCTTATTTATGTCTAAAAAATATTATAACTGATTATCTATGTGTCATTATGGGTATTGACAATTTATGACCTAGCCGTACTATAAGACAGAAAAAAATCTAAAATTATCTATGTATGAATCACTGACACTAGCAGAAGAACCGAGTCACCAAGAGAAAAATGAATTACCGACGGAGAGGACCTACTGATATAGATGACTTGCAGATGCAGACGACCTACCAATGCACAAGACTCACCGATGAAAATGAATCACCGATGCATACGAATTTCCATCACAGAAGACCTACTGATGCAATCGAACTACCATATATACAAGTGACCTGCCGATGCATGGTTCTAATGACAAAAGGACTCACCGAGAGTTAAATGACTCACCGATGTAATGAGAAAAAAACAAATGGAAGGACCAACAGAATGAAATACTAATGGATCGAGTCACTGATAGAAGAAGATACCAATAGATGACTCAAACTAGTGGAAATAGAGGCTTTCCCAACACTTTTATGACAATGGTTTAAAAATACTATTTCTATACTGTTTTTAAATGAACATTTCCCAATGGTTTGAACAAACCATTCTTATACTATTTTTAGAATCAAACTTTCCCAACAGTTTGAGTAAACTATTGGGAAATGTTTAATTATTATAATGTATACCAACGGTTTTTTACAACCATTGGTAAATATTATATTTCCCAAAAAAATTTTAAATCCATTGGGAAAGTTTCCCCAAAATACATAGCAGATCCAATTCCCCCATCCATGTGATTGCAGCCCTAAACTAAAGCTCTCCCGAAGCTCCCTCTTTACTATAGGCTGCTAAACTCCTTCCATCTGATAGATCAATATTAAATCAAGCAATTTTTTATTTACACCCTACAAATCTGTAAGCTATAACTTAGTTTTAATGTTATGCATCTATTTTTTTATTTCTATTTTGATTTGGCCAAAACCAGAGGTTTATGCAGTTTGTGGCATGGTATACCCAACCCTTTGACTTGTTTTCTGTTTTTTCTACACTTCAAGTGTCATGATTTTGTGAATAACCTTTATTTTAATTCTTTATAGAAACTCCTTCTATGTAGAGTTAGTTAACCATATGAACTAATGGAGGTGATTGTGAGATGTATCGCCACTCAAATATAGTAAAGGATTTCTTTAGTGATAGGTTCTCGAGGTGGGTAATGGATATAAGGATGGTCCATGAGAATAGAATGGTGATGGTGGGGGTAGTGGTGTAGGTGGATTTCCATTTTTTAGTGGGGAGATATGGTAGTTTCTATGGACATTAGTTTAGTTGAAAAATGGATTTGGATTTTCAATTTGTATTTTTTGTTCAAGGAATAATGGGAAGGGTAGTGACAATGAAGATGAACTGGCTATTGGATAGGTGATGGGTTGGAATTATAATGTTGTTTAGATTTGGTATAGGAAATTTTCAAGGTATTATATTGGTATTTCAACCACTGTGTGTCCCACCCCCGGGAACCCCCCATTAGAAAGCCCCCACCCACCTGCTCACCCCCACCCCCTAGACACCTCCATCCTCTGGACAACCCCAACCCCTGGACACCCCCACCCCACCTGGACACCCCCGCCCAACTTAGTCACCCCTCACCCCCTAGACACCCCCTCCCCCTGGACACCCCTCACACCCCATAGACACCCCCACCCCTAGGACACCCCCATGCCCTGGACACCACAACCCCCTAAACAACCCCACCCCTGGGACACCCCCACCCCACCTGGACAACCACCACCGCTGGAGACCCCCACCCCATTGAATATCCCCCCCACCCCACCCCACCCCTAGACTCCCCCACCCCCTGGACACCCCCCACAACACCCCCACCCCCTGGACACCCCCACCCCATGGACAAACCCCACCCACCTAGGCAGCCACCCACCCCCTGGATAGCCCCCACACCCTTCAAATCCCCCCTTGGAGACCACCCACCCCCTAGACACCCCCAACCCCATACACCCCACCCCTTGGACAACCCCCACCCACCTTGTACTGCCCCTCTAGACACCACCCACCCCCTGAACACCCCCACCCCCTTGGAATGCCTCCACCCCTGGACACCCCCAACCCCTGGACAACCCCACCCCCTGGACACCCCCACCCCCTTGACATCCCCCCCTGGACAGCCCCACCCCCTTGGAAAACCCCCCTTGGACACCACCCCACCCCCTAGACACCCCCTCCCCCCAGAACACCCCCACCCCCTGGACAAACCCCACCCCCTAGACAGCCTCTCATAGACACCACCCCACCCCATGGACACCCCCACCCCCGTGGACACCACCCCACCCATTGGATACCCCCATCCCTTGGACACCCCCACACCCTTTGACAACCCCCACCCCCTAGACAACCCCCCTAAACACCACCCCACCCCTGGACACCCCGACCCCTTAGACACCCCACCCCCATCGATAGCCCCTAACCCTTGGATAGCCCCCCAAACACCCCCACCATCTGGACATCCTCACCCTATGTACACCCCCATCCTTGGAAATCCCCCCACCCCCTAGACACCCCTCTCCCTTGGACCCCCTCCCCCTGTATTCCCCCACACAATGAATACTTCTACTTTGGGTATTGGGTGTTATGAAATCTCTTAATTTTTAAAAAGATTTCCATTTTTTAACATCAAAAACTTATTTAAAAAACTCTCTTTCATATTTGATGAAAATAATTCACTTGGTAATATCTTGAACAATGTTTTATTAGTTCCATAGTGTCTTCTTGTATGTTATAAATTAAAAAATTCTAAAACACATTTCATCTCAAATTTTGGCACACATAACTGAATTAGTATATCTTAACATTGTTTTAATAGTAAGGTATCAACCCAGGAATAGTTCACTACATCAACTAGAAACCCCTTAAATTATGGATATCTAAAATGGGGATAGATTATCCCATTTTGAAAATAAATTTCAATCTGATCATTCGAAATCTCAATGCACATGGAATCATGCTTGTTTTCCCCATGGAACCTTCATCTTATGACATAAAACTCTTCTTAGTTCCCTTTATTATTTCTTGGATCATGATCCACATGCATGACTATAATGTTTCAATCCATGAGGAACTTTTCCACATCATTTTTAGATTATATTTCCCATTTATTCAGAATATATAGTATGAATATCACTCAAATAATATACTAATATATAAATTTTTTTATCTAAAATTTACTCAAGTCCTGAATATTTCTCCTCCAGAAGAGTACATGATATTATACACTCATGTGTTGTTCTTAAATGATATTCAAAACCTTCCTTGAACATTTTATTGTCCCAAAACACTTTTTAGATCTTACATGATCAAGTTATTGCTTAGTCCATTGAATACTTGAGAGTAATGGGACTGTTCTCCTTCAAAGGATCATGGATTTGAAATCTCTCATTCTATTTGACACAACATGTATAGGACTCTCAAAATTATCCAATAGATTTTATATGTTCACTCAATATTCACAATTGTTAAGGTATTATATTTATAATTGATGTCAATATCATGGATTTATATTTATTTATAGTATTTTTTTTATAAATATAGTATTTTTTTCTTTTATATTATGATTGTCATATAGAGTAGTGTGTCAGTTATGATTTCATATAAAGTGAACAATTCTAATTTACATAAATATATTTTCTATGAAACATCAATCTTATTGAATTTATTTTGAAGAAATAACTTATAAATATTTTTTCATAATGGATAGAAGTTGAATGTATTAAACCGATTAGATCTTAAGAGATTTTCAAAACAATTTGGAAACCTTTTTAGATTTTTCATTTCTCAATGATTCAGATAGTTGTCACATACACTGACCTTGTTACAATTGTGTTGTAAGACCTTGGTTGAGCTATGAAAAAGTCATCTACCACATAACCAAATATGGTTTTCAAGAAAAATACTTTGTCTGGTGTCGTAATTGGGGAAAAAAGAAATCTCAAATTGTGGATGATCCAAATGAGAAGACTGGATTGGAGAACAATTTATATGACCGGTTTTCATTTATTTTTCATCATGAAAATGAATGGATTGTGACCCAAGAAGACTCTGATATTGGCACACATGATGCGTCTAATGAAAATGATGATGTTTTCTGGGTAGAAAAATTGAATGATGCTGCCATGACTCTAGAATATCGACTATGTGGTAAAATAAAAATGTTGGGATTATGCATGGTATTTCTAATAATTCCGTTAATTACATTCTTACCTTCATGAAGGGTTTACTTCCTGATGATGCAGATATTACCTCAAACCACTATATGGCCTGGATGTTATTTGAGGAACATGGATTTTCATGAAACAAAATTCATGCTTTCCCAAAATATTTTAGTTTATTCATGGAGGAAACTACAGAAAAATATTATTTTATAAAATGTGGCACATCCCACTAGAAGCCAAAAGCTGATGGAACACCATCCCATGTGCCACAGAAAGTAACATGGCACTTTCCATTGATCCCCAGACTCCAAAATCTTATTATGTATGATGAAATAACTATAAAAATGTGATGGAATGATACCGAGATAAAGAATAATAATGATGACTTGGTTCACCCTATAGATGGATTTTCATGGTAGATATTTGATGCTCGATATCCTTATTTTGCAGCTGACAGGCGTAATGTGATGTTAGATCTTTCATGTGATGGTTTTAATCTATTTGGGTATATTCTTACTTCGCACATCACATGGAAAGTTTTTATGCACATTTATAACCATCCCCATGGTTTTGTATGAAAAAACCTTTCACTTTCATGATTATACTCATATTTAGACCTTCTGATCCCAGCAATGATATAGACGTATACATGCAACCATTAATAAAAGAGTTAAAACTTCTTTGGGATGTGGTTGTGCGCACATACAATTCTTGTTTTAAAGACATATCTCATATGATTGTTATGCTTATGCAGATGATCAATGATTTTCCTACTTATTTAATCATATCTGGATGGAGCATGAAGGGAAAACTATCATTTCATGTTTTTATGAACAATTAACAATCCAAAAGACTGAAACATTATTGTATTTTTTGTTTTATGGGACATGGATGATTATTTCCAATAGACCATATATATAGAAATAATCTTTGAAGATTTGAAAATAAAATGGAGACCAATGACCCACCTCAGTGTATGTCTATAATTGATGTGCTTAATGAATTGAATGTTTTTTGTCTTTCATTCAGGAAGGGTCAAATGAAATCTAGAAAGAGGGAGAATTTTTCCATTGAAAGCTGTTACAATTGGAAAAGAGTAGTATCTTCTTGTATTTTCTTTATTATCAACCAATTTGTTACGTCATTTCTTAGATATAATGGACATTGAAAATAATATATATGAAATGTTTATTTTGATTCTTCAAAATGTTAATGGAAAGGAAAAAAGGTGATTTAAGGTCTCAGTATGACTTGGTGGACTAGGGAATTAGACCATAATTGCATCCTATGAATATCAGTGAAAACAAATGGAAAGTTTTATGTTCTTCTTCAGTGTTGACACCTACATACAAAAATAAATTTTTGGAAGTAATAGAGACTATTAATGTTTCAGATGGCTATTCAAGAAACATATCTAAACGGGTCAATAGAAAAGAGTTGAAACTAAAATCTTTGAAGACTCATGATTATCATGTTCTTCTACATGAGTTGATTCCAATATCAATCCTTCATATTTTGTCCAAAAATTTCAGGGTAACTGTTATTTTGTTGTGCCATTAATTTAGAGATAATTGGGATATGAATTTTTCCATGTCTTTCTTGCAAAAAATGTTAGCAGATTCCCCATTAATTTTGATTGAGTTAGAGAAAATATTTCCTCCAACATTTTTCACATGCATGTTGCATCTGACTGTCCATATTCCAACTGAAATAATTTTTAAAGGACTTATTTCTTTTCATTTGATGTATCCAACTGAAATAAATATATACAAATTTAAGTCTTATTTCTGAAACATGAATCATCCAAAAGTTTCTATCATGAATCGTTACTTGGATCAAGCATGTATGAATTTCTGCTCTATGTATTTGTCTGATCTTACTACAAGAATGAAAGGACCAATGGGAAATGAAGAAGAACAATATGAAAAAATTGAACCAATTTTTCCATCACTTTCTCAAATAGGATGAATTTTTGGATCATATACATTGACGACGTTAAGCCTTGAAGAGTGGGAGATGACACATCGCACAGTTTTGTTCAACTGTGATTTGTTTGATAACTACATCGGGTAAGTAAATTTAATATTTATATCTTACATATATATCTATCAAACAATTCCCATTTTTATCTATAGGTAACTAAAATCAATGATCTATATAAATACAAATTCTTTATCATTGAGAAAGAAGAAAAATTTTCATAGAAAAGAGTTTTCTTCTTGGTTAAAATTGAAGGTAAAAATATTACTATTTAAAATAATTAAATCAATATTTAGTTAAGTTTAATATTCATTTATATTTTATGCATTGATTTTTCCTAGTGACTCTATCTCTGAGAAAATAAGAGCTTTGGATTTTCGTCCTAATATCGTGTTTCGTGACTGTAAATAAATTGTTATCAATGGGTACATATTTATTATCACCGAACGAACCAAGAACATGAGAACACATCATGATGGTGTTATGGTTACTACTATAATAGACTGTTATTCTAGTGCATCAAATAGTAGACTACGATTTGAAAATGTAGGTTATTATGGAGTCATTAAAAAATATATTGGATTATTACTCTCATGGATGAGTCATGATGATGAAATTCTAGTGGTTTGATTCAATGAAGAGGCGTGTCACATTCATTAATGATTTTGGATTTCATGTAATTGATATGAATCACACTCTTGCTACCGATGAACCACATGTATTGGAATCCATGGAGAAACATATTTTTTATTTCAAAGACCATTTTGGACCTAAATTTGGTGTCATTATTGAAGTAATTCCACGAAATATTTTTGATGATGATGATGATGGAATTGACACCATCCCTACTTCCATTAGAAAAATTCCATTAATTACTTTTGAAGCCTCCAGTAGCTCAATTTTCATTGATAACTATGAACCAATAGTTGTGGTGGGAAATATATAGAATCATCTATCCATGTTTTAAATTCTTTTGGTTTATCTCAACTTGGGTTGTTAAGGTTGGTACTATTCAAATTGATTAAATATTGATTACAAATATGTTGTATCTGACTTGACCGTTATATGAATTTTCAATGTTTATTGGATGAAATTGTATATGAATTTCATTTTCTAATTTGGAATTGAACTGTATTCAATCCTATGAAACTAACATTTCTAACTTGGTAAACATTTAAAGGCATTATTGACCATGTGTAAAATTAGTATAACTCTACGACCTCCCTCTAAAATTTCACTAGATCATGAACATGATGGGTTTTCTTATTCTGCAAAAAATGTTTAGAAACCTTCATCATCTACCTGAGCTAAAACAATTAAATTTTTCATTAATTTCAACATGTGTTTTACCTATTATAAATCTGGTAGATATCTTATCCTTTTTCATGTGTTGATATCATCTTTTCCAACTATCTTAAGGGTTTAATCATTCATAATATATACCATGCTGAATTTTCTAGAGGTATAATTCAGTATGCTCTCTATCTTGGTTATTTAGTGAAATAAAGCCTCAAAATCAATTTTCCATGATTTTAATAGACTATTTAAACTTAGTAATAACCATCCTACCAAAATTTAAAATTCTTTATTAGATCTTGTATGATTTATTGAATTCATTATATATCCATTAAAGATCACCTAAAACAATGGATAGTTAAATTATCCATGAATTCCCCTCTTCCCTCTCATATATATTTTTTCGGTTTACAAATTAGCTATCCTTTTATAATTACTTCCATATTTTTTTCAAATATAAAAAAATTAAAAAAATTGAATAGAGTCGACACAAAAAATATGATGGACAATAATCATCGGATGGATGAGATGGGCATTCCACCACTAGTGCCTGTATTGAGTATTTTATTTCATATATATATATATTTAAATAATATATATTCTCATGTGATTTATTATTTTTTAAACATTATTTCTGGATCCACCCCTTAGGTGAAATTTATTTGATGAGAAACATAGTAGTGTTCCCAGTACTCAGGTTGGTGGCATGATGGGGGGTGGGTGCGAGAGCTGGGTAATCTGATCGACATACCTGATTAGACCATTCCCCTCCCACTGACATACCATCTATCCCACATTCTGATCCCAATGTTTTTTAGGGACACACGGGATATTTAGGCTTCCCTTGTTTTCACCACCCTTAATATATGAGTCTAATCTACCATCTTTACCATATCCGATGATGATTCCCACTCCGCATCCAGCATTCAGCTATCCATCTGTGCTATATTATTTTACTTATACTTCCTTGTCTCTGAGATTATATATTCCATCTACTTTGACTCCTTCAGAGCATACACTAGGACCCACTCCACCTATACAGGGTGTTCCATTGTTTCTATGGATCCAACGATGCCCATTGATCAGACTTCCACAAGTATATTTATAGAACCATGAAAATATTTTATACCAATATTTATTTTCATTATAGCAGGTATTGATAAAATATTAGTTTTTCTTTCATAATAAATACATTAAATGATAAGAGATGGGGGTAGAGCCATACATGCATGCATGTGGTGGGGAACTTCTACACACAGTTGATGGTGGACTACAATGAAGACAATCAAATGATTGAAAAAATTGGGCATCAATTCAGAGTTTTTTGGTGATGCTTCCCAAATCCTCTGACATCATTCATGTCAGCCTGCTCTCATGGATACAATTTCCAAATTAAGTCAATAATAATTCTTGTGTAGAGATATGTGTAGAAAAAATCTGTTGTATTTAATGCATTATATTATTATTTTTATTTATATTAATTAATATTTTTGTGTCAACTTCGTTTTGATTTCCTTGATGGGGAGGGTGCATGAGAAGCACATCTAAAGGATTTAGATGAGATTTGTAGAGTCTATAAGAATAAGTTTTATATTGGATGGCATACTAGAGTTGGAAAATATTTAGAGGTCATACCTATCATGGATGATTGTCTGATTGAACAATATCGGCAGATGATTACTCATTGGATGACTATCTAGTTTAAGGTATTAATCACATTTGAGGTATTTAAAAAAAATTCATGTTTCACATTAATACTATATTTCTTTATTATTGAATTGTATTTAAAAATCATCCAGAATAAATAATAAAACATTGATTCTAAAAAATACAAACCCACATTGGGACGTACGACGATATCAGATCATGAGAGGAAGCACGTATGAAGGTCGTTTATAATTTTTTTATGACTGGAACATTCAATTGTTTCCTCTATAATTTATTCGATTTCTAAAGTTTTAATATAATTTTAGTTATGAATTTAATTATTGGTAACTTATTTTTAATTATGGTTTCCAACATTCAATGTCATTGTAGAGAAAAAAATTGAATATTGAAGGTCGTGTACCTCGAGAAAAACTTTTTTTCTCTAGTAGAAGGAAGAAAGAAGGAAGTGTAGTTAACGAACTGACTCAACAGTAGATTTTAAGTTTTAATTTGTTAATTTTAAATTTTAGTTTTTATTTTTCAACTTAATAATCTATTTATATTTTTAATAGGCTTATTTAGAGGCCCTTGATTCATAGTAACCTTACAATTTTGGGCCAAGTGATCACTTACATCAAGTGTTGGGATATGAGCACCTTGGAAGAGTACATTGATGACCTAGGAAGAGTATAGTACTGACGAGGTATTGGCCCTCCTCAGGTACAATTTTTAGTGCCACCATGTTCAAGATGTTTAAGGCACAGGTTGAACATGCTGAAAAAGGGCCACAGAGATAGCAGAACAGTCTACTAGGGATAACACTACATTTATGAAACTGATGGAATTTTTTTGTCCAACACTTCCACCAAAGGAAATCATTTCTTGTGATGAATATTTTTCATCAATGAGTTATATATATGGTGCACCAAGTGGCAGTTCTAGTGGTGTCCAAGAGGACATCATTCCTAGTGGTGAAGAATGTGAGGAGGAGGATGAGGGGGAGGAGGAGGGCGATTCGGTGGATAAGGCGGAGGAGGAGGGTGAGGTTGAGTCTGAGGTAGAGGAGTAGGTTGAGGAGGAGGCCTAGGAGGAGTATGAAGTCGGGGAGGAGGGTGTTGAGGAGGGCAGGGATGATGATGGGGACGACGATGAGGACGAGGTGTGGCTGATGATGGTGGTGATGATAGTGATGGTGACGAGGGGAAGATTGATTCATTACATTTTTGGTAGATATTATTGACATTTGAAGTTTGATGATTTTTTGTGCCGGAATATATTTGTGATTAGGTTGGTCGAATTATCTTTATTTATTTATATATAAATAATAAAATGTCACTTAATGATTTGATGTGACTTAATATATGTGTGACTGATTCACCCCTCCCATGGACATACCCAACCCCTTGGATAGCCCCCACCCCTGGATATCCCCCCACCCATTGGACACCCCCGCCCCCATGGACATCCCCCTCGATAGCCCCCCCTGGACTACCCCCACTGCCCAGACACCCCCACCCCATGGACACCCCCACCCCTGGACAGTCCCCACACTCCACCTGGACACCCCCACCCCCTTGGACACCACCCATGGATAACCCCCCCCCCCACCCCTAGGCACCCCCACCACCTTTGGAAAGCCGCCACACACCACCCCCCATGACACCCCCACCCCCTCGACAGCCCCCACACCCCCCTGGACAGCCCCCCAAATACCCTAGAAACCCCCTAGACACCACACCCTCTTACAAATTCCCACCCCCTGGACACCCTTCACCCCCATGGGCAACCCCCACCCCCTGGAAACCCCTTCCCCTAGACACCCAAACCCCCTAGACACCCCTCACCCCCACGGACAGCCCCCACCCCGAGACATCCCCACCCCCTTGAACAGCCCCCACCCCTAGAAATCCCCCCACCCCCTGGACACCCCCACCCTAGACACTCTCACCCCCTTGGATATCCCCCACACCCTTGGACACACCACATGAAAACCCCCACCCCCTTGGACATCTCCCGACCCCCTAGACACCCCCACCCCCTGTACACCCCCACGCCCTTGGAAATCCCCACCCCCACCCTCTGGACACCCCCACCCTTGGACACCCCCATCGCTGGACACCCCCAACCCATGTGGACATCCCACACACCGTAGACCCCCACCCATTTGACACCCCCCCCCCCCGAATACCCTCCTGAACACCCTCACCCTTGGATAGCCCCCCAACCACCTGGATAGCCCCCACCCCCCTGAACACCCCCACCCCTTGGAGACCTCACCCCTGGACAACCCTGCTTGCACCCCCACCCCCTTGGACACCCCAACCCTTGGATACCCCCACCCCCATTGGACACTGCCACCCCCCTGGACACGCCCACCCCGTGGACACCCCCACCCCGTGGACACCCCCCACCCCCTTGGACACCCCCACCTTCTGGACACCCCCACCCCCTTGACAACCCCACCCCCTGGACAACCCCAATCCACTTGGACAACTCCCATCCCATAGATATCCCCTCCCACTCCCTTAGATAGCCCCTGACCCCCCTGGACAGACCCCACCCCCTGGACACCCCCACCCCCTGGACACCCCCCCTCCATTGGACAACCCCCACCCCCTGGACAGACCCCCAACCCCTAGACACCCCCACCCCCATGGACCCCCCCACACCCCCTAGACACCCAACTCATGGACACCCCCAACAACATGACTCCCCCACCCCCTGGACAACCCCCACCAACCTGGACAGCCCCCCCCCACCCCCAGGACACCCCATCCCCTTGGACACCCCCCCAAACACAACCCCACCCCATCGACACCCCCACCCAATTGCAACCCCCTAGACATCCCCCCCTGGACACCACCCCACCCCCCTGGACACACCAACCACTTGGACATCCTCCCTGGACACCCCACCCCCTTGGACACCCCCCCAAGACACCCCCACCCCCTTGGACACACCCACACCCTTGGACAACCCCACACCCCCTGCACAACCCCCACCCCCTTGGACACCCCCATATTCTGAATTCAATTTTGTATGATATATTCTATATGTGTTATACATAATTAAATTATGTATGTAATGAATTCCGAATAGAATACAGTGTACATAATTTAGAATTCTGTATGTAATTTATAATTCATTTTTTATGTGTTATTCATTCATAATTAAAAATTTATTACATAATTCATCATGTATGTATTCAATATAGAATTTAATTCGGAATTTTGTATTGCATTGGGAAATTGGGTTCTGAATTGAATTTTGAATTCCCAGGTGCATAGGGGATTGCAAAGTGGGAGGGAGGTCGTCCTGCTGCTGTAATTGCACCAAGGCTATAATAGTGGTTGTATATCATTGGTATATGTGTGAAAAGTAACTTTATACCAACGATTTACATAAAACGTTGGAATAGAACTTGTAACTATTTTTTACTAGCGGTTTTATGTAAAATATTGGTAAAGGGTTATTCCAAAGGTTTTTGTAACCATTTTAATAGATCTAAAATGCCTTAATTTTCAATAGGTACCCACAGTTGGTATAAAGATTTACCAATGGTTAGCTGAAACTGTTGGTATAATGTTAATTCCAAATCCATATACGAATGGTTATACTATAACCGTTGGTATATTTCTATCCCCATGGATAACTAGAAAATGGTTTGAGAAACCATTGGTATAGTTTATACCAACAGTTTTCAGGCCTTTACCAATGGTTTGAAACTATTGGTATAAGTCAAGTTTCTAGCAGTGTCACCAATAGACGAACTCACCAACAAAAGAGTCACCAATAGACTGTTTAAATTATCAATTATTAATATTATATATAAAAATGATATTTGAGTCGTTTAATGACACTTTCATATTTAATAATATTTTTTAGAACTTTTATTAGACATTATGAGGTATAATGAACCTATACACATGGAGAGACCATTCTCTTTGTTGGCCCTCAAGTATAAAATACATTTTTGAAGAGAGAAACAATACACAACACACAGAATAGATAATAGAATAGATGTATGGTGTTCCCACATGTAATAAATACTTAAGAACATCTATGACCTTCATGCAACCACTGTGAACTCAAGGAATAACCCAAAGAAATCTCAATCGAGATGAACATTGAATTGATAAACCACTTCATCATATAAAATAAGCAGAAGGATATACCAACAGAACCTTAATTATACCTGGAAGCTAGAATATGAAAGTATTTTTTCTGTCAACTTCCATAAGAGGACTCAAACCTCAACTCACCTACATTTTAAGAGTTCATAGTTGCATCTCAAGACACACAAATCCTTCTAACTCTTTTCTCATATTTATTTTCTATCTTGTTCACTTTTTATATTCTTTTGAGGAGTGTGTGTATCTAATTATAGAGTTCACACTATCTCCTATATTAGACTAAAGGATACAAGATATCCTTCAAATTATACCTTCTTACATCTATTTAATCCCATGGATATGTTTGGAAGAGGACTTTGTGTGACCTAGTAGCTTGTACCCACGAAGAACAGTGGTAGAGGTCTTATGACCTTGATATCTTGTGTGCTATTGTGAACCTCGAACCGGGGTGTGGGTCAAACTATTTTTTAATTTAAACCGCTTAGTGGTAGGTGATCACCAAGTGGAGAGGATTAAGTCTCTGATTGATACTAAACCTCTCGTTTCATTTCTGATGTGTTTTTATTTTTAGGTTTACTTTATTTTATCACAAATTTCATAAAAATAAATTGATATGTAAGAGTTTTTCATAGATAGTGTTTGTAACTGTATTGACTTATTAAGTTATTTCCAAAATTTGTATTAATTATCAAATTGATATAATAGAGAACTAATCACTCTTTTGAGAAATTAATCAAAAATCTAGCTCTTATAAATTCACTTCTAGATAATTGGTCAATTGACATTTAAAATTGGGAGAACATCAAATAATAAGTTTTTAACAGAAATTTTTATAGATACTCAATTCACCCACTCTTTATAACTCTACTCTGACCAACATTTTCTATAAGAGGTTTTGGAATTTTCAGTTTTCAAATACTTTTTAAAATTTTAAACTGTGATTTTAGTTGTGTTTTAATGATCTCAAAATTCCTGTTAGTTCTAAATTTTTAGTTCATTAAATATCTACACTTTAATATTTATTATGGAAAAGAGATTAGAAGGTGATTCTACACATAAAAATCCATTCTTTAATAGAACAAATTATGCCCAATGGAAAATTAAAATGAAAATTCACTTATAAAGTTTGGGTTTTGAAATTTGGTCTTTAATTTTAGATGAATATAATATTTCTTCTACTGCTATAACTACTTGGGATGACCCAAATAATGCTACTTATAATAATATTTTCAAATCCATGAATTCCTTATACTTTTCTTTTAGATATGGGGAGTTTAATAGAATTTCTGCATGTAAAATAGCCCCTGAAATTTGGGACACCATATCTGTTTCACATGAAGGAACTTCTAGTGTTAAGGAATTTAGACATAACACATATAACAATAAATATTTTAACTTTAAAATGATGCCTGATAAACCTATTTTTTGACATGTATCTTAGGTTTAATGAAATTGTAAACACTATGATCTCTCTGGGAAGATATGTTACTGTCAATTTTTTTTTGAGGATTTTCAAATGATTACCAAATATATAGAGGAACTTTTGTCTTCATTATAGAATCTTTTGACATCAAAAAACTACATGTCAAATAACTCATTAGAAAACTGATGATGTATGAAGAAGATCTGAAAGTAAACAATAAAGAAGAATATGAACCTAAGAGAAAATCTATAGCCTTCAAGACTACTACCTCAAAGAATAAGGAAAAATATAAGGTTCTGGTCTGTTTTGAAAGCTCCAGTAATGATGAACCAACATTAGACAGTGATGGAGAGATATCTCAACTGGACAGAAGATTCAATAAATTCTACAGGAAGAGGAAGTTCTTCATGAATCCCAATTATAAAGGAATATTTGATAACAAGAGAAACTGGAAATAAAACTGGAAGAGAAATGAAAAATAATAAGAGATTTTCTGCTATGAATTTAAAAGGATAGGACATGTCAAAACTGACTGTCCAAAATTAAAATACAAAAATAAGTATGAAAACAAAGACAAGAAGTTTAAGAAAGCTATGAAGACTACCTGGAGTTCCTCTAAGGATAGATATAGTGAATCAACATCATCTCATTATGAGAGATATGACATTGAAAATATGTGTTTTATGAAAAAAACATCTTAGGTAACCTTAGATTCTCTTGCAAACAATTCTTATTATTATGGAGATGAAAGTGATTCTGAAAATATTACAAGTGATGAACTATTTGAATATAGTAAATATTGTAAGAGACATGTAATGAATTGAAAGATAAATATAAATATTTAAGGGAACAACATGCTCTCACTATTAACAATAAGTATGAACTTACTACTGAATAGGAAAATAATTCTCAACTGCTCAAAGAAAACAATGAATTAAAAATATCCAATGAGAAATTGATGAATGACCTAGAAAGTTTTTCCAATGCGAAAAATACTCTTACACAAATTCATGGTAAAAAGATAGATCCTAAATACACTTCTGGTATTGGATAACAAACTAGTAAAAGAAACCTCTCTAAAACACATTTTGTAAATAAATATGGAATTTTTTTCTTCTACATAAAAATCAAAATTCTGCTGCTAGTTCAAGTTCTAAAAAATCTGTTACTACCTCTAGTTTTTCTATAATTAATAGAGAATATTTTAAAAATATATTACAAAATGATTATACAAAACCCATAAGAAAAATGTGGGTACCTAATGTGCTGATTACCAATGTCACTGGACCCAAACAAGTCTAGGTAGCAAAATATACTTGTGTTTTATTATTCTGTAGGAATGTTGTCTATAGAGATCCTGCAAGATTGAGTGGTACTTGAATAGTGGATATTCAAGACATATGACATGATAATATTCAAGCTTCAAGAACTTAATCAAAATTTATGGTGGATATGTCAGTTTTGGGGATAATGCTAAAGGGAAAATAATTTTGTTATGAAAAATTGGTAACTCTAACTCAGTTTTAATTTCAAAAGTAGTTTTTGATGATGGATTGAAATATTATTTCTTAGTATTTCACAATAATGTGATGATGGATTTCATGTGAAATTTGAGAATAATTTGTGAAATGTTTTTGACTCTAAAAATGAATTAGTATTTTCTGTTGTTAACAATGAAAATGTATATGCTTTTAACTTATATTATTTAGTTTCTCAAAATGTTTCTTGTTGAAGTCCCTTTTATAAAGAGTCTTGGCTTTGGAATAGAAGATTTTGGAACTGTAGTGCACACTCTTTTATAAATATTACCAAAAAAGGACTAGTCAAGGATCTACCCAAACTTTAGTTTTCTAATGACAAAGTCTGTAATCCTTGTCAAAAGGGTAAACAACACAAGATATATTTCTAATCAAAGAAATAAGTTTCAACTTCTCAACCTATTGAGTGTTTTCACATGGACTTTTTTAGGCCATCTAGAGTTTCTAGTTTAAATGGAAAGCACTATGTCTATGTTATTATAGATAAATATTTTAGGTATACATGTAGTTATTTCTTAGCTCACAAAAGTGAAGCATGTACTTACATCACCAAGTATACTAAAATAGTGGAAAATCTATGTGGAATTTGAATAAAATTTTTAATTAGTGACCATGGACATGAGTTTAAAAATCAGGACTTTGAATCTTTGTGCACACACAATGGATATAATCATAACATATCGACCCATAGGATACCTAAAAAAATGGAGTTGTGGAAAGAATAAGTAGAACCATACAAGAGATATCCCGAACAATGCATAATGAATATGATCAACTAGTTTACTCTTGGGTTGAGTCTATGAATATAACTTTCTACATATTTAATAGTGTCTTAATTATACCTATCATCAAGAACTCTCCTTATCATTTGTGGAACAATAGAAAGCCCAATTTCAATTACTTCAATGTTTTTGATTTCAAAGTCCATATCCTTAATATAAAGGAAAATCGCTTAAAAAATTCATCCAACATTGAAGAAGGAATATTCATAGGTTACTCAATATATAGTAAAGCCGTTATAATATTTAATAAAATAACCAAGTGTGCGGAAGAATATATGCATATCAAATTTTATGAAACAGATCCACATGAATATAATAAATCCCAAGACAAATTGAAGATGATGTGTCAAACCTGGAAATTAATACCAAATAATCTAATACTATTTTCAAGAAATCTGTTAAATAAAACATTTCAGGTAATTTTTCAGACTCTAGATAGATGAACCTGAACATGTATATGATCATAAAATTACTATCCCTTTAATTTCTAGACCGTCTAGGACTCTCAAAAAACATCTTTTAGATGTTGTTGTTAGAGACTTAGAGAAAGGGACAAAAACCATATCTTCTCTTTGAAACTAGGTAAAACATCAAGATTTTTTCACAACATGAGCCTAAAAACATCAATTATGAAAATAAATATGAATTTTGGGTGATGGATATGCAAGAAGAAATTAATCAATTTGAAAGAAATAAATTTTGGAAACTTTTGGATAGACCCAAATACACCTTGACCATAAGCACTAAGTGGGTGTTTTGGAATAAAGTAGATGAGCCTAGTAATATTGTTAGAAATAAAGCCAAATTGGTTTCACAATGTTATAATCAAGAAGTAGGCATTGAATATGAGGAAAATTTTGCACCAGTTTCTAGACTTGAGGCCATCATAATACTTCTTTCTTATGCTACCCATATTAATCTCAAGCCTTATCAAATTGATGTTAAATGTTAAAACCTATATAGATATATAGTTGAGGATTTTTTTTGTTGCACAACCCCTATTTTTACAAACCCCCATTTTCAAAATCATGTTTTCAAATTAAAAAATGATTTATATGGTTTAAAACAAGCTCCAAGAGCTTGGTATGTTAGACTAAGTAATTTCTCATTACAAAACGTTTTACAAATGGAATTGCTGATCCTAATTTCTTTATAATACGAATTTATATAGATTTTTCATTTGTCCATATTTATGTAGATGATATTATTTTTGGATATTCATAAAAATATTTATGTATTGATTTTTTTATAATGATGCAAAGTGAATTAGATATGAGTTTGATGGGTGAAATCAAATTACATCATGGATTTCAAAATTTTCAAAATAATAAAAAATTTATCATTTTAAATAAAATTAAATACACAAAATACATTTTAAGAATACTAAGATTTTATAGAATTAAAATTTGTGACACTCCAATGAGTATTACTTGTAAGTTTCACCTTGATGAAGATGATAGTTTTTTTATCAAACCACTTATAGAAGAATTATTGGAATTTTTCTCTATGTGACTACTAGTAGGCCAGATATAATTTTTAACATGTGTATGTGTGCCCATTTTCAAGATAATCCCAAATAATATCACTTAAATGATCTTAAAAGGATTTTAATATACCTCAAACACACTATCAATTTGGGCATGTTTTATCCTAAAGGACACTCATTTGATATCGTGAGTTATTCTGATCCTGATTTGGGTGGATGCAAGTTAGATAGAAAAAGAACCTCTGGGACATTTCACTTTTTGAAAAGTATTTGGTTTAATAGTGTAGTATGAAATAGAATTCTGTTGCATTATCTACTGCTGAAGCTGAATACATAGCTACGGGTAGTTTTTGTGCTCATATTTTGTCGACGAAACACACTCTTCTAGACTATGGATATAAATTTAGACATATACCTATAAAATGTGACAATAAAAGTGCTACTAAATTTTCTAAGAAACCAGTATCTCATTCTGAACCAAAACATATTGATGCAAGACATCACTTTTTGAGCGATCATTATCAAAATGGTGATATCTCTTTAGAATTTATTAGCACTGAATATCTACTTTCTGTCATATTCACTAAGCCATTAAACTATGAAATAATGAATTACATTATGCATGGTTTAGGAAGGATCAATCAATAAAACCATGTGTTGTTATTCCTTTTATATTTTAAGTGAGGTTTTCATGCCTACCCTGACGCTATGTCATGTCGACATAGTTTTCCTGCCGACACCAATGCTATGTCATGCCGATATAGTGGTACTACCTACATCGTTGCTATATCTTGACGACATAGTTTTGATGCCGAAACTAATTCCATGTCATGCTGACACAGTTGTCATGCCAGCACCGATTCCTTGTCATGCTCACACCGTTAGTGTTATAAAAAATCATTCATACCGACACAGATGACTCGCAATTTTTAGATGGTTTATGTTTTTATCAAAACAAAACTTTTTCATTATTTTTTTTAACACAGTTCATGGTTTCACCATTGTGTAATTTTAAAATCCCGAAATGATATAAATTTGAATCGATCCACTCTACTTCTTTACCTCTACACTCTCTCGGCTGTTTCTCTCTTCTTTACCCCTGGCCATTCACCTTTTTACCTTTATACAAAATGGATTGGAATGGTGTGTGTGATGTGATCTCTTGATGATGATGAGTCTTGTGCTTTTATGAAATATAAAGGTGAATCGAGCAAATCATCAGCACCCGTAAACCCTACTTTGGAAAATCATGTTCTAACTCTGGAAAAAAATTCTTGTGGAATGACTATTAGAAAGAAAGTATCTACTGTTCAAGGTACTACCAGATCAAATTTATCTTTAGTGGTTCTCAAATAATGAATTTCCCATTTCACTCGAAGCTAGTTCAGGAGTTTTACATGAATATGGACTTTTTTTAAGGCAGTGATTTCGCTAGGATAAAATCCATAGTAAAAGGGAATAAAATATATTTCTCTTCAAGACATTGGGATGAATGTCATAAAGTTCACCAAGACATTTTATTTGATGATTAGAAAGGTACTTCTCCTCTTGATAGTGATATGTTTTTCATTTACATAGCATTAAAGGAACTCATTAAAAATTCTGGGCATAGAAGACCCACTGAAACAACGTTAATTGAAGAATATAGAATGCTTTTTATGTTTATCCAAAATCAAATTTTTCCTAGGAAAGGGGACTTTTCTTCTGTGAAAAATCAATATATCTACTTGGTTTATCTACTGAAAAGGGGTTCAAGGTAAATTTATGTAGATATCTTGCAATGCACATGAATGAGATGATAAAACCTTCATGAAAAACTGATTTCTTTTTTTCTCCAAGTATGATCTCAGCTGTGCTGAAAGAAAAAGGTTATATAGATAAAGGCGAAGCATCATTTTCTGAGTGCAGTGGGATCTACCTTATTAAATAAATTTTTAAGAGAATGAAAATCAATGAATCCATGTAAGAGATAATGGTTTGGAGATGAAGATAAGATCTATGAAAAGTTCAATCCAATTGATCATCAAAAAAGACCAAAGAATATGGTTGATCTTGGTCTGTGACCAAATGAAGAGGTTGTTTACTATTCAGAAGAAGAATAATAGAATGTCACTCTAGTTAGAGATTAGATATTCCTTATTGATGATAGGAGTGATCCTAACAGAACTGGAATTTTTAAATGTTTTTCATTTAAGCCTCCTAGTCCTCCATTTACCTTACCCTATGATGATCCCACTCTTGAAGATAATGGACATGGGAAGACATAAGTCTCAGGCAGAGTGGAATATGTATGTATATCCAGTGTCTCTAAAGAATAATATGAAAGTGAAAATAGTGAAAGTGTCAGTGGTAGTGAATACGAAGAAGGTGAAAAATATAGTGATAAAAATGAAAATTAAGAACATGTCTCTTGACATGATGATGATAAAAGTAATGGGGTGATAATGATAAAGGTAAATTTTTTGAAATTATTGAATCTTTGGATCAGGCTTGGTTAGAGGGACCTCCAAAAGTTGTTTTTGAAGTTATATAATATCCTGAAGTTGTTGCTAAATTGGATTCTCAAGATATTACTATACCACCTTCGGTTTATGAAATAATAAAACCTCATGATGAAGATGTGAAACTTGTATGGAAAGCTTAGATTGAGGGGTAACATATAGAAAGTGAAAGTCAAGCAAAAGATTATTATTTACTTGGAAGATTGAGGCTTGATACTCTTACTCCATTGAATGATGATATAATGGCTTAATGGGTGAGGAATCTTTGGTATGTGGCACTGAGATTAGACTATGAATATTTAGATGATGAAGTGTTTGTACTTGCAGAAAAAGAACTAGTCACTGAAACCCTTTCTAGTGACTATGTAACTAAGAAGTATTTTGAAAAATTCTATGAAGATATATGTTCATCAATATGACATTAAGTAAAATCTCAGATGAGATATGAGATTAATGAAGTGATTAGAGAAAACACTGATCTGACTAATAACCAAAAAGTTGTCTGGTATATAGCTGATGGTGTAAAGAAACTTGGAACTTCTAGTTCTACTCCTACCTTAGAAATTGTATATAAAGCTAATGTTTTTTAGTCTCACAGATGGTGAGAAAGTAAATTCATCAAAATTTGATTATAACTATAGAAACCATTGTATAAAGCAACACCAATCTTGGGAATGAGATAAATAAGTTAACTATTGTGATCGATTATTTTAGAATTGAGTACATAACTAAAATAGAGAGTGTCATAAATGGACTTGAAGATCTTTTCTATCATCTTAAAGTTCGTGAAATTTCCAAACTGAGAAAGGAATTGATGGAAATTGTGAAATCTTCTTCAAACACAACTCCTACTACAATTCCTTCCACATCTGGTCTTACCTCTTAGTCTCTGGGTACTAATGTAATCTGAACTGTTGTAAAAGTGGATCTTAAAGCTCTATTTGAAACCTATAGCTTGGGAATCCTAGAAAATATTGAGATAAATAGTGATCGTGTGCATGATATGGTCAGATTATATACAAAATAAGCATCTTCCACTCAAGAAGAACTTACAAAAGGGATAAATTCCTATTTCTACCAGATTTACCCCGATCACAAGTTGACAAGTCATTTTATGTATTTAGAAAAAAATATGACTTTACCCCCAATTAAAAAATCATTCAAAGAATAATTCAAGAAATTTAAGGACTTCACTCTCCTGATGGATAAATTTACAGAGAATAAGGATGACTTTGAGTAAACAATTAAATATAGTGGTGATATTATTGAGGATTTCATCACACTATTAAAACCATATATCTGTGTTTAGAGTGAAGATATTGTTATTCCAGTTACAAATTCTCTTCACTCTAACTAGAAAGTGACTTCCTCTCCAATGTCAGTTGCTCAATACTTGACCAAAATCCAGCCTATTATCACAGAACGACCTCAAACTCGGCTGTTCTCCCAGCACAAACCAAGCCTTGCACAAACTTTTTCAAGAGGAAAGCATTTTCCTCCACTGAAGATTTATATTGATGCTCATGTTTCTCCGCCATCACCTAATAGACCAACCATTGATCTATCTGATAAGTGGAAGGAACCCCTTGTCCCTCTTATGTAGTGTGGACTGATTCTTTTCGATAGGGTTGAGTGCTTGGAATGTTTTTCTTTCAGCGTACTTTGATTATGAATGAAAATTCACTTTTTCCACTTTTTTACTAATCCCAAAAGGGGGAGAACATTTTTATGAATTATTATTTGTGTATTTTAATCTGATAAATTTCACATCCCATAATTATTTTTAAGCATATTCATCTTTATGGGAGCTAATAATTTGAATGTTTTCATTAATAATTTTCTAATGGTACTTAATAATTCCATGATTTGTGATCATGAAAAAGGGGGATATTGTTGGACCATAGGAGATTGTTGGACACTATATCTAACTATAATGGTTTTAATTATCAAAAATCATGTCATATATTAATATATAAGCAATCTCACGATAGACCCTAAATTATGTCAATGTTTATCTTGTATATCAGATCATTTCAATCATATAACTAATTATGTTTGTTTAAGTCTAAATAATCGTATAACTGATTATCTATGTGTCATTATGGGTATTAACACTTTCTGAAATTGTTTTACTATATGAAATATATAACATCTAAAATTATTTAAGTACGAGTCACTGACACCAAAAGAAGAACTGAGTCACCAATAGAAAAATGACTTACCGAGGCAGATGACCTACATGCACATATGAATTACCGACACAGATGACCTACTGATGCATTTGAATGACTGATGCAGATGACCAACTGATACATATGACTCAACAATTCAAATGACTCACCGATGCATATGACTTACCGACGCAGAAAACCTACTGATGCAATCGACCTACGACCAGTACAAGTGACATATCGATGCATAGTGCTACTGACACAAGGACTCGGTGATATTTTAAATGAATCGTTGATGTAATGAGTGCACAAAATATGGAAATACTGACATAATGACATAAAGACGGGTTGAGTCACCGACAGAAGGATATACTGATAGATAACTCACCAATAGACCGAATCACTGATAGACGAGTCACTAATAGACTATTTGAATTTTCATTTCAGAATATTATTTCTAACGGTCATATTTGAGTCATTTAATGACACAAAAATATTTAATAATATTTTTTAGGACTTTTAACAGATAGTAAAAAGTATGATGAACCTATACATGTGGAGAGAACACGCTATTTGTCGGCCCTCAAGTATAAAAAACATTTTGTAAGAGAGAATAAATACACAACACACAGACTAGAGAACATAAGAGAAGTGTGGTGTGCCTGCGTGTGAGACATACTAAAGAACATCCATGACCTTCATGAACCCATTGTAAAATCAATGAAGAACACATGAGGAAATCTCAATTGAGTAGAACATAAAATTGAAAAACCACTTCAGCATATCAAATATGGAGAATGATATACCAACAGAACATTACTTCTACCTGGAGGCCACAATACAACACTCTGTTTTTGTGTCAATATCCATAAGAGGACTCAAATCTCAACTCAACTATATCTTAAAGAGTACCGAGATTCATCTCAAGACACATAGATCTCTCTAACTCTTTTATCATAGTTATTTTCTCTATTGTGCACTTTTTACATACTTTTGAGGAGTGTGTGTATCTATCTGTAGAGAACACACCATATCCTGTATCAAACTGGAGGATACAAGATATCATACACTCAAACCTTATTATATATTTTTACTCCCATGGATAAGTGTAGAAGAGGTTCACGTGTGACCTGGTAGTTTTTACCCAGGAAGAACTATGGTAGGGGTCTCATGACCTGGACAGCTTGTAGGCTATTGTGAACCCTATTCCAGGGTTTGGATCAAAATATTTAATAATTTCACATACATGGTGTTGGGTGATCACTATGTGGAGAGGATTAAGTCTCTACTAGAGATTGAAACTCTTATTTCATTTCATCTATGTTTTTATTTTTAGTTTTACTCAGTTTTATCACATATTTCATAAAACAAAATTGAACTCTAATAGTTAGTCTTAGAGTGTTTTTGTAACAATATTTACATATTAGGTTAGTCTAATTTTTTTTATTAATTATCAAATATATATATAACTGAGAACTAATCACTCTTTTTAGAAATTAATCATACAATCAAGCTTCTATAAATTCACTACTAGATAATAGGTTAGTTGACTTATAAATTTGGGGGCATTTCAAATAATACCTTTTTAATAAAATCTTTTTTATATACTCAATTAATACCCTCTTGAGTACTCTACTCTGACAAACACATCATTTTTTCTCATATTCTTATAATCTATCCCTTGATGACATATTTATATTTTTTCCCTTACTTGTAATTTTAGCTCACCCTTTTCTTTTGTTTCCATTGCCCAGGTTATGAAGATGAGTATAATTTATGAAAAATTCTAAAAGAGGGTCTAAAAGCATTCAATTATGGATAATGGTTCACAAGTTTGTAAAATAAATTTCCTATGTAACTGCTTCTCAAATACACTAAACCAAATGATTATTTGAGTTATATGATATTATTCTGATATGTAATGTTATAATTATTGTTAAAATGTAAAATAAAGTTTTGACTATCTTGGGTACTCTTAACAATTTCATTGATTTATAGTCATACAGTAAAGATATTTCCATTAAATTTTATGATATGTGACTAGAAAATTATTGTGCAATTTTAGGTTATGCAACTTGGGAATCCTTATCATAAAAGGGGAGACAAAAACCGATTAAGTGGTTCTTATGCATAATATTCTATTGTTATGATAATTAATAAAGTATCAATAATATATTACTAATGAGGATATAATATATTTGGGGTTTATACCTAGTTTGGAGGCTAGATTTTGAGTGCCTACTTTATTTTATTTCATGTTTGAGCAATAAAAGAAAACTAGACTCACAAGGGATATGGCCTTGTGATGAAGACATGTTGGTGATTACACATTGGGGTTTACCATATAGGGGAATGGATCATTGAGTGGACCTGGGTGGTTTCCTTCTATGATGCCACAATGTTTCCTACTACATAGGTATATCCACAATCAATCATGAACTCGTTAATTATATTATTATGATAATTCATTGCTGAGTACTATATAGTAGATCATGTATAATCCCCACTCAATCATATATTGTATTTATTTTCACAACATGAATGTCCTAGACACACAATATAAAACTACAAGATAATGACCTATTCGAATTTCATAAAACTACAAGGAAACATCCTTACTATATTATGATAAATTTCATGACACGGTCTCACCACATGAAATTAAGATGATAAACTCTAACTACATGGCATTTGATTTAAATTAATCATGATACAAAAGAATCTTCACTATGGTCTAAACCCAATATCCAAACCTAATATCTAAATCCAAAACTTAATTAGTCTATATGCTCTATGAAATTATTTCTATCTTGTTGAAGGTCCATATTCCCTATAGGTAATGCCATATCCTTCTCATCTAGTCCATATTTCATGGAAACCTTATTTTTTAAGATCTATTTATGATAGGATCATATCTTTTTCACTGGGTCATATCCCCAAGAGTGAAACTAACTATATATCTCATGTGTTCATATCCCCCCATGAAACTATATAGAACCTCATCATGCAACATTCTCTTTGAGGTCAATAAAGGAGGGTAGCTCATGTGTAAGTCATATACCAACCATTACTAAACTCTTTTCTCCTTGTATCATATATACCTTGTTTTTATGAACATAAAATTAACTGTGATGATCCTTTCATACAACCTAGAAAGTTACAATGTGTCCTAGTAAGTGGAAATAGACAATTTGGGTTATGTTTCCTTTTTTATGGATACACATGAATCCCTTATTATGGCCCTAATATCAACACCAAAAATACTTACCACCTCTCCAGATGAAGATAAATTCAATAGTTCGCAAATATTTTTAATGGAAACATAAGTTAATGAATGAGAGAATGATAAATAAACTCTAATACATATATATGGTCAAACTGATGTATGTTGATAAGAAATTTCTAGCAGAAAGGTATGCAGTCCCCCAGTGATATTTGGTAAGGATTCAAGATAATGAATTTAATATATATGAGATCCTCAGAGTCCGAAATAAATCACCATAAAATGGTGTGTATGATCCCAACATCCTATCCTCTCAACCAATATGAATTCTGAGGCATCATTGTCCTGAAACCCTAGTTACTTATTTCCTATGAAATGTATGAATGTAATTATGCTCATGTCGAACCATCATGGATGTGGAAGTCATTGGAGTTTCCCAAATTTTTCCCATATTCCAGAAAAAAAACAAATTATTTGAATAAAAAAATATCAAACCCAACATAATGGTTATGAAAAGTAATTATTTAGATACCATGAATTTGTGGAAGGTGTAATGTTCTCACCATTCATTGTGATCATGGAGTAGGCTCCATTGGAGAAAAAACAATGTATGGAGTATGCCTTTTCCCATTTTGGATTGATTATTAGAGTATTATTCCCTAGCATCATCAATGTTTTTAGAGCCAATAATATCCCTCTAATGGGAAAAAATGGGACGTGAAAATTTTTAATTAATGATGGTGTGATCTGGTTCCGATGGATTTTGAGGTTGTGTATTGTGCACAACCTTTTCTCATCAAGTTATTCTAGTTTATCTAGACCTATTTGAAACTTATAGTCTCTAGATAACTAGTTTCAAATAGAAATGAAAAGTGAGGTAATTTGAACCTAAATAACAAGGACTAGTTATGTCCTGTATATAAGTGAATATGTGGTTACATACATAGTAGTGCGGGTTGTGGTGAGATAATCCCACAAGGCATGAAGGATTTTTTCTCAAAAAGACTTATTATATTTTCCACCATCTTATATAGAATTTTTGATATATTTTTTTATGTCCTCCATCTATATATTCATTGCTTCATTGTAGCATTATGAGTGGTTGGTCAAGATGTTATATTACTGATATAGAACTTTCAAATCGGAAGAAAAAAAACTAGGGCCATTGATTACCAATATTGTGTGAGAGACACTAAATCTGGAATTGATGTTTGGTTTCATGATGTTGATTATATATTTTTTACCAACATCTTTTAGGTATATATCCTTTCCTCCCGTTGGAGAAGAAATTGATGGTAGTAAGTATGTACATAAATTTTCTAGCTATATCTAGGGGATATAGCCCCATGATATTAATTCCCCAAATGGAAAATGGCGCAGAGTATATGGAAGTATTCATTAACTTAAGGGAATCTTGAATGAAGTTTCCATGTATATGTCTAGTATAAAAATTACTGAATAACCCTTCATAATCCTACATTATTGAGGGCTAGAAATACCCACCTATCCTAATTTTTGACAAGAGTTTTCTCCTTTATTGATGATCACCACATGTGATTGAATTGACTTCCTGTATAATGGTGAGAATATTCCATAATTCAAATAATCTAATAATTACTCAATAAAATCCTCATTTATAGAGGAATTTCTAAGAGTTGGGTCCATTATAGAGGATGGATTTCAACACACCTTGATGAACTAGTATTTTCTTAGCTTGATCTATTTAAATGATCTAATTTTGGGGGTAGTCTATTATAGGGGACATCCATATGACTTCAGGATAATTTAATGAATGTATATTCTCATCTCGATACAAGTAAGTGAATATTTCAATATATTAGTTCAAATTATTGTTGATCAATAGTTAGATCACCATGTGATGTGTGACACTGATGAATGTTTCATATTGATCTGAGTTAGTTAAGGGAGTGTCTAAATTATCCAATATAGTAGGAAAATCTTCTTGGGACTGGATAACATAAGATAATTTTGTTTTTAAATATAATTCAACAATCAATCCTCACACATAATAAAACCGGGGAATTAATTCCTTTTCATTAATTATATATTCATCATTTATTTTCTTGACTACCATATCAGATTATCCTTTAATATCCAGGTGAGTCCCTAATATCACCAGGTCTGTATCTAAGATTTTAATTAAATCATGGAATTCTACCTCATTTTTCATGCATCCTTCTAACAATATTATGGAATATGAAAACAAATTCATTATAGCTTTAGATGAAAAATGATCACCAAACTGACTTGGTTTAAATTTCGATATTTCAACTGTATTTCTATTGGGATTCTGGAAGCACCATCAAAGTATATTTCACATATATGAGAAGTATCTTGGACAGTAAATATTTTATCATCAAGAAGTTTTATATCCATTATCACATTTTATGAAGTAAAGTTTGATGAAAGGAAATTTTCTAGTTCTTTTCCATTAACTGATTTCGGCGATCTGAACCATATGTCATACTATTAAAGGATTACAGCCTAATTTTCTAAAAATCTAATCCGTATGGTAAAAATGAAGATATATTTTGATATAAATATATGGGATATCCAATACACCACATGTTGTTTTAAGTAGTGCATTACCTATTGAATTTTAAATGTTGACATGAATTTATTCTTCTCAATGATGAAATGTTAATTCTCAGCTTCCATAATTTCACTATTAAGGTAATAAAGGATATTTTATTTTTTTGGATCATTTATTTGAACAAAGAGTCCTCCAAGAGATGATTTATATCTTCAACATATAAGATGAGGTGTTTTCCCACCACTAGTGACGTTAATACTGGTGGGTTTCATAGATATCACTTGAGATTGTACAAATATTCATGAAAATTTTTATCCCACTAGTAAGTGGCCCCTTTTTCATCAACTTTTTAAAGGTTATGGACTGGCTATCAAGGTTGGCTATAAAACACATGGTATATACAAGGTTTTTCAGAAGTACCATTTACACCTTAACATTACGAGGATGGGTCATACTAAGTATATTTTTGTTCTTCTCAAGATCCACAATGATGTCATGATGGAATACCTAAAGCTATTAAATTTCATGATGTCACCATAAAATCACATTTCTAGGGGTTCATTTTTAAACTATGTTGTTGATATTTTTTGAGGACTATCTTCACATCAGTAAAATGGTCCCAACAGTGAATGGATTTAACAATCAGGACATCTATATAACAACCAATAAACTTTTCTAGTAATTATTTCAAGACATTATGCATAAATTTATAGAATGTGGAAATATAATTCTTCAAACCCAAGGGAATTACTTGATAACAACAAAATATTTGGGGAACCCAAAAGTTGGTGTCTTATACATCACCATGGACTATCTAGATCTATTTGTAACCATAATATCCATCAATGAATGATGTTTATTTTCTTATAGTAGTTTCATCAATCATAAGTTCAATGGATAGAACAAGAAATTCATCCTTTAAGAATTTCATATTAATACCCCTGAAGTAAATGAAAAATTTGATCTAACTATTTTTCTTATTGACCATAACCATGTTGTCTATCCATTTAGGTACTAAAAATCCATAAAAATATTTCCATGATCAACTTATCAAATTAAACCTCAACATTAGTGTTATTGGTAAGATGTATTCTCCTTACTAATTATTTGAAACCATGGTGATCCCCTAGTAGGCCCAAATGATGGGTAACCACCTCAAGATTTAATATAGGATCTCAGTATAGATCTAGGAAAAAATATTCAATAAAATTTTGTGAAGTAGAATATATCTCTCTTTATCTTATAAGATCACGATGGCACTAATCAATGTGGGTCAAATAATTTTCTTCATACTAAAATTCCTCTCTTTGATTTTATCAATGGAAATCAAGTCTCCTTATTCAAATATTGGTGTGTAATCTCTAATATACTCCTCTTCCTCTTACTCCATGTCTGTATCATTAGGATCAAGAGATACAAGGGATTCTTTGGATCTTGAAAATAATATGGGTGATATCTTAACTCCTTGAGATAATGAGGATGTGTTTTAATAAAATTAGGGTGTTGATGTAGTTTCATCATTGTTAAAGGATTCCTTGACAAATTATCCTCCCTCTCCATCATCATCAGGGATAAGAGAGGTTCTGATGTCATGATATTCATGTGAAGAAATGATGGGATATCCATTAGTGTACCATCATTAGAGGAATTTTTATCTTCCAGATAATCATATCTACATTTTTGTGTGTTTTGTTCAACTAATAGAATCAATATCATGAAAATATTAGTAAATGTTCCCATATATTGTGCTCATTTATTTATATGTTTTGGATCATTATCCAAAAAGACCTGCATGTCTATGTGACCTATGGGATTTGAAATTATCATCTCAATATGTTTGATATATAAAATGTGGTCTCCACATATACTACTATATAGATTGAAAAGTGAATCTTACATTAAATTTGGGTAGTGATTCAGATAGAATCAACCTTTATTAACTTATTTCATTCCATATTATAGATACCTGGGTCCATGTATTGAGATTAAGAGGAATTAAAAGAATCATTTTCACCATATAGTACCCTAACATATCTATTAATAGAATATTTCTAGTAGGGGTGGTATGATGATGGAACATTCACATGTGTATGAAGAAATAATCTCCCTAGAAATATATTTAATGTCATGAATTCACAAACCATTATTAATTTTGAGTCATATATGATATCTCTAAATTGTTATCTCATCTTGACCATTCTAGGAGAATTGTTCTCCCTTTTGTCATATCTCTGTATTTTCATGCTAGATGGGGACAAGTAAACCATGCTATGAAATAATAATTGGGGCTTCCAGACTGGTGTGATAATTATTCCAAATCCATTTCTTATCAAGGATTGATGGACATCTATGTTTTCCATCTTTCCATACTCATAGAGAGGCCTGATCTGTCCAAATATAGTATCATGATAGTATTATTATAATAAAGTATTGACAATGTGAAATTCGTATACATGAGTTTCTATATGGTAAATGTTTTCTATAATAACCTCTACCTAGAATTCTCAAGGACTTGATATTTCCTCAATGAAAACTCCTCTGAGTTTATTTGAGAGATGAAGTGCATCTAGAATTGAGAGTTCGATCAAGAAAACATCTAATTGTTTGATAATGTCGTACTTTTGTAACAAGGGACTATGCTTATTTACATGAGGTTATTCTAGGTATTTAATCTGTAATTATGGGGTTTTTTATATAGTAAACTTCCCATCCTAATCGGAATTAGTGGGATTTAGTTTTTTCTATAGATCAGATTGAACATTCTTACCCACATTCTGATGTTGTCTAGAAAGCTATATATTTGTTAACCAATCCTCCAAGATGATATGATGTAAATTAGACATGGAATATTTTTCAGTAAACTAATGAAATCATTGAGCCCACTGGTCTCTAAAACCCTTATTCCTCTTTGTGATGACCTTATGGAATTATCGTCTTAGTGATGGTCACCCACTCCCCCTTGGTTACCAGGGGGTTTTCTAACATCATCTACTCACTCATATCCCTTTATCCATTTCACAAATTTATATCCCCTCCTTAATTTTACATCAATTTTTCTAGGCCCAAAATTCCACATGCTCGATGTTGATACCCACTAGATCCCTCTCTCCTTACAGATGTTTTTTGAGGACTCTTTCCTTTTTGGACTTTTGTTGGTTGGTCACTTTGGGAAAGGTCATTCATCGATAGGATCATCAATTCCACTTAGGTATTAAAGGAACATTTTTATTCTTGACTCCCAAAATTTTCTTATATGAATTTTGGTTGAAGATGACTTCACTTTCTCCTAGTCCCTACCCCTATGACCCATCAATGGATCACATTTCTCCCTTTTCATATGGACTTAAAAATACCACATTAACAAGGACCCATCTTATTTCTAGATTTGTATTAATTTACTAGAGATACATCTCCTCATCCAAAATATAGAAATCCTTTAGATGCTCAACAATCTGGTAGGTCACTTCTTGTGCTTCAATTCCAAGTCCAAGTTTATGGTCTACCCAATTGATCTGCATATCTACGTCATGGTTAATGTGTCAAAACCCCTAGTTTTAGCTACTAGAATTGAATTTGGAGAAGAGTTTTTATTACATCATGTGCCATTGTTTTAATCTTGGAGTGACCATTTCTATTATTACTTTTGGTTAATACATCTAAAATAGGCATGTTGTTGATGGAAATTTAGTGATGGTCCAACCAGGTCCCCTACTTTGGTTGTGCCCGATCAATCGAAGTTGATTATTCCCTGGTTCAATGGTGTAACAACATATAAACTACTTTAGTATTCACTATGAACGCCTCAACTCCTCCATTTTCATTTGAACCATGTTTCATAGGACCTTCTTCTGGTCTACAGAAATGTTAAACTAATCTCCCCTCAAATGTAGTCAAAATTTTGGATGGGAGGACTGTCCCTCCAAACCTATCTGATGGATTTCTACATAATTACTCATATACAGAAGTGGTAGATATGGAAGTGGTCTCACACCATGTTATTCTAATCTTGAGAATAGTTGATATAGTTTTTGGTGTAGGAGTGAAGATTCCAAACAAATTTTCACTTCTTATTGACAACTATTTATACATTGAGATGGAGGTTCCTTCTACCTCAGAGGGCATCGATCATGAATCAGAAGAAATTTATCACAAATAATTAGATATTAACCCATATAAATATATTAAAAAATTCTTTAGAAAAAACATGAATAATATGAATAAGGGAAAAGTTGACCTGGTGGGATTTCTGGTTAACAAAAGTATGTGATGCAGGGCCAAGAAGAACTGATCCAAAAATCCAAATCCCATTGTCACCTGGTTACTAATTAAAACTCTATTTCGTGGGCTAGTAAAGGAGGTGGGAATACCTTATGAAAATATCCATATCATAAAGGTGGTTGGAGACTCAAATAATTTATATAATCTAGGTAATCCGATCCAAAAAATTATGGAAATTTAGGAATCCAATGATATATCTCCCATGAAACAAGTTGGTTCAAACTCCACAACTGCAAAGGCTCAAAGTGATCATGGAAAAGGAGGTGATAATGGAGAATATGAGGTCTAAATTTTTAGTTTATATATACTTGTTACATACAAATAGAAGCTGGATGGTGAATTTTTTGAAATTAATGCACCAAAAGAATAAATTTCCCAAATTTATGAAAGATCGATTATGTGTTGTCTCAATGCTAAAAAATTTACATGGATCAATTCCTAAAACAAAATTATTTATTATGGGTTAAAGAAAATAAAATATCAATATGTAATAATTCCACAAGGCTTGTAAAAAAATAGAAACTTTCTTTGAATATATTAGTAAAGATGAACTAAAAATGTCAGACATTCATTGTGTATGGAGATTCCACATGGTAAATAAAACTAACTAGTTTAAATTTTCCAATAATTTTTTTTTGATTTTTTTTGAAGTTTAATCTCTTAAAAATTATTTCTTATTTTTGGGTTCCCACTTTTCCCAAAAAAGTGTTTTTAATAAAAAATACAATTTTCAGTCATTCATTGATCTTGGTTGACCACCATCCTTTGTGTTTTTTCTGTATATATGACATCATTTGTAATTCTACAATATTTTCATATTATTTTTTTAAAATAAATACTATGATTAACATATCACATCACATGAAATATTAAACTAAAAAATCAACATTCATTAAAATAAAATTAGTAATTTTGATTGTTATCATAAAACTATTAAATTAGAGAGTATAAATGAGAAAAACCACAGTATGAAAACTATATAGAATGGAAAAGTGATGACATTGAGCAGTATGAGTCTTACTACTAAGGCTCACCTATATGGTCTTGGAAAATATGTGGAGTTACATGGGTTTTCCCTAGAATAATTCCAATCAAACTATAATACATATGGTAGGATAGAAATCATATGTGATAGAAGTTCATTCTTGTAGAAATTTCCATGAGATCCATGCTAGATAAACCACCACCAGTAATGACTATCAAATATAGTCTTATTATTATGTCTTATACGAAGATATTGAGAATTTATATAAGTATGAATCAGTGTAATATAAAAATTTAATTAAAATGTAATAATTTATTTCAAAACATTTAAATTTAAATAAAAATAAATTTTATTTTTATTACTAATTCATTGATAAAATTCAATTAATGTAGCTAAATAACTAATAATACCATTTTATCATAAGATTTGTTTTCTAAAATTAGGTTTTTATGCAATTTAAGAAACTAAATATATTATATATAAAATCAATTTTTGGTAAGAATAATATATTAACAAAAATATAATTAGTAATTGATAGGAAATAAGAATAATAACACTAAAAATTTTAAAAAGTTACTTTCCTATGAAAATAATTTTAATTATATTTTTATGATTTTTTTAAATGTAAAATTTTCAAAATTTTTAATATAAATATTACTTAATTTACTATATTTTTTGAATTATAATAATATTATTATCTTAGGATATATTTTTGGGACTATTTGAAAATAATTGATTTCAGGTGAATTGTGGGAAATACAATTTATACTAGTACTATAGAGTTTATGACTATATTATTAAGAAAGTATGACATAAAAATAGAAACAAAATTATCCATTTCGAAAAAAATTATCTAAATTATTAAATAAATAATTTAAAAATACTATGTTGAATTTTTAAGACTTTTGTTTTACATTTTCAAAACATAAGTAATCATTTATCGTAATAAAAAAGATTATTCATCATTTTATTTTAGTACAATTTTCTCAAAGATGGAATTTGTTTTTGGACTTTTTTTATATCCAAAAATAATATTATGTAGTAATAAACCAATTAATTTAATTGTAATAAAAAACATTAATAATTTAATATTAAACATAATTTTCTATGATTAAAAATACACTTTTTTTCTAAAAATAGTTTTCACATGTTATACATTATAACATTAATATTTATTCTTATCTCACTGAGAAATGTTTTTTGATAAAAGAAATTTAATATTTTTAATTAGTATATCTAAATTATTTTATAATTCACATTTTATTTTTTGGAATTAAAAGTAAATTACATTGGTCAAAATTTATTACCACAATAACAACACAAAAACGATAAAAGTGAAAATCTAAGAGTAAATTAGCTAAAAAATCTTACAGAAATGTCACTAAATTACTGTTTGGGATTTCAATGAACAAAAAATTATCTCCTCTAAATTATTGTCCAATTTGGATTACACATTCCATGTAAACCATGACTTCCTTTTATATATGGATGTCACTGTTTCATGTGGGATTTTGTGATGTGGAATGGATTCTACTTATTTCGTTACCATTGTAACATTTCCCTGAAACTCCCAATGGTACCCTATCAATATATGGGCATGGATCTACATTCCAAAGTCCAATGATTATCTGGGTTTTCAAGACCAGTGACTCTTGGGGCCTCGCATTGGATGAGAGGATGGGAGGCCAGGCTCCTCACACCATTGGGGGGGGGGTTATTACTAACTCTAGGACTATATTATATATTTAATACATGTTGGTGAATATCTCCCTGATCCCAATGTGGGACTGGTTACCCTAAAAAATCTGGATATGGGTTAACTCTCATTTACATGCAATAGACTGGAATCTATTTTGTGAATCCATCTATATGTATCATAGGTTCTTCATCAATTTCCTATAATGAGAGGTCTCTTATATGATGAAACCATATGACCAAGTGTTATTGGATAAAATCCTTCTTATAGAGGCAGTTGGTATTATGAGGATGAGATTGAGCCATTATGAGGTTCACTACGTATCCTGGTTATTGCCGGAATCAAAATCCACATAGTTTTGCTGAACTGTATAGTTTAACGTAATGCAAAAAGACTAATATGGGGGACGTCAAAATGCTAAATATTTTTTTCTCGAGTCTAGAAGAGATGTCCCACATATCCCAGTTATGGTGGGAATCATATTTCTCAATGTTCTTTTGTGTTGGGACTTATACACTAAGGCTGCCCTGGTGAATGGGTGTTTGATATTTAATGTGGTGTTCATTGCATCCCCCTAATCCCACATGTGCCATGCCCATTGTGGGAAACAAGGGAGAGTGCATGATCATCCTCATGGAATACGGATACATGATTTGTATATTTGGGATTTCCTTGGAGTGATTGATATAGATCTCAAGCCTTTAAGAAGTTGTCCTACGTATCCCAGTTATGGATGGAATTAGAGTCCGTGTAATTCTCCTAGAGATGTTCGGTCTTACACACTGAGGCTGCCATGGTGAATGGGTGTTTAATGCCTAATTAGGTGTTCATTTCATCCCCCTAATCCCACATGATCCATGCTCGTTGAGAGAAATAAGGGGGAGTGTATCATCAGCCTCACGACATATGGATGTGGGATCTGCATATAGGGGCAGTCCATAAAGTGTTTTTTATGGAACTAGGTCCTTTTTTAGTCATCCTAAGTATCCTGATTATGGAGGGAGTAATATTCCTCGTAGTTCTTCTAGAGATTCCAAGGATTACACACTAAAGATGCCCTGGTAAATGGGAGTTTAATGCCTAATAAGGTGTTCGTTTCATCCCCCTAAGTCCACATGAGCCATGATCATTGTGAGAAACAAGGGGGAGTGCATGATCAGCCTCGTGGAATATGGATACGGGATCTATGTACTGGGGAAGTCCTTGGAGTGTTTCATATGAAGATTAGGCCTTCAATGAGGCATTCTACGTATCCTGGTTATGGTGGGAATCCGAGTCTTCATTGTTCTTCTAGAGATATTGTGGCTTACACACTGAGGCTACCCTAGTGAATAGCCCTCCTTATCTAGAAGGTGTTGCATGACCCTATTAGCATACCCTGGAGGTCATTGCGTGACTTGGATCGATACATGTGGAGGAAATCATGAAAGCCCTAGTGAAATGGTTAAAGGGGTGTCACGTGTCTTTTCTAAAACCTTGGAGGGCAATGAAAGACTAGGTCGACATGTCACTAGGGTGTCTCATGTCTTGGATGACACCTAAGGGGGGAACCTCAAGATTAGGCCGACATGTCCGGGGGGTATCGCAAGTCTTGGATGACACCTCGGGGAGACATCATGGTACTTGGCCGTTATTTCTAGGGGTACATTGTGGGAGCCTTATTTTCATCTCTAGATAAGTCATTGAGAATTAGTTGACATGAATGGGTGTCGTTACATGAGTCAGGCGGTGCATCCAAAGGATATCTCATGTCCGGGGTGAAGAATATAGAGGGTTCACATGATCCAAGTGGTGCCCGTTATGGGTCCACAAGACTTTTCCTAACATGTCTGAAGCATTCTTAATATCCCAAATGACATGTCAAAGGGATTTCATGAGGTTCGAGTAGTGTGACTTGGCACCATCCCATGTTATTGATTGACATATGTGAAACATGCAGACTTCTGCGATCATGCCTTCTGCTTTGGTATTCCCCTTTGAATCCTTTTTTTAACTTGTATTGTGACAGACTTATTTTGGTTCATGGTCAATTTTTTTGGGTCTCATGTGATCTAAAGGATATGTGATATGGTCTTTGCATCTCTCACCAGAAGTCATTCACATTATATTTTTTATCACACGGAGGTCATTATACCTGGTGCATGACTACTCTGGTGATCAACTGGTGTATTACCTAGATGAAAGTTGACCGGTCACGTGAGGAGATGCGTCCAGAAGCCTAGAGTCGGAGTGTAAACATGCATAGCCACAGTTTGGGTCCAAACTTCTAGCGTCCGATCAATCAACCAATGAACGCACCAACCATTTTTTCGAGTTGGAGTAGAGAATGTATAGGCATAGCCATCCGTGTACTCACATTTTTGTGTGGGGAATCTAGTACGATTCCAAGCTGGAGTCAATGTGGGGCCTGACGTTACACGGTTTTTTGAGTCTCTATAGTGGACCCAATCAAGGGTGCCACCTGATTTTCAGTGGCCGCAAGTCCATCTGTCCTTTTTTCGGATTATTGTCAACTATTGAGAACTTGTTCTTTGAAGGACTTCCATTTCGTCATTTCAACATGTCCGTGGGTCTTCTTGAGATCCAAATAACCATCAGAAAGAATTCACAATTGCTTGGATGGATTTTCTCAGGGTCTCGTGAGAAAAAACTAAGGGTGCACTGGGTGCATTAGATGCACTTTAGTGACCGCAAACTCTACTCGCCTTATCCATTACTATCTCCTTTGTTTTATGTGATGAAGCTCGAGATTCATAAAAGATTGAATATATGTTATGGAGGGTATTTTTTCTATTTTTTTGGAGATTCATCATGTGACCAATTGGGGTCATATGGTGGTGCATGAGAATCCCATGAGAAAACATATTTGTTTGTCCTTAAAGCATCATGTAGCTACCTGAACATGTACAATGTATTCCATGTAGTGAGGCTGCCAAACCGGAGGGACTTATCAAGAAAAGGTATTCATGAAATTTAGGTTTTGGGGTGTCTCATGGATTTCTCTAGGTGTGTGTTTTGTTTCTTTCAGCGACCATTGACAACACCCACCTCCTCCATTTTGATCCCCATTGTTTTATGTGACACGGGTTGGGAGGTATGCAGGTTTGTTCGAGTAAAATATGTGACTTTTACTTTATTTTCTAGTAGTATAACACATGAACAATGTAGATTATATGACATTGTGCAAGTATTGTGGACAAAACCATGTGTCTATCCTTATTGCATCGCAGAATTGTCCGGAGGTTTCCATGTGGGGCGACTAATGAACCGAAGGGGTTTTGTAAGGCACACCAGATAGGTTGTGGTGCGTTACATGTCTTCAGGGGTGCACCGCATGTACTTCACTGACTGTGAGCCCCTACATCTTCTTAGTTATCAATTTAATTATTTCTGATGAAGGTTCATAAGACTCAAGAGTTTTCTTGGATATCATCTAGAGATTTTATTCCTCCCAATGATGATTTGTCAAGTGATATGTGTAACCCCTGAGGTTATCATCTTTAGAATGTCGCTTCTCTTGATTTTATAAGGATTCCAGATGGTTTGTTAGGTACTTTCCAATGAAAAACCACACATACTGGGGGATTCTTATCCAGCAGTCACCGATCGGCCACTAGTGAACAAGGGTGCTTGATGAGGAGGTCTCCATGGGGCTTATCCCTGGTTATGCATATTGTGTGGATACTTAGTGTGACCATTTATTGGTCACAAAATCATTAGTCTTTAATCATCCTCTTCTTTCTTTCTCTAGTGGGTAAGATAATATCCGCGTTCATATGTTTCTTCCTTTGTTTAGTGGTTTTTCTAATTCTTATTTGGCTGGTGTCAAGAAATAAACCCCCTCATGAGTGACGTCTGAGGGGATAAGGACTCAACCCTAAGGATAACTAAATGCCTGCCATAGTCCTTGGTGGTGTCGCAAACACATGATCTCGAGTGATGTTTAGCCTATCAAGAGACCTTTGTAATTCCATGAACCGCCTATATACTGGGGAGGTGTGGAGGACATTTTATTCCATTGGCCGCCTCCTTCTCTAGAGCTCTCATGCTTTTTCATATTCGTGGAGAGCGTCTTAAGTGAGATATGGTCGTCTATTGGGCCTCATGGAAATTGTCACAATCTTTATTTTAGGGTCATTATCTTGGGACACCTATTTCTTAATATTATGATTTCTTAGCTCAGATATTCTATTACTTTAGTTTAGAGTCATTTAGCTCATACCTTCTATTGATTTAATTTAAAGTCTTTTAACTCGGACATTTTATTTCTTTAGTTTAGGGTATTTTCTCTTGGACATTCTATTTCTTTAGTTTAGATTCTTTTATCTTTGAACTCATATTACTTTTGCTTAGTGTCTTTTAGATTGGAATTCTTGTTGCTTTAGTTTAGGGTCTTTTAGATTAGATTTGTTTTACCTTAGTTTAGGGCCTTTTAACATGGACATTCTTTTTTTCTTTAGTTTAGGGTCTTTTTGCTCAGACCTTATGTTTCATTACTTCAGGGCCTTTTAGTTCGGACCTTGTGTGTCTTTATTTTAGGGTCTTTTAGCTGGGACCATTATATGGCATTAGTTTAGGGTCTTATAGAAAAGACTTTATATTACATTAGTTTATGGTTTTTTAACTCAAACCTTATTTTTATTTATCCTAGGGTCTTTTAGCTTGGACCTTTGGTTGCTTTTTTAGGGTCCTTTAGCTCAGACATTATGTTGCTTTATACTGCAAAAAATTGTTTCCGGTTGGTCAGTTTGGGCCCTTGCATCAATAGCATGGCCAAGCATAGAGATCTCTTTTTATTTCTAGGGTCTATGAAATATTTGTGAAGGATCAAACATCAAGATGATGAATTTGGGTATGGAAGGAAGGCTATCCAGGAAGGGTTCTGACACCCTAGGGAAACATAGCTCATAATTCTGTAGCCTGAGCCCTGCACCTTGTGGTTTCGAATCACATGTTGTGAGCCATAAAAAGGTTCAATAATGGAGGGTCACATTCTGGATTTGAGAGTTCTTACAAAACATGGTGATGCAACGTCATGGATATTAGATCCACATGGATAGTATTATATGGAGAGTATAAATCATAATCCAAAGTCATCAGTTCATGAGGAAGGTATGGGAATGTCACCTTATAGGGAACCTATAACGCAATGGGGTGCTAGGTTCCTTTGTGATGATGTCAGGTTCACAAGAGTCATAAATCCCTTTACACAGGTCCAAGATGTCTCAGGTCGGTGGTTCCAAGTCCTCGCATCAATATCATGGCCAAGTCGAGAGATCTCTTTTCCTCTTCATGGGAAATGAATGATCTACGATGACCTGATATGATTCATATCATGAAGTGGGATATATGGAAAATTTTCGATACAAGAAGGGTTCGAGCACCCTAAAAATTGTGCCACCACCTATCGAATATATTCTCTCAGCGATGAGATGTGACGAATCATTTCTCTAATTATTTCTTGAACCAGGCGATCTAATGAGCATAGCTTAGCATTTACATGTGCTACAAAGTAGATCATATGATCTTTATTCCTTCTTTACATGTTCCTTAGTTTTTTCCTAAACTCTATGAATGAATATTTTAGCAGGCGGAGACTCAACTTTTGGCTAGGTCTCCCTTTTCGGGTTTCTGACATGACTGTTTTAATGTATTTTTCATTGGAAGTTTAAGGTCTTACGATGTGCACAATTATTTTCTAGATATTAAGGTCGCACAACTTTGACCAACATGTGAGAAGTTTAAGGCCATGCTACTTGGACCTAGTATGGGGATGTTACACAAGAGACTCATTAGGAAACCCAGGGTTAAGAGCACTACAACATCCTTCTGAGCGGGCGATGAAGATGATGTAAATCATGGATCAAGGTTCTCAGTTCATGAGTGATGATATGGGAAAATAATTCTAGGTAAATCCTATAACAAAATGGGTTGTGGGGTTCTACATTGGGGATGTTAGGATCATACGAATCAAAAAAACCCTTTATTCTAGGCCAAGATGTATCTGGTTAGTGGGTATGAGCCCTCACATCAATAGCATGGCCAAAAAGAGAGAACTATTTTCTTCTTCCAGGGAAGTAAAAGGTTTGTGATTACCCAAGATACATGATCCATGAAGTGTATAACATGGATGGAGGTGATCAAAAAGATAATATAAGCACTCCATTCCCTGGATAGTCGGGGTAATGATCTAGTGGTTCTTTGATAATGAAGGGTGATGGATAATGACATACAAAGTTTATTTTTATATAGTTGGGATGCTAATCTACATGCAGTTTAACTTCATATGGTAAGGACATGAGAAATTATGTGAAAGGAGGTAATGCTACGAGTGGACCCAAGGATGAGAACATGGGCATCACTACGTATCTCCTGGGAGTGAGAATCAATCCACACATAGTTATTTAAGGACCGTGCAGTTTAACATCATGAGATAAAGAATTAAATCCATTCAGTTTAACATCATGTGGTAAGGATGATGCGACATTATTTAATTTCATTTTCTAGGGACAGATGTAGCCAGTTTAAGGTCAAGTTATTTGGACCGTAAGATGGAGTACCTAATGGAGATGTGCAACATGGTGCCATGAAGTGACCTGACGTGAATGAAGAACAAGGAGGTCTCGTCCAAAACACACATCATTCTAAGATAAATCAAGACAATGGGGCTAAAGGAGGTTATAACCATGGATGGTCCTAAAGAAAAAATGTATGGGTGTTACTAAGTATCCCATGGGGATGAGAATCAAGCCACATGTTGTTCTGAGAGTTCCATGTAGTTTAACGTCATGTGGTCAAGACTTATTTTCATATAGTTTAACATCATGTGGTAAAGAAGAAGGTGTACCAATGTGAATTAATGGGGATATTGTGGTTAGGCTCACGACTATAAGTTTATGTGCCACTACATATCCTTTTCCAATAAGAATCAAACTAGACATAGTTCTTAAAGGACTGTGCAGTTTAACGTTATGAAGTAAGGACTTACTTCCATGAAGTTTAACATCATACACTAAGGATTAAGGTGGGAGAAAAAGGTACCAAAGGGGGTTTTCATGGAATGATAAAGAAAACATGACGTGAATGAGGACCAAATATATCTACACCATGCCATAAATCCTTGAATGGGGCTCAGGGAAAGAGGCTAAAAAGAAGGAAAGATTTACCATACTTGGGGATAGACTTGAGGATTAAATGTATGGAGCTACTACATATCCCATAAGGGTGGGAATCACGACACACATAGTTCTAGAGGCATGGTGTAGTTTAATGTAATGCGGAAAGGATGAATTTACATGCTATTTAACGTTATGTGGTAAGGACATGGGTCCCCGACATGAGTGAAAATAGATGTCATAGGTTCATGAAGTTTTATGTCTGCGGTAAGGATATTGGATCACATGAAATGAAAATAAGATAATATAATGTATGGTCCTAGAAGTCGGGGTTTGGTTGTCACTACGTATCCTATGATGATAGGAATCCGACCATATGTAGTTCTTGGGATGCTGGTGCAGTAGGAGACCGACACCAATGACGGTGCTTCTCTCGAACAAGGTCCACATGAACATACAATTTCATGTCATGTAGGGGATATCAACCATGCAGTTTAACTTCATGAGGTGAGTAATCATTGTATACCCTTTACCTCCTTTTATTTAGGATGCTAACTACCTCATATCAAGACTTCAGGATCTATTTATATTAGGGAAACCCTTACCAGAATTCCTAAGCTTGCGTGATCATTGCTTAGTTCCATAAACAAGGACTAATAAGGGTCCCTTCCACTATTCAGAGGCATGTAGGATAGGATAGGAGTATTTTATATTGTTTTCTGGCGGGGAAAATATAGGATCAAGGAGTCCCTATATATCTCATTAAAAATGAGAATCATGTTGTATGTAGCTTTAGAGAGACCATGCATTTTAATTTCATGTGGTGAGGATGTGCCTGCACCATTTATTGTCATGTGCGAGACATTCCATGCAGTTTAACTTTATGTGGTGAGGATTAATAATGGACTTACTCAAATGTGGATTCCATATTCCTGGTTATTATGAAAATTATTTATTTATAAACATCACATTGGTGGGTGGTGTGACACATTCCCCATCCATGTTGGCCAACGAATAAACTCTGTTATGATAGACCATATGTATGACGTAATGCACCTCCCACATGGGTTAAAACTTATGGGGATTCTTTCCCTGTATCATTGGGGTTATGAGAGCTGGCACCAGTTCATCCGAGAGGAATGAACAGAAGAAATCCTTTTTATTGAAGAATTGTGCTATCTAGTTCTGGTGGACCTCAAGGTTGTGCATTGTGAGAATCCTCTTCTCATTTAACCTCTCCAACTCATCCAGTCATTTCTGAACTTGTTCATCATCTAAGAGTTTCCTGCAAACCACTATTCAGATTTAGGGAAGCTGTACCTCTATGGGTAGCACTACCTCGATCCCCTACACCAGTGAGTATGATGTCACTTTTTTAGCAGTACATATGGTGGTACGATTGGCCCATAAAGCATGGAGGAGTTTTTTCTATCCAAGACATATTATCCTTATTCACCATCTTTTGGAGTATGTTTGATAGTGTCTTATTTAAGGCCACTATATTTCCCCTTTCCAACATATGATAGTGAGATGAGTGATTATATTTTATGTTATACTTTTTCTATAGCTTCTTCTACTCCGCAGAATAGAAGTTGGTGTCATTATACATCAATATAGGGTGAGGGATCCCAAACCTGGTGATGATATGGGACTTTATGAATTTGATGCTTCATTCCAAATTCCATGAGAGGTATCACCTCATCCCATTTGGAGAAGAAGTCAATAGAAGTAAGGATGTAATTGAACAACTTTGCGGTAGCTGGGTGATATGGCCCCAAAACATCCATGCCCCAAATGGAGAATGGCTGAGAAAATTTTATTGTATATAGTAATTATGGGGATAATGAATTAGGTTTTCCTAAATATGGAATGCATGACATTTTTGATGAATTCCACACAGTGTTGTATCATGGAATTCCAGTAATACCCCATTATTCTGATCTGGTGGGAGAGCCTAGTTCCAGGTTGGTGGACACTGCGGGAGCCTATGTGGGCTTCTTCCATGATGGAGAGGATTTATCCTTTTTCTATGAACATGATTAAAATTTCATTGAAGACACTTTTATATTGGATTTTATAATCATTTGGGAAATCCTGTAAGGTGTTGTTTTCTACCTAGTTATTTATTTGTTCCATTCCAGTGAAATCTATCAGGAGAGTTCCATCCTAAATATATATTATTATGGGCTCCATCAACCTTGAGTAGGTCATTGGTTCATCACACTCTAGGGTGGTACTACCCTGACTAATCTCTTTGAAATCACATATGATGATAGATTAGAGAATTATTCGATGTGTTATATGAAAGGTTGCCTCCTCTTGATCATGTTCTTCCAAGATGGATACTGAATTAGCTAGTGAATCGGCACCGACATTCTATGATCGAGGGATATAATGAAATTTGGGCTCAAAAAGAAAATATACCTTTAGTCCTCTAACATTTCAATTGAAGGGGGATAGTTCTTCCTTCTTGATGACATATTCACCCTTGATCTACTTTATCTCTAGTTCTAAATCCCCTTTGATGTCCAGGTGAGCTATGTGTAGCTATAAAGCTAGTTCTAACCCTGTGACGATGGATTGGTATTTAGCATCGTTGTTTGTGCAACCTTCAGACAGTGAGAAAGAGTATGGCATAGTTACTTTGTCTGGAGAGACGAATATATCCCCTAGACCAACCTAATTAATATTTGGTATTTTCATTCTTTTGATGATAGGAATTCATGGGGTTCCATCAAAATTGATCTCCCATATTCAGGGAGTTTCATGTGCATAGAAGACCTCTTAGTGTGGGAGCTCAGTTTCCTCCAATGTATTTTCTAGAGGGGATGTGACACTAGGAATTCATATAGATCATTCCCTTTTACTGATTTCTGTTATATTAAATGGATTTTTTATTTTTTCATAATGACTTCCAATCGATCCAAGTGCCCGTTCAATATATGGACGCCATAGATGTACTTGAGTGTGTCGATACGGGATACTAGGTGGACCTCGTGGTGTTGCAAGTAATGCCTCAGATTTTTCCAAATAAATATGAGTGAATGGATGTTCTTTTTGACATAAGAATAATTGGTCCTGGTACCCAGTATAGTATTGTTTAGGTAGTAGAGACTATTCTCACTCCCCACATCATTCTTCTGTACGAGGAGGGAACCGAGTGAGCATTCCATGGCTGCCACATATAAGATGAGTGGCCTTCCTTCAACTAGAGGTATCAAAACAGGGTTGTGTAGCTGATACTGATTGATATTTTTGAATGCTTTTTGACACTCATAGTCCCATTGGTAGGTGATCCCCTTCTTCATTAACATCTTGAAGGGGAGGGGTTTCTTGGCTAAGATGGATATGAATTTCTAAATTTAGGCAAGGTTCCCATGGATACCCCTTAGTTATTTCATATTTTTAGGGGCTCAATTTTTAAGAAAGAACTGGACATCTATGGGTCTACCTTGATACCACAGCGGAATACCAAAAAACCAATGAATTTACATGATGTTACCTCAAAATAGCACTTTAGCTGATTCATCTATAGACTTTTTCATCGCAGCATATTAATAATTTCTTATATATACTTGAAGTGATCACATAACTATCGGAATTTGATGACTAGGTTGTCAACATAACACCCAGTTATCCTTCCTAATAATGTCTTAAAGATGCGATGCATCATGAACTAATATGTTGAGAAAAAATTCTTTAATCTGAAGGGCATGAACCGGTAGTAGAATATTCCTTGGGGTGCCTTGATGGTGGTGGATTATTCATCCTTGGGGACATTTTTATCTGATTTTATCCTAAGTACCCATCCATGAATGAAAGGGATTGGAATCTAATAGTTGCATCGATCATGAGTTTTGTGATCGGAAATGGGAATTCGTCCTTCATGAAATGCCGATTAAGGTCTCTAATGTCAATGCATACCCTATTCGACCCGTTCTTTTTCTTAATAGGGAAGATTTTGGAAATCCATTTCATGTACTGCACTTCTCAAAAAAAGTTGACATTTATTAACTTGTCTACTTCTACCTCCACATCTGTGGCATGAGAGGGGTGCATTATTCTAGTTTCCTTCTTGAAGCCTCCATGCTCTAATGGTAGCCTGAGATAGTTTGTATCCAAATCTTGATTCAACTTGGGAATTTTTGTATAGTTATAGGAAAACACATATCATTGTTGCTTCTAGAATTAAATATACATCTCTTTCTCTTAAAGGGGAATAGAGGTGCTAATCAAGATAAGTTGTGGGTCTTCCTCTCTCCCCATGTTTATTTTTTGGAGCTCATATATGGAGGTGAAAAAACCTTCCTTGAATGCTGGAGGGGTGTTTCTGAGATCATTCTCCTATTATTCCATTTAACAGTTTGTAGAGGCAATTTTAGATGAGGATAGAAGTTTGGGGGCCTCTCCATCACTATCAATTTGATGTAGGTCATCAGAAGAAATATCATCATATCTTTTCATCTCTGTTATGGAAAAGAGATGTTGAAGATGATTTTTGCTGATGACAGGAGATGACTAATCCTCTAGGATTGGGTCTTCTATTTCAACCATGTTTATGGGGAGCACATAATACTCATTGAGTATGCTCCAAGGAATTACAGGGTCTATCCCTACACCATTGGGGTCAAAAACCTATATAACATCATCCATGATAGGATATTTGAATCCCTTCTTGTAGAAGTCTACTTTAGTAAATATGGATATACAAGTATTGAAGGGGGAATTATCACCACGAGGCATGTTGAACGTTCCCTTGAATGGGTACTTCAAACATTGATGGAATGTTGATGGTACAACTGAGTGGTTATGGAGATAGGGTCTTCTAAGAAAGACATTATATTTGGTGTATTACTGGATAACCATGAACATGACATTAGATGTGAGATCCCCAAGTATTTTGTATTTCTTAATCATTATGAGTGGACTTTTCTCATTCTTATCATACCCATGGATTGTTATCATTATGGGAGATAATTCCCCTTTTACAAACCCAAAATGTCAAAGGATTTGGGATGGAATGAGATTGATCCTAGATCCATTGTCAATCAACACCCTTTGGACTTTGATGTTATTGGGTTTTCCTGAGACATAAAAATGTCTGATGTTTCCCATGATTTCATCCTCCTATTCTTAATTAGTGAATGAGATGGTGATATGATATCCTAAGGACCTGGTCTTCACTTGATAGACCTCGGCTGCATCAAATTCTGTCTCAAATTCCAGTGGACTTCGGAGGGCTTCAAAAAGTGCCTCACTGAGTTCTTTTGAAAGAAAAAGCACATCAAGGATGTAGAGCTTAGCTAGGGCCAGAAATTGCTATTTCAGAACACCATTATTTTGTGCTAGAGGTTTTTGTTTTCCAGAATGGGGTTACTTATGGGCATGCAGATCAAGAGCTAGGGAAGATGAGGTTGAAGAACCTGGGACTTGTGTGGTAGTTGAGGGTGTATATGCTACCATTGGCATAGGTTGTTCCAGCCTTCCCCATTGTATATGTTGATCAGGTTGAACCCCTATTATGGGGTCATACAAGACAATCATGGATGCGCAGCTACTGTAGAGCCCTAAGGTTCCTCCCTACCTCTTTTGAGCATGATGGAGTGCTTTCCCATGAGTCTTAGTTCTATATGTGTTTTCTGTGAGGATATGACTAGGATAATAACCCCAACCATATCTGCGATGTTCCTTGTATCCTAAACTTCAGCACATTCATCCTCTCGTTTCCCTATTATATGAGGGAAAACCATGCTCGGGGGCATAATCATCATTAGAGAAGGTGTTAGTGAAGTGTATTGTGTTGACAGAACCAAATATAAGCTCTTCATCTGATTTTGATTCCATTTGACATGATGGTTCCCATACCACATATGTTGTAGGGAAAAAATATGCAAGAGTTAGAGTCTTCTTTTGAGAAGAATATGAATCTTCCTTTTCTGTTTCTTCCTACATCAGGTGGTCAAGCCCACCCAATGGAGGTACATACGACTTATCCTTTTTTGAGTGGCAGAACTATTGTGAGTTTTCACAACTATTCATTGAGGGTACAATGGACTAGACCAAGTATTTTATGAGTCATCCAGTTGTATAACTTATGTAATCGCTCAATAAGAACATTCTATCTTCCTTCCTCTTCCTCTGACTAAGAAATAGTTATGCAAGACACTTATTTAAGATAATCTCCTAATGTCACATGCCGAAATTTTACCATGCCTTGAAATAAATCCTTAAAGATGCAAGAGTTTTGGATATTATGACCTAGAATTCAGTGGAAATGAAAATTGTTGGGATGGTTGTGAGGTTGACTTCATCGGGCTTTATGACCAGTGGTAGTGCAAGCAGGTTGTTGACCATGCCTGAAAATAAGTTGTCTTGGACTTTCTCATTTCGAAAGAAGTAAACCACATTCATTTATTCCTGAAATCATATGTATCCTTGGTTTCTATTCTCTTTCGTCCGAGGGAAATTTTGTGGCTTCCATCAGTCAGCAAGAGGTGTTGGTTGGTTCAGAGCATGCCTGGGTTCTTGGACTATTTCCTGATTGAGTACGATAACTACAACTTCAACTCTTCATGATTTTTTTAACATGTACTATGGGTGTGGGTAGAGACTTGTATCGAGTTCATTGAATATATTCATGAAGATGTTGTTCTTTTTTAGTTTACTCTCTGAATCCACCTAAATATTTCATGGGGATTAGGGGTGTCTGTAGCTCATCCCTGAGATTTTCAGCACAGATTTGTAGCAGTTTTTCATTTGAGAATTGGATGCTGAGTAAATAGGTCTTACCCTTACACCTTACTATGAGCTCAGACACCCTCTCATTCTCGTGCTACTTGTTGTTTTCCAGGTCGACAATCGTCATCTTCCTTAGTGTTGAAATGAATTGGTAAAGGAAATGAAGATGAAGGTCTTAACCTCCCGTGATAGATCATGCATGTAGACTGCGATACCATAATAAGGTTGGCCCTTCCATCTATGTATGAAACACCTCATCTTGGTCACCTCCTATTGATCTAGAGGGAACGTCATTGGCCCATATCAAGAAACGATGTGTGTGAGATGCTTCTTAGAATTTATTGAACCATTGATGATGGAAAAGGTAGGATTTACGAATTTGGGTGGAGATGGGGTATCGTCTACCCATTAGGAATATGGATTCTTCTTAGGCCACACTAGCGTGCGTTTCCCTTCCATGGATTCCATCTAAGTTGATAGGGATTTAGTGGTAGTGAAAAGCTCTGTAGGCACTATCATTTGAGCCACCTCCCATCTATAAGGAGTGGGTAGGGGATGATAAGGTGGTCCCACATTCATCTCCTATTGATCCTCTATTTCTCCTATGACATAATAGTTACCCTAAAAAGGGAGAGCCTGTCACCGCAGTATGGGGAAGTCCCAATCATTCTTAAATTATTCATTTATATGGATGGGTTATCTAGACCTTGATCCAATCTGATATTCAGAAACTACTCTAGTTGGTGGATCAACCATTGGAGGGAGAAAATTCTCCCTTTGCTAGAGATGAAACCCAATGGGAATATTTCCCTTGAGTAGTTCCTAATTGAGCTTCTAGAGATCTCATATTTCACTATCATTTTTTGACAATTGATCATATAAATATGGAAATGTAGGTATGGTCACTTCTTTCCCTTTATCTTGAGATATGTTCCACTGAGGAGGTTTCAAGCCATTATTTTTTGGTGCCAAATTCTAGAGCCTTCTTTGATTTTGGGTTCACACACCCTCATTTTTTGCATCCAAATCACCCTCCTACTAGGGTATGTCTTCCTTGTTATGACCCTCAACATCTAGATATTGATCCATTTCTTCCATTTTAATAGTGACAACATTCACAGAGGCAAATCGAGCAACTGTGGTTGTTCTATTTCTTTCCACATGGCAATCCGATTCTTTAAGGCTTTTATTAGGGTTATTATTTGAACCCTTGGCCTTATTGGGACGTTTTGGATTGTGACCTTGGCTGGGATTGATTGGTTTCACCATACCCTCAAATACTCTTGGTCTATGAATGGTGACCTTGAGAGAATTTCCACACAAGTGTTGTTGAATGAGTTCCAACCAACAGATGTTTGTCTCGTGGTGGGAGGAACTAGTGGGACACCTACCATTGATCTCTTCCTCCCAAACTTGAAAATAATGACTCTATCAATAGATATGACGATGATAAAATTCCCCTAGCCCTATGGGATGGAGTTTATATTGTGATTTCATTACACAAGAAGATTTCGATGTCCCCATCCCGTTGGGGCTGAGGTGATCTGGAATCACTGCTAATGAATCCATCCCTTTTTAGGGGATAATGAATTTTGAGATGGATATTGAGATATAAATTCTAGAATCCCTATAGGTTGGGGTTTTCATGTAACTACTACAAGAATGTCTTAAATTTTCTCAAGAACTGAGGAACCTTGGGTGGAGGTAGTGTGAAATGTTCTCCTAGGCCAAGGGGATGAGTCCGTTCATGGGCGTTCGCTATGGAAGCTACTACTGTGGACTCTGTGATGTGTCGTAGTTGTGATTTCCTGAGATCTGGGTCTGATTCCATGCCATTATATAGATCTTTCCTTGCGAGTAATTGTCCAGGTGATCTCAATTTTGATCTCTATGTTCATAAAGTAATCTTATTATCTTAAGGGGACCAGTTTGAATTGATGTTGTCTATCCTCTATCCACGACTATGATGTCTAGGAATTGTTGTAGTGAGGTAATTCTATTGCAGTGACCAACTACCCTAAGAATTTATTAGTTCTCTAACTTTATTAGAGGCTATAGAATTGTAGGACGTCGTGTCTTAGGGGATATGTTATTCCAGGGGAGCGAGGATGTGTTTTGCTCTAAAATATACCCATATTGAATTTGAATGCCTGATGTGGATTTGGTGATTAGCTACCGAAGTGTCATGACGCAATGGTGACAAGTGTGTTGCAAAATTGCGCTATGCTTTTCCGGTTTTGGATCATTGGATTTGAAGACAACAACTAGGTTGAGTTGAAAATAGAGTATCTTGATCTTATTAAGGTTTCACTCATATCCTATATAAGGGAGATATCAATCCTTTTGTCAATGATGAGTAGCCAACATATTATGGCCTAGATAAGGAATGCACTCATTTTCAAGTTTGTCAGGGATTTCATAGATGGAATTAGAGAGGGGGAAAACATGATTGGGAGGTTGTTTTTGGATAAAATTGTCCATAGGTAAATGTAGGAATCTTCTTCGTCAAACATACATGCATCCATCTGACCAGACCATAGAATATGACACTGATGGTTTCCTACTGATGAGAGTGGAGTGTTGCAGGATGATGATTGTGAACTATATACAGTTGACCCTTGTGCTTCGATCATATCTGTATATAAAGGTGTCGATGTTTGTTTCACCTCTCTATATAGAGGTTTCTGGAAAAAGGGAGGAGTTCCTTTCCCATGGAATATATCATTGTGGGGAGGTTTACCATGGTGGATGTTAGGAGTATAGCCCCTACGATCCATCTTCAAATTACCATGAGAAGGACTGTTGTGGTAATGAATGTATACTACTTACTCTTCAATGGAAGAGTCAAAATACACTTGTGGTGTTACGAGGGTGTCTCAAACAACCTCAATGACACTATCATTGAACATATTTGAAATACGAGTCATTTTTTGTGTCATGGTTGGGGTATTTCGACCTACCTTTCGTGGTTGTGTAGTGATATGGGAATGCTATATGGTGGTTGCTGAAATTTGTATATAACCGCATGGTTTTGTGGAGATATGAGCCCACCACTGTGGACCTGTCAGAATATGTTGATAAAATACCTCATTATTGACAGGGATATGAGCCTATCCTTTGCTATGTGCCACTCTCACTTGGTGAGCCTCATCCAAGACAGGGGTATGGGCCTAATCATGAGACTTTGAGATATGTCGCCGATCTTTGTTTGCAGGAGTATGGGCCTTCCCTGAGGCATGTGCCACTCTCACTTGGTCGACCTCAGTTGGATCAGGAATATATGCATAGTCTGAATAAGCATTCCGTACCAGAATATACCAACAGACCTCTGGAATGGGACAAGGAATATGAGCCTCCACCTATATTTCCTTGGAATGATTTTGGCTCAATCATTCCTTGGTAGGAGAAGGAATATGAGCCTTGCTTCCCTGATCCAATAGACTATAATGAGCAGATTCACTAATAGAAATATGAGCCAGCCCTTAGGCTTGTTCCACTCTCACCTTGTCAGCCTCTGCTAGAATAGGTATACGGGTCTGATCATGGGCCTATGTATTATGTCGTACGACTTCTTTGACATTAATGTGCCCCTTTCCTGAGGATTTTTCCACTCTTTCCTAGTTTTCCCAAGTTTTAATGGGATTATGAGCCTGGTTCGATGCCTCACCCATCATCAGTATATGCCAATAATCCTATCAGGGAGGTGCAATAATGTATTATTTATTCGGTACAACCACTTGATCACGATGATTAGTGTGCAGAGTCATCTTGGATATAGAGATAGGTGTACACACCTATCCCTTGACCTGCAAAAATGTTGGAATATGATAGAAGATTTATTTTTCTATTTCTAAGATGTATTGGCATTTTAGAAAGGTGTCTGCGGGGATATAATCCCGAAAATTTTTCATCTCCTTGTCCTTTTGAAAAAATATCTTATATTAAAGAGAGGATATGCACCGACTTCATTCCTCCTTGTGCCATCAGGATATACTGATGGGATTCTTGCAAGAGGGTATATGTACGAGCCTCCCCCTATTTTGATATAGAAATATTCCCATAGACTTGTTCTGACTGAGTAGAGATATGAGACTTCTAGATGATCCCTACCAGATTATGGTGGTGGGATTTGTTAGTAAGAGGTGGGATATTAGCCCTTTCCTAGGTATCTATTGTCTTCTTTAGTGGATCCCATTCATGGGTGTCTAGGGAGACTATTTGTCAGAAGTCACCCTCTGTAGGTGGCTGATAGGTACCCGTATGATGATGTTAGTGGTGATGATTAGCAAGCACCCTCCTTGGTGGCTCTCGAACCTTGGGGAAGCTGTATTCGGCCCCCTGATCCACCTTCATTAGGTATGGTAGGTGTTAGTTGTCAGGATCATGGGATAATCTTCCAAAGCGATTGGTCATGATGATGGGAGCCAATGGTTTAGCGGCCACCATCTCTAAGCGACATGGACTTGCCGGATGAGCAACTTCTGTAGTTGGGATTATACCATATCCATGGTACTCATGAATCATCATGTTTTCTACCTGCTTCTGAAGAAGTTTGACAAGAGAGATTGTTTTACTACCCGTGGGTTCATGACAGCAGATGAAGTACCATAATGAGTGTTGGAAGACATTCTCTTTGATCGGAAGTTAGAAATCATGCAGACAATAAGGAACAAGGCCACCAATAAATTCTATATCATAGGAATAATAATGCTCAATTAGATACACATGGATAAATGTTTTTCCTATATTTGTTTTCAGGCCATTCATTCTTTCAAGGACTTATCAACACACAGATGGAATTACAACAATCCAATTTTTATGATTTGTGTAATTATTTTTTTCATATGGTTTACAAAAAAAAGTCTCTTAAGAGGTTCACATTGAGCCTATTAGTGTTTTTTTCATATAATGGGAATGAAAAATGGCTCAATGAATTATTACCACATTATTTATTATTATAATGATTAAAATCACATTCATCAATTTTGGTTTCATATAGGGATCAATGATATGGTCTAATAGATTATAACCCAATCATTTTTTAATTTCAAAGATTCTCTCTGGGTATACCATATTTATTTCATGTGGGTTTTTTGGCATGGAATGGATTCTAATCATTGAATTACCATTTTCACTTTTCCCTAAAACTCCCACTTGTTCCCCAATCTATTATTGGGCTTGTATCTTCATTCCAAAGGTCAGCGGTCATCTAGGGTTTTAGGCCCATCGACTCTTGGGGACTAACATTGTTTGATAGGATGAAAGGTTTGGTCTCATTGCACAATTTTTGGGGGAATTATTTCATATTATGATACTTTCTTATAGATTTGAGACATGATCTTGAATATAACCCTAATCCTGATGTGGGACTGGTTACCCTAACAAAACAGCTGTGAGTTAACTCTCTTTTATGTGCAATAGACTGGGATCACTTTTGTGAATCCATCTCTACGTATCAGACGTTCATCATAATTTTCTAATAATGAGTGGTCTCTTATGTGATGAAACCATATGACCAAGTGTTTCAGGCTATCCACCATTTTATGGAGGCGGTTGGAATTTCAAGCATGTGATTGAGTCTTTATGAGGCATCCTATATTTCTTCGTAATTGTAATAATAAAAACCCACATAGTTTAGTTGATCCATACAGTTTAACATCATGTAATAAAGAATAATTTGAGGGATGACAAAATGCCAAATATTTGAGCACGAGTCTTGAAGTTCATCCTACATATCCCAGTTATGGTAGGAATAAATTTTCTCATAGTTCTTTTGTGTTTGGACTTATACACTGAGGTTTCCCTATAGAATGGGTGTGTGATGCCTAATGAGGTTTTCGTTGCATCCCCCTAAGCCCACATGAGCCATGCTCATTGTGAGAACCATGAGAGAATGCATGGTCAGCCTCATGTCATATAGATATGGGTTCTACATATTGGGGTATTCATTGGAGCATTTCATATGGATCTTAGGCCTTTAAAGTGGATTCCTATGTAACACCCTGAAATTTTGTAAATTATTTTTCATTGAATTAATTTAACTTTTTTCAATTCATGCAACAATGAATATAGTTCTTCCCTAATTCAAATATTACTTTCACATGGAAACATCTTGTAGTATGTTACATGAAATCCAAAAAGAGAATATGTTACACATAACAACAAGGTTATCATAAATTACACACAATATTTACCTTCCTCGATGGATTCCGTAACACGAAAGACTGTGTGCTACATAACTATAATATATTATTAAAAATTTATTACGATGTGTTATAACCTATCCGTTAATTTGGTGGATATGAATTGTAAAAAAAATTACAAAAAATATGTGGTTTACACAAATATAATACGATTTCATATGTTACCATTTAATGAATATGAAAAATGATTGAATACAAAAGAAAATATTATTGTAGTCATAAAGCTATTTTATCATTGTAAATAAAGTTAATTAAAGTTGGTAATAGATATAAATATAATTTTTATGATATAAATTCAATCAAATATTTTTTTATCTTCATCAAATATGTTCTATTGACATAAGCTAAGAACAAACCCAATTTTTTTCTTAAAAACCTATATCTTTATTAAGGTATTTTTACTTCCTTTCGATGGAGAAACCTTTTTAAATTAAATTTTTTGAACATTTATAGATTTAATGTGTTAAAATAAACATTATATTTTTAATATATACGTAAAAATCAGTTTAGGATAATTTTTTGGTATTTTTATGAAAGGTTTCATCTTCTAATGAATAACTAAAAATATGAGATTTTAATTCTACATTTCTTTTTCATATTATTTATTTATAAGGATAAATAATATTTATAAATAGTTTAATAGTTTAGTTAGATAATATTTTTTTAAGTTAATCCAATTTAGTTCATTTAAAACAATTTCACATTGAAATTGGATATAAAAACTTGGGAAACTTTTAATCATTTTTTTACATTAAAAGACCGTTTATCGTCCTGTCATCCGGATTGATTTTAAATTAATTTCGGAAAATTATGCGATTAGAATTTAAAAATTTGGATTCCATTTTTGTAATAAAAATAATATATAATTTCTAATAAATAAAGTTTTTTACCAAAAATATAAGTGAATGTTAGTAAAATTAATTACATCGGTTAAGAGAAAAATTAGGTTAATAATGTACTAAACCTTACATTTAAGACCCAAAATGACCTAGAAATATCTCCAAAACCCATTTTATGGAAGTATTTTGACCCTATAATAATTTTTTTCGACCTTGATCCATTATTGGATCCACATGAAACATGAAAACCCAAGGTGGAATTCTCTCTTCATATATTTACAAGAGTGCCACTCCTCCTCCACTATAAGAGGCCGCCACATCTACCCATTCCGAACACCTCTCAAACCACTTACATTTGGCCAATAAATGCCCAATACACTTCTTTAAAATAAGCGTTTATACCTTCAAGTATCCCTTTTGGATGAGATTTTCTCATGGAATCCTTTTGGTACAAACCAAAAGGAGTTACCTAACCAAGAGGTAATGTCTTCTCTCAAGATCCTTTGCTTTATTTTCCCTCATCACCCCTCCACTTTCGTTATTCCATTATTGTGTGAAATAATAGTATACTAAATATAATATGATGTTTTTATGCTAATATTTCTACCTACACTTACACACACATCCATCTAATGGATATCGAACATACTGGTTCTATGTGTGGCGAATTACTGCCTCACAAAACGATGATTTATCATTTTTCATTTACCACCAATCAAGGAAGAAATGATGATGGAAAAAATGTTTATATATTCCATATATTGTACTTATTATGTCTTTATACTTATGTATTTCTTTTACAAAAAACATTAATTTACATTTTATTTGGAGTTTATACGATAATATCGTTTGAGGAAGTGTGAATTGTCGCCCCTCAAAGCGATGTGATTCATTCACACAACACATGGAATTTATTGCAGATAGTTTTAATGAAATTATGTGATATATATTATATAATATCGATACTGTAATATATATATATACATACATATGTCATTTATATACATTCTTTCAATATGACAATAAAAACAGAAACAATGTTCATGCGTACGTACGGCTTACCGTCTCCATGAACGGTGTATTCCATTTTGTACTTATTTTTTCTATAGATTATTATAATATAAATATAATACATATAAATGATATTTATTTCATTATTTACATTCTAGAATCATGATACATGTTTATTAACCCACGATATAACAAAGTTAGACACATACAAAGAACAAAGTGAATATTAACTGAAGTGAAACCATAACTTATGATATTATAAGGTAATAATAAAACCATATATAGTAATATATATTATAAAATGGTTCTTTAAAATATGTATAATAAATTTATATTTATTATACAGGTAGTTTGAATGAGTATGACATGATTCAAGACACAAGGTAAGGGGATTTCATCTCACCTTTAATTTCTGTGATATACATGATATGTTCACCACTATTTTATTTTGTGTGGTGTATGTAATTACCATGATTATATTCTATTTATATTATACTAAAATTTATGGGTATTCATGTATCCATTATATAATTTTTCTTTCATTTAGTTTAATTTCCAAAAGATACCAAATCGGTGAAACAGTTTTGTCGTAATTTACCTTCTTTGATACTCATGTTTTTTAATGCACGTAAAATCTTTTTTGAGGTGTATATATTTCAATTTTAAATGTTATATAATGAATCTATTTATTTTAATGATATATTAAGATTCATGTTATTTCCTTTTTTATAAGGAGAGTATTATTCCATGTTACCATGTTATAAGAGTTTATTAACACAATCTCATAGAATTTCGAGATTGTTTATGTTTATGATTCGTTTGATGGGATATTATGATCCATCTCTCAAGAACATTTATAAATTTTATTCTCCTTTGTTTATTCTTGGTATAATCATGTATTGGTACGTTATATCTACTCTTTGGTATTTAAGATAGTTAATAATGTGTTTTTAAGGAAGCCCGACTTTACCCACTCTCCAGTCATAAATCTATGTTGTCTAAAAAGGGTTCCCAACAATTTTGTACCATCCTCCTATAATCCTTAAAATATATTTTTACCATTTTTATCTTTTACCAATATCTTTAAAAAAAATTATTCTCCTGCCGAACAAGGAATATTTTCTAAAAAAATTATCGTGAAAAAGAAATATTCTTTTTACCTTGTACGACATGTAAAGATTAACCCACTGTCATTCCTTTAATGCTTCTATTTTAGTTTTAAAAGGTTAATAATTGAGAAAATTATTATAAAATTAATTTTCAAGGAAAAAGGTTTTCAATATTTCAAGTATTATTTATAAAATTTCAAGGTATTTTATATGAAAATTATTTTTAAACTGTTATACGTATTAAAAATTATTTTTAAAAGAAGAAAGGATATTTTCCCCAAAAACTGTTTCAAAATTATTTTCTATGTAAGATGTAATCTAATTATGTTACTCATTACCTTATAGGAAATTATCTAAAGTTTCCATTCATATCATTTCAATGAATTGGTTATTCTTAAGGTCATTGTCTTTATAAAACTCATTTCTCTTCACTATTTATTTGTTTATGAAATCCATTTCTATTTCATGGGTTATGCTTTCATAAAGTGATTATTAAAAGTATCTATTTTTTAGGTTATAGAGTGATGAAATGATAATGATAACCTTTTCATTTCATGGATTATTATTTTATGTTTATAAAACCCATATCTGTTTATGGGTCATGATATGATGAATGTTTTAATTCTCTTATTGAACATGTATGGAATATTTAATTATGAGATGGGTGGGACTATATCTCCTTCCAATGCATTGGGTAATGATGGATGCCTCATGTGTATAAATGATATGCATGAACTTGATTACATGTTAACAATGTTATACATGGACCTAGTTTCATGTCCATAAGTTTATGCTTGAACCTGATAACTTGTTTACAAAGTTATGAGTGAAACATATTACATGTTCACAATATAATGAAGGGACATAGATGCATGTATATATGTTTATGTGTGAACCTGATTACATGTTCACAATCCTATGTCTGAATCTAATTACATGTTCACAATGTTATGTATGGACCTGGTTTCATGTTTATTAGGTAATTTGTGAACCTAATTACAAATTCACAATGTTATGAATGCACTTGGTTTAAAATAAATATGGTTATGGTTGAATATGATTACATGTTCAAAATGTTTTTCATGGACCACGTTTCATGTCCACAAGTTGATTATGGGGCCTGATTTCATGTCCTTAACTTAATTAGTGACCTCATTTCTACTTATACATGTTCATAACGTTATAAACCAACTTGTTTGCCTCAAATTCCATGTATTTTCATATGTTATGATTCCCTGGACTATGTTATTTATTTCTTTATGATTCATGTATTATCAACTTAAATTTTTTATTATGTTCTCTAATATGCAGTTCATTATCTTCAAATGTTATTCTCAAGTTCCATACCATTATTTTTATGTTATGCTAATGTATTTCCTTTGTTTACACTAACAGAGCATCTGAGCTCACCCATTTGTTATGTTTCCATTACCTAGGGTATGAATAATGGTTTTAGGTATAAGTAATAAATGTAGATATCATTATGGGAGGTATTTAAGATCATTCACTAGTATGGAATATTTTGTTTCAATGTTTCCAAAGACAATAAACTATTACCGTCCTCATACATGTATTTTTATAATGTACAGGATATTAATCTAAAATGATGTAATATCAATGTATGTCATTCATGGGTTGCAATAGTTGGTATCAAATGAAAAGGTTTAGTTATCCTTCAGAAAATAGTATGATAAAACCTTAATGATATCCCTAGTTCTATTTCTAAGGATATGTCTAAGGATACCTCTAAGGATAAGTATATATTTGAGTAAAAATTTAAGAAAATTTCCTAAAATATTGGTATAGGATAGAGTGACTGGTTTCCTAGAAATAAATCCATACTTGGATACTACAAGTGAATATAGATCTGGCACATATCTACCTAAGGGTAAAAAATCTAACAATATGTTCTGGGCTAGACTCGAGATGATCTGGTACATGTAAACAGGACTTGCTGTACACCTGGTTTTACACTCCTAGGGGATTTTCTTTGAGAATTCTCAAACTCTTCATGAACCATTATAAGGGATTTAAATATAAGTTGACTGTGGATTAATTTGGGTAAACCTAATGTCTCATCGATAAAAGGTAGGTGTCATGGTCTAGAAATCCTAATTGTAATATTTCATGATTGTGTTGTTTTTTTCTATGATATGTGTTTCTCAACATGTGCTTTCTGGTTTTAGTCAATGGAGAGAACTAAATGGAACATGGTAAACAATTAATGTTTCATATGTAAAAATTATGGGAATTATGAAAATAAATTTCCCAAGTAGAAATCTCAAAAAGAGAATCAGGAAGTTGGTATGATTATTGGTTATGCTTCTGAAGATAAAGAGACTACAAATGACATGTGAAAGGCATGTGATGTTCTTCTAGTATTATTTAGATTAATAATAATAAGAATGATTATATTGAGGTGTAGAAACTTTAATACATGATTCATATTTCATATTCTAGTAAATAGGTATTAAGTAACAAGTTTATGAATCCCAAGTAGTGGTTTAAGAATAGTGTTGGATAAATGAAGTAATTTTGAGTTGGAATTCTGAGACTATGTTATATGAATCAATCAAGAAATATATAATTATGTTTAGTATAATTTTTCATTAAGGACTAAAAAGTACATGATTAATGGTGATGAAGACATAGAAATTTAATTTCATGGGATAATGATATTTTGGTTAAGGGAAGGTAACCCTTAATAAATGTCTAACATGAGATAATGATGTTTTGATAAAGATATTATGGATATGAATATGTAAATTGGATGGTAAGTATTACCCTGGAACTGATTACTGAAAAAGTGTTTAATGTCATCAAGGATGAAGTTTATAACTTCTTTTATTTAAAGAATAAATCTAGTTATAATTGGAATAAGGAAAAATACATGTTTTCCAAAAGGATTTATAGTAATTACCATGTTTCAAGAGAATATACGACGAGGTTATTCACATGTTTGGAATGTGACAACCAAGTGGTACATGGACATATATGGGGGGGTCAACTTTAAGCTTATTCTATGACATTATTTCTAAATTGTTGAATTTTCATCTTTTGAAGGGTTATAGGGAAAAACCATTTATGGATGTTTTAAGTTATTCATAAGTTAAAGTCAGTAAGATTAAAGTGTTATCTCTCCATATGAGGATTTATGAATATTGGATGGAATGTTCCAACTACATTGTATTGATTGTATCTAAGGATAAATGAGATTACATATCGTGTGTCTCAGGATATGTTAGTAATTAATAAATGAAAAGGAAACTTTCAATTTTAAAGAAATAGGTGAAGTGGATCAATGAAATAAAATGGTTGAAATTTTCCTAAAATCTTACATGTATATATTTTCTGAAGAATTCATTAACTATAATAAAAATTATCTTGAAGCCAATAATGTGTTCATAGTAATTTCATTTCAAAAGAATTAGAAGGTCGATTAGTTGATCTAAGATTTATGGATTTCTAATTGTTAACTTTATATTAAAATTTTTCTCTATCACTCTCCATCAAAACTTGATGGTAATATTTCACTTCCACGTCCATGTTTTCTTTTCCCACCTATGTTCTTCTATGTAGGAATCTCCCAAAGAGTAACTTTAGGTAACAGTTATGGTTATGAATATCCCTTTTTAATGGAGGTTTTATTATTCACTTTTATGATGTATGTTTCAATAAATGAAACTTTAACGTATTAAACCATTGATAACCTAGAACAATTTAAAGGGTGAAATTCAATTTAAGGGGTCTAGAATGTAACATCCCATGATTTTCTATTTTTTTTAATTAATTTAACTTTTTTCACATCACACAACACTAAATATAGTTTTTCACTAATTCAAAAATTCTTTTCATATAGAACTATATTTTCATATGTTATACGCAAACTAAGCGTAAGTTACACAGAACGACATGGTTAGTATATATTACATGCAAGATTGACCTTCCTCGATGGCTTGCGTAACACTTAAGACAGAGTGCTACCCAACTATAATATATTATTAAAAATATTATTAGAATGAGATATATACTCTAAATTTTGTTTATGGATATGAATATTAAAAACTAAATTATGAAAATATGTTATTTACAAAAATATAATATAAATTCCCAGGTTACCAATTAATGAATATGAAAACTGATTTAATATAAATAAAAATATTAATATAGTCATAAAGGTATTTTAACCTTGTTAATTAATTTAATTAAAATTTTAAGTGATATTAATGTAATAAATTTTTTATATATTCAATCAAACATTTTAAATTTTCATCCAATATATTCTATAGACAGAAGATAAGAACAAACTCAATTTTATACTTAAAACCCTGTATTTTTATTAAGGAATTTTTACTAAAATTCAATGGAGAACCCTTTTTAAATCCAATTTTTGGAACTTTTATTGATTTAATATGTAAAAATAAACTTTATATTTTTAATATAGACATAAAACTAGGTTAGGATTACTTTTTGATATTTTTAGGAAAGGATTCATCTTTTAATGAATAGTTAAAAATACTGGATTTTAATTCCAAACTACTTTTCCATATAAATTTTTTAAGGGTTAATTATATTTTTAAATGGTTTAATAGTTTATTTATAAAAAATATTTAGAAATTAATAAAATTTTGGTGATTTTAACCAATTTCACATTGAAATTGTATATAAAAACTTATCGTACTTTTCAATATTTGTTTACTTTAAAAACTCACAGTGTCGTCCTATTAGCGGGATTAATCTTAAATTAATTTTACCAATTATATGAATAGAATTTAGAAAAATGGATACCATATTTGGAATCAAAATATTTTATAATTTATAACAAGTTAAACTTTTTTTACCAAAAATATTAGTGAAAGTGATTAAAATTAATTACATCGGTTAAGAGAAAAATTAGGTTCATACAGTACTAAACCTTACATTTAAGACCCAGAACGACCAAAAAACATGTCCAAAACCAATTGGATATCAATATTTATACGTTATCATCAATTTTATATACCTTGGTACTTTTTTGGATCCACTTGAATTATGAAAAAGGTGGGTGGAATTCTCTCTTAAAATATTTACATGAGTGCCACTCATCCTCCACTATAAAAGGCCACCACCTCTACCCATTGCTCACACCTCTAAAACCCCTTAATATTATACAAGATCAACCAAATAAACTTCCCAATAATACTACCTTCAATATTAAATAAGTTTTCTAGGTATAACTCCTCTCATGGAAGCCTTTTGGCATAAACCAAAAAAGAGTTACCAGACTAAGAGGTAATTCCTTCTCTCAAGCTTCTTCTTGTTATTTTCCCTCTTCACCCTATTCACTATAATTATTACATTATTGTGTGAAAAAATAGTATCCTAAATATACTATTATTTTATTATTCTTTTTTTTCTAAATATACATACACACACCTCTATCTAATGGATATCGAACACACTCTTTCTCTGTTTGGAGTATTACTGCCTCACGAAACGATGATTGTTCATTTTTCATTCACCACCAATCATGGTTAAAATTATGATGGAAAATATGTTTATATATGTCATATATTTTATTTATTGTTTCTATAGTATTCAATATTAATTTTACAAAACATATATCTTTATATTTCATTTGGTGATAATACGATAATCTCGTTTGTGAAAGTGTGGACTACCGCCACCTCAAAGCGATGTGATTTTTTCACACACCACATGGAATGTATTAAGGATAGATTTAATGAAATTATATGATATATATTATATAATAAATCTTATGTAATATATATATATATATATATATATTTTCTTTCCAAATGATAATAAAAATGGAAAAGGCGTTCAAGCGTACATACGGCTTAACGTCTCCACGAATGGTGTATTTTATTTTGTACTTATTTATTATATGGATTATTATAATATAAATAAAATTTATATTCATGATATTTATATAATTATTTACATTATAGAACCATTATATAATTATAAAAACCAACTATATAACAAATTAAGACACATGCGATGAACAAAGTGAATATTACCCGATGTGAAACCTTTACATAGGATCATTAAAAAGTGGGTAATATAAAGTCATAATAAAACCATATATGGTATTAGATATAATAATATAGTTATTTTAAATATTTATAGTAAATTTATATTTGTTATACACGTGGTTTGAATGAGTACGATGAGATTCAAGACACAATGTAAAGGGATTTCATCTCACATTTAATTTCAATGGGATACATGATATGTTCACCACTCATTCCTTTTGTGTGGTGTATATAATTTCCATGATTATATTCTATATATATTATAATTAAATTTATAGGCATTCATGAATCCATTTTATGATAATTCTTTAATGGTGTTTCATTTCTAAATTTTAACAAATTGGAAAATTCGTTTTGTCTCAATTTTCCTTCTTTGAGACTCATGTTTTGTTAGGCACATAAACTCCTTTTCAAGATTTATATATTTCTATTTTACATGTTACATCATGAATATACTTATTTTAATTATATCATAGGCTTCATGTGATTTATTTTTCTTACATGGAGAGTTTGATACTAAGTTACCAAGTTATAAATGTATATTGAGACAATCTCATCACTTTTCGTGATTGTTTATTTTTATGCTTATTTTGATGAAATGTTATGATACAAATCTCAATGAAATTCCTTAATTTTATTTTACTCTGGTTATTTATGATATACTTATGTATTGGTACCATATCTCTGCTATATGGTACATAATATTGTTAAGAATGTGTTTTTAAGGAAGCCCAACTTTACCGTCTCTTCTGTCAGAAATATATGATTTCTAAAAAGGGTTCCCAAGAATATTGTACAACAATTTTATAATCATTAAAATACATTTTTACCCTTTTTTTCTATTACCAATATCTTCAATGAAATCATTTTATCTCTTTCTAAACATGTATTTTTTTATCCTTTTTACTGTGAAAAAGGATTGTTCTTTTTTACCTTGTACGACATGTATGAATTCAACCATCGTCATTCCATTGATAATTATTTTTCATTTTTAAAAGGTTAATATTTAATAAAATGTTTTTAATTGTAATTTTTAACGAAAATGGTTTGTAAAATTATTTGAAGTATTATTTATATGTTTTCAATGTATTTTATAAGGAAATTATTTTTAAATAATTTTATGTATTAAAAAGACTTTTTTAGAAGAAGAATTGATATTTTTCACAAGAAATATTTCCAAAATATTTTCTCTCTATGATGAACATTTTTTATGTTATTAATTCCCTTATAGAAAATGATATAAAGGTTCCATTAATATCATTTCTATGAATGGATTACGCTTAATGTCATGATATTTATGAAACTCATTTCTCTTCACGGGTTATATGTTTATGAAATCCGTTTCTCTTTAATGGATTATGATTTTATAATGTGATTATGAAACCTATATACTTTAATAGGTTATGATGTGATGAAATGATAATGACACCCATATCATTTCATAGGTTATTATTTGATGCTTCAAAAACCTATCTCTTATTTTGGGCCCTAATATGATGAATGTTTTAATTATATTTTGGCATATGTATGATGTATTTAATTATGAGATGTGTGGGACTTATATCTCCCTCAAATGCATTGGTTAATGATGGATGAATCACGAGTATAAATGTTATGTGTGAACCTGATTACATGTTTACAATGTTAATCATGGACATGGTTTCATGTCGATAAATTTTTGCATGAACCTGATTACATGTTCACAATATTATGAGTGAACCTTATTATGTTTTCACAATGTTATGAATGGTCCTAGTTTTATGTCTATAAGTTTTTCATGAACCTGATTACATGTTCACAATGTTATGTGTGAATGTGATTACATTTTCACAATGTTATGCATGGACCTTGTTTCTTCTCTATTAGGTAATGTGTAAACCTGATTACATGCTCACAATGTTATGCAAGGACTTGGATTCATGTCCATAATTTTATGAAATAACCTTATTACATGTTCACAATGTTATGCATGGACCTGGTTTCAAGTCCACAAGTTGATGCCGATGCCTTATTTTAAGTCAAAAACTTAATGAGTGAACCTGTTTCTACTTATACATGTTCACAATGTTATCAAAAAATGTGCGTGCCATAAATTCCATGTCTTTTTATATGTTATGATTCCTTGTACTCTATTATTTTTTCCCTTAGGATCCATGTCTTATGAACTTACATTCTTTATTATGTTCTCTAATATATAGGGTATGATCATCAAATGTTATTCTCAAGTTCCATACCCTTTGGGTTATGTTATGATTATGCATTTTCTTTATTTACCCTTAATAAGCATATGCACTCACCCATTTATTATGTATCCTTTATCTAGGGTATGAATAAGGGTTTTAGGTATAAGTAGTATAGGTGGAGATCTTTATGGGATATGGTGAAGATCATTTAATAGGATAGAAGTTTGTGTTTCCATGTTTCCAAAGACACTAAACTATTATGGTCCTTTGGCATTTATTTTTGAAATGAACTGAATATTCATCTAAAATGATATAATTTTCATGTATGTCAAGCCTAGGTAAATATATCCTATATATCCCAGTTATGGAAAGAATCAAATTCGTCATAGTTCTCCAAGAGTTGTGGAGGCTTACTCATTGAGGTTTCCCTAGTAAATGGGTGGTTGATGCCTAATACGGTGTTCGTTGCATCCCCATAATCCCACACGATCCATGCTCATTGTGAGAAACAAGGGTCAGTACATTATCAGCCTCATGGAATATGAATATGGGATGTGTGTATTAGGGTAGTCCATGGAGTGTTTGATAAAGAGATTGGGACATTAATGGGGGATCCTACGTATCCCAGTTATTGCGGGAATCAGAGTCCTTGTAGTTCTCTTAGATATGTTGGGTCTTACACACAGAGGCTGCCATGGTTATTGGGTGTTTGATTTCTAATGATGTTTTTGTTGCATCCCCCAAGTCCCACATGATCCATGCTCATTGTGGGAAACAAGTGGGGGTTCATGATCAGCCTCATGGAATATGGATATAGGATCTGTGTATTGGGGAAGTCTATGGAGTTTTTGATATGGAGCTCAGTCTATTAAGGAGGTGTCCTATGTATCCCGGTTATTGAGGGAATCAAAGTCCTCATGGTTCTACAAGGGATGTTGGGAATTACACATTGAGGCTGCCCAGGTGAATGTGCCTTCTTATATAGAAGGTGTCACATGAACCTATTGGAATACCATAGTGGTTATCATGTGATCTTTATTGACACATGTGGAGGGTTTCTTGAGATCTTTGGAGGCGTGGTCTGAGGGGTGTCATGTGTCTTGGATGAGACCTCAGGGGACATTACGATACTAGGCCGACATGTCCCGGGGGGTGTCAAATGTCTTGGATAACACCTCTGGGGAACACCGTGAGACTATGATGACATGTCTGTGGGGGGGGGGGAGGGGTATCATATGTATGGGATGACACCTCGAGGAGACATCATGGGACTATGCCAATATGTCCTAGGGGTAAACCATGGGATCTAGATTGTCATGTCCATATAATTTGAAAAGACTCAGTTGATATGATTGGTCATTGTTATAAGAGTCAAGCAGTGCATCCTACGAAAATCAAAAGTCTGAGGTGATGAACTCAAAGGGTTCACATTATCCATGTGGTGCCCGAAAATGGACCACAAGACTTGTCCCGACATGTCTAGAGTTTATGAATATCCCAGATATCACTTCTAAGGGATGTTTTGAGGTTCGAGTTGCATGACATGGTAGCGTCACAATTTCTTTATTGACACATGAAAAGAATTCTGAGTTCCCCAATCATGTTTTTTGGTTGGGTATTCAACATTGGATCCTTGTTATTTCCATTGTATTGTGAGTTCCTTGGTTTAGTTCAGTGTCAAATTGCTTGGGTCTCATATGTTTTGGAGGACATGCGATATGGTCTTCACATGTCTCTCTAGAAGTCTTTCATGTGATCTTTCTCTGAGCACATAGAAGGATTTGTTCCTAGCATATGAATTCTCTAGTGATCCACCAGTGTATTACCTGGTGGAAAGTCGACTGGCCATGTGATTAGATGTGTGCAGAATCCCAGAGTATGAGCACCAACATGCATAGCAGTGATCTATGTCTACACATCTAGCATCCAATCAACCCACCCACAAACCAACCAACCCTTCTTTGAGTTGGATTATAGAATATATAGTCATATACATCCACATACTTTCCAGTTTTTGTGGGGAATGTATAGTGGTTTCATTGTGAATTCAATGTAGGGTTTGTCATTATGTGGTTTCATGAGTCTCTGCATTGGACTGTGTCAAGGGAACCACCTGATTTTCAATGGATGAAATTCCATCTATCCTTTATTAGATTATTTTTTAAAATTGAGGACTTTCACTTATAAGGACTTCCAGTTTGTCATGTTAACATGTCAAAGGGTCTTTGAGACATAAAAATGATTGTTGGAAGGCATTCATGAGTCCACAAATGTCTTGTCCTCGGGTCTCACAGGACCACACTGCTGGTGCGCTGGGCGCATCACATGCCCTTCAGTGACCGGGAACCTTTCTCAGCTTCTCCTTTCCTATATCCTTCGTTTTATGTGAGGAAGGTTGGGAGTCACGTGAGATTGTACGTATGGTACGGAGGTTATTTCATTCTTTTGAGACATGTCGCATGACCAATATGGGTTTTACGGTGGTGTGTGAGCATCCCATGGGAAAACCTATTCATTTTTCCTTTGAGCATTTCAGAGCTATCTGGGCATGTGAAAGGCATTCCATGCGGTGAGGATTGAAAGCCAAAAAGACTTTGCGAGACAAGGCAACCATGAAACCAAGGACTCACTATGTCTCACAGATCACTCGAGTTATCTATCTCATTTATTTCAGTGATCACATAGACCACTCACCTCTTCCTTTTAAATCCCCATTTGTTTTATTTAAAAAGTTGTTGGAGGTTTGTGAGTTTACTCGAGTAATATCTGTGAATTTTACTCTATTTTCTATATTTGTCATGTGTAAAAAATGTAGATCATGTTACAGAGTGAATTTATTGTGGAAAAATCCATTCGTTTGTCCTTAGGGCACCGCAGAATTGTCTGGAGGTTTCCATGTGGAATGAATGACAAGCCAAATGAGTTTCATGAGGCGCACCAGGTAGGTTGTAGTGCATCACATGTCTTCATGGGCATGACACATGTTCTTCAACAACCATGATCCCCTATTGCGTCATCCCATTTATCTTCTTTATTCATTGTGATGAAGGTTTGAAGGTCCTACAAGATGTATTGGACATCATATAGGGATTTTTTAATCCCTAATGATGATTTAGCATGTGATCTATGTGACCACTAGGGGTTTCTTCCTTGGAATATCACCTCCCTTGATTTCGAATGATTATGAATAGTTTTTCAGGTACTTACCATTGAAAAAAGATGCATCATGTGGGATTCTCATCCTGTTTTCACTACTCGACCACTGGTGAACCATGGTGCTCATTGAGGAGGGCTCCACGGGGCCTATCATGGGTTAGGCACATTATGTGGATACTTTTAGTGACTTTAGAATGGTCACATTATCATGATTATTTAAATATAATTTTCTTTCTTTCTCTGGTGAGGAATATAATATCCTCATTTTGATGTTTCTTCCATTGTTTCATGGTTTCTCTGAATCCTATTTGGTGTGATCCAACTGTCATATTTACTAAAAAATGTAATTTTCTCCATTATATTATACCACAACTTCAAGACGACTCTAACATTATAACTACAAATTTATATTTTAAAATTTTAATCCCTTAGATCCCAATACCATTTTCATCCCCCTTTTTAATGGAAAATACATAATTCCTCCATTTCCAAGAAGTCCTCTAAGGGAAAACGCATATTAAATGTGACTACTAATCATTCCCCAACCTCTTTTCTCTTTTATATTTCTATTCCAAATATAATTTCCCCATTAATATATAATAAAATCTTTATTTTATGTATGATTAGTTTAAATATTTTTAGGTAATAATAATTATCTACCTTTCCCCTTTTCTTTTGAAAAATGAAAACAACATCATGTGCACGTGAAGAATAATGCATCCATGAAGGACTTGTCTTATTTTTTATCACCGACTTGAATGGATGGTTAAAGGGGGGATTTAAGGTATTAATGTGATATTTATAACATTATATGGAATTTAAATTTATAAATCATTCCCAATATCCCCCTCTTTTATGTAAATCAACATGTTTCGTATGCATACATTTGGACTGTCGCCTCCATGAAAGTGACATATTTTATTTTTCATATAGTAATTTCATATTTTTCATATCCTCATAAAATATAATTTACCACATTAAAAAAATAATAAAATTATTATTCTTTATTAATGATATTATTCCCAAATAATCACTTTTATAACCATACTCACTCATAATGTTTAGTTTGTTATTTTTTGGGCTGGTTTAACCACCTATGTGAACAATCCTAAAAATTTATATCAAGAATTACTATGGAAACATAACTAATGGTATTATTATAAAATAAATAGAAAATAATTTCTATTTTAATTTTATGGAATGGTTATGTTAATATTTTAGTTATTATTATTTTACCACCATATTATTTGTTAAAATTTACTAAAACATGCTCGTCCCCAACTTCATCTTCACGAATTATAAATAAAATAATTATGTTATTAAATTTGAAAATCATAACTAATTATAAAAAATAACTTCTGATAGTTATAATTATCATGTAATAATGGAATTTTAATCTATAAATAAGAATTGACACCACAATTATAAACCAAGTACTAAAAAACAATCGAAGCTTGTAAGATTGGATGATAAAAAAATATAAATAACTAATATATATGAGATAAATCAATATAAACTAATCTTATAAATGTTTATTGGTATGATTAAGGTTATAAAATAGGTGTTTAAGATAATTATTTTTTTATAAGAGGTTAGAGCATGTTCAGCTAAGCGAGATAAAAGCTAAGGTTTTTTGTCAACTAAATTTTTGTTCATTAAGGTGTGATTTTTCTTCTTGAAGTTTATTCATATAGGTTGAGTATGTTCTACCTTTTTATCAAATTCTGTTAAAATTATTATTTATTTTATAGTTATTTTTCTTTATATCACATAAACTCCTTTCAAAGTTTATATACTTTATGAGTTATGATGTTCATAAGGGGTTTTTCACCAAAATTTTCACTCTATAAGTCTTATGTCATATCCACCACGTATTTCCTTTTTGTATGGTGTATATAATACCCATGGGTGTTTTATTTTTATTTATTTTATTAAATTAATAACACTTAAAAATCACCCATGATATCTATATTTATGGGTTTTCTATTCAAATGTTACTAAGGACATGGGGGATTTTTTAACTCAAACCCTCTTTCTGTGAGTTAAAATACTTCATTTCAAAATTATTTCTTATATTATTGTTATCTTCCATATAAATATGTTATATTGAACTTTATCTTTCTATATTTGGAAAATGAATCTTTTAATTCAAATCTTCCACCATGAGGAATTTATTCACCATAAAATTATGACATTGTTAAGAATAATTCTCAATCACTTTAACAATGATTTTTGCATGTATATATTCTCCATTACCACCACCATTATTCATTATAATAGGATATTTAATTTTTTGTTATCATATGTGAATTTATATTTCTCATATTCTTCTTGAAAAATGTATTTTTATTATCCATTTTTACAATACAGTATTTTAACAATGGTATTTTGAAATATCAAAATGGTTTTCCTTCCATGATTGTTTAGTTTTTATTTCACACCACATTTAATTCAGAAATTATTTATGTAATTTTCAAGGATACATTATTAAAGTTTGTTTTATAAAATTAATTTTTTTTCAAAAAAATCACTTTACTTTGTTGCAAATAAATTTTGAAACTATCATGTAAAATTATCTTTTTATTATATTATTTATTTTTTTTCTAAAATATATTTTTTAATTTTTATTTGTGAACACATTATTTAATTTTTATGAATATTTTAAGTGGATATTCCTTTCCATTTTTTAAAATTTTTTCCCAAGTAAACCTAATTTATAATACTTTTTTTAAATTAAAAGGGTATTTTCTCTTATTATTTAATGTGATGCATCCAATGATCTTAAAACAAATTTTTCATTAATGTAAAAATAAATAATGATCATTTTGTTACATTGGAGATATGTTCATATTCCTCCATCCACCTTACTTATTTGTGTGTATTATTAAATGTTCTAGGAACGTTTTTTATAAAATCATTCACTTCTCCATTTGTTTATTAAGTGACGTTTGATGTATAAATGTTTTCATGTTTGAATAGAACATATATGTATGGATGATTATTATATGAGAGTTGGTTCAAATATTACCGTCCAATTAATTGGAAAAATCTTTACATAATATGAGCCAATAAAGGGAAATGAGATGTGATGCTTGATCATCTTTGGAAAACCGGTTGTGATGCCTGATCCTGTATGGGAAATAGGTTTTGATTCCTAATCCACTATGGGAAATATGTTTTGATTCCTAAATAATCTATGAAACAAGTTTTGATTCTTAATATACTATGTTAAATAATGTGTTACTCCTGATCTACTAATGGAAATAAGAAGTGATGTCTAATCCACTATGTTATGATTTCAATGCTTATTTTATGAAACATTTTTATGTTTTATTCATATTATTATGCTACATGGACCATGTTTATTATCTCACACTGTTATGTAATTATAATATTTTTGTTTTAAATTAGATTTCCTACTAGCATAAACTATGAACAACTCTTATTATCCCTTGTTTTTTAATAAAATATATCTCCCCAAATCATTTTTTCTCATATGCACATAATCAACCCCTTTATAAAATATTTATAATTTCCCCATTACGAAGAATTTAAGAATGAAACATTATTATTTATCCATTACCTAGGGCATGAAGATATGTTTCACCAATAATGAGTCTAGAATGGGGCATAGTGTGGTTTAATTACAGATAAATGATAACAATTATTATAAATTATGTTCCCTGTGTAGCTAGTCCCAAAAGATACTAAAAATTACATTTTTTTAATTGTGACACGTAACATTTAATTGATGGAAATGATTTTAAATATATGTATATTTATTTTGGTATATATCACATTGTATCAATACCAGTGTTTAAAGATTTTTTTTGAGTACTAGACCCAGAAGTACGGATTGTTTTTACATCCTTAGCGGGGGAATATCCTAAATATAGATATTTTTTTTGATTTTATATCCCTATAACAACTAGGACCCTTATACCTCTCTCTTGGAATACCCATATTTAGTTTTATACTCCATCGACACATGCAATATCCTCATAAACAAATAGTTATACTGAGCGGATGACGTTGAATGATTCATATTGAAACTCTTCATAGGTGGTGGGTTTATTTGGTAGGGAGGTATCCATTATTTCAATTTGAAGGGAAATATGCTCTAAATAGTTATTTGTTTCTTATAAATTTATTGATATTCTTCATCTCATTCCCTATTATTCTGATATTGATTTTATTGACCTTTATAGTTATGTGATGAGATTGATGCCTCGATCAATATAGTAGGTGTTAACATTTCAAATATTTATTTGAATTTCTTCCAACGAATAGAGTAGTCTTATTGTATTGTATTCCTAGTCATCTTGTTATCAAATATTTGTATATGTATCCCTGGAAATTTCTTTCATTCAACCTCCACTTCTGGTGATGTGATAGAGATGCAAGTTACATGCGCTAGAGGATTTCATAACTTGAACTACCATGAATCGGCCATCATCTAGAGGATATCATTGAAAATAAAAAATTCATGAATTATATTCCCAAACATATGATGATATATGAAATAATCTAGGTGGTCATTGATACTAATTCCTTTGGGCCACCTATATTCTGGTAGCTTGAGCAGGATGTTCTCTATTGCAACTGTGAAGTATCATGGAACTTTTTTATTTCTTGGACGAATAAGTTTTATTCTTCTTACTTTCAAAACTAAAAATTATTTTTATAATATCACTTTCCCAAAAAAAACTTATTTTGGACATTCAGGGGATTACACCACATGGTATTATGTTGTATTGAATATTTTAGATGATGTTGGAACTGGTTTAAGTGTGACAACTGAAAACTAATATTTTGTGTAAATTATTACCTTGTTTTTACAAGTGTGATGTATATTTTCGTTTTCCTATAAAATAATTTCCTCAATAAATTTAGATTTTTCTTTGAACTCTTTAGATATTTTAGACACTTCAGGGTAATTATTTTTTTTGATTTATTAAATTAATTTTCTATATATATTTATAGTAGTTTATCTTGGGAAAGTTTCAAGTTGATGGAATATATCATATTCTTCCACCTAGAGATTAATTGTGAGACCCACTCATTTTATAATTTTTTATAATTAAATAGGAAAAGTGCAATCATATTCATTAGAATCGAGTTGAATTTTCATATGAATTTTTAGTGGTGGTGTTCCCATCATGTTAATGATCTAGCTGATAAGTTCATATACCAAAAAAGGCAGGAAATTACAAGGGTTTCTTAAAGAATCTATGTGTGGTTTTTTTTACTACTTAAGCATCCCCACCAAGGATTCGCATCAGAACAATATGTGTATCATCTTTTCTATGGGTCTTGTGTACCATTAATGGTTGGGAATGTGGTATTTCTATTATCAGGTTGTGGAAGAGTAATGTTCACTCACTCAATATATGGATTTAATTATAGTTTTTTTCAGTAGATATATTCCTTCCATTAATTCAATTAAAGTGTAAAGGGATTTAATTGAGTCATGAAATCCAAATGGAAGGCCACATTTATTGATTCCATGGTAGGGGTGATAATCAGAGTTTGATAAGGTTAAATTTATTGTGTTTTATGTCGAGATGTGGTCTAAATTTTCCAAGGGACACTTGCCTAAAATGAGATGGGTTATATCTCAGAAAATGAAACTCATGATAGTCTCTTACCACTTGGGTTAGGCATACTAGATTGATGGACATGGTAACTATCTCATTTTTAGGATATGTTCTTACATATTGAGAATTTTCTAATATTTTAAAAGAATCTGATAAAGGATCCTTATTAGACTCTACCTAGAAAATATACTCAGTGGGAATATTTCCCCAAAGTAACATGTAATTAGGCCTTTTAAATTCACTTAATCTGGTTTAGTTTTGAGAAAGTTTATTTTTCATGGAAGTAGTTTCAATATCTTTAGATTGTGAGTGGGATATAATGTCTTTTTTCTTCGTTGTATCTTGTTTAAGCTCAACAGGTGGGTGAAAGAAAATCATTCAAATCCTCTAAGTTATAGGCATGAAATTGATGTATGGTATGAACACAGTCATTGTATATATCAGTGTGTAACATATCTTAGTTGAATTACTCTTCATTGTTTTCTACGTTATCAGTATTATAATATTTATTGTCTATAAATTTAATGATGATGAGGTTTATTAATGCATATCACATCATATGAAATATATCCTCATATATTATAGAGTATAAAGAGGATTGATTTTACTCAGGAAATAAAAAATATTGAGTATTATTATTGTGAGACCACTTTGATGGTCATTTCTAGTCATAAATTGAAGGAGACTTCATCTATCCTCCTTATTATTTTTAATTAACTTTTTAGAATTTGATCTAAAGAGAATCCCCAATGCTTCTTACCAAGCATGTAAGAAATGATAAGGTCAAATCAAACAATGTAATAATTGATGAACATGTTCCTTGAATGGAAGCCTCTCCAAACATAGATAAAACCAAATTTATTTAAAGAGGATGAGGTAATAATTCCCCCACCCCTATGGGTTAGGGTTAACTTGGTTTTTCCACTATCATCCAAATGTATTTTTGGGTAACTAATAACCCCATTTATATTGGAAGTGGAAAAAATATCCCCAACCCTACAGGTTAGGATTTCCATGATATTACTCCATTGGTTGTAGCTCGTGTAGCAGTTTGGGTTTTTTGTGTTTAGTATTGAAACATGAGGGATGCAGAGAAATCTTTGGGAATAATTTCATGCCTATAGAGGGTTTCTTAGTAGTTTTAGGTTTTCCAGGAATTACCTTTCTCAAGTGGGAGTCTCAATCAAATTTCTTTATTTCCTGATTTAGGAGCTTATTAGTGGCCCAATCTCACTGAGTTCATGTCTTTTTTGATTTAGAGATAGCTGGCTTTTCCAATATAGAACATCTAACATATAAAAATCCTATGCATGGTTCTTTACAAAATAAAATGAAATTACATGTTGTTATATATTATACATTTGATTGGCCCTAAAATAGAGTAAAATAAAATTCTCCATATTCACCCCAACCCTTGATGCACATATCTGGTGTAACATCAAAAATTATTTGGCATATAAATTGTATATTTCAAATAAAATTTCATTAAACGAGATCTTGTATCATTTTACCCTTAGGTATTTGGCCCCCTGAATTTTTTTACATCAATCTAATGAAAAATTTATCTCATTTTCAAAAATATGGGGAGGAAAAGCTCAATATGAAAATACTTTTTCTGGGAGTTTACGGAGGGACACCCTTAGATTTTAGCATTAGAAAAGTATGCATTTCTCCTTAATCACTTCAGAAATATCATAGTGGTGGGATAAAGGGGTGAAAATATTAATGTTATATTTCCCTTGACTAGTTCCTTTCATAAGGACATATTGTTTCCTCATCATCTTGGAGGGACTAATCTAATAGATCTAATGAAAAGGGGTTTTTTTAAAATATAGACAAAATATCTGATTTTTTTTCATATAGCAAGGTTGGATCCAAAGGAGACAATGATTATGGACATTGTTACATTTTATATTCTCATTGTGACAAAATATTATCATACAATGATTAAACATTTGGTATTGGAAACCATATCTTCTTGAGTGATACCTGATATGATGACACTCTTGGAGTAGTCTCGATAAGGGGAGGACAATCTTATTAGTGTGAAAATTCATGAAATTAGTTCTAATGATTAATTTCTATTTTATCACTAGGATTATCCTCATGAAAAAGTTTCCAAGGATATATTCTTAAAATTATAATGGTATTATTGTGGGGATTAATTTCATGGGTAAATACGTATTCTTATCTTGATAAGGAGTAAATACATCCTTGGACTAAAAATGAAAGGTATTGGAGGGCCTCAATTATACTATCATTAATCATGATAGGAATATGAGAATATTATTTAGTTTTTGTTAAATTATATTGATGAACTACTTTGGGTTGGGATGAAATATTTTATTGTTTCCTAGCTACCTATGAAATATGCAAATACGTTTTCCAAAATTGGGGTGTATCTGAAGTGTGGGTCTTCTCCCAAATCTTCATTAAGGGTATGATGGTGAATCCTTTTAAAGAGTGTAGATAAATAACCTCATCATGTGTTACCACTATAATTTTTTTATAGTTCTTATATAAATGAGTGGGAATGTGATCCCGCTCACTATTGGTAATTAGAGTATACTGATAAACCACTCTGATGGCATGAGCAAGAATATTTTTCTATCCATGAAGAGTCACCAAGATATATTGATGATTTTACTCTACTATTATTTCTAAAATATGTTGATAACATGGTACTATAAGAGTAGAAATATATGATTATTTTTCCATTACTGTCAGAATATGAAGACAGGCTTCTATAATTTGAAAGAGAGTATGAAACCATTCATTTCCTCATTTTCCTCTCAGTGTATTCAAAAATTATTTATATATCAGTGAAGGGATATAGACCTATCCCATTTATTATTCCATAATATTTTAGTATACTCCTCTTATTTTTTTAGGATTCACTGGAAGGCCTAATGGTTGGGATCTAGGATGTGGGTCTACCCTTATTTGACAATGGGATATAATGATGTGGTTCCTCCGATGATGCCGGAGTATCGAGGTAAAATTCTTGAGAATGAATTCTAATTTTTTTTAAAAAAATTCAAATATCCCCTAGATTATGATGGATATCACCATTTTATAATGTCGTAATATGGTTTTTCTCCCTATATTTAGTGGGTTTACACCCAATGTGAGATCTCCTACATTCCTCGTCTTGGGTGGTTGGGGTGGAGGTTTCTTCGGTAGCATCCTCAATTGGTTATTGAGGATTTAAATATGAATATATTTGGATGCGTTTACAATTAATGTGATCCCTCTTGGGAAACTCATAAATACTAGTGTATTTTTTAGTGAACTCCTAAAACTCCCTAAAGTAAGGGAATGTAACATTATCATGTTACAGAGAAAATATCTTGAAATTTTTTTCGGTGGTAGTTGATGCACAAACGTCTATGTAAACTCTTGATTGTGAAGTGGATTATTTATATTTAGTTTATAAAGGTTCCTTTGGGTGGCCTCTAGTCTTTGGATGTTAATTTTTTAATGTATCTCGCTCAATAATTAATTTATTACTTATGTATGAAGGTACTATATTGGAGACAACATTATCCTGGTCATTGGGACCATAATTGTTGTTGCATTTGTAGTGTAATATTTCTTTATGGTGGGGATTCTAATGATTTATAAAAAACAAGGATCTTGAAGGGGATTTTTGATACATAGGAATTCAAAAAACAAGAACACCCATTAGTTTAGTATCACAAGTAAGAGTATTGTTAATTATTTTATTTCACAATGATTGAAATTGGGTTCACCATTTTTTCTTCTCATCTTTATTTATGATAAAAAAATTTCTTGGTTTGGGAACTCCAATGGTTTCCTCATCTATGATGGTTTTATGTAAATTTCATTTCAGAATTTCTTTCAAAATGTATGTGGTCTTTGGGGATTATTTCCAGTGATTCTTTGGAATGTGTGTTGGTTGAGAGGATGGGAGGTTAGACTCATCTACCTTTTGAGGGGGAATTATTGCCTACTGTATGAATTTCTTATATATTTAAGTAATGTATTGAAATCCTTTCCAAATCCTATTGTGGGATTGGAAACCATGTTCTAGTTATTGGTTTTGAACAAACATCGATTTGAATATCTACATTGATTATAGGTTCTCCGTTAATGGGAACATCAATATGAATTAAAGGTCCTCCATCAATGTGAACAACTATTTGTATCATAGGTTATTCATCTTTCTATTATTGGTACACATATGTTTTTGTATAAATGTATAATTGTAAACAATATAATTAATTATCATCCAAGGACATGGTAAGTATTTTTGGTGCTGGGATCAGATCCCTAAAAGGGATTCTAGTGCATTATTGTGAATGTAATTAGAAATTATGTAGTTTTGTGCCACATATTAGGACAAATAATAAATTTCAAGTTCATTTGAAATGTACCAATTCTAATTAGTTTATCATCATGTTGAGTTGACAACTAAAAGAAATATTCCTAATAATTTCATGTTTAGGACTTACACAAGAGCAGACAATTCTGGTTAACCAAAAAGGGAATATGGACTAATGATAATGATTTTTTTTATAGGGAATATGGGCCCAGGTGATATGTGTTTGGTTTACCTATTAGGGATATAGTCCAATCAATAGGATATGGTATCATTAAGAATATGTCCTAACATAGAAGGTTTTTGGGGAATATAGACCAAATGGCAACGATATGGTAATACCTGGATGGAATATAGCCCTCCAAACTGGGGAATGATTTAATTTTGAATATGTACCAATAAAAAGACATGTTTTGATATTAGGTTTTTATGTTGTGTTTCTACCTAATAGAGGCATCCTATATATCATGATTACCAAGAATCAAATCCCAAATAGTTTAATTCACACATTTTTAGTCCATGTATCGGGATTATACTGTGCATTTTAACATCATACAATGATTGAGTTATCCAGACGTTTTATTTCATGTGACTAAGACATCATTATATATTTTAATGTTATGATACTAGGAATTTTTTTATTGTTTAACATCATATGGCTATGATGTTATCAAATGTTTTAACACCATTTGACTAATACGTCATCATAATTTTTAACATCATATGACTAATACATATATGTCATGAATAGGGAAAAATAGAGGATTAAGTGGGGATTATGCATTTTGGATACCCCATTACCACTCATTAATGAATTATTAAGATGATATAATTAATGATGGCATGATTTATTGGAGATTATACCTAGGGAGGAGGTCTAATTGTGGGTTTCTAATACACGTTATTCTATGTTTTGACAATAAAGGACAATTAGAATAATTATGGATATATAAATGTGGGGAATAAATTTTGATTATTACCCAATGGGGCTTCCAAGATGTAGGGGGGTGGATCATCGAGTGGACAAGGGTGTTTTCCCTTGATATGTCCATGATTAGGGATTATACTTCGGAGTCTCCCCGTAATGTTGCTCGAGAACATAGATAACACTAATGGGGATTATGCATGAATATGAGCTACCCATGGTGTCAGTTCCCCTAACTTACTGATAACCCAAGACAATGAAATAAGCAATAGGAAAATGGATATGGATTCCACATTATAATGATTCTCATACCCACATAGACCATTGGTTAGAATCTATAATTAAGATGGGCATTTTTACACAGGAGAGACCACTCCAATTCCCTTATGATAGAGACCCTCATTATCTTGGGAATAGAAGACTGTTTTTACCACAAGGATTTTTCCTATATAAGAAGAAAATTAATATGCCTCTTTTTATCAAGATAACACATGATTGAACTAGTGTACACTGATGTGAATACCCTAATCCCATTTTTTTGGAGGGTTTGGAGGAGGACTTGATAACTGGATTCCCATATAAGAGCTATAAGATGGATTCTATATTATTAAAATTAGGTAATACACGGTTCCCTAAAGTTAGAGAAAATAATGATCTATTTCCCTCATAGAGGGTGATCTAGTTGATTCAACCTAGTAAGGGGTAGAGTGAAGTAGTCACCCTTGTATGTATCAGTGCGAATGATCACCCTTGTATAGATGTGGGATAAGAGGTTTCTCTAGTATAGATGTGGGAAAAATGGTTGCCATTATTTAGGTGTAGGAAAAGTGGATACCCTTGTATGGACATGGGTGAATTAGTCCCCTTATATGGATGCAGGAAATTTGGATGACCTTATATGGGATTTACTAAAGGGGTTGATCATGTCTTATCTTATTATGACATTCTCCAAGGGAGTTGGGTGCATTGTTCTATAGTATAGTGACATTGGGGGATCTTCACCATATTTGTAACTTACAAAGGTTTTTACTTTAGATGACACAATCGACCCTTCATTTAATTAATTATTATACTATTTAATCTCTAAAGGTTACCTAGATTAGAAAGGGAAATCTGGGTGAAGGGACCTTCGAGTGTTTCTTCCTATTTTAGCATGATATTAATAGGGACCCAAGGGGGTCTATTTATTGGAACAATCCTAAACTAGGGCTCACATGAGATGAGGGTATATGGTGGTCCATGATATTTATACTAGGGTTTCTGAGAGGTTCCTACACATAGGTAAGAGAGTGATGAAGATTGATGACTTGGGTCTGAATCCTAGGGTGTTGAATTATAAGTAATGAGGCTTAAGAAAGACTATTATGGTTCATGTGGGTTGATATCCACTTCGTGGGCACCATGGTTTTGATGTTATCCCTATTTCATATCCTCATATTTGTGAAATGGTGTGCCAAAACACCTCACAGTAGAGAATTTAATCAACATGGGAATTAAATTTATTCCATCCTCCTCCCAAACACACCTCCCCCACACACCCACATAACAACCACTATAACCATAGAACCTAAAATCTCATTATATATCTTGAAGAGAGATAATGGAAGGGGGAGTAATAAGTGATCTAAATAATCTCCATCCTAGATGTTGGGGAAAACACCTGAAACCCAAATCCTCATAAGGGCATCAATCATGTTACCTAACTCATGTGGTGGTGTGTAAAAAATGATATAATAAATAGTGGATATATGAAAACACACAATCCCAAACTAAGGGAATTATACCTAACATTATGACATTATAACCACACCTATCACCACTGCACGTCAATATTACCACCACCACCAACTATAATTTAATTAAATCCATTATCGCCACACAATAGAAACATAACAGCCACACAACAATTCCCCAAATAATATTTATACCATTTAAAATTATTTACATATTCACCATTTTATATTCATTAACCACATTAATTTATTACTTACCATATATTAATTATTTATAACTCTCACTCATCAACCACATATATATTTAACCCTCACATTAGTCTCCATCCACTATAATTCATGGAACACTCCCATTTTAAAATTATTAACTCAACTTACCACATAATATATATCCGACACATAATTTATTGATACACTTAATAATTCAACCATATTACATTGAAATTCATATTATCATTTCACTCATTTAATTATTACATAAAAATTATAGACTTTCATATCATGTACCCATTAATCAATTGATTAATTTCAACTCTCTTCCATGTTTTTTGGGAAACTAATACTCAACCATGCATGAACCAAAATACCAATACATCAATAAATAATCTATTCCAGGAAAATATAGAACGCATCAACTTCACCACTTCCATAACATAATCCAATATATCCCAAAGAAACCATATAAATATGTCACAACAACAACATATCATCACTCTATTTTCTACCACATAAAACCAATCATACTAAAGAAACTCTAATCCCATAGAGATTATATAAAACGTATGAGATTCAATTCTACAAATGTTAATTTCATTAATTTATTTCAATGTCTTTAATTGGTTAATTACAACTACATTCTCCTTGAAAACAATATCATAGTAATTCCACATTTTAAACATAATTAATAGAATATATTCTTTTGAATCCCCTATATATAGTATATCATGAACAATCACTATACATAAATAAGAAGTGATTGAAAACCAAACACCTCCATGATCCCAAGATAAACCCTCAACATCTTATCGGACATAAACCTTCACCAAATCCATAACAAAGATCCAAAAACACAATTATATCACCTAACATTGTTTTATGAAAAGTAAAAATATAAAAGAAATGAATGAAATTGAAATAGAATGGAGAGAAGGAAATAAATAAGGACCTTTGGATTGAAAGGGGTTGATCATGTGAAATATGATCTTCATATCCATAAGTAAATGACCAAAGAGCAGTAATAGAGAGATAAAAACCAATTAAGGTTCAAGAGATACATAAAACATTGAACCAAGAGAAAAGAGGGGTTGAATTTATATTATGAATATTAGAGACCTGACCACAACATAATAAAAGACTATCAACTGCATCTCAAGCTTATTAAAATGATATCATATATCTATAGGCTTTAAAATGGATATATACTAACATAAATCTCTAGTATATTTTAACCCTTTTTAAAATGGGTATTAAACTTATCACACCATAGTGGTTTGGACAAGTTCATTACAACCTAATCTAGATTATATTTCTATTTTTGTCTTCCATATACCTCCATGAAATTGGCATGTAATAGAACCTTGTAGAAATATCCTTAAAAACTATGGAATATGAAATTTGTAATTCACCTATCATTGTTTCACATAGAGATTCTACCAGGATCCACTAAGTACAATGCTTACAGAAATGATAATCATTTCAAACCAAAAATCCATTATGGCATAACATAACCCCAAACAATTCTTTCAAACCTTAAATCCACAAACCTAATAAAACAACTAGACTATATTGTCCATACCAAGACTACAACATCCATCAAGGTATATGACTTCATAAAATGAGTATTTTATCCTTAAGAGGGTAAAACATATCTTTTGACCTCAAAAAATTAACCAAGACTCACTCCAACACCTATAACACCCCCCAATAGAGGAGAAAGAATGAATATGACTCTATATTAGATACCTCCAAAACAATTATCATTCTCAAGAATCCAGATTCAATCCTATGTTAAGAACAAAATAACAATGAAACCGAAAACTCTAGAAGATATCTCTCAAACTAGAAACCTTCCATTATGAAAAGACAATAAAACCCAAAACAGTAAATAGTGTAAATCATATTAGTATAAAAAATCACAAAATCTAAAAAAGAAACAAAATATAAAAAAAAATTAGGATACTTACCAAACATTTATGACTCACACACTTATGTAAAATCCTCCAATAAACCATTACTCTATAATACCTGAAAAAAAAGGAATAGAATTCTCACACAACAACCTATCTTGATGATCTTGATTCTCAATAGGTGACTCTAGAAATTTTTCATCATCCAAATCATCTAACTCACCCAAATAAAATAAATGAATATCATCAAGAAAATGTTGATAAAGTTTTAACATACAGAAAATTTCATAAATCATATCAATACGTGGAGGAAAATCCAACTAATGTTCCACCTCACCAATATTTTCCAAAACATTAAATATTCTAAAAAATTTAATAGAATTAAACTACCTCGATAAAACCTACACTATCTACAATGAGGATAGACCTTTATGTACACATGATCACTAATCTCTAACTCTAGTGGTATCCTACTCCGATCATTATAATAATTCTTTCGATTTTATAAATCCCTCATTTACCCTAAAATCACCTACACATTATTTGTCATGCTCTGCACAAAATCAAGTCCAATAATCACAGACTCTCTAAAAGAAATTTAGTACTATAGATATTTTAATTATAATCATATAAAAACACTAAATAATCCATACTAAGTTACAATTTATTTATATTTTTATTGGTAAAAGAGACTAAAGGTAGGTGACTCCCCCATGAACCTCTAAAATCAGGAACACATGTTTTCAACATGGCCTAGTTGTCTGGATAGTCAGCTTTGTCTGACCATCTGTATGATGATAAAACATAGTATTTAGAAATAACTCATATACAAAATCATGTTGATTAACCATCCACACATTCATGAAAAAATCGATATCATGATCAAATATGAACATTTTCAGTACCCCATAAAGCTGACTATGTTATCTATATATAGAATTGCCAAATCATTTACTATGTTCAAATTCATTATTACCAAAAAATGATTCAAATTTAACAAATTATCCATAATCACCTAGATATGATCACATAATTTAAAATCTCAATGAAAATATATTAAAAAATCCCTCAAAATGTACTCTAACTTCAAACTAGGAACATCTTGTTGGTATTAGGCATGCAACAAAAACATGAAAAATGAAAAATTGAATTTTTTTCATTGGAGATAAATGTATATATTTCATTATTGATGAATATTTGATTAATTAAAACATTAGGATATTCACATGAATGAATTATTCATAAAATTAAACAAATTATTACCTCATTCAAATTGACAGTGCAGTCTAATGATGTTCTTCTTTGGTAATCTTCACTAAATATATTTGAGGATAAATCACACTAGATCATACACATGAGATTCATGTGTCTATAAGAATGTCGATAGTCATATTATGGGTGTTAGAGACAAGACATGCCCAACAATCTCCCCCTTTTTGATGATCACAAAACCCATAACTTAAAACTTACAAACTAGAAATTTTCAAACATAAAGTGAAATAATTTTGATTTGATGGAACTATTTTGATAAAAAGGAATGTTGTGTTTATCTAAATATCTCCCCCTTTTGTGAGATCAAAAATAAGGTAAATAAATAGATTTAGATACTTTTAATGTCGAACAGATTAGTAAGATAATGTTATAATAAATAGAAATCGATAAAGATTAATTGATTTTTGACTGTAAAAAATGGAATTGAAACTAATAGACAAAGAAAATTTCATTTAACAACAATTTGAAAAATATAATATATACTGTGACTGGGAAACATGATAGTTACTTCCATGGTTAAGGTATAAAACGGTTAGGGATTAGCTATGTTGGAATTTCGAATGGCTTGAAACTTCTCCTTCAACTCAACCATCTACACCTGCAACTTCTTCATCAAACTATCACCCAACTGAAAAACCAGAAGCCTAGAATCATGACTAACATGACGATTCTCAAAAATATTGAATTTGAAAAAGTCATTTAGACTTATTTCTTGCTTTATAAAATGTTCCAAATTCTCTGTAAACTGTTTAAGCTACAATATGATACTAGGTTCTCCTTGAGTCAACTGATCAACAAGAAATTTTTTTTATTCACAAAAATCATTGAAAGAGGAGCACTTTCGCATTATATGATCTTTATAAAAACATTCATATATACCATAACATATGTAATGGCCTAAAATCTAATAAAAAAAATCTCAACTGATAGTAGGAGTATAAGTTGATGGACTAGTCTGAACAACACTGGTTTTGATTGATCAAACTGACTTCCCAAATACCACACGAGATCTACAATATCTGATTTAGTAAAAGATTTAGATATAAGTCAGGTAATCTCATTCAACATATCCCAGTTAAAAGCATCAAAATCCCTTCTTGAAATATTAGTATCATGAAGTTATTTTGATTCTTAGAGTTCTGTCATTAAGAAAATTACTATGATGGCACTTAACTCTAGAATCAACTAACCAAATCATATCTTTTTTAAACAATATTTGAGAAATTAACCTTCCATAAGGATAAAAATCCATCCTAGAATTAGGTTGAAAGTAGTACTGAAGATATTGAAACAAATATCAAGGGATGTTCATCTTGATATCACTCAAAAATAAAAACAATATGTACATGTATGGGTATAAAAGCTTTTCCATATCAGCCACCCTTGGAATAATTCCAGTCTGAATAAACATAACCACACTTTTATGATCTACCTCGAGATCCTTAACAAACATTTTCCTAATGTTAGATGTATTAAATAGAAAATATATACTTTCTTTTGAATAATGATCCTTATCTCTAATATATTGAAGATAAAAATGGAAGACTCATTAATGTTAGATGTTTAAAATTTTTGAAACATTAGTGGAGGAAATTGAAAAGTCATTATATTCAATACTCACAAAAATAAAATGTTCATAATAACCAAAACTAAGCTGTACACTTTTATTAAAATATTTCAGCTCTACCTCATAAATAAATTATGAATATATTTCATTGAAAGTAGTTTCCAATACTTGAAATAATAATGCATGTTTTAGAATAAAACTTTTATGGTACAACCATTATAAACCCACTACTTTTCCTTGAATAATCTTTCATCCAGAAATGCATTGTTGCTTCGGTTCACTAGCTTCACCCTCTTCGACACTCTTCGATTTCATAATTTCTAAAAATATGAAAGTTTGAGATTTTTCATCCTATAGGGTTTGGAAGAAAGAAAAAGGTTTCAGGAAAGGAAAAAGGATTTTTTAATGAAGGGTTTGGTAGTTTAAATGTTTCTGACAAATGATGTATATCCTTGTTTCCTGTGTCATAGAGTAATTATGAAAAAAATTGTAATAGTCACGTGGTGTAAATAAAATTAAGATAAATTAATAAAAATATATAGCAACAATAAAATAAATTAGATTTATTGTAAAAAAATGATAAATAAAATATAAAAAAATAACTAATTTAAAAATTAAATAAACCTAAATACCCCTTAATAAAATCAAAACCTGCAGTGGGAAGGGGTTTAGTGATAATATCAGCTAATTGATATTTATTGTTAACAAATTAAAAATATAAATCCTTTTTAAGAACATGATTTATTAAGAAATGATTTTTATTATCAATATGTTTAGTTCTAGAATGACTTATGGGATTTGTTGAAATATATATTGTACTTATATTTTCACATAAAATATGTGTATTATTAAAATTTAGTCCAAAGTACATCAATGTGTTTTTCATCCATAACACTTGTTCAATGAAACTACCTATAGATACATATTCTTCTTTGGCTGTTGATATGGAAACTGAGTGTTTCTTCTCACTCGACCAAGATAATTTAGATTTTCTTAAAAATTGAATGGATCCTGAGATTATTTTTCTATATAATCTTCTACCTTCAAAATCAGTATCTGAATAGGACATTAAATTAAAATCAGATTTATTTGGAGAAATAAGAGATTAAAAACTAGTTCCTTTAAAATATCTAAAAAAACTTTTAACAGCAATAAGATGAGATTCATTAGGATTTGTTTGAAATATAGAACATAGACATACATAAAACATAATATCAGGTCTGATAGTAGTACGATATAATAAACTACAAATCAAACCACTATACAACTTATTTTCCACTATTTTTCCAGCTTCATCCAATCATGTTTTATATTAGTAAACATTGGAGTTGTATATGTCTTAATGTTTTAAAGACCAATTTTTTCAACAAATCAGTAATATATTTACTTTGTTTTAATACATTTCTATAATTTTTTTAACAAATTTGAAGTCCTAAAAATAAATTTAATTCTCCAATTAGGGTCATTTAAAATTCATTATGCAGGAAATCAAAAAAATCATTACAAAGTTTTTTATTTGTGGATCCAAAAATAATATCAGCAAAAAATATTTTTACTAATATAAAAGTAAGAAAACTATTTTCTTAAAAAGTGTTGGATATTACAAACCACCAGTAAAACCATTTTTCAAAAGAAAAAACATAATCTTTCATACCAAGCTATAGGTGCTTCTTTAAGGCCATAGAGATATTTAGTAAGTCTGAAAACATAATCTAGTTTTTGAGAATATTCAACACTAAGAGGTTGCTAGGAATAAACTTCCTCCATTAAATAACCATTTAAAAAGACAGATTTAACATCCATCTGATATAATTTAATGTCCATATGAGATTCATATGCAAAAAAGAATTTTAATTTCATCTATTCTAGCTACAAGGGAAAATGTCACATAATAATCTATATCTTCTTCTTAATTATATCCTTTTGGATACTAACCTAGATTTATTTCAATTTATAATCCCTCGACCATCGTGTTTATTTTTAAAGACCCATTTTGTTCCAATAAATGGATAATTTTTTGGTCTTTCAATTAATTCCCAAACATTATTCCTTTTAAATTGATTTAACTCTTCTTTCATTGATAACATGTTACTCTCATCTTATAAGGCATGTTCAAAAGATTTAGGTTCTAATTGTTATAGAAAGGAAAATAATTCAACTATCTTTTCTACACTTCTTCTGGTTTTAATGCATGTATCTATGTTTTCTATAAAAGATTCTAAATGATGATACTTTAGGAGTCTAGAATGTCTAGGTAAAACACTTCTAGGCTCTTTAGTAACATGTTATTTTAAACTGGACTAAATTTTATTTATATCTTCCAAATAATTTTTCAGGTTTTCATGTCTCATGTTATTAGAAGATTCTAATGTTTCATCAGTTTGATCTTTATCTTTATCAAAAGGGTCAGTTTCATCAAACTTGACATGAACTGATTCTCCAAAAATCATTGAATTTTTATTAAATACTCTCTAAGATTTAGAATTTTCCTAATATCCTAAAAATATTCCTTCATCACCTTTTGGATCAGAGTTACCTAGATTAGCCTTACTGTTCAGAATGTACACCTTACATCAAAAAACTTTAAAGTACTTTACAATAGTATTTCTATTATTCCAATGTTCATAAGGTTTATTTTTTAAAATATTATGAATTAAAACTATATTTATAATATATCAAGCTATTCTTATATCATCTCACCACAAGTAGGTTGGAAGTTTTTATTCATTCTGCATAGTCTTAGCCATTTCTTGAATAGTTCTATATTCCTCTTTCAACAATTCCATTTTTTAGGTGTTATTAGTGCAGAGAAGGTATGTTTAATACCTGTATTTGAGAAAAAGTAATTAAATTATTTATTCTAAAATTATCCACCATGATCACTTCTTAATTAAATTATATTAAATCATTTTACATATTGAACACTTTTACAAAAACTTTCAAAAACAGTAAAAGAATCATTTTGAGTTTTTGAAAATAAAACCATGTAAATCTAGAATAATCATCAACTAAAACATATGAATATATTTTTCCAGCTAATATTTCTACTCTTGATGGTCTGAACAGATCCACACGAATAATTTATAAGGGGATTTGATGTAACAATTTTGTTAATAGATTTGAAGGAGGATTTGTGTTTCTTACCAATTTGACATGAATCACAGAATATATCACTTTCATATATAAGAATAGGTAATTCAGAAACTAACTTTTTCTTAGTCAATTAATGTAAAACAAAAATATGGAAATTGATAAGGCATCTACAAAAAATCCACGACTCATTTATCTTAGCAGTTAAACAATTCAATTTCTATTTACCTAAGGAATTTAAATCCAGAGTGTAAACATTATCTGTTCTGGGTGCTCTAAATATAATACATTTTTCTATGAATACAAAAGATGAATTGTTAAAAAAAATTAACATGATATCCATCATCACAGAGTTGAGAGATAATTATCATATTATGTTTCAATTATTTTATATATGGTACATTGTTAATTGATACAGTATTTAGATCTACAACTATTCTTGAGTCCAATTATCTTACATTTGGAATTATCAATGCAGGTGACTAGGCCTTTATCTATTTGTGTTAGTTTGTTAATGTTTTATGGACTTCCAATCATATGTCTAGAGCATCCACTATCCATGAATCATATAGATTTTTATTTTATGTGGCCTATTAACTATAAAGACAATTAAATCAAACGATTGTTTTGGTACCCATATTCTTTTGGGTCCAGTAGTGTTAACAATCAAAAATTTAGGAATCCAAATCTGATTTATTTTTTCATGACTTATGACATTTACTTTAGATAAACTCTTTGAAATAAAAGATCTTTTATTCCCAATTATTGGTGGATTTATTAAATAATATTTTTTTTGTTATATTCTCTTCTGTTCCACAAAAGTGACAAGTAATGGTATTTGAATTGGGAACAAAATAATTCTCATACTATTTTTATTTTCACCCTTATTTCATATACCAAATCTTTTTTAATGAAATTTTTCTCAAGAATTTTATTCAGTATAAATTTTCCATTTGTAAAAATTATGGAAGCACATTTATAAGCTTCAACTTCATTCTGTAGTATTTTAATATTTTTTTATGGCCAGTACATTTTGTATTATATGAGAAAAATTTCTCAACTAAATCTTGATGTTGTTTAAGTAAAGTATCCCTTTTTCCTAAAATAGCATTTTGAATATTCTTTAAATATTTTTTTTCTTTAATAATGAGTGAAATATTTCTTATATAATAGAGAAATAAGAATAAATTTTATCATTTGAATAACTAGAATCTTAATTATATGAATTTTATGTTTGTACCTTATCTTCTTAATCCATGAAGAATATATTTTCTTTTAGATTTGATGGTTCCTTCTGTAAATTAGAAATAGATGAGCTGCTGGAGTCTTCAGAAACAGTCCAAGTATCCTTAATTTCCCTTTTGCCTTTATTTTTATAATCTTTATTTTTCTAATATGTCTTTTTTGTCTTTTTCTTGTCAACTTTTAGTTGAGGAAAATCCGGTCTTATATGACCAAATTTTGTTTTCATTCATAGCAACTAACTTACCTTGAGTATTTCATACCATTTTTGAAGGGTTTTCTAAATTCACTTTTCTTCTTGTAAAACTTGCTAAACATTTTGGCTAATTGAACCATCTCTACATCAATGTTAGATGAGTCTGAATTACATTCTTCTTTTACTTTTTGTTTCATTTTTCTTTTTTTATTCTGAGATGTCACCTTTGAAGAAGTATTTTCCTTTTTCCCAATAATTCTACGATCTTAAACTTATGCGTGCATTTCAGCTTCATACACCATTAATATACCAATGAGTTCTTTCATTGTCATATTTTTTACAGGAGATGATTATTGAATAGTAGCAGATATACGATTCCATTTTTTATGCAGTACTCTCAGTACATTCAAAGCTTGATCTGATTAATTGATTGAATCACCCAAATATTTAATATTGTTAAAAATTTCGGTTAGCCTTCTATTCATTTGAGTGATGTTTTCTCCATCAAACATTATGAATGTATCGATCATAAATCATGATGTTTCATATCTCATTTGTGTTACATTTTCCATACCATTATAGGTAACTGCAATTTTCTACCACATTTCCTATGTTTTTTGACATTGTGATACACAATTAAATTCTTCTGTTCTAAGACCACAAGTTATAGAATTCATACATTTGGAGTTCAAATCATATTCAGCTTCAGTTGTAGCATCCCATGTCTCTGGTTTCTCAAGAATCTGATAGGGAGATAAATTTTTGAATAAATTCTATATCCAATATTTTTTAGATAAATAATCATCCTTGATTTCCAGTACCCACAATTTTCTCCATTGAAATATAGAGCAAAAACCATTAATATTCCTTCCCATGGATCAGTCATTCCAATCATTCTATAGATATTATGCTTTTATATTCTTATAGCTCTATTGAAAAAGCTCAACCTCTGATACCAAATGTTAGCTCAGAATGGCTATGACAATGACACAAGAGGGGGGGGGGATTGTGTCATTTTAAAATTTTCACAATTTTATCGCTTAATGGAAAGAGACGATAGAGAAATATCTCTGTATGAAAGAATAAGAAGTGGATAAATGTAGAGAAGTAAAACATGACTATTTATAGTGGTTTGGGGCATGAATAACCCCTAGTCCACTCCACCAGTCACCTTCTCTGCAGGCTTGGTGAATTTCAATAGTAAGGTCCTCATATTATAATTCCGATACAAACACAAGTGTAGGTAGTTAAAACCTTCATAAATAAGTCTTTCAAATAAATTCTTATGGTTATTTTACAGGGATCCAAAATATCCACAAATTTCCCTGAGAAGCTGACACACTAACAAGACTGAAACCAAGCAGATGATACTCAAATGAATCAATAGGGATTGACTTGATAAAACAGTTTAAACTTTATGAATATAGCAGTACACAACTGATAGTAGATGGATTTTAGACGTTAGAAGAATAATACTCTTTGAAATATGTTTGAAGAGATCAAGTTGTGCAAAAGATATTTTATATTAAGAACAACAAAAAAATAGAGAATCACGCTTCTAGGATTGAACATGTATATCTCCAAAATGTAATCATCATTTCTGAGATGCTCAATCATTTTAGTACTGTAAATTATTTTCACAAGAAAGTTGGAAGAATAGAAATTATCAACATAGTTGAGAGAGATCCACACATACAACATAGAAACATACATAACAATATATCTAGTGTCATGATTTCATATTCACAAAATACTTATGATAAAATAAGAGAAATAAAATTCAGAAATACTGCTCAGAGTAGTCATAACTTCTCTTAAGAATAAGAAATAAAACCTCCATTGAATAAGATCTTTCAAAACAATTAGAACGAGCTTTGAATCTGTCAAAATTGAGATTTAAATCGACCTGATATTCCTTAAAGACTGTTACAAAAAACTACAATAAAAAATGGTAAATTTAAATTTCTAGCATTGAACTGGAAATTGTGATGATCCTTCATAAAACGACAAAACCACAACACATAGGGTTATACTATGTAACATAGGGATGATGATCTATATGTTCATCCTTATCATCATAAAAATATAAACGTAGAATTTATTATACATAGGTTCATCTTTTCCAAACATAATATTGAACACGTTAGGTTGATCACAAAAGTAAGGTTGATGATCCATACGTTTTCTTCTCAAACGTAGGGTTCCATGCTTACATAGTTTTCTCTAACAATAATTTTTCTCTTTAACAAAGGCAATGTTTCATTCAAATGTAATTTTATTTATCCATAATTTTCCCCCAACATATGGTTGATTAACCATACCTGCTGATCCTTTACCATATGCTTTAATACAAATTTATGGTATGTTCTTTACATTATGTTCTTCAGTGTAAAGAGTGAATAATTATTCTTGAAAATGAAAAATAGTTAACAGTGTTTCCAGAATACATTTTAGAGCATTCTGAACTCCTTGAAAAATATTTATCACAAATAAAATACATGAATATAATTAAAAAAAAAACAATTATAAATAAAATTAATTCCCAAAAATATACTTAATGTAAAATCATTAGTAAAAAAACAAGGGTTTTTGTGTTCATCAAAATCAATAATATTTTGAGAGTATTGTTGTGACAAGAAATTCCCAACACTAAACACTTGTTCTTATGACATAATAAATTTATGTCATACTATAACACCAATGATATCCATTTATCATTTTAGTTTGCATTTGGTTATTGTATAATGTTTTTATTTTTAAATAATGTCTCGAAAAATATTGGAATTATCTACAATTGATATAAATTTTATCATTGATTTTTCTTTTATTTACATCATGATTTTTTTTTGTATAAGGAAATGTGCATTTATGAATTACCCATTACTACATTATATTGATTAATGTTAACATTTAAGACTTAACATATATTCTAATTATTTTCATCATTTCATTGAAGTGGATGAGGTAATGTGATTTTAGGAATTACTCCATGTTACATTATAATGATCGATGCATTCTTGGTCAAGATATTCTTTATCACACGGGCCTAAAGAAACTAATATCCTATAACCTTGTATATAGATTAATTCAATTTCATTGTACTTAATAAAAAATCAAATGATTTTTTTAAAATATATAAATTCACATCTAGCTCCTCCTTGGAATAGATTATGGTCTTAGCAGAACTAATTCCAAAAGCTTTGTGGCTTACCTTTATTTCCAAAGGTTTATTTATACAGAAATATATAATTACTTATGAAAAATTTTGAAATGAAATATTATTTCATTATTTTATTTTACTTTAGTCCCTTAATTTTCCCTAAAAATAATTAATTTCCTTTCAATGTTCATGTTTTGATCCTAAACATATAAAGATAAGATTGTTCGAATTCATTCAATTACACTACAGTTTACTATTTCAATCACATAATTCAATATACTAATCCAAATGATGTGATTATTTTTTTAGTGATCATAATTAAAATTATAAAAATCATTCAACTGAATATTTGGCTAATTCTTCTATCTAAATGGGTATATTTACCGCATAAGAAGTCCCAATGACTATGTCAATAAAATGGTCCAACTGTGATGTTATATTTTCTTGTCTCATTCCAGAAGACTAAATTCAATGATACTCCACTAGAATTATAGGTACATTAAATTAAAACTTGTATAAATAATTAATTTCTCTTTTCATTGTTATTGGGGACCAATTCATGTATGAAATTCTAACCCACAATTTTTCCTAGGGTTTAAGATCAGCTCACCAATCTTAACTTTTCTACCAATCCACCAGACCAATCTAATTAAGATTTTGTGTGTATAAATTCCAAAGGTTTAATTTTTTTAAGAAAAATATGATATTAAATAAAAGAATATTCATATCCATGAATTCGTTCACATTTAAGACATGAAAAATTCATGACAATTATGGATAGCAACACATGGTTTACCAAAATAGACACAACTTTGGCTCTAAAAGTCCAATGGCCTCCAAATTTTAATGGTGATATTTATATATCCGTATCTATAATTTTTAGAATAATGTTTTTCATGATTTATCATTATAAATTCCAAAAAAAATTATCCATATTTAAGGAATGTATTTAATGAAAAATAGTCCACCACCTTGGCCTCGAAATATATTAACCTCTTCTACTTGAAAGGGGTTGGAACTTTGGCACTAAATGAGGAGAGATATAATGACCACATCATTTTAAATGTCCTGGGATGAATTACATACACATTTTTTAAAAAGATAAACCACTAATACATTTTCCATTTGATGTTCATTTTATCATTTTTTAAATTGTAATCGTATAAGTTTCAGAATAATTTCATTTGAATTTAACTGCATGTTTCATCCTAATCATATATTTTCTTCATTGAAAATTTATTTTTTATTCATAGTGGTTTTAATATATTTAAAATCAAGACAAAAAACCTTTCCCTTGATCGCTTTCTCATTAAATCTAATGGCGGTTTTTTGTAACACCCCAAGCTTCCATGGTACATTTCCCTTTGAATGATGCAGTATCTTACATTGTACACAACTTAGAGTTTTAAAACACCACGACCAATGAAACAAGCCGTTATGAATATTAATACCCACTTTTTGAAATTTTATAAATTTTAATTTTCTAAATGGACTTCATTTATAGAATCGGAATATCAAAATTATCTTAGGTTGAATTTTTTGTATTTTTCTGAAAACTTTCAATTTTTGATGAATAGTGAAAAACAATGTGTTATTGTTTAAGACCATTGTTTTCTTTAAATAATTAGTTATTTTATTTCAATTTATTTTATGTCAAAATAGATACATAATACCTATATATTTTCAGTGTAATTCATTTGAGTCATTTTATAATATGTTTAGCTATATAAAATTTTATTAAAATTTTTACCGTCTTTTACCCAACTTCTAGAAGCCTATACAAATTTGCATAAAACATAATTTTACCACTTATATTAATTTAAATTCAAAAATATGAGAGATATGGTTGAAATAAGTAGGTAAAATGTGGTTCAATAAGATGAAAATAATTTTTGGTGAATATTTTCTTTTGACTTTTATTTTCCATGGTTAAAAGTAAATAGGGTAATTAAGGGTAAAAATGATATTATAATTACCCAAACACATGTCCTGATTCAATTGGATAAGTTTAATTTGACCAAAAACTACCTTAGGAATAAAATATGATCCTTTTGGTCCATTTGGATTAGATTAGGACATTTATTATTATTTTATTTAAATAAGAGTTAAAAGTGTTAAATTCAAAGTTTAATTAATAAACCATTTTTCATATAAGGGTACACTTAAGATAAATTAGACTATAAATATTCATTATAAATATAAAGATATTTCCTATGTAATGGTATTTTATTTATAATTTTTATACATTAAATATTTTAATTTATTTATGACACAATGATGATGTAGTAATTACCTTATTAATGAAATATTAAAACAATTGATATTATAAATATTAAAATAAATGTAAATTGAGACTTCTGATAAATTAAAATCATTTTCTAGGTTAATATGACATGTTAGTGTTGATTAAATAAACTTTATTCTAGGTGATAATGTTTCTATAACTTTCAAATAAATCAAATATTAAATAGTGCCAAATTGACATAATTGAGTTTTTAAAACAAATAATATATTATTAATTGATATAATATTCCAAATAATATAGGGTTAGGCCAAAGGATTTATATAAGGTTATATATATTAATAATAAACCACTTTGGGTTTTCGTGGTAGTTTAGAGTATGTTTATTAACCATATAATATAAACATACAAAGAGACATGGTAAATGTCAAACTATATAACTAAGAGTTAAATCTATAAAATAAGGTTAATATGGTGACATAAAACTATATAAAACTTATTGGTTTGGATTTTTCTTGACCCATACCTACCTTATCCTGGAGATAAATTATTTTGGATCCATTAGAAACCAAAAATTATTTTATTATAAAATAATATTTCAAGGTTTGCCAAAAGTGACCCTCACCTCTCTTATAAAAGGGTACTTCCCCTTATCTTAATTTCACACCTCCAAATCCATTTGGATTGGCCAAACCCTACCCATATATCCTTCCAACACCCCTTTCATCAACCTAGAATCCTTACTTGGATCAGAAGGCCAACCTAATGATCCATTTTGATCAAATCCAAAGGAAACACCTGAAGAAGAGGTAATAATTTCACCACCCTCTTTCAAGTTCTTATCTTCTTCCACTTCCTCTATCTTTGATTCCAAACCAAAATAATAACTCCAGTACCTTATACGTACTGTGATGTTATTATAAATATGGTACTACCATATTCATTATTCTATCCATCCTATAAATGACAAAGTCACCATACGTGTGTACGTACGGCTTACCGTCTCCATGTCGTGTTGTAGTTTGTTATTCATACACATAATTATTTTGGATGGTTATAATAATGAGTATAACTGATTTAAATAATAAATAAAACATGTTAATTAATCTTTATATATGATATACCATTTAATTACATACTATTTCACCATCAATATAATGATATTGTCGCTCGAATGTACGTACGGATTACGGTCTCCACGGACATGATGAGATTCATTCCCCATCGTAATAATTGAAGAATAATATTAATTTTATGATTAAAAATAATGTTTATGAAAATAATATAAATTATTTATATGAATCGAATACATCCTATCCATAAAAAACATGGCTTAGGTAACCATGCATGTAAAGGAAAACAAACCAGTTAACACTCGAAATGATGATACTACAGAAATATTATTAACAAAGCAATATTAGAGGATCATATATGATACCATATTTATGTATATAGTTCTTTTATAATTTAATAACAATTTTTTTAACTATTATAAAAAAGTTTAACAAACACTCAACTAAAGAAAATAACAAGGTAAGGGTTAATTATACAATCTATTTACTTATACGAGGTTCTTAATACGTAAGTATCTACTGGGACCTCTTTACCATCCACATCCATTTTTTCATAAAAATTTAATTTGAAACATTTTTAATATTTACGACACTATGGGTTAAATTAATTTATACCCTTATTTGACTATATATGTTTTGAAATGAATCTTTCTGTCGTTTTCCAAACAAGGAACTTTATGACCTTTTTGACAAAATTAAGGTAAGAATGTCTTTTTTTTACTTATACGGCGGGTATGGTTATTTTCAACAGTTATAACAACATCTAAGATTACCATACAATCTTATAAGAATATTTAAAAAATAAATGTTTTCTTTTATAATTATTTTACTTTAAAATTATTTGAAAATAGAAAGATATATTTCTCTAAAAAAAGTTTTACTTTCATCAATGTCAATATACATTGATGGATTTGAAGATTGTTTGAAGTTGATTTATTATGATACAAAACATCAATATTGTATTGAAGGTTTTGTGATATGATTGACTGTGGATGTGTTATTTTTACACCATTCATGGTTTACGGATAAATTATTGACATTTAATATGCTAGTTTTAATAAGAATGTTTATGTTATGTTTAAACCTTTTTATAGGAGGAATGCATTGGACTTAGATCGTGATTGGTGGAGCTCTCTATAGCTCCTTAATGCATTGGTAGGTCTCATGAGACAAAATAGTGTCTTGGAACAAGGCCTTGAAAACATCTTATTTGTAGTCTTGGAACAAGGCCTTGACTATGTGGTTGTGAAGTCTGGCATTATGCATTCCATCATAATGAAATTGGCTATTGATATAGAATGTGATTATTCGACTAGTAGAATATACATGTTAATAAGTAAATGAAATTATTTGATTTACATTGGCCATATTATGTAGAATTTTATGTTTAAAAGGATTATGATTTACTCTTATACATTGCATTAAATATTTATGCTTATTTATGAAAGTTTCTGGTATATTGTTATCCTTACTGAGCATCTAAGATCACCACTTTCTTTGTTTTATTTTTTCCTAGGAGGCGAAGAAGTATATTATGAATGACCTGAAGGGATAGTCTAAGGGATAGTCTAAGGGATATGAATGTTATCAATGGGGAATATGTTTTTGTTATTTTTCATTTTATAATGTAATGTAAAACTTATGAATGTATATAGTACTTACAAGGATACTAAATTGGTCGGTATTTTGAGATTTGATCCCTTGTGATCATGTAAATGTTATGTAATAATTCTCCAACTCTAGGTAACTAGGGTTGGGGCATTATAGTTGGTATCATAGGAAGTTTAGTAGAAACCTTGGAAGCTAGATATAGAAAAACTGGGATTAGAGAACATTTCCCTAAGATAGACTTTGAGGATTAGTATATAAGAACTTCCTAGAATTTTGGTAATGTAGATATTTTGTGAGTTTTCTAAGCAATAAATCCCTATCTAGATACAAGTAGGTAGAGGCGGATCTGGAACAAATTTACCTAGGGGTAAAACCCGATAACACCACTTTGAGCCAGACTTGAATGAGAACTGATGCAGGACAATGAACCTTGCTGCACTCTGGGTTACGACACTCCCGTGAGATATGCTTAGGATAATTAACATTTTATTTACAACCCATTATGATGGATTTATGAGTATATACCTCCCCAAAGAAATCATTTTTATGATTATGGACTATATCCATAAACTGTTCAATTTTTGTTAAGTGTTTTACATGTTTGGAATTATGTAGTGTGATTCAAAAACTAATCTATTGTATTCCATTGTTTAGAAATGGCACCTAGTGGAAGGAATGGAAACTATTTCAACGCATGTAATCCATGTAGGTATTTCCATCCTACTCATGATAATTATAGTGGAGCTGGTGAAGCAACTGGGGCTGATCAGGTTATCACCATACTAGGACAACTCACTCGGGTTATGAATAATAACCTTACCCATATGAAGTACCCTGATCCACACTACGGAGGATCAATTTTAGACTACTTCTTGAGGTAACAAACACCAACATTAAATGAGAGTACAAATCCATTAGTAGTTGAGAAATTTATGAATTCTTTAGAGAAAATATTTCATGCATTGGGGAGTAGCGAAAGGGAAAAAGTTGTCATAGAAGTTTATCGCCTCACGAGAGATACAGATCAATGGGGGTCATTAATCCAAAACACAAAGTAATATAATGAAGTATCAAACATGGAATGGAGGGTTTTTAAAGAGATTTTCTTTGAAAAATACTTTCCTCGTGACCAACGATCTGATATGGAAAGATAATTTCTGAGTCTGAGGAAAAAGGAGGATGAGTATGTCGCAAATTATGAGGCTAACATTACAAGGTTACAAGGCATGCAACAGATTATTTACCTAACCCAAGGAGTAATATTGATCGATTATTTGATGGGTTAAAACCATTTCTCTGTCATGAATTAGTCTCACTATCATTCTCATCGTATGAAGATATTGCCTCATTCTTTATCAAGATAGAAAAGGAATTCTTTAAGCCTTACGAATTTAAAGTAAAGAAAGAGAAAAATATATCTATTGATCACTCTGGAAATGGAAATAAGAGGAAGAAGGGAAAAGTTGAATATCTATCCTATGGTAAATGTGGGTAGAAACACCTTGGTACTTGCCTAAATGGAATGCGAGTCTGTTACATGTGTAGTGAAAAAAACCACCAAGCTCGTGATTGCAAGGGGAAGAAATAGGCTGTCAATGATGAATTCTAAAATTGTAGAGAAAAGGGGACTTATGAAAATGAATTTCCTAATTTCTAAGGGAACATACCTAAAAAAGGCCAAGGGAGAATGGACAAGCTTATGTGATTGCTACTGCTAAGGTTGATGCTCCGAAAGACGTGGTGTCAGGTAATTTAATGTTTTTATCAAGTTTATCAAATGATTTATTTGATTCTAGATTATCGTATTGTTTCATACCTTCCTAGTTTTCTAAGAAAATTAGATATTTTCAATTTTACTTAACAAGGGAGTTGTCAGTCAAAACACATAAGGGAAGTATCATCACAATAATATTTTGTGAATTAGTTCTCATTAGGGAATATAAATGTTCTTTATCTGCTAATCTCATCGTCATACCCATGATTGAATTTGATATAATCCTCGGAATGGATTGGATTTCTGACCATGATGAAAAAATTTATTGTAAGAAGAAGGAGGTTACAATTTTTTATGATTATAAAGAGTAAATTATCTTTAGAGCAGAAATGTCACCACCTGATTTTTATCTAGATCCACCCATGGTAGCTCAAAAAATCAATTATTGGGGAAGAAGAGAATGAAATAACTATGGGTGAGGAAAAGAAATTTTTTATAGAATACATACCTATTTTTCAAGAATATGTTGATGTGTTTCCAGAGGATTTACTTGGACATCCTTCAGAATGAAAAATTGAGTTTTTCATTGATTTAATTCCTGGTTCAAGGCCCATATCCGAGAGCCCTTATAGAATGACCACTATTGAATTAGTTGAACTAAAGATACAACTAGAGGAAATTATAAACAAGTGATTTATTCTCCCTAGTGTTTCTCCATGGGAGACCCTATGCTTTTTGTTAATAAGAAAGACAGATCTATGAGTTTGTGCATTGACTACAGGGATATCAATTCTATAACAATAAAGAACAAGTATACCCTACCTCACATTGATGATTTATTTGACGAACTTCATGGAAATCAATATTTTTCAAATATTTACCTTCGATATAGATATCACCAGTTGGGTGTGAATAAGGATTACATTTTGAAAACAGTATTTCGAACTAGTTAGAGCATTATGAATTTATATTATTCCCTTTTCGATTGACTAATGCACACTATGTCTTCATGGATCTAATGAATAGAGTTTTCAAGGAATATCTTGATTAATTTGTAGTGGTCTTTATTGATGATATCTTGGTATATTAAAAAATATATGAATATCATGAAAATAACTTGCGCACTATTTTGAAAACCCTCAGAATAAATTAATTAAATGGGACGTTTAACAAGTGTGAATTTTGGCTTCAAGTGATTTCTTGCCTTGGACATATTGTCTCTAAGCATGAAATATTTGTTGATCCTTCAAAGATCATGGAAATCCAAGAATGGCTAGCACCGATGAGTATAACTTAGTTATGCTGTTTTATTGGTTTAGCAGGTTATTATCAATGTTTCGTCCAGAATATTGCTTTGTTTTATAACCCATTAACCAAGATCACATGTAAAGGGGTTAAATTTGTTTGCAAAAAAGGGTGATAAGAATGTTTTGAAGAACTGAAGAGATGATTAGTCAATGATCCTATCTTGACTCTACTATCATGTAATGATGGGTTTTTTATTTATAGTGATGATTCAAAGAAAGGGCTTGGATGTGTTCTTATGCAGAATGATAGAGTTATTTCCTATACATCAAGACATCAAATTCATCAGAAAAAATATCATACTCATGTTCTTGAGTTAGTATATGTAATATTTTCTCTAATAATATGGAGACACAATCTCCATAGTGAAAAATGTGAGATGTATACTCATCACAAGAGTTTGAAGTATATTTTCTCACAAAAAGAACTCAACATGATGCAAAGATTATGGCTTGAACTACTCAAGGATTTTGATTTCACTACACACTACCACTCGAGGAAGGAATATAAGGTGGAAGATTCTTTGAGTAGAAAAGATCATGGAGTTTGGAACAGGATGATAGTTGAAATGGATCCTATTTTCATGGATCTAGTTAATATGGATATAGGAATAACCATGGATGGTGAAACATTAATACTTTTGCAAATGGTTTACAAACCATATTAATTAGAAAGGATAAAGAGTTCTCAGATTGATGATGAGGAGTTTAAAAAGAAGATTAAATCTGTGAATGATCAGAGATTGAGTGACTTCAAATATGAAGATGGAATTTTGAAATTTTGGAAGAGACTTTGTGTTCCTAACATACCTGATCTAAAAAGGGAATTTTTGGTTGATTCTCATAGCTCCAATATCCCTATACACCCTAGGAGTACCAAGATGTATAGATATTTGAAGGAAAATTTTTGGTGGGACAACATGAAGAGGGGGATTGCTGATTTTGTGTGAAGATGTATGGTTTTTCAACAAGTGAAAGCTGGAAGGAAACATCCTGGAGGAGTCATGAAACCTTTTCCCATACCTGAGTGGAAATGGGATAATATTATGATGGACTTTTTCCTGCGGATACCAAAGACTCCAAGAAGGAATGATGAAATATGGGTCATTGTTGATCGTCTTACCAAGTCAGCATATTTTCTTTCTATAAGAGAAAATTCACTACTTGAACGTATGTAAAGACTATATATTAATGAAGTTGTAAGACTTCATGGAGTACCTCTATTGATTGTTTCTGATCACGATCCTCATTTTAGATCAAGATTCTAGAAAAGTCTTCAGAAAGCCGAAGACACTGAACTTTGTTTGAGAACTGCTTACCACCCTCAAACTGATGGACAATCAGAATGGTCTATTCGAACCTTAAAAGACATGTTGTGATCATTCTCACTTGACATTCAAGGTTTGTGGGATCAATATTTACCTCTGGTGGAATTTTCCTATTACAATAGCTTCCATTCAAGTATTCACATGGAACTATATGAAGCATTATATAGAAAGAGATGTCACACACCAACATGTTGGGATGATGTTTGTGAAAGAAAACTCGTAGGCACAGAACTTGTTGGGGAAATAATGGAAAAGTTAAAGTTTATCGAAACCCACATCAAATCAACCCAATGTAGGAAAAAGGATTATACTAAAAACCAAAGGAAGGTTTTGGAATTTCATATAGGAGACCAAGTTTTCATGAAGGTATCTCCATGGAAGGGTGTTATATGTTTCGGTAAGAAGGGTAAATTGAGTCTTAGGTACATCAGACCTTTTTAAATTCTAGAACGAATTGGAGTTGTATCTTATCATTTGGAAATGCCTCCAAGTCTCTCCAAAGTTCATGATGTGTTCCATGTATCACTGTTGAGAAAATACAAGCCTGACCCAACGCTTGTACTCACCTATGAGGAAATTTAACTGGAACCTGATCTATCTTATAGTGAAGAGCCTGTCAAATTTTTTGATACAAGTGAAGAAGTGTTGAGAAACCAAATGACTCACCTGGTAAAAGTTATATGGAGAAACCATAAGATGGAAGAGGCAACATGGGATCCTGAGGAACTTATGATGAAGAACCACCCAAATCATTTTATGCAGTAATATTCTAGAAATTTTGAGGATGAAATTATTTTAAGGAGGGGAGAATGTAACACCCCAAGCTTCCACAGTAAGTTTCCCTTTGAATAATGCAGTAGCTTGCATTGTGCGCAACTTGAAGTTTTAATAAACCATGACTAATGAAACTACCCGTTATGAATAGTAATATTCACTTTTTGAATTTTAAAAAATTTTAAATATCAAAATGGTCTTTATTTTTTGATTTAGAATATCAAAATTAGCTTAGGGTGACTTTTTTGTATTTTTCTGAGAAATTTCTATTTTTGGTGAATAGTGAAAAACATAACGTTATTGTTTAAACCCGACATTTTATTTTAATAATTAGTTATTTTATTTTAGTTTATTTTAGGTAAAAATAGGGACATAATACTTATATATGTTTAGTGTAATTCATTAGAGTCATTTTATAATAAGTTTAGATATTTAAAATTATACTGAATTTTTTACCATCTTTTACCCACCTTATAAGAGCATTTTAAAATTTGCATAAAACAAAATTTTAACACTTATGTGAGTTTAATTTCAAAAATATGAGAGACACAGTTTTCATTAGTAAATAAAATGTTGTTCAATTATATGAAAATAATTTTTGGTGAATAGTAAAGTTTGACTTTTATTTACCACGGTTAAATGTAAATAGGGTAATTAAGGGTAAAAATGAATTTATAATTACCCTAACATATGTCATAATTCTACTGGATAAGTCTAATTAGACCAAAAAGAACATTAGAAAGAAATTATGATTCTTTCGGTCCACTTGGATTAGATTAGGACATTTCTTATTATTTTATTTAAAGAAGAGTAAAAAGTGTTAAAGTAAAAGTATAAAAACTAAACTGTTTTTAATATAGGGTTATACATAAGATAAATTTGACTATAAATATTCATTAGAAAAATAAAAAAATTTCCTACATAATAGTTTTTTATTTATAATTTTTATACCTTAAATAATTTTATTTATTTATGACACAATGATGATGCAGTAATTGCCTTATTAATGAAATATTAAAATAATTGATATTATAAATATCCAAATAAATGTAAATTGTAACTTTTGATGAATTCCAAAAAATTTATAGGTTAATATGAAATGTTAGTATTAATTAAATAAATTCTATTTTAAATTATAATGTTTTTATGGGTTTCAAAAAAATCAAATACTAAATAGTGTCAAAATTGATATAATTGAGTTTTTAAAAAAAATACTATATTATTAATTGATATAATATTCCTAAAAATCTAGGGTTCCCCAAAAGGAGTTATAAAAGGTTATATATATTAATAATGAACCACTTGGTGTTCTTTTGGCTGTTTATAGTAGGTTTATTAACCAGATAATATAAAAATACAATGAGACATGGTAAATGTCAAACTATTTAATTAAGAGTTAAATAGAAGATATATGGATAATTTGATGACCTGAACCTATATAAAACCTATTTTTTGAGAGGTTTTCAACCAATCCCCACCTTATCTTATAAATAAATTATTTTAGAGCCATTTGAAACAGAAAATAATTTTATTATAAAATAATATTTCAAGCTTTTCCTAAAGTGACTCTCACCTCCCTTATAAAGGTTTATTTCCCCTTCTCATAATTTCACACCTAGAAATCCATTTGGCTCAGCAAAACCCTACCCAAATATCCTCCCAACTTCTCTAAAATAATCCTAGAATCCTTACATAGATCATAAACCCATCTTATGGATCCCTTTTTATCAACTCAAAATGAAACACCCATAGAAGAGGTAATAATTTTACCACCCTCTTTCAAGTTCTTTTCGTCTTCCACTTCATATTTCTTTGATTCCATACAAAAATATTAAATCCAGTACCTTATATATACTGTGATGTTATTATAAATATTTTACAACCATATTAATTATTCTATACATCCTATAAATGACAAAGTCACCATACATGCGTACGTACGGCTTACCGTTTCCACGTCGTGGTGTAGTTTGTTATTCAAACACTTCATTATTTTGTATGGGTATAACAATGAGTATAAATGATGTAAATAATAAATATAAAATTTATATTATTCTATATATATGATATATCGTCCAACTACATATGATTTCACCATCAATATAATGATATTGTTGCTCTTTCATACGTACGTAATACCGTCTCCACGAACGCGATGAGATTCATTCCCCATCGTAATAATTCAATAATACTTTTCATTTTATGATTAAAAAAATTCAATGAAAATAATATCATTATTTATATGAATAAAATGCACCCTATCCAAAACAAACATGGATTACATTACCGAGAATATAAAAAAAAATTAGTTAACACCCGAAACGATGATACTACTCGAATATTATTTACAAAGAAATATCAGAGGATTATATATGATATAATTTTTATGTATATAGTTATTTTATAGTTTAATAACAATGTTTTAACTATTATAAAGCAGGTTAACATACCGTCTACTAAGTAAAATTACATGGTAAGTGTTAATCTTATAATCTATTTACTTATCCGAGTTTGTTAATACGTAAGTTTCTATTAGGACCACTTTATCATCTACATATGTGTATTCTTAAAAATGTAATTCAAATGATTTTTACTATCTAATAGAATATGGTTTAAATTCATTTATACCCTTATTTTACCATATATATTTTGAAAGTAATTTTCTGTCATTTTCCAAACAAGTTACTTTATGACCTTCTCAACAAAATTAAGGTAAGAATGTCTTTTTTTAACTTATTCAGCGGGTGCGGCTATTTTCCGCCGTTATAACATCGTCGAAGCTTCCCATACATGATTATAAGAATATTTTAAAAATAAATGTTTTATTTTATAATTATATTACTTTCAAATTATTTCATAATAAAAAGATATATTTCTCTAAAACAAATTTGATTTCATCTATGTCAACATCCTTTGATGGATTTTAAGCTTGTTTGATGTTGATTTATTATGATACAAAACTTCCATATTGTATTGATGGTTCTGTGATATTTTTTACTGTTTATGTGTTATTTTTACACCATTCACAGTTTATGGATAAAGTATTGACATTTCTTATACTAGTTTTAATAAGAATGCTTATGTTATGTTTAAACCTTTTTATATGTGGAATGCATTGGACTTAGTAAGTGATGGGTGGAGCCCGCTATAGCTCCTCGATACATCGGTAGGTCTCATGAGATAAACTAGTTTCTTTTCACAATGCCTTGAACAGATCTTATTTTTAGTCTTGGAACAAGGCATTGACTATGTGGTTATGAAGTCATGCACTATGCATTCCATCATTATGAAATTGGCTATTGATATTATATATGATTATTCGACTAGTAAAATATCCATGTTAATAAGTAAATGGAATTATTTGATTTATATTGGCCATATTATGAAGACGTTTATTTTTAAAAGGCTTATGATTTAGCCTTATACATTGCCATAAATGTTTATGCTTATTTATGAATGTTTGTGCTATATTGTTATCCTTACTGAGCATTTGAGATCACCCATTTCTATGTTTTCTTTTTCCCATGATGTGAAGAAGTATATTATGACTGACCTGTAGGGATAGTCTAAGGGATATGAATGTGGTCAATGGAGACAATGTTGTCGTTTTTCATTTTATAACGTAATGTAAACCCTATGAATGTATCTACTACTTCCAAGGATACTAAACTGATCAGTATTTTGGGATTTGATCCATTGTGATCATTTCAATGTTATGTAATAATGCACCAACTCTGGGTAACTAGGTTTGGGGCATCACATTTTTAACTCTCTTCATTGTTCATGTGCGTGTTCGGCAAACAACTCTTTTCTTATCCTATTTGTTTTCTTCTATTTGTAACTTATCAATATAAAAATCATTATCTAAGTTAATAAATATATCAATGGATGAGTAAATCATCTATCGGGGTCACTCATATTTTGGGTATTTTAAGTTATTATTATCTTTTTCTCATTTAATATTCTTTATATTGATATTGTGTATGTTGAACCAATATTGACATAAATAAATGAATTTTTTGTTTGACGTATGGATTCCATGGAATATTTTAAGCACATTTACACTTGGATTCATGAAATATTTATCCTTCCACCAACATGAATTAATATTGATTATAACCCCAGTTATAGCTTTGATTAATTCCCCAATACTTGGGAATTATAATCAAATCATCTTTTGAAGTGGGTGTTAATTTAATGTAATATATCCCAAAGATCAAGGATATCATCATATTAACTAGATAATAATGATCTCACCCATGTCCTCATCAAAATTTTAAATTAAACATAATTTAATAATAAATTAAAAAAAAACTCTATAAAAAACAAACCCACCAACCCATTTGATGGAAAAATTTAAAATAATTAACTCTAAAAAATAGTTTCATCACTGAAGATTCGACTCATGTGTTGTTATATACATTATAGAATATAACCAGACCTTTTAATAGTAGGTAGGTGATAATCTACCATGTTGTAATAAGTAGTTGATTGTGTTTTATTTTTTATGAAAAAAAATAATAATTCAAAAAAACTAAAAAATATCATATATAAAAATATAGAGAAAAACATCCTTCTCATCCTTTCAAAATATCTATAAACTCCCCATAGCCTCCCAAATAGTCCCTCATATTTTTTAACCCTAAAATCAAGAATAATCTTTTCTTACATAGGAGGAACATTAGGGATAATTCAATCACTCAATTCACATTCGTTGTTCATCCTATTAATCTAGATATGGCTAATAATAGGGAAAAATATCCCCTAAAAACCCACAAACCATGATATGAATTACTAACCCTTTATTATACAATATCTAAACATTAATGCTGATGTTGAACTCAAATTGTGATTGATTCATATTTTTCCTCATTTACATGGGCTAGCCCTTGAGGATCCACACCTTTACCTAAAATATTTCCAAGTGGTTTTCTCTACTATGAATCCCAATGGGGTTTCTAAATAACAAATCAAACATTAAGGAATCACTTTATCCTAAGCCAATATTTAAAAGTCCTAGATCTTCTACCTCCCTCCTATTACAGAAACTCATGGTTTGACATGAAGGGTCTATTTTTATAAAAAAATATTTTTCACTTATTGAACTAATTCTATCTAAAAAAGTGGTATCCATCAATTCTAGAAATTAGTCAGTCCTTAAGTACTAGGAGAGGTCCAAAATTCATGTGGAAAAATTCCCAAAAAACTAAATCCATTAACAAAACACGATTCAATAATTGTATGAGGAGTTATTTTATTTGGAGTAAACTCTCATCGACATCTCAGGTGGTGGTACCCTTTTGGACAAAAATTTGTATAGCTATATGATATCTCATAATAAAAATAGCTAAAAATGTACTACAATTCCACACTAAAGTACTTTATCAAGTAAAAAAAAGAACAATAAAATAAATCCATAGTGCCCAAAAAAGATGATAGAGTGTATGATTGAACCTTATGGTCTTTTGAGATAGCTAGTTATTACTGCCAAATCCCCAACCTCATCTTATATACAATATCAGTTTCCTAGACCTGTCAAAAACTATAGAATCTATAGATCCCCTAATAATCCAAATGAAAATTTTCCACAATTATAGGATGATTAATTGGATTCATCTAGACCAATGTATATCAATGTTGAATTTTATTAGCAAAATATAGATCTTGAATGACCATATCATTGTTTTTGAAACTATAAGAAACCTCAAAATAATCCATTATCTCGTACCTATAACCATGGAAGGAATAAAAATCTAGGATTGATTTATGGTAGTCCCGTATCCCAACCCCCTCAATTCCATCCTCAAAATCCAAAACAATTACAATATTTTATTAGTGGGAGTAAATTCCAACAACCTTATCCTTTGTTCCTCAACCTCAAATGGGAAATATTCTTCCTCATCCTCTTTGATAACACTATCCCAGTGAGCCTTATAAATTCCAAACCTAATCCAATTGATTTCTCAGGAACCCAAATCAAGGAAATCCCAATGCGGGACATGCCTCTTCTTCCGAGTAACCATGGGAAAGTGTTATAGATTATCTTCCCTCCTTCACCCATTATTGCCTCAAAACATTTAAAACCTAATTGGTCAAATTTTATTCCACCTACATTAGAAACAAAAATCCAATTATTCCCAACATCTAACTCAATAATTTCACAACCCCAAGGGTATTGTATGTTAAATTTCACTTTGATATAGAAGGAAAATTTCTATGACGCATGATAAATCCAAAAATACCCTATAAAAGATTATCTAGGAATAGAAAAAAAAAAAGAAAAAAAAACAGAAGCCACACCCTCACCTCCTTCCATTCCTCTAAGGAACCCAATTCCTTTTCTTGAATAAATCTATAATCTTAAGAATCCATTCAAGTCTAATTATGAAATTCAAGATATGTTTAGACATGTTGAAGTCAACATTCCACTGTTATATTCCATTAAAAATCCCTATGTGTGAAATGTTTCTTAAGGTATTGTGAACCCATAAGAGACAACATAGGACCATTAAAAATATTTCATCATAATATTACATTCCCATGAAGTGAAAAGATCCAAGAATATTTATGGTTCCATGACAAATAAAGAGTTGAAACTTTGATGATACACTCATAGGCCTAGGATCATAGATACATTTCATGCCCAAATATATCTTATCCAACCCTGGTTTAGGTCCCTTACACCTAATGATTGTTTTCATCTAATTATCCAATTGAATAACTACCAATCTTGAGGGAATAATCAAGGATGTACTTGTCCTGTTTAATTATGTTATCTTCCTAGTCGATTTACATATTATTGGCATGGAAGGAAAGGCATCTTATTTTCTATCTCCCCTTATTGTTGTAAGACCATTCCCCATGAAAGCTATAAAAAATTTGATTTCCATGTTGGCATCATACTCATGGAATTTGGTGACCATGTAGTCAATTTCAATATGTTTTATGCCATAAAAGACCCATCAGAGGACCAATCTACATTATCTATCCATACTTATAAGGAAACATATGAGAGTTGAATGAATCATGTTCTGTCATGTTATTCCTATTCTAATAATAGAGTAATTTTGGACATGTTCACCATGATTAATCAGGTCATAAACTGAGAAGTTGATTTGAGCCTTTTATTTAGAGACTCTATCAATCTAAGGATCTTAAAAACTCTTTAGAATATCATCACACCTCTAATCTCTACTATTAAAACATGTACAATAATGAGGGAAATAAATCAAAACCAATCGAAATCCCCTCCTCCATTACAATGATTTCTAGAACAAAAATAAAGGTTGAAACTGATTTGAAACCTTTTCCTACACACATGATGTATGCATTCCTTTTCCATGATCACTCTTATCCTGTCATTTTTTAACTGCACTTACTAAAATAGACAATCCCAGACTTGTTTAGTTGTTATATAAAAAAATCCTTTGGATAAACCCTATATGAAATAACTATAATCAAACATTTCCATTGTGTTCATCACATCCATATAGAAGATCCATACAAACAAATTATACAACCTCAAAGAAGACTCTATTTGCGCATACTTTAGGTAGTCCAGGAAAAGATCACCAAGATTCTTCATGTTGGTATTTTCTACCCAATATTTCTAGTGAATGGGATAGTCTAATTAAAGTGGTACCTAATAAGGGTGGGATAACTATTTTCACTGATGAACATATAGAGGTGGTCACAAATCGAGTGAAAAAATAGTTTTTTTCATCGATTATAAAAAATTGAATGCTAAAACATGGAAAAGATAAATACCCACTTTCTTTACTTGATAAAATGTTGTAATGATTATCTGGAAAGTCACATTATTACATTTTTTATACATAGACTACTTCAAAATCCTAATCTCACTTGAGGACCAAAAAAATACTATATTCACTTTCCCCATTTGAACATATGCATATCGGATAATTTTTTTGTTATTTTATGTGCTCCTACAAAATTCTAGAGGCATATTACAAGTATCTTTTCAGAATATATTAATTATTTCCTAGAGGTATTTGTGGACGACTATTCCATTTATTTTGATTCATTTGAATCCAACATGCATTCACTCTCTAGTCCTATAAAAGTGTGACAAATTTAACATTTTGTTTAATTCTGATAAATGTAACATCAAGTTTACCGACATGATTTTTCTACGACACATAATTTATCAAGAGGGTATTTAAGATGATATAACTAAGATAGGGGTGATATAATCACATCCTAGACCAATATCAATTGGAGAGAACTAATCAATTATTATTCATGTTGGTTTCTCTTAGGGATTCATCTAGAATATTAGTAGTATTTACCTCACACTTAGTCATCTACTCAAAAATGATGTTACATTCCACTTCAATGAATCTTTTAATAGATCCTTCATTTTACTCAATTTTTTCCCTTATATCTACACCAATAATGAAACCCACAGGTTGGTCCTTTCCCTTAGAATTGATGTGTTATTCTTCTGATGGGTCCATTAGTTCTCCACATGTTCAACGAATTGAAACAATTACTCATGTCATTTATTATTCATCAAAAACACTAGATAAAAACAAATCTCATTTCACTATCACAAAAAAATAATTTTTACCTGTAGATTTTTCTTTGGATAAATTCCAACCCAATCTATTAGGTTCGAAAGTCATCATCTTTATAGACCAATAAACGTTAAAGTTCTTAATCAGTAATTGTGGTTCAAAAATGAGGCTAATAAAATGGATTATAATGATCTAAGAAGATGACCATTAAATCTAAGATAGATTTGTAAAATAAAACCATGTGGCTGATAAACTAAGTATATTTTCTAATTCATCTCATTTTGAAATCATTAATCTTTAATTTCCCACTAAAATACTCTCATTTATCACACCAAATTTAACATGGTATGCCCCAATTATAAAATACTTATATGATGGTTATTTCATTATTTTTCTTCAAAAAAAAGTGTTATGTTGAAAATTGATTTAAAAAACTATATTGGGAAGATAAAAACCTTTTGAAAACATGGAATTACATGGTTATTAATATATATATTGATTAATATTAAAATCCCTCTATCTTATAATTATACCGCTCAATGTCTAGTGGTGGCCACATTAGAACACAACGAAACTATTGAAACATCCTTGGCTTTTTCATTCTTTTAGCCTTCACACTTAAATGACACAAATGAGTTCTATCAATCATGTCCCAATTTCCAATGTTTATTGAAATTTCTTAATGAAATGAAATGCACCCAAAGCCATTAATATTCTAGTAGATCATGGATGTTTGGTTCATCTATTTTATGGGACCATTAACACCATCCATGGGATTATCCTACAATATTATTATGCATGACTATTTTTCTAGACGGGTTGATGAAAAAACCAGTATAAAGGATGATGCACATACTATTAGTGAGTTCCTCAAAACCTATATCTTCTATTTATTTGGGAATATGTGTGACATGGTAAGTTAATTTGGAACCCATTTATATAATTTAATAATTGAATATCCTTTGAAAAATAATGAGGTTGTATATAAAAATCAACTTCATATCACCCCAAACAAATTGAATGGATTATCTTTATAATAGAGACATGAAAAGAGTTGTTGAGATAATTGTTAAGTGCATATGAAAATATTAGACTAAAATACATAGTGAGTAACTTGGGGATTATTGAACGAACTATAAAACACCCATTTGAATATATCCTTTTAGGATATTTTTAGTTAAATCATGTCATTTACTAGTTGAAATCCAATATAAGTCATTTTGAACTATGAAAAACTATATCATTGACTGTGAAAAATTTGGCGAAGAGAGGTTGTTGCAGTTGACTGAACTAGAGGATCTTCTCCTTGATTCTTATCAAAATTCCAATCTATATAATGAAAAATATATGGTACTCCATGATAAACACATATTGTTAAAGGTATTTCATAATGGTGAAAATGTAATGATATTAAATTCTTGATTTTGGATTCACCAAGGTATGCTTAATTAATGTTTGGAAGGTCCTTTTATTATTACTAATTCCTACTTGTTTGACGTAGTATAGGTCAATGAACCTTCTTCCAAAATGAAATTTATAGTTAATGGGAATCAGTTAAAGTATCACCGTGATAGGAGACACACCCTGGGAACCAAATCAACATCCAAAATATCCCAAACTACTATATTAGACTCATCATTGGATTGAGATAGAAACCCACCAAATCCAAACTAGGGGAACCACTTTCAATTTAATCCCATATCCATATCTTTATCCTCCTCCTTATATATCTGGGTCCTTATATATTTCATTCCATCTCTTTATTCTTCTTCTTCCTCTTTCATTATCACTCTCTCTCTCACTCTAAATTTTTTTACCACTTTATTCACCCCCCATTTCACATTTCCTACTTTTATGTGTGTGTGTTTTTCAAAAACCCAAAAAACAAAAAAACCAAAAAAATGAAATAATAAAAAGAGGGATAAATCACCATCCAATTTTGAAATTTTTCCCAAAAATATTTTTGGGTGAAAATATTTATTTCATCTAAATTTTTATGTTTTTTTGGATAATATAGGAAAAACAATTTTTCATGAGGACCAATTAATTTTGAATTCTCAATTATTTATTTGGAAAATTATTCTTCCCCTACCATGAAGAAGAAAATCAATTTTAATTATAGGTTCCCCTATGACCATCTTTTTATATTCTCTATTTTCACCCCTGATTATAAGTCTTAATTTTTTGGACCTTCAATATGAATTTACTACTTTTGTGTGCATTAATATGATAGTGACATGTTTTTAATCACATAAGAATCACATATCCAAAAAGATTCCCAATAACCTTACATTGATCCTCCTTTTGAAATATCCTTAGATCATATGAAATCCATTTTTATATCCACATTATAATCCATAAGACCTATTCCACCAAACATATACATTGATTTTCATTGCACGATTTATTAAAATTTAAGTGTGGGGGGAACAAATTTCATTTTGGGTATACTTTACTTGATTTTAAATCAGTCATCATATGATTGAGAGAAAGAATCCATTTTTATGTAGGGGGGAGGTTATAAGTTGATGAGGATTGGGAATGGATTCATGTTTATTCTATTATATAAAAAAATTATTTAACAATGTTTAAAAATTGAAATAAAAGTGAAAAAAACAAAGAAAATTGAAAAAAAGAATGGGTTCTGTCTTGGTTAGGTAAAAAATATCTCTTCGTCAACATTTTATCTTATTATAACTATTAAAATTAATATTCTAAGGTGAAAAAAGGATTGATAGATGAGTGTTATATTTACTCTAAGTGCACCAATTAGAAAAACTTGAATCATATTCTCTTATATCATTGGGGGAATAGTTTTATTTGTACATATTTTATATTTTCATCCTCTTCTAATTTTATCTCTCTATATCTTGTATTTCGTGGAATATTCATACCCTTGTAAATATGTGTTTCCATTTCCTTTAATGTCTCATTTTAAAATTGTTGAAATTATTTTTCAATGTTGGTGTTTACCCCTCTTTTGAAATATTTTGGAAGTTACATTCATACCATCCCAAATCCATTAGAAAGGATACAAATCATCTTGATTCTTCTAAACATTATATTATATAATTTAAGATGATATATCTTGAAATCTAAATTATTTTCACTTTTGGTTGGTGAATGAGTGAACCTCATCAATAACATTAAATCATTGTAAGAGGAGTCAGATATATGTGATCACATTTTCCATTTCTAATTTTGATCATGAAAAAAATTTAAACATTATTGGTGTAGTTATTTTTAGTGGAATTCATTATGTATGATTGAACTAGTCTATACCCCCTGATTGATAATTTATTTAAAATATTTGTTATTGAGTGAAAATAATTTTTTTTGTGTTTTTGTCTTGTGTTTCTATAAACATGCATTTTATTAAGTGTTGAGGATTTGATATTACATATTTATTCATGATTTTTTTACTACCATCCTTATTATTCCCATAAAAAATGATTAATATCCATTATATATTCATGTGTTGATCATAAACATAAATAGATATCACTTTTCAAATTTTTTCGATTAGTCTTTAGTTTACTATTTTAATCATATATATCTATATAATTATCTAAATTTTGTAATTATCATTTTTTATTGATCCTAATTATATTTTTAACACACCATTTAACTTGATATTTGGTTTATTTGACTATATAATAGGATATATGGATAGCACAACAAGTTCTAATGAATCTATCAAAGAAACTTTACCACCTGTGATATTATATTTTCTATAATTAATATAGAAGTATAAATTTATTGATAATTCACTAAAATTATAGGGACATTCCATTACATAATAGATAAATATTTTGAGGCCCAATTCATCCTTAATTGGTTCAAATTCAATCATCAATGTCCAACCCACAATTTTCCTCAGGATTTTGCAACATCTCACCATTATTACCTTTTCAACCAATAAATCTTCCCAATTAAGCTATTATTTTTTTGATATAAATTCAAGAGGTGTCAAAAATCATTTTATAATAATATGATCTAAAATTAAGTCATCTTCGTATCCATAAATTTATTTACATTTTGGTCATGGAAAAATATTGGATAATTTTGGATAGTAACACACAGCTTACCAAAACAACCATAACATTTTCTCCAAAATTCAAATGGCCTAAAAATATAGAGTATCATCTTAAAAAATAAATATATAAAAAAATTTAGAATAATATTTTCCTAGATTAATATTTCTAAATATTTCAATTTTTAAGCCAATGTGAAGGGAAATTTTGTAATTAATGGAGTCCACTACCTTGGGATATAAATACATTATGTTCTTCTCCATGTATTGGGTTGGAACATCACCACTAAAGGAGGATAATTATAATAAACATATCCTTTTTAAATTAGAAGTATAAATTTCCAGAATCCTATTTTAATAAGAGAATCCTCTCCTCCATTTTCAATTTCATGTTTGTTTTCACTTGTTTTTACTTATAATCATGTATGTTCCGCTGTAATTTCATTTTAATTTTAATTCATGTTTCATTATAATCATCTCTTATCCTCATAAACCATTTTTTTCAATAATCATGGTCTTAAAATACTTTAAATCAAGCTATAAAATTTTCCCTCATTCTCTTTATCATTCAATCCAAACATTTTTTGTAACTCTCTTCATCATTCAGGTGTGTGTTTTATGAAAAATTCTTTTCTTATCCCATTATTTTTCATATTTTATAAATTATCCCCACAAATATCATTAACCAGATAAATAAAAATGTACATCATTTGTTAAATCATCCATTGGGTTGAGTCATAATTAAGGTAAGTTAAGTGATTGAGAACATTTTCACATTTAATATTATGTAAATTCATATTGTGTAAGTTGAACTTAAAATGTCAGAGATTAATAATTTGTTTTGTTTTACATTGTAGATTCCATGGATTATTGGAACCAAAATCACACATGGTTTCATGAACAATTAAACATTACATAAAAAATAAACAGATATTGATTAAGTGCCTAGTTATGACCTATATTAAATCCTCAACACTTGGGAATTTTGATCTAAATAGTTTTGTTAAGAGGCTGTTAATTTAATGAAATAGATTACAAAGCTCTAGGATAAAAAAAATATTTACTAAACAATAGTGAACTCATCGTAATCCCTATTAAATTTTTAAATTAAACATAACTCGACAAGAAATTTACAAAATCTATTCAACAAAACCAACCTCATTCATAAGACAAAATAAAAACTATCAAATTAAAAAATAGAACCATCCCTAAGTATTAGAGTAGAGTTCCACTATACACATTATAACAAAGAACCAATATTTGGAATTAATTATAGGTTAAAATTATCCAAGCATCAATAATATCCAAGGACTTCAACTCCAATGAGCTTAAACCCATACCAATTATATCACTGAAAACGACTTTTTTTCTTGAAAAAAAATCTTTCCCAAACTGGGTATAAAAATATTACATTTTATATTCATCATGCAATTCCTATGATTCATGCATCACTAAAATATTGTTTTCTTATGAGATTCCCAAAAAAATCATTCCAAAATTGGAATAATTTCCCTGTGTTTCCATTCGATTTGTGAGATAATTTGTTTTGTTATAATTAATAAAATTTCAACTATAACCATTAAACATTGTAATTATAAGTTGTGTACTTTTTACTAGTGACTTAGGAATCACCCGTTCTTAACAAATTGGGGAATTAACCTTACCTATTGTAACTTTTCATTTCTTACATCGTTAATATCTTCAAATAAACATATATGATAGGCATGTTGTATTTAATTCCCAGAACAAATATCAGAAAAATAGGATACAATTTATGAATATAGATGAAAAATAAGTGACAAATTGATTCATTAATTCAGTTTATAGAATTTTAACATCTATAGACAAATCTAATGATAAGTAAAAAAATAACCTCTTATATAATACCTTTCCTCTTTTCATTGAAAAATTCTGTGAAGGTTCCTTTAGCATCATACTTTCCATTGGCCTCTTCACCATGTATTTAAATTTGGTCACCATAAAAACTAATGATTATTCTTTCTTAAGGTTCTTACTTGTTTGGTGAACATTACCCAATAGGTAATGAATCATTTTTTTCATACATATCATTTTTTAATATTAAATGAAACTAGATTAAAATTGTGATAAATATTTTGAAATGGGATGTATTGAAAGATCATGATCCAGATTTCAATTTATATATATTCAATGTCATATTTACTCCATTCATATCGCACATAACTTTCTCCTCATAAGATTCTTGGAGATGAGACAAAATTTAAAAACATTTATGTCCTAATGTTGTATCCAAAACTCACATTGGATGCTGACGATAACATTATTATATAAAAATCAAATGTGTCCTACAATAGTCTTCTATAATAGTTTTTCTCAACCTTATTTCATGATGTGGATTCATGAGTTTCATATATCATAGTACATTGTGCTAGTGTTTGTAATAATCATTGGAAACTCATGTCGGTATGGACATATGATTTATCCAAAATTAATCATAGTGAACTTGTAATATTACTTGTAATTTTTCATTAAAAATAAACACTATCAAATAAATACTATTGTTTTGATTACCAATTATACATTACCGATTAAATCCTTAAACATCTCCCACTATTTTAACGAACCCTATTATACCCCACTACTAAACATGGAATGATCAGTCAAAATAGTATTCTAGTGGAAAGGATCCCTAAAACATATACTCATAGTTCATGATATGACTACACCACTACTTAAAGAGTTAAAAAGAAGGTGTTTGACTCACTAACCACGTTGAACCACAACTCCTTGATATGTTGAGGGAAATACTAGGTTTTATAATTCATAATCCAGATTTACATAATGATTTCCCTATAAAGACGCACCAATCTATATATGGATACTAATTTTATATCATCTTTAGTTAAGTCGACCATTCATTTTCATAAATAAAACCCCAGTGGTATGAGAAACCCACAACTTGGGTCGATGACCACCTGGTACACCTAGTTATGTAAAATTTAATCAATGGAAGACATTTATGATAGAATATTACTTTGAAGGTTTTTATTATTCCATGATGAATATAATCCATTTCTATTAAATATGTACACACTATGAGATCGTGATAACAGCTAAACAATGGGTTAATAGAAAATATCCATCACATATTTATGCCTCATTTTCTTGTTATTTTATATGTTTCCAGACACATGAACTTGCTTGAATATAATAAATAATGCATAAAATAAATAAAATACATGATTGTCATTGAGAATCTATTATTTTTTGATACATTAAAACTCAATGGAAAAACATTGACCTAACGGTATAATAAATGAGTCAGTTATTGACTTGTATAATATATCACACTCAAGTATAGTGTTTTCACATCTCATCTGGGATTCCTCCCCCTCATGGTGTGGTATGTGTATTACAATGTCACCATTATAATACAAATATACTTTCAAAAGGTAGAGGGTGTCTTGGTAAGTGAAATATATATATAATGAAACTAATGGATGTGCACACATTTATAAAAATTAAATGAAAAAAATGATGTGAAAACCATCAAAAATAAATAATAATTTCAATCATCACACATATTTTTAATAATTAATTAAATAAAAATTATCCTAGGTACAAAAAGGTTGGTCACAATTCAAGATAATTTAGTAGATGAAATTAAAGTTGTCATAAAACTTAAATGTTATAAATTAAATTCTCAGTGAAATAAAGTTAATTAAATGAATTATTTAAAGTTAAAATAATTTAATTCATTCGTTCATGTAATTAACATAGCCTTAAAACAAAAAAAAATTAATTTTCAAATAATAATATTATTTTTAAACTAAAAAATTAATAAATTAATTTCTTGGAGATTTAAAAAAATCCCACAGACCCTAGAACACATGTAAGGTGGTTTCGGGTCGGGTAAACATATTCTATATGGTTTCAGGTCAAGAAGTCTAAGGCATGGTGGTTCTGGGTTGTGTAGACCCAGCGGAGGGTGGTTACTGGTTAAGTAGACATGTAAGAGGCTGAAAATGGGGGAATTGACCATGAAATGGGCCTATGGAGATGCTGATGTAGAAGGGGCCATTGAACATGGCAAGGTCAATTGTGGCAGGGGGACCTGACACCATAGGGATGATTTCAGAAAGGGGGCTTCTAGAATCATAGTAGACAAACTCTGTCCACAAGAGAGATTGGGACACCATAGAACCATCAATGACTGAGGTGGGTAGATCTAGACGAGGAAGGTTGGTGCGTTGATGGTCTTTCATTGCTACACAAGCTATAGGAAGCGGATAATAGAGGATTTTGAGAGATAAGGTCAATGGCTCTACAAGATTTGGCATCAGGTTTGGCAGGTCAATGGTGGCATTCCAGGGAAGCCAATCATGATGGAAGGGGTGAACTGGATGGTCGTGCAACGTAATGGTGTAGAGGCTATGGAAGCTGGAGGAGGAGGTGGTTTCACATCTTGTTTGACAAGCCTCCCCTTTTTAATGTAAAAGTGTTTTATACTATCATTAATTGACCAACAGGTGAACCACCCCCTTACATACTTTGATTAGTTGACCCAACACAACCCTCTTTAAAATTTTCAAACACCTTTTGCATATATGTTTTTTAATGATTCAACATATGTGTGGAAGAATTGGTCACTGGATGAAATAGTTCCAGCAAACAGAATCCATCAAGAACTGGGATATAATTGGATCACCAGATAATGAATAGTCCACCAAAAAACTACCAGCAACCACAGACACAACCTAGGACTTTAATTAAAATACATATTTTTTTCCAAAAATATATCCTTGTGTCAATCTAAATAACAATTTTTGGATTCCTGTAACATGGATAACTAAAATCAGATCGATGATAAATATATTTATTTTAGACCAAAATGAATCCCTCTACTTAAATTTCAGGGTAATTTTAATTCTTCTTGACTTATAAAATTTACACAATTGTTCTAATACAAATTGTTGGTACCAGGTGTGCAGCGAAAGCTCGAAAAATTAGAATTTAAAAAAAAATTACTAGTGATCAACATAATGATTCCATCACCCATGAAGTGCTACCCAATTAAAAAACAAAGATCTTTTCATGAATTAATAAAATAAAAAATTAAAATAATCATTACCTCATTCAAATAAAAGGTGAATTCGACTAACATTCTCTACTAGTGATAATTTCTTAAAGGATATGAGTCCTAATACCACTAGATCATCCAAAAATATTTCAAGAGTTTATGATAATCTTGATCAATCATATTAATTTTCTTGTGTAGGTCCTTGAGAAATCCTTTTTTGACATGATGATCACTATGAACACATTCATTCAATTTGAGATGTCGATGGAAGATTATATGCTCTAAATGACCCTTTCTTTCTATAACATGTGGGATAATATAGAGAGAGGATTTAATAAACTCATAGTGAATAAAATTCTTAGTGACAAACCCCTCATTTTATTGTAAGGTCCAAAAATGTACAATAATGGTTCCTTTACCCCAAGATATTTATTCACCACTAAATAAACTATAAACAATATCTCTTGACCAATTTACTGAGTCTAACATATCATTTATTTTTTTATCACTTTATTTTAATATACTAAATATATTACATGATAAAAAAACAAATTAAATCAACAAATAATTCCCACAAATATTAAATAAATTTTAATTATTAAAATAATATCCATTCAAACAATATCTTTTCAGGTATTCATTTAAAACATTGGAAATAATTTGAATAAATTAATTCATCCAAATTATTCCATACTTGAGTAATAACAAATTTATTTATTTATTGTTGATCTTTAATACTTGGACATCTCTCATAACCCATGCTGGGGGCCACCATATCCAATACCGATATTCATCGTAATAGGAAAAATCATTGAATGTGATATTATGTGTTAACCTCTAAGCCATTATTTAAATAGAATTGAATATTATTCATAGAATAAGAGAGGATTATAGAAACCCATCAACGCCCCTAAGGATATATGGAAAAGTTATAGAGAAAACACCCTTTCCTGTAAAAAAAAGTATTATGTAATATAATCTCTTTTTCATATGATACATCACAAATAATGATTCACAACTTGTGTCATCATCCTTTCTTAATTTATTATTCATTTACCATACTGGATGGACATGTCTTCTTCTATGATGTACATTGATTTAATGAAGTTACTACCATCATGATCAACATAGATTTATGATATCACTTCCTTTTGGAAGTGAAAAATTATATCTTTATTATTCAATAAATGTCATACCACCAATGGTGAACCCAATACAAGCTACCTCTCTATGAATTAAATGCCAATGTGTTTTTCTTGCATCAAAGTATGCGGTCAAATAACTTACACTGACAATAATCTAATTTCATGGTAATATTACATCTGTTTGCAGATAGTAACAACCAATGACACCAAATAACATGTAGTTTTCCTATTGGATGTTCATTCCTCGTGATCTGATTTACTCAAGATCACCAATTGCAAACTTTAGGATATGAATTATCAATACTTATGAGCCACCAACCCATGATAGTCAAAAATCATCAATATCCAGTTAGATCGATGTATCAAAACCATAAAAAATATGTTTAAGATTACACTCCTAATACCTTGAGGATATCATTATATATTGGGAACCTCTATAAACATTATATACGAAAAATAATCTATGGAAACATCCATGAAAATAGTGAAAAAAGAAAGATCAAAACTATTTTTGGTAAGTATACATCATACTGAATCAGTATATACATGATATGGTAATTGAAAAGTACTATTTAAGTTGGTTCTATGAAACCCAACATTAAAACATATATAATGGTTATAGAAAACTGATAATAACATTATACTCATCATTCCCCCTAATAAACGAAACATTGGTACACAAACTCTGCTACCAACCCCTTTATCCCTGTTCACCAGAACATACTCCTCAAAGCATAAAAATATTGGATATATTTGGATTAAATACTAGAGGTGATATATAGAACTCTAAAAGAACCAAATCATGTACCACCAATGGAATAAAGAGATTCCCTTGAAATAAACTAGTTATTGATTGTCCTCCATCCCCACCTCACAAGAATCATTAAAAAATACATGATATCACTAAACCACCACCACAATATATCATATCTAAGACTCATCCACTAACTACTTCAATTATTATTTCATTATCAACTAATATAAGAAACCTATACCATCAACTTCCTCCCTATCCAAATGAAAGGCTATAATCACCTCCATCATTCTCTATGAATCTCAAAAAAATCTTGAGTAATATCTCCATGTGACTTTATGCTCCACACATATGATACTAAATCCTCTTTTCTAGGTGTATAAAAGATCTTTAATCCATAATCATGTAATAAATCCATCTACCATCACTTTCATATATTCAAATCACATTTATAAAACAATATATCATAAGATCTTATGATCCGTGAAGACAAAAAAATCCTCCTTGATAAGATAGTTTTTCCATAGAATTATGTAAAACACAACTGGCCTTAGCTTGGGATCATGGGTGACACACTTTCCCATGTGGATGTAAAATCCAAGAACCATATGATATCAGTTTCCTATAATGGAACAAAAAACATCATAGACTAGTGAAAAACGCACCACAAAAAACCTTGATCAAAACACTATCCTCTGGAAAATGTTTAAAAAGTTACCCAGTTAGCTTCTCCTTCAAATAATAAAATGATTCCTAACAACTATATATAAATAAAATGTCCCAATACTTCCTTGTAAAATATATTAATGGATCCTCAATTCGATAGAAATATAATATAAAATTTCTATTATATCCTAAAAGAATAAAAAATAGAAATAAATAAAACATTATTATAAGTAATCAAAAAAATTCTTTTATCTTAGACGGATCAACATCCACTCCATAGTGGGGCATAAACATTCTATAGAGATACACCTCAAATGTTCATATTATGAACTTGTAAATATTCCCATAAAGATGATTTCAAAAGAGGACTCCTGGAATAGTCGTAAAATGATCTGAATGATCCTACCCATATCTCAAATACAAGAGAATGTCCTCATGGAACACAATCTAGGAAGGGTCTAGGGACTCACAAAACACCGAGTCTATTAGTCCCCTAAAAACAGTTTGGTCATTTGTGACACAAAAAGTCATGAAAAAAAATTATCCATAAATATATCTAAATTTAGTCTTTGGGATATCTATTTCCTTTACACTCTTATGATGATATATCAAACATAAATCAATCATTAATAACCAATATTTTTCATTTATCTAATAAAATAAATTATCAACTTTCAAGACGGGATAACAGTTATTCACTATCACTTTATTCAACCAAAAATAATCAATTTAAAATAATAATATGAAATCTTATTTGTTTCTTAAAAACACTATGGAAACCCAAGGAGACACACTGATATGGATAAAAATCAATTTCAAAAGATCATCAATCTGAGTCTGAAACTCTTAAAACATAGAATGAATCATTTGATAAAGAGACATAAAATTTTGAGAGTCATAGGTTTTAATTATATTCCAAAGACTATATTATATCTTGTGATCGTGTCACAAACTATTTAAAAAATCCATTAAGGAACACTTATATAAACATTTAAAACACCACTACTTGAGCATCCACTAATTCCAATGTCAAATCCATTTGCTGAGAAGAAAGAGTCTTTATATTCTGACAAAACATCTAATACCCATGCTTACCAATGAACAATACATCTTCACTATCAAAATAGAATAAAACAAATATCATATAGAATAAATCCATATGAATAATTAATAGAATACAAAAAATTAATTCTAATGATCACCTAATATTGTGGTATTAATAGTAAGAAGAAATCCTTTAATGACTGATATTTCTCGATAATAATCTCACATCCCTAAAACACCTCATGCAAGACATCATAACCTCCAAACTGGCATCTTCCACACCATGGGAACTAGATTTAAATCCACCTTGATCCCTAATGCTTTGTCATAGGTAGGTACAATAAAGAAGTGTGAATATATCAAATCAAACAAAAAACCAAGTTAGAAGATAAATAGATAAATCATCAAATGATTTATGGTACTCCTAGTGAAAATGATTAATAGTTTGCATCTAACCATGCTTGTATCATATGACTCACTAACCCTGGTGATGAGCACTGTTATGGCATCACGCTTTTAAAAGTAAAATAAGTTCGGGACTATCATGGGGATTTCCTCTAGAAACTCAATCTCCTCTTGACTACCAAAATGATGGAGGAACCTATTGCTACTGAAATAGAATCCTAGGGGACTACTACAATGGCTACACCTACAGTGGGCCACTAAATCCATTATAACTTTTATGTAAGTTTGTACAATAAAATGATCAATCTCCAAAACACCCAAAATTTATGTAAACCACTCCATAACTTATTATATAGGTCCAAGAACTTCCTTATCAGGGGAAATGAGAATAATTGAGCTGATACCAACTCATTTCTAGTTGAAAAAACAACTTCCCGGATACCCAAGAAGTTATATCTATAGATATATTATTTAGAAAACATATAATATCTTCTATATCATGACAAACCAGTATATTCAAGCATCTTATATATTACCATAAATTTCTATAACACCTAATCATACATCAACAATGAATATTCGGTAACATGTTACTGAATATATGTATGTAACACCTTTTTCAAATTGTATGTTCTAACCTCATCATCTAATAGAAGGTAATAATTATAATGAAAAAGATATGTTAAATAAATTCCAAAATCCCATGAACTTCATATCCCTTATCATAGAGAAATAAAATCATATCACTGAACTACCTTAAATGTCGATAAAAGGAAATAATCCTAAAACTAATCATATAATTTCCTCCATGATACTTCTAACACCCCAAATTATACTTGAAACAAGATACGCCATTGAGGTGTATATTTATATAATAAGATAATAGCCAATAAAATTCAATGCACCTTTTTATCCCAGATCAGACTCATAGTAATATATAAATTATTCAATCACCTCTCTTCCTTCTTATAATAAACATACCCCTTGTACTTCTATAATATCTAATGTAGAAACTTGTGCAATACCTTCCTCCATGAATAATCCTCCTTGGTTTAAAAAATTCTATGATCAAATAGAGAATTTGATTTTACCACATCCACTAAAACCACACATAGATGAATCTTACAAGATATCTCTACAAATGTAAAGAAGAACATTTAATATAAGGAATATAAAAATTATTTAGATTTATTTATCAAATTGATTTTTTATTTTCCAAATATTTCTCAATTCAAACAAAATATTAAAAAATCATGATAAATATACCACACTAGGATCCCTACCCAAGAACTATAATCATCTGACATATTATGATCAGTAAGCTTAACATCCTTACATATAATCCCAAGGGTCTCTCCTAGATTATATCCTAACTAGTATCCATTGAATATAATATTTTTTAATCTTGATTAATGGTGTTTCCTTAAAATCCTAATGTAATATTCATCAGTGTTTAACTAAAATTTTCATCCTAAATCTAAATAAAATATCTAATAACATTATATCAAAACTCGTCTCCATTGTAATCCCTCTCAGGATGGTGGTGAAGGCAATTGTGACCCTCAAATCCCACCTCCAATAAGACATATGATAGTGAATAAAACAAAGTGTGTAAGAATATATATGTGGGATGTACTTCCATCATAAATCTTCGGAAGAAAAAGAATGGACTACAAAATAACTTCATATAATTATAAAAAATATAATCCCATAATTCTTGTAATTAAATAAAATAAAGAAGATCTTTAAAATAATCCAAGAATGCAACTCCGAATATAGGAAATCCATGAAAAACACTAACTTCACTGACCACGATGGGATAATAATTTCTATCTTAACCACCAACCCTCCTCTATAAATATGTATGAATGAGTATATGTATGTTTGTATATATATACATACCAGTGATCATACAATTATATATAGTATGATCCTCCTCAAAACCTCTAATAAAAATATAGAAGACGTAAAAAATGAATTAGTAAATAAATAGTGAAACCAAGTCATTACTAAAATATGTAAAAATATTTACCAAATTCACCAAGGCTCATTCACCCAAATATATATACAAAATTAGTAATATAAAAATAATAAACATATGTGAAGAAACTCCATATCTACTTCCCCACTAAAATAGTCACTCCCATTCCCCAACAACACATGTCATTAAACTATCATCCCTTCTATATTCACATATCCACATATAATATAACCACATCATACCAAAAACAATTGAATAGAATTAACATCGACATCATTAATAAATCAACATATCACTTTATAGTAAATAACCTAATAATTAAGTACATCAACCTCATACCCCCTCCTCTAATGTATGCCTCGACTATTTACCCACATCATAACCACTATAACCACAGTTCATCACAACCCATGATATTTTTTTGATGAAATATCAAGGAAGGGTGAATAGTCAACAATCCTATCACATTTATCTTAGATGTTGGGGAAAACACTAAAAATCCAAAAACCTGATATAGTAATCATTCAGGTTACCCTAATTTGGGGGTGGTGTGTTATAAATAACATAAACAATAATGGATATATAATAACACAAAAGACAAACCTAAGGGACTACTACTTAATATGGTGACACTACAATGAAAACAATTTCTACTTCATGTCTAAATAACTATCACAACTGACAAATAAATATCCAACTCCACTATCACCGCTTAACTTCCTCATAATATCCACACAACTAACAGTAAAATACTATTATTTTCATTTCAAATTCATTATTTATTCACCTTTTTATACTCATTAAATCATGCAATTTTTAATTACCATATATTAAATATTTTAATTCCTCTCTCATCACTAACATTAATATACAACCCTCAAAATAATATCCAAGTACTATAATTCATGGAAACACTGAAATTTTTACATTTTTAATAAAACATACCATATAACATTTATTTGGGAATTCATTTATTATAAAACCTCATTATTCACCCAAATTATATCCCATTTTCAATAAATAATTTCATTCAATTAATTATTTGATTTTTATTTCAGATTTCTAAAACCCATACCCAACAAATAAATTAATTAATCTTAACACCATTCCATAATTACAAGAAACTATGAATTAACCACACACAAAATTACACATGAATTCTTTAACAACCACTCTAAACAATTCCAATAGCCACAACATAAACTTCACCACTTCCTCAACATTACACACTCTATCCCAAATCAATCACACCAATCTTCCAAAATAAATCAATATATCATCACCCTATTGTCAAACATGGAAAACCAATCAATCTAATACGACTCTAATGATAATATGTATCATAAAAATCATAGAATAAAAAAAGAAAACTTTTATACTTAATCATGTTTCACCTCATATTAATAAATTAATACACAAACAACATTAAATATTAATTAAAATTTTCAAAATATTCATTTATATACCATATTTAAATTGAAAACCAGTTATGAACATGATAAATCATACCACAAAAATAATAATGGATCATAAAATCGTGCTAAAAATTCAATGTCAATAATAATATATATAAAATAACATGGAGATCAGATAAATTACAAGTGGTTTACTTATCCCATTTAAATTTCATTATTTTTTTATTATAATTTTTGGCGAATTAATAATACTTAGTATTGAGAACTTATTCATGTTAAATCCATATTTAAAATATAATAAAGAGAATATATTTTTTAAATCTTCTACCTTGAATGAAGAAGCAACAATCATTGTATAATAATAAGAAGATATTGATAACCAAACATCACATGGATCCTAAGGGAAACCCTAAACAATATATGATACATAAAACATCATCAAAACCTTAACCAAGAACCAATAAAAACCAATCACATTCCAAACCATAGATTTATAAAAAATGGAAATATAAATAAATAATGAAATGAAATTGAATAGAATAACAAAAAATAGGGGAGGAAGGTATTATGGATTACATGGTTTAAGTTACATAAAATAAGATCCATAGATCTGTAATGAAATGGCCAAGAACCTCTAAAAGAGAGTCCAAATAATCTAGGATTTGATAGATAAATAAATTATTAATGTAAGGGAAAATTGTGGGTGAATTTATATTAAAATTGTATGATAAATCACTATGATATGGTGAAATATTTTATGTAATGTTATGAGCTTATTCAAAGGAGATATGAGATATATGACTACTAAAATGGCACATCCCCTTGAATATAATGGATGTTTCACCCCTTTATAAAATGAGTTTGAAAATCCCAACTACATAGTGGTTTTTATGGCTATTTCAAAATTGAATTTTGACTCAATACATTAACAACCATGTAATAGAGCCTATCACCCTCTAAATTTTACATCGACCATGATGAATCCACCATGATGTAGAAATATCTTGGAAATAAATATAGAGTTTCATTAAATATAAAATGGGAATTTCATCATTCCATATATCTTACATAGATTCGACCAAGAACCACTAAGGACCAAGTTTAACAAAATGCTAAACCCTATGGAATAAATAGTCACCACAACATATGTCAACCTAAAAATATTTTTCACAAATAAACCATAAAAACATATAAAAAATAAACCTAACAATCCCAAAACAATAGTAAAACATCATTCATGGTATAATCCTCTTCAAAATGGCCACTTTGATTCCTAAGAGGAAAAAAATAATTTTTTACCTCAAAAAATTTTCCAAGCTCCACTCCAACACCAAAATCACTCCCAAACCAAAAATTATAATACAAGGGAAGGTCTTAGAAATTACAATGAATTAATGAAAATATTTAAAATCCACTATCACTAATCATTCCTGTAATAAAATAAATTAGGTATCCATGGTCCTTGGATTGATCTTTAATTAGATATGGACAAAGTAAATCAATAAGAACTATGGATTTTTTATATAAGTATAAAATAAATAAATAATTAAATGAATTTTATGATAGAAAAAATAAACAATTTATTACATAATAATGATCAAATATATAAATTAATCTAAACATTAATGGTCAATAAAATCCTATGAACATGATGGAAAGGATTTGGAAATCTGTTATCTTATAGACCCTTATAAGCAGAAAGATTGTATGATACACAATATCAATTAAAAAAATTATAATCGATTGAATATAAATTTTCCATAAAGAATATAAAGTATAGAAAAATATTTTTTTTGTAATAAGGTTTATTTAAAATGGGGATACATGGAAATTATATTAATTATATACCCATTGGGATATTTTTTATTTAGTTATTTATATATAAATTACTTTATCATTACTTTATCATTATTTTAACATTAGTAATAACCATCATCAATCCCACTCAAATACATAATAAAAATCATAAATAGTGTAAATATCATATGTAAATAGTAATTATGGATTTATAAATAATAATTTAATAATTTTATTTGTAATAAAAAATTATAAATACCTTATTCACCAAAATATAAAATGCATTAGAGAATGGTGAAATATGGTAAATATTGTATGTGGTATAATAATGAAATATATGACTAAATTAAGTCATTTAGAATATAATAATAACATAATATATCTCAATTGGGTGTAATGTTATTCAAAATACCAAGAATAATCATTACTATTAATCATGATGAAAAATACTATTTTATAAATAAAAAATTATCCTTGTTTATTTTGTTTTTTATTAAAAACCCCTCTCCATCCTATGATAAATACCAAAAAATTTACTCTATTATTTTTAATTAAAAATCATATTTACTATTTATTTACATCTCAACTTCTCTCTAACATATTTACCATTCAAAATTTTAAAAAATACATCACCTAGAGGGATGGTTTTGAAGATAATAAGAAAAGTAAGGTAAGTATTTCTTTCCCCTGTATCTCTCTCCAACATTTTTAATTATTATTTGAGAATCCATTTTAAATTAAAATTTAATTTTTAATTATTATTTTATCGTAGTAGGTCCTAGAGTTTACAAATAAAGGAAACAACACACTCCCTTAGGCTTACAAGTATATGTCGCACCCCCTCAAAGGGTTGACCCACTCCATATAAATCTCATTACATTTATTGGATCAAGGGAATAGTTGATAGAAGGCCATTAAAAGGGTATAAAACCTTTACTATTTTTCTCCATCATCACCTAATTTCATCATTGCTTATGTCACCATCTTCAAATATTTATGGTTGTGACACTTCTATCATCATAAATCCTCTAATGGGGCTGCCATGATTCATACCTTGGTCTCTTAGATGTTGAGTCCAATGATGAGTACCACTTTACCTAATCTCATTCCATATTAAGTTATTCATTTAAATTCATTTTATCATTTTTATTTTAATTATATAAATTATAATTTTATATTATTTCTATTTTAATTCCATTCATAATTTCGTAACTATATTAAAATAATCCCAAATTTATTCTATTAAAATTACCCTAACTATCAACATTTTTATGTATAATATTTATATATATATATATATATATATAATTTAATGTATGTAATTTCATAGAGAGGGTATATATTCAAATAGGGATAATATATATCATTTTTATCCTTGATTAGGATCTTGAGTGACCACTCCTTGTATTGGTATATGTGAACCGTCAGTATCAATGTGGTGAGTACTAAGAGTTATTTTTTGGAAGACTTTTATACCCCCAATGTAAATTGAAAATATTGGCAACATAATATTAATTTTTTAGTTATTTATTCTTCAATTCCTTAATATGTGTTGGAACTATATTTATTTAATAGTTCCAAAAAAGTGAAAATTCTAAGAGATTAGGGTTAATTAAGATAATTATAGTTCAAAATATTTCTCTTAAATTAACAACCTTTCCAAATCTTATCCCTATGTTAGAATGAATCGGCTAATATATATTTTTATTAATCAAAATATTTATATGAATATAAATGAATAATGTATAGGTACATTTTAAAATTTTCTTGGTTTACATAATGTGTTATGTCCAAGGAAGATACACATAGAAATGTGAAAATGTATCAAAATCACAAAACACACACCCATGTGATTAAAATATTTATGCAAGGACACAACAAGACATGATATTCTTCATTAATAAGGTTTAGGGATGGAACACTGACTCCTAAAGGTTATTTCCTCTTCTTATTAATTTATAAACAACTTTTAGTAGGATTCGTATAAATATTCAGAGAAGAAGACCCCTAAAAATCATTATAATGAAAAATAACAAACTGCATTGATAATACCCTATTTTATGCTATCATTTTTTTCTAATTGTTACATATATATTATTAATCCATTTCTGAATAACTCAGGTTAATATACATAACCTGATGTATTTCATCCAATCTTCATATTATTATTACCTGCCTTTAATGAAGATCTAAATTTGAAAAATTCCATGCTAGGATAATTGTCTTTGAGATGATCCATCCCCATTTCTTATTTTTAAGATCAATATATGTTCGAATTATCTTCCATGGATGAGCCTCTCTCATATTGTGTGATAAATAAAAATATCACATATTCTTCAACTTTATCCATATCACTTCAACTTTTTTTATCTATAAGCACTTTTATCTTCCCTTGTTTATAGTGATTGACTTGAAAACTATTAAATTAATAAATAATATTTATATCTTTTGATCCCTATTTCAAGATTTTCTCTATATTTTTTCATATCTTCAACATCAATAATGATTTCTAAATGTTTTATATCCATTAAAAGTTTATAAATAACATAAAATAAAGTCAATCCATATCTCCTTAATTGAAATCCAGGACATCTACAATCAAAAAATATAAAAATATACAATTTTAACTAATCTCTAAAAAATATGGGGTGAATTTATTCCACCATGAGCATGATTCTATCGATCAATGTATTGATTTATGATTTATTTGTATTAATCATTACACTTATAATAACATTTCTTATTTCCATATTATTGGATAATATCATATCCTATCTCCATAGTGTTCTCTATTTTCAACATAGTTTGTTTTCAAAGATAGATATTGGGTTCTATGCCCAATTTCTGAACTTAATCAATTATTTCATGATTTATTATATCCTTTTTGTATGTAAATAATTTACAGTCAAAAAAATATGTCTCAATATAATATTAAATCATTTCAACGTTGATAGGGAACATGCCTTCATATATATTTGGAAAATAAATCAACCATATAATTTTATCATGCTCTTTCCATTTTTGGTCATGAGTCAAAACATCTACATTAACCCCCATGTCAAACTCTACGACATAGTTTCACCATGATACCATTTTGTAAAAAGAGTTTGTAAATGTTTTTAATCAAATTTTAAATGAACATGGTATTAATCCCTTCTCTATGTAGTGATTTCATTAACCACAATATAGTTATATAGTTAATTTTAGACAATAATTACAACTTACTGTAATGGTTGGCATACTTGAACCAGACCATCTAAAATGACTCATATAATGGAATGTTTTGGACATAATTTATAAAATAATCTCATTTAAACAACATTATTTTACAAAAATATGTTTTTTTATTTATAATAATTATCACTAATAATAAATCACAATATAATATCATACTTTATTAATTAAATAGTGATTAATTAAAAACATATCGAAAAATATAACAATGTGTGATTTTAACTATATTCTTAATTATGATTATTTTATCAAACAAGATTCCCTATCACTATTCTAATAATTCGTATATGTCTTTTTTATCCACTCTATTTATTTAGAATTGTTCTTACTTTTTGAATTCATTCTTCCTTAAAATTTTAGAAACATCTTGAGTATCAAAAATAATTATAATGTGTTTACAAATATGAATCTATTTAAATACTTATTCTCTCCCTCACACACAGATATATATAAATTAATTACAAATATTGTATTCTAAACATTTAAATTCAATACAAAAATTAAATCCACCATAGACTCTTCAGTGGATTCACAACATCGTGTTCTTTAATGTAAAACATCTTCAATGGTTGAAAAAACCTATTCTTAATTTAAAATTGATAATATATAATTAACACCTTCATGTACATTTATATCATCAATTTAATCCTTATTTAATAGATTCATAAATTTCTATAATTTTTGATAACAAAATTTATTAACAAAAAACCCAATATCAATTCAAATCTTGGTTATGAAAATATACCCAATTATATTTTACATTTAATACTTCTATAAATTTATTTCTATGAAATATATAGAACAATTTTTACATCACTAGTAAATATAGATTCATAAATAATTTTATTCCATTTTTACATGTAAACTAAATTTTCAATACACATCCATTAATTGTGGCTATTCTCCCCCATTCATCATAAACTTCATTGTTATTTAATTGAAATCATAAATGATCAATTTCAACGCTACTTTTAGGTCCAAATATTTCAATATATTCTAAATAACTAATATTTTCAAAAATAATTTCAAGAGAAAATAACATTTTTTTAAATATTATATGTTGTAATTATAATCACAATTATTAAATATAATCTTATTTTAAACATGATCAATTTAGGAAAAAATAGTGATAACTTTGAAATTTAAGTTTTCAATAATAATAATATCTCAAAAATAATCATAAATTATCCCTTTATACCACATTAAATTAATAAATTTAGTGATAATATAAAAATTATTTATTGATACAATTTTTGTAACGAAAACTTAATGGTGGATCTAGTTCATTAATCCTCCTAATATTTTTCTACCAAGGATACCCAAACCTATCATACAATCTACATTTCCATTGTTTATACTAAATATAATTTAAAGGAAAGAGAATCCATATCTAAATACATCCCAGGTTCCATTTTTTGCTTTATTATAGGGGAATTCAACACCATCGTTGATCAATTAGAGAAGAAGAGTGGATGCATTTACTCAAGGAAAACAATGAGGTACTTTAATGATTATATAATGGGACGAAAAATATCTTGTTGTGTTAGGATGAAGCATGTTAGGGTTCGAGCTTGGTGATCACCGTTGTAGGTGTTGATGGCCTCCGAGAAGATCCATACTCTCTTGGTGGAGGGGGGATCTTTGATTTCTTATAATTCTCATCACTTTATTTCTTTCTCAAATAACGATTTCTTTCCTTCCTTTGTGAAAATCCCTATCTATCCCAAATTTCATGAGTTATTGGATGGAATCCCGCAACAATCAATCACAACCCGTATTTCACTGATTCCTCATCTCTACTGAACTTGACCTTGATAGCGCGCTTCAAGCAACGATGCCTATCCGTGGATATCTTTGATCATTTCATCTTCGATTCATGGAATTTAAAGAAGTGAAAAATCATTGGTCTTATCGACTCAAGGAACATAATGGTTCATTTTGATTCAGAGGAATATCTAATTCTGACATGATCCTTTGCTCTGCGAACATGTGATGGTGCATAGTTTTTTATTTTCCAATGGTCTTATGACTTCCATGTGAAGCGACATTGTCCGACCACTACAATTTTGGTAAGTTTTCCTGAATTACCGCATCCATTTCAGAACCCTACCATTATACATATGCTTGGTAATTGTTTTGGATGATATCTTTTCTCAGATAGTAGAACTAGGGCCGTGTTCCATCCAGTTTCACGGAGAATATGCATTGAAGTTGACCTCTTGAAGCCTTTGGTTAATTCATTCTTCATTATTCTAAGCGAGGTGTTTAGGTATAATAAGTACATGGTGTTCAAGACGTGAATCGAGAACTACTCCTAGTGTCTCAGAGTTGGGAATCAGAAGGATATATGTAGGGGTAAAAATGTGGCTTCACAGGTAGCTTTAGATGGACTGTATGTGGGGAACTTATAGTATCGGTATGGTAAATAGGTCCTGGGTCCTGTTAGTGAGATGAATATGCATGGAGACAATTTCAAGTTAGTGGATGTGTCTTTAATCCTGAGGGAAGATGTGGTGGTTGGAAGGTTGATGAGTCATCTTGGCGTGCTTAGTAAAAGAAGTCAGGTGGCCAGTGTATAAGTTGCAGTGCAACCTGCCGAGAAAAATAAATAAGTTCTTAAGGTTATAAAAATAGAAGATATGGTGGATGTCGTGAACCCAACAGTTGAAATTGATGGGAATAGTTATGTAGTGAGGGGAAACCCTGTTATGGATATACATGCAGGTGGACCATTGGAAGATAACGGAGGATGGGTGGAGGATTCAACTAGGATACATCCACAGCTTGGGAAGTAGGTGACCATAATTGTAGTTGGAAATTGCTTTGCGGGTCTGATGAATGATGGTTTGGAACTAATTTGGGATCGGGTTGTGCAGGACCAAGCTGCATCTCCTATGTCTCCTAGCCAGATGACGATAGATGTTGTTGATGAACCTGGTGGCAGCGGGACTCTGAATTTGAGAAAAGAATGTAATCACAGGAGTCTTTCTCAGGTTGATGAGGAAACTCAAAGGAATGATGGTAACAAAATACAGTCTGTCTTTCAGTCCTCGAACGTTGTATTTAGAGAAGATATTTTGTAGGAGGAGACATATGGTGATCTTTAAATTGTGGAACATCTGCAATGATTAGTAAAGGTTGATACTAATAGTCACATTGAGCAAGATCAAGGAGTGAATGATGGTTTCCAGGGGTGAATATCTTTGGAAATTGGGTGGATATATATGATTGTGAAAAGGAGAATGCGGGCAGGAGGGTTACGACTTCATATAGTGATATTGTTTAAGGTGTAAAGAAGACTACGTCAGAGAAGGAAGAAGCTATGATCACTCAAACAAGAAGAAGGAAAAGGAATGATTACACTTTTATTCCAATGCCACTTCCAACTAGGTCCTCTATCAGCAAAGGAAAAGGTACTCAACCTTCTGAATAGATTTTATATCTAGAATAGTTGAATCTTAGAAGAAATTATGTTAAAATTTGAAGCATTATAAAAGCTTAGAATGGGAGTCGGCCACTATCGATAAAGCACCTGATTATGGAAATGATGACAGGTATGGATTTTATGACATGTAGTTGTTTTTTGTGGCTTGTGATGCTTTCTCATGGTACATTTCCTTTATTTTAATAAATGGTTAGAGACTTTTTCTCTGACTGAGCTTTCTAGTACATTAATGATTATATATCTCCTAATAGCCTTATTGATCTAAAGAACAAATGGGATCTATTTACGTGGTGAAATAACAAGTGGGGGATTCATTGGATCTAGAGTCATCTTGACTAGTTTCTAGTCAACCTTCACGGTATAACTAGATTTTTTTACTTTTGTGAAACAGTTGTCATGTTCTTAATAAGACCAATATCCAACACTACTCAAGCATGAAGGTTTGGGTGGTGAATTCCACATTTTTTTTATTTTATAAATTATGGATCTGATCCAATGAATTCTTGACGTTACAAAAAAAATTAGTGTGTCCCTCATGCATGATAAACCTTTAGATTTAATATAATGTAAACTGACATGGTTGTGGTATGAGCTTAAAATTTTGAAACAATATACTGATAATAAAAAAACATATTCTATGAACATGGAGGATGAGATCATGGTGATTGATAGTATGATTAAAGATCTCTAGTATGATAACATCTTTACTATTTTCATGGATAAAAAAATTAGATTTCTAATAACATTCTTGAAGAGAAAACCATTTTTAGGTCAAGGTTCGAGAGTAGAATACATAAAGAGGTTAATTGTGAAACTTCATACATTCACACCTCCACTAATGAGAGGAAATTCCTTGGGCATATTAACCAACAATAGGAGGATGTCTCATTTAATATTTTCATCAATATTACAGGTCCTAAAGCTATGGATCACCACTCTAATATTATTACATATTCTCATAATGAAATAGAAATTAGATATTATCTATCTATTTGAAATGATTATGTTTTTATGAAAAAAAAATCTATTATCTCATTTACAATAAAAATAACACTTCGGTGAAAGTAGTTCATTAAGTGGAGGGAATCATAAAGACCATTAAATCCTTAAATTCATATTGTTACAAGGGACTTGATGATTTTTTTGGAGCCTTATATATTACTACATTGGTTGTTATCAATTGGGAGATCATTTCATATACCCAAGAATATTTTATAGGTGGGTTTCTAACCATATCAACATATAATATAAAATTTTTTCTCATTCCAAAAAATTTATCACTTGGAATATTTTAACCAATTTAGATCCATTATCATATAAAACTATTAGTATAATATTTTTTTGACTATCATCAATGTTAGGATCTTTTCTCTACTTCTTAAATTGGTTGTAGATGAAGAATATTATATTTATCAAAGGTAAGAGTATTCAGGTGACAATCACACATGGACAAGAGATGATTCATGATATTAGTATAAAAGTATTGGTTTTTTAGATAAAGGTGAATATAAATATGAATAAATATTATGATAATATGGAATTAATCTTTATTATTAACTATATATATTAATTTAGTTTCTAAAAATGGTTATGTTACATTTAATTTTATTGTTTATCCTCTCTCTAGTTCTGAATGTCATCGATGTGGAGGAAGAATGGGGTTTTCAAGTACACTAGAGGTCTTCTCCAAGGTATCTAGATATCTCTCACCCTATTTTTTCTTACTCAAGATGAACTCAGTAGAATGAATCATGAAGCCTTGGAAATATGTCTTATCTCAACATTTATAAAAAAAATGGGGATAAATAGGTATATCCCATATCTTTTTTTGATGATAGGATTTTCTTCCTAAATGGCAGTGTCATGTTGATCTTGGGATCTAAAGAGAAAATTAATCCTTATATAAATTCTAATAGGAAATAAGTGCGATTAAATAAGAGTAGTGTCTATATATATAATAATTTTCTTGTCTAAAGGGATATTCAAATTGATGGTTTTCTTAGATTATCAAAAAGTGGATTCCTTATATATTATCATAGAGCGCCTTTTTCCATAGGGAGAATCCAAATTGGTTATTATGATTCCCTAGATAATATGATCATGTTGTGTATAAAAATTAGAAAATTTTGTTCCTCTCATTTGGATATAGAATGAATATCATTAATAATGATCTATATTCAATCCCCAAGTATATATTGGTGGTCATCAAACTATCTAAAACTGACCTCATGAACATTAAATCCACACTTTACTCATTTTTCAAGGACCCCCAAATCGATGGAAATAACTACTGGGCTAGTTATGGGAAATGATTCTAACCAACTAGTGAAGGTGGGATTGGTTTATGTAATATGCATGAATCCATGTACTCTATTCATTTAAAATTTTATTAGGATGTCATTATAAGTGAATCTTTGTTGGTGAGATATACTAGGTTCAAATTTGGAAGAACTCATGATGGCACTAATCATGTTACCTCATGTCCCTCTCCATTATGGATTAGCATCCAATTTTCCCTTCAATACATTTAGGAGCATTCCATATGGATTATAGGGTGATGTGAGGTTTATTTTGTAAATAATATTTATTAGGTATGATTATCTTATTTTCTAATTATCATACTATTTTCTTGAGAATTGTGAATTCTACAAATCAACCTAACATCATTGATTCAATTCATAACAATGGTAAGATCAATATTTTCAATAATGTCCAATTGGTCGATTAACCTGATAGAAAATAATTCACTAACAAAACTACGAAACTATTTAGCTCAAAAGGTTACCAAAATTCTAGAAAAAATAATTAAGGGGTTTTTGATTGGGGTAATGCAATCTAAAAGTAATAAATTCCCACCAAATATAGATTTTTGGTAGGGAATTCTCATAATAATTCTTGCACTACTGATAATTGGATTCAACATAAATACATTCACATGGATTCCTAGTTCTTCTATTATAGTCATTCTCAAAAGTAATCCTTGGAGAACCTTTTCTTAGAAGGGGATTGAAAGGCCTTTGTGTTGCATTTTTTTGGCATATCACCTGGCCCTCGATCCTTACAAGATATATTTTGATGAGTTTTCAGTTTCATGGTTTCACAATATTGTCCCATATTCAAAGATAGGTATGGTTTGAAAAGTATCACTCATTTCATGGTGTTTCTGTATCTTAGATCATAAAAAATTATTATAGGATAATGAATCACAAATTTATTCAATTCCAAAAGTTATATAAATTCTATCTAAATTGTGTTATGGATCATGTCTCATGCATTTACAACTGATGGGACCTACATCTAGATTTATTAGTTCCTCATGATCAGGAGGGATATAGTAGTATATGCCATTAGGTTGAGTTTTATCCACCAAATTTTTGGATTGAAACATATTATGGATGGTTCATGATTCAATAAAATTATGAGAGGTGGGGAATTTATTAAGGATAGGCATGGTTGTGTGATCTTAACCACCATTTTATTCTATGGAATATAAAGTAATTTGGAGGCAGAAATTCGGCCCCTTCATAAAGGTATCTCAGTTTTCATGTCTAAAGATTTCACTTTTTCTTCCATTAAAGAAAACTAGACTCATATTTTTTATTAAATGAAAGTTATTTCTCTAAATAATTGGTTTATTGTGTATCTTATCATATATTATATACAATTATTATCCCAAATTCAATGTTATAAAAAACATACCATGAGGAAAATAAGGATGTGGATATACTAATTTCTAAATGAGAAGCATACCTCACTCCCATGGTTCATTCTTATTTAGGATTAATTAATTATGGATATAAAGATATCGATTTTAGGGATACCCATCATCTCCACCACTATAGACTTATTTATAGCTATCTGTGGTTATTTTTCTTCGAAATATTAAAAAAATCATTTTCTAATTTTTCAATTGAGGTTATTATACATATCACGAACTCCCCTATCTTGTACCTTTATTTTATAGTTTTTATATCTATATACCAATTATTTATAATGGATTTTTTTTCATTAATTCATAACATAATTATCCCCATATATCATATCATCTATTTTTTATATTCCCTATTCTTTAGATAATTTCCAAGATTCATCCTTTGAAAATTGAGACTTTTATTATCCATATTTAACAATAAACCTAAAGGTAATACCATAAATTTATATATTCTTAAATACACATTAGTCAACCAAAAAAATATTTTCAATTAAATTGATATAGAAATAGAATTCTATCTTATCAGACTCAAGTATAAAAACATGGTTCATTTCTGTTAGTCATGTTAAGGGTTTATTGACCACTACATGAGGGGGTGAATTAGTGGGTGATGTAAAATTTCAACTTTTATATCTTTAAATATCCTATTTTATATATTATAACATACTTCTAGTTAAGGTTATTTAACTCACCACTTATCTTTTAAAAATCTCTCCCAAATGTATGGAATCTAAAAACATCAAACCATAATAAATTTTTACAATGTTTACCACTATTTCAGTATTATCTAGTCTTTGGAGTAATATGTCGGATATGTCAATTTACATGCATTTGGTTTTTTACCTCTTGAAAATCCTTAGATTAGGGATATATCCATGTAATTTAATACAAATGATACTCTCTTTCTTATTAATTTAAAAATTATACACAGTATTACTATTAAAATGATAACAAAAACATCAATAAGGGAACTATATCAATAGAGCACACTAATTATATTAAATTAGTGATAAATTCTTCTTTGTGTGGGTATTATGGTATCATAATATATACTTCATATGTCTAGATGATAATTAATCATTATCTTCAAATTTAGTCACTATAAACATTATTCACAGGTTCTTTAAAAAGTAAAAAAAATTTATAATGAATGTCACATAACATGTAATATTCACTCCTTTTCCTATTTTTCCTCTTATGTATGTAAAAATGTCTTCAAGTATGAAAAAACACTTCTAAAAAAGTATTCAATATAGGAAAAAATTAATATTGATAACACATTATTAGCATCTAATATATTCTAATATTTTAGTATATAATTATCTTACAAGATGCATAAACAATATCATACATAATTTATCAAAAATAATATGATTCTTAAAAAATATACATTATTAATTGAAGCCTATATTAATAAAGAAATTAAGACTTTGAAAAATTGAACATGTAATGTTTACCCATGAACAGAATCAAATTTTCTTATTATTTATTATCAAAATGATCAGTATCAATAGTTTAGAAACCATTTCACACTAAATAAAAACTCCATTGATATATTTTATTTTAGTTACCCACACCTAAATATCTCTAATATATGCGATATGTGGTTAAATCCCTTGAGATTATAAGAACCCACTTTACAAAAAAATATTATAATATTCAAGGTCATTGATCGAAAAATTATCCATAATTATTTAATAAAAAATTCATAAAAGGGGTGATAAATATTTTTTATTGACCAATAAATATGACTAATACAAGTACATAATAAGATATTAAATCTCCAACTAAAATAATATAATTTCATGACGTGGTGTCAGCCTAATATATATCTTCAAAACAATATAGTAAAATAACCATAAATCTATAATAAAAATTTAAATCTGGAGATTCTAATTGATATAGAAAGTTAAAAAATTTCTAAACATCCATTATTTTAAAACTAGGCCTATATTATCCTCTATTATTCTTCAATCATCCAATAAAATAAAAATAAGTCATCCAAAATATACATTTACCTGCTACTGGGAAACCACTTCCATTGACAGTAGCACTCAAACCATATATCAAATTTGATTGTTTAAAATAAAAAATGAATATAAATTCATTAAAAAATTAATTAGATATCATTTATACCTAACTATTCTATTTGGAAGACCAAAAACGTTGTTCAATAGTTTTCATGGATGTTTTCCTATATTATTGCATGTTTTTTCAGACATCAAATTATAGAATCAATAAAACTAAAAATATGTATTTAATAGAGTTAAAACAATTTATATATAAAATATATCTTAAAATATACCATTATTTTATATTGATATTGAAAATTAAATTTAATATAGGTTTATAAAATAATATTCCTTATTTCCTTTTCATGGTGAATAACCTGTGACCCGAAACTTCATGGAGTCATACATTTTGACCCAAACCACGGATTGAGTTGATTTAAAAAGAATTATAAATTTGAATTCTGTGGATGTGTATATATAAAACCTATATAAGCATCCATGATAAATCCAAAAATTATTCTTTCCAAATGAATCAAATCTATTTCTACATAATGCATTCCCTATTGAATCCTTCTATTTCATTTGGTCTCTAAAACTCATAAGGGGTTGTAAATATCGATAATATGAATCTATTATAGTTTATACACCACAAATACATGTTTTATGTCTCCATATATTAATTTTTACTAATATTTCTCCACTTATTCAAGTCATTCCTTAAAAATCATGTGGAGGGGATTTTTAACCATTCCTTGCACTTATATCCTATGCGAACAAGCCCCTTGATACTATGTGCACCCACTACCCCATGATTCACTAAAACTATCTTCTCCATTCACCTCAAATCAAGTAAATTTATTAATATCTTATATATTATGTCTTATGGCATGTGTTTCTTGAATCAATTATTACCTCATCAAATGGAATACACATACATTATACTTATTCACCTCAAAATTTAAAACACTTACCATTTGGTTAATCATGTATATATTATGGGAAAAAATCATTTTATTGGATATTATGTGAATATCCAAAAAGATTCTATGTAAAAATACACTCTCAATTCCACAATCCTTTATATTCAAGAGTCACCTATAGGATATTCCATTGAGTATACTTCAACCTTAAATTATATACTTCATTTTCCATCATCATATACTCATGTTTACATTATCATTGTACATATTTAAATAATTTTTATACCTTTTGGAAAAGCCTTTTATTATCTATGTTTATACTTATACACATTGTGTATATTTGATTCAAACAAGATGTTTTCCCCTCATATAAAAAGTTGATATTGGAAACACAATAAAAATAATATCCTTCAATTAACTAAATAAATGGTCAATCAATATCAATAAATCTTATATTCAATGTTTTTATCATTTTAATTCATGATGAAGCTTTAAAAATATTAGGTCATAATAAATATATAAAATTGATTTTGATTATTTTATACTAACAATGAGCGACTTGGACAACCTTATCTTTAATTATGGAATCATTATTCCTTAAAATATGGTGTTAATGGCCTAATAGTTAAGAGATGAAATCATAAACCCCTCATTGGATAGGGTGATATTTTTTAGAAATATCGATTCCTTGGTGATGGAGTAATTATAGGGTTCATAAAACCTCAATTACTTATTCCCATAGAGTTAGATTCTCTAATGATTATTCTCCATTAATCCTACCCAATGTGTCATCATTTCATGGCCTTTGTGTTATTCTCATGATATATTAAATCTCTTGGACGTTTATGATACATTATCTTCTTCCTAAAAGGGAAAAAATACCATTATTTCATATTGATAATATCTTTTGGACCATATTTATCTCCTCCATATAGCTAAGTTCACTGTAAACATTAGAAAAAACAACCTGAAATGCATGGGCTCTTAAAGCTATGGAATTTGATTTTCAGTTAATATATGATCACTATAAATATTTTTATTATAAGTAATACACATGAAACACTTAAAATACAGATTATTTTTACAAATCACAGACCTCCCCCAAAATTAAATCTCCCCTTAGATAGGTCAATGTAAAACTACCTATTTTATTATATATATATATAAATATATATATTATCTCCACCTTTGAAAACATATCCCAATGTTAATCTAAGGTAAGGGGAGGGGTGATACCTTAAATGCATATATAAATCATTTGTAAAATTTGATCTTCATATATGGTATTCTATTATATAAGGTCAATAATGAATTTTTCATATTTTTTTAATGAAAATATATCTAATTTTTAAACTATTATATACCTCATTTGACGCTAATGATATTTTGACCCAACATTTTCTTACATGAATATTACAATAATTTTTAAGATAAAAAACATAAAACCATTATAATCCTATACCTAAAGGTTTAGTATGCTGGGAAAATTAGAACCATAAATCACTTATAAATAATAAAGCAAAATAATTTATTTAAAATCATTTTCTTTATCCTTTTAAATATCACGTTCTCATTAGTACATGTAGTCACAAGAGGATATACATCAATGAATAAGGTCAGATAAAATCTCAACAAGGGGATGAATAACGGATATGAATCAATATAAAAATGGTGAGCATAATGATAATCATATCATAATAATAGTATCATCATCAAAATCATGAGGGAAAAATGTGAAAAAGGCCTGAATGTGTCTATGCGTAAAAATGAAACATCATGTCTTAGTGGTCAAATACAACACATATTTACAAACAAAGCATGCATCATGTTCACACATAACATTTGTGAATATTCATTACCTCATCATTTTTAAAAATATAACCTAATTTTCATGCTTATTAAACATGATCTTCTGAGTTACATCACATTAATCAATGCATTGGAGGGATATATAATTCTGGGACCACCCATCACATCATAATATTTACATAATCATGCATGCCACATATAATGTCTTAAAATCATAGTCATGAATTAACCCATGGAAAGGAATGCATTCCATATGGATTTCATCAATCATAATTTCACGAATAAACATAGATTTCACAAATAAAAAAGGGGAAAACATATATGGTATAAGAAATCACTACTCTTGAGGGATGAAGAAACAATTCAAGATAAATCAAGATGTGTTTTGGAAAGATGATTTATTTGGGAAAATCATTATATTTTCCATAAAATTAAGTTTCAAAACATGTATATCCCTAGAAAAAGTGAATAATAGTGAAATTAAATTTAAGGAACATTATAGGATTATTCATAAAAAAGATGTTATTAAATAGGGTTAACCCAAAGAAAATGAGTTGGGTTCAAGAATACCTTTAACTTATGTATGGATCTGTTCTGTACTTGCACTTAATATACTACATAATAAAATTAGATTAATTAATTAAAAACTTCAACACCACTTTTATATGTATTTGATTTATTAAAATTTTATTAATTTAATTTATGGCCATTTTGATGAGTTGTGGAGTTCAATTTCGTTTTTCTAGAAGCATTAGTTTTCATGGTTGTCATGATCATTTAATTTCAATATAATTATGGATGTTCTTGTAAAATGATAATAATTATACATGAGTTAAATGAAGTGTTATTAATTCAATTAAAAAATTATAAATGGTCTCATTTATCATTTTTTTTGTATGAGGATGACTCATTTTACAAAACATTTATGATAAATGATTAGTTATTTTATTAGTTTTCCCAACAATCAGGAAATAGTTGTGTTTTATTTAATTTCATGCATATAAATTAGTTCTATAACATGAATAATGTTATAATATACATATTAAAATTTTATTTAACAATAATAATGGTTTTATGACCATCCTTGAAGGCTGTATTAAAAAATAAAAACCTGTCATCCATAAAGGCGGTGAACTGACATATCACAAACGATATTTTCATTTATAGGATATAAGTAGAAGAGAATAGATTTGATGATGTATATTCCACTATGATAATAAAATTCTATTATATAAATGATACTGGATTTATCATTCAACTATTTATAGGGAAGGTGAGGAGAGGATAAGAGAAGAAAGTAAATTTACTGATAAGGATTGAAGATTTTACATCTTGAATGTTTTCTCCTTGAGAACATCCTTAAGTAACTTGGGTTTGGTCTTCTATTGAAACCAAAATCTCTTGGATTTGGGGAAGTTACTTGGGAAGGGAATTGGGCATAATATTTAAAAGTTTTAAGGCTTAGAATGTGTGAGGAGAATAGTTTGGGAGAGGTTGTATTTATAGGGGAGGAGATGGGCGTTGTTGATTATTATATCCATTAGTTTATTATTTTGGCTCAAGTATTCAATAGTATTGATTTATATGAATAAATAAAGTAAATAGTATAGGATAGTTCTAACCAATTGGTTCTTACACCATGCATGATATAAAGATTCATGTATTTGGCTTATAATGTAAAATGCCATAAATTACATTATTTCACTATTTACCAAAAAGTCAACTATTTTAGAAAAATCCAAAAAATTAACCCTAATTTTTTTAACATTTAGATTTCAAAAAAGAAATCCATTTTATGAAAATAATTTTATAAATATGATAAATATAATTTTTAAATAAAATCATCATTTATTCAAAAAATACTAATTTTAATATTATATATGATTTTATGACCCTTTGAAAATTTATTTAAGGAATCAAAAAATTATATTATAATTATAATAAAACAAAATATTAATTTATGAATATATTTTATGAAAATAATTTTTCTTTTAAATCAATATATTAATTATAAAATTGTAAATAAATATTTACATTTCATAAAAAACCGACACTTAATTTATTATTTTTGAAACAATTGTTTACTTATGCCATGATATAATTATATCATATTTTAATTTATAAAAATAAGAAAATTTTATTTATACTATCATAGGTGAGGTTACTATTCTAACGACCATATTACTATTCCAAATGGTCATGTTACTATTCCAGCAGTCATGTTACTATTCCAACGATACTTGTTCCATAATAATTATAAATACCTCTTATTTCATTAATTATTCATTCAATTTTATTTTCTATCAAGGTTATATACATATATATATATATATTCATCTTCAAAATTAACATTATATTATTAATATTATGTTTTATTTCTATATGTTTTCTCGTGAGTGTAGTATTTCTAGTGGTTCGAGTGGATCCAAAATTTCATATTCTTATCATCATATTTTCTATTATTTTCCACAATAAAATTTGGTATTATTATTTGATTTCATGAATACTAAAGTGTATTTTATGAGAACAATGTTTTTGTTGGATTCTCTATGTGATTGATGTGTTCTATGACATAATTATAAGATAGTAAATTTCATTGATAAAATTTTGGGTCATTACATTCTTCCACCCATTTAAAATTTCATCCTCAAAATTTTGCATTACACACTAAGGTGAAAACAAGTAAGGGTGTTTCTCCTTCATTATTTCCTTAGGATCCCTCTTCGTACTTATGGCTCCTTTACAAAACTTTGACATGGTGATTTGTCTTGTTTCATAAAACTTTTCCTCTACGGTCCCATATCTTGGTTGTTCTTCACATGAGAGGTCATTCTCCAGTTGAACCACCTCTGGATTTAGTACATGTGATGATATAGTTATGTACATCCTCATAAGAGATACGTGGAACACATCATGAACTTGATCCATATTTGTTTAAATTTCATGTGGATAGGCTACCACTCCTGTGCGATCAAGGATCTCAAAGGGGCCAATGTACCGTAGGCTAAGATTACCTTTTCTTCTAAGCATCCTGATTATCTTCCATGGTGATATTTGAAGGAAAAAATTTCCACCAACATCATAATCGAAATACCTTCTAAAGTTGTTAGAATAAATCTTTTTATGACTCTAAGTTGCTTTTATATGTTGTTTGAAAGCATGAAACTTCTCTATCATCTCTTGAACAAGATCAGGTCTAAGTAGCTTTTTTCCAATTTCACCCCAATAAGTTGGAGTTCTACATCAATTCTTATAAATATATTCCTATGGATCGATTTGAATACTCGATTAGAAGCTATTATTATATGATATCTCAAATAATGGTAGATATTGATCCCATAAACCTTTGAATTCCATTGAGTAGGATCTTATCATTTCATTGAGCAGCTAAATAGTCCTTTCATATTGTCCATCAGTTTGGGGGAGATAGGAAATGTTGGAATTCATTTCAGTACACAATGAATATTGGAGAATCCTCTAGAATTTTGATGTGAACCACATATCAAAATTATATATAATAAAAAGAGGAAGAACCATCAGCCTCACCACTTCCTTCACTATATCATGGTAAGTTGTTCAAGTAAGAAATCATCTTGAATAGAGATAAAGTGGACAGTCTTGTTGAATCGATCCACCACAACACATATCAGAATGTTTCTGTTGAATGTATTTGGAATGCCAATGAAAATTTTGATGGTGACATTCTCCCAATTCAATGTTGGTATATGAAATGGATGTATCATCCCTTTGTAGTTTTGTCACTCTGTATTAACTTGCTGACATACCAAACATCTTGAGATAAACTCCACAATCTCCTTCTTAATGTTTTTCCACAATTAGTTTACTCAACTATCATGGTACAACTTGGTACTTCTGTAATGGACAAATAAAGGTGATCTATATGCATTATACAAAAGATCCTTCTATATATCAGGTGATGAAGGAACACATAGTCGAGTTAAAAATCAAATGAAACCATACTTATTGATAAGGAAATCATGTTGTTTCTCTTTTTATACTTCTTTCACTGTCTTTTGAAGCTCCAAAACATCCCTTTGTACCTCTGTGTTATTCAATTGGATATATTGTTGGGAAATCATTTTGGAAAGGTATGATGTATTCCATGTTATTATGATATATAAATCCACCCTTTTTCATATAAATGAAGATATGATATTTCTCAATCTACATCATGGATAAAGTAGTAGGTTATTTTCTAATAAGATCATTGTCTACCTTTTTCGCCTTTTCTAGATGGTAGTGAAAAAAGAAATCATTATCTTTGATCAGAACTAAACATCTTGTTTGATGCAAGTTGAGTTCCTTCTATGTGAATATTTACGTTAGAATCTGGTGATGATTGTATATATCACACATTTCACCATAGAGGGAGCTTCAATAAATCTTCAGAGAATATATCATAACTGCTAACTTCATATCATGCATCATATAGTTTTTCTCATTGATCTTAAACTGTCGGGAGTCATAGGCTAGCACATTATCATTCTAAATGAGTACCCAACCATATTCATTCATTAATGTATCATTGTATATCATAAAACATTCTCCCCTTATTGTTAGTGTGAGTATAAATGTAGTAATTAAGCTCTCCTTGAGATCCTTGATTATGTATTCACATTATTTTATCCATACATACTTTACACCTTTTAGTGTTAGCATAGTTAGTGGGCTAGACAATCATGAGGAATTTATAAAAAAAATGTCAGTAAAACCCTATTAAGCTAATAAAACAACATATTTTCATGACACTAGTGGGTATGGACCATTCCTCAATTGCCTTTTTCAGGGATATACATAAATTTTGTTATTTTTAATCATGTGCACCAAGAATGTTACCTAAAACATCCTAAAGTCACATTTGCAGAACATGGCGTGTAATTTTTCCTTCCTAAATATCGCCAAAACAATTCATATATTTTCTTCTTGTTCCTCTTTTATTATGGATTAAATGAGAATATCATTGATAAACAGTGCCTCAGATTTTTCAAGGTATTTCCTAAAGTCCCAATTAGTAAAATCCATGAATATTTTAGAGGAATTAGTAAGTCCAAAGGGAATCACTAGGAAATCATAGCACCCATACCATGTACAAAAAGAGGTATGCTAAATATCTTCCTTATTCACATTGAGTTGATGATATCCAGAATAAATATTCACCTTTGAGAAGTACCATGGTCCTTGTAGTTGATCGAAAAAGTCATCAATCATTTGAAAAGGATACCTGTTGATTATAGTGATCATATTGAACTCCTGATAATCTATACACAACCACATTCATCCATCCTTTTTATTTTAAAAGTACACTGAAGCACCTAAAGGTGATGCAATAGGGCATACAAACCTTTATCCACATTCTAATGAAACAACTTCTTTACCTCCTCTATTTCAATAAAGGATATCCTTTAGTGGAATTTTGAGATTGGAGTAACTCGTGTTTAAGTTATACTAATAACTCTACCACACAATTTGGGGGCAGACTAGGTAACTTTTCGAGAAATATATTTGTGTATTCCCTCGTATTTGGAATTTCCTCAATTTCTATGCTTTTTGTGTACACACCCATTTGAACTAGGTATGCTTCTTCACAGGGTATCAAAAATCACACTGTTGGGGGATTTTCCAAATGAGACTCATGACCTTTCTTGAATTTTAGAGGATCATGGGATGGTTTAGAATATGAAAAGATATTTCATTTTCCTAAAATTTGATGTGTGATCTATATAATGAGAGAAAATTCATTCCAAGTGTAGCATTGAATTCTACCAAGGGAATTATTGTAATATTTTTTTGAATAATATTTTCACATATGATAATAGGATAAGATTCCAACACTTACGTTGTAATGATCACACCACTTTGTTTCTTACAAATATATCAACTTTATGTTTTCAAGGATTCAATTAAATAGTTCTAGAAAACATACAAGATATAAAGGAATGTGTCAAACTAGAATCAAATAAAACACTTTTTTTGAGTGAATATGAAATATACCATGTGAGGCGCATTTTTCTTGATCCAATTAAACAATGGTGATGGAATGATCATTCTTCTTCTCTATTGGTTTTGGTGGTTTTTTACAATGATTACTCATAGGGACCTATGGTTTAGTGAAATATCTTTAATAGTGCCCTTTCCCCCTAAAATTGAAGCATTGACCCATGCATGTTTCATTAGAATTTACCTTCCTTTCCTCCAGCAGGTTTTGTTAGGTTCTTCATGAAACATCATCATTCATGATCTTAGTGGCCTTATCTCTCAATGTTGAAGCATATCACTATTCTTTTGAGTAAATTCACATGATTCTTCTTCCCACAAATTTGATATGTGGGTGGTTGGATGTACTTTTTTCCTTCATCATTTGTCCCACCAACATGAAAATATATTCATTTCTTCTAATATCCATAACCAAAAGACCATTCTCTAAACCCCATATCCACTTTGAGATCACACCATAAAATTATTCATAACTCTCATAGTCTTGGATAGATGGAGCCTTTAAATGGTGTGGTTTTGAACCACAAAACAATATTTCAATTTTTCTATCATTATTGATAAAAAAACTCGAGGTGTATCTTGCAGGCACTGTTCTATTTTCAGTGTATGTAGTGATAGATTTAGATTCCTTTTTATTTATCTCTATAAATTCAATATCTATATTTTTATGAAGAGATATAGATAAATACTTTTTATGAAATATTTTCTTAATGTCTTCCTTCTCCATATCTTTTATTACATCCTTCAGTTTGGTGTTCTTTATCAATTCCCACCATTGACCGGATTATCTATCTAAATGATATAAGACAACGGTCACATTATCCTTCTAAGAATAATGGATAATTGAAAAGATCTTCTCCATTGAATCTACCCACTATTCTGAAATAGGTGGATCATAAGATCAACTATTTTTCAGTGGCCATTTTTGCAGAAAGGATACAATGTATAGTTGATCCTTATTGTGGAAAAGAAGATGTTTTTAATTTTGGAAGTTATTATTCATAGTTTTTCGAACAAAAATATGTTCCAAAAGAATATTTGATCGAGACGCGAATGGTTTGAGAAAAATTCTTTCCCAAATGGACCAAATCCCCTCTTAAGTTCATTATTCCTGAAGCCCTACCTCTTCATAAATGGTTGAAACATATAGATATCTTCATCTTGAAGTCACATTCTTGAATTCATGAAGCCATGATGGTGTTATTATATGTGTCTGATAGATCTTTATGACCACTCAAAGCAAATATGGTGTTCCTCTTTGAGTCCAATAGCACTTCGAACCCACACAAATGATTGATGGTGTTCCTCTATGAGTCTGATGGTTCTTTGCAACCACAAGAATGATTGATAGTATTCCCCCATTATTCCAACAGGGTTGTTCCCATTTGGGAAGCCCAAAAATTCTTTTTGAACTTTTTAAAATATCCATGAAATATCTTACCCATAAATAATTCCTTCATTCTGATATTTTAATAATGGTTACCCGACCTTTCATCTTTCAAATTTCTCTTAATTCACAAAACTCATGAGCAACGTGAACTAGAGAAAAATGGATCACCCATTGTATCAAAGCTTCAAAAAACCCATTCTTTTGTGTTCATTAAATCCTCCACCCCTGGTGGAGATGCCTTTCATGAAGGAATACTCTCTTTGTAAAAGAAAAAATGCCCTCATAGGAACTTGAGGATTCGTGAAGCATTCAGCCCTCAGAAAGTACAACTATCAGGAATCAAGAAATCATCCTGAGGTATTTTGACCCTATTTTGTGAATCCTACTTATTCACGAAACCCCTAATATCTGAAAAAACCATATATTCTTGAATAACCTCTTTGAGAGGCACTAAGATTCATGAGACCTATCTCAGGGGCCTATCCATGCTACCTCCCTTCTTTTGACACATATTTTTAATGGATGAGTGCCCATGGGAAAAATCCAATCCTAAATCTGTTTAGTTGCATCTTGAGTCCATATGTAACATGTTCCACACATTCATGTGTCCCTCTCAACTTCAAGTGTAGCCTATGACTCCCACCTACATATTTCCTCTCAGCATAGGTACACTAATGCCTATTTATTCTTAGCATATGCATTATAACATGGACCTCATTACTGATCATTCCTCCCCATAATTTCACCCAACAATGTCAAAATACATTCCCCGCTCAAAGTCACATGAGTGGTAGCCATGTAATCCAAAGGGTTGAGGAGTGATTCCCCTACACCTGAGCTTCATGACATAAAACTGTCTAGTCCTTGCATCAACAACACATGACATTAATCAATGTATTTACCACATGAAATAAATGCATGATGCTCCCTAGGTGGGTGTCATGAGATGGTATCCACACCACCTACCCCTCAAATTGAATGAGATCTTCCTTTTGAAGCTTTCATGCATAAGCCCCATACCATCTCTCATTAGTACTTCTTTAGCAACATGAGCGTCAAGTATATTATGCCCTTATGTTTATCCTACCAAGCATGACTCTCATGATCTTAGAGGTAGTGGTGCTCGTGATATCCACCCAATATCCACATAAATTGGATGCTCTTACAGATAATACACAACCATAAAAACACCATGTTAATCCTAATATGTTTAGGACCCAATAACCATACTTGATTAGGCCACTTTCACTTGTAACCCCCCAACCACATGATCCTTTGGGAATCCTACATGGTATAATCCCAAACCTTATAAACTACATTATATTTTATTCCCAATTAACTGGGATATGTATAAAGTCTCCCTAAGGTCCAAGTCCAACAATCATATTTATCAAAATTTTCTCTTGGCCACATCCCAGTAAGATCATGCCCCTCATCTAGGAGACTATATTTCCTTATGGTCCCTTGGGAAGTTCAATGCGTAAGCCCCACACCAACTCCAACCAAGATCTATACTCTTATGAATGAAATATTCAATGTGAAATCCCCACACCATCCCTCATCGATGAACCTTTCACAACATGATAATCCTTATCACATGATGTTAAACTACATAGACCGATACTGTCATACAACCTTAAACTATGAAATTAAACTACATGGATTTTAATCCCTCTCTTTTAAAAGGTTATGTAGGATGACTCCCTGAGGTTCAATCCTGACCAATGGTAAACTTAGTTTCTCCCCATGGGATGTACCTCCCTGATCCACCCCAAGGGGTGTTCTGATCAACCATTAAAGTTTAACATCTTCCCTTTATGGGAAACACCTCTTGGATCTACCTCCTTGAAGATTTATGATCCAACCATTGGTAAATCTTTTAGCTACTCAATCCTAGGGATTTACCTCCCTGATCCACCCCATGGTGTGTTCTGATCAACATGCATTCTTTAAAATCTTCTCTTTATAGTACACAGCTCTCGTATCCACCTCCACAGGATGTTATGATCCATCCATGGGTAAACCATTCAGGTACTCCCTCCTTGTGATGTACCTCCCCCTTCCACAACAAGGGATGTTCCAATAAACCTTCATGGTGTGGAATATTCCCTTTATGGGTCACACCTCCCATATCAACTACATTGAGGCATTCTAATACATCCATTGGTAAACCTTTTGGGTTCTCAACCATAGGGATGTAACTATCTGATCCAACTCAAGGGTTGTTCCAATAAACTTATATGGTGTGACATCTTCCCTTTACGGGACACACATCTATTATCTTCCTCTATTGGTCATTTTTACAAAATACATTGGTATAATTTCTTGTTTCCCTTATTGGGATACACCCTATGGGTCGGCCTCTAGAAGCCATTTTGATCAACCGACTATGTATCCAGAAGACATTAAACTCGTGACCTGGTCTGCATCAACAAAGAATTTTTATCCATCTACATATGATCTGAAACTAGTGATAACCCTCAACACATACCCTATGCATAATCATGGGATGAATAAGGTGAAATCCTTGGAATATTTATTCCCCCAGTTTTAGATACATCGTGATCTTCATGGGATTCCTTGGGTTTCACACCTAATAATCCTCATAAGAAATTCCCTACTATGAGGATGAATATAGAGGATGAATGTTCCTAGTGTCCATACATGCCAGCGATTCCTAATATGACTACTCTCCCTACAAATGTTTGATACCCTATCTAGACGAACATAGTATGTCAAGATATAATCATTGTAATTAACCATTTTTCACAATGATATGGCTCTAGGAATCAGTTCCAATAACATGACTTATTTCTTGGAGGGAAACTACGACTAGGAAAAAAGTTCCAAGGAGTAATACCCAGAAAGAGAAACTAAAATCTAATCATATCATTTTGATCAAGGAGTATACATCACTGTTGAATGTGATGAAATATGATCTCCATTGGAAAGTGGGAATGAGAGGTAACAAAGTAGCCATGGTATGCATGACCATGTTGCGGGTGCATGGGAATTCCCCAGAAAAAGCTTCAGAGAAAATTGTGAACCATATGTAAAAATATTCTCATAAACATGGGGACTAGTAGCTCATGAGACATCCGTAGAGTAAAATGTCACCAGATCTAAATATCTAGCCTCGGGTTCCACCAAGAAAAAAGTGGGCACAACATGGAACTCACTATAAATTGGGAAAGTAAATATTGAGAATTACTATCTCTATAATATTGTCATCATGGATCCATATCCATCTTCGAAAGATTGGATAACACTAGTTAATTAGATATTGATTTCCATAAACATATACTGATGAATGAATCTACTTGAATTGTAGGACCCTGACCATTGAAAATCAACCACCCAACATTAGTAAGAGCTGGGGAAAGATAAATTTTAGTTCGAAAATTCTATACGACAACACATATATTGTGACTTCTTCAATGACCCCTACTACTAGAAACCAATTCCCTATCTCACCCGTGGAGATCATCCAAAAGGGAGTGATGGAAACCCTCGTATATCGATACATGTAGAAAGGGTTTATTTCCCATAATGTACATTGCCCTCTAGGACCTATATGATTCAACTTCTCAAAAAAACTACCACCCTAAGGGTTGTGTAGGGAGAAACCATCACCCATTCCAATATTGAATCATGTTGGTAGTCTCTCCTTAGATATATCCTATGTATCACTCCCCTACGCAGAGGAGGCGAGGGATTCCCGAGTCACCCCAGTCAGGAGTACTTCATGGGAGCCTCCAAAGAGGTCTCTCACTCAGCCCCTTCAGCACCAGAAATGACTAGTCCTTCAAGAAGAAGAACATGTGGTATATACTTATGTTAGACTAGCTATAGTCTAGACTACCTGAAGTTAACATTGGGTGAATGATTAGGAGAATAACCAACATGAAACATCATCTTCCATGGCTCTAGTTTCACCCACTACCACCGGTTCAAAATGATCGATCCCTATGATAGTTGAGTAGGGATCCATCTTTTCTCGGATGGGATCAAGATCTCATCCACCTCCCAAGAAATCTAGGTTGAATCTTTTAATATTTCCGGCCACTAAAATCCATTATGAGATGGCCCATGATGATGAGATTCATTGTTGTGTTTCTTCTTGTATCATCAACAACCAAAGGAGAGGTCTTCCTCGATCTCACAATCAACAAGGTGGTCCTCCCCATGTTCCCACTAATCAAAGTGGTTGTCATCCCCAATTCATTGATGATCTATACAGAGTTTCTCCCCATACATATACTTCCCAATACAGAGGTCCTACTTGTGTCACATACAATTAGTGAGAAGGTCCTCATCATGAAATCCTTATCTCAACCAGAGTTCCTCTATGCTTCATAGAAAACCAGTATGGAGGTACACATATTGATATCACCATCAATAGACATGGTGGTCTTCCCTGTGTCACATCCAACCAAACTGGAGTTCCTCCCCCCTCCTTTAATAGTCAATATGGAGGCCCTCCCCATGTTTGCACCATCCAAAGCAGAGGTCCTCTAACATTTTCAACATCCAATATAAATGACTTCTCCATATTCCTTATCTCAACATGGAGGTCCCACCTATTCCCATTTTGATCAGTGTAAAGGTACACTTCACACATCCAACCTTCAGTACGAAGGTCCTCCCAATTCCATTACAACTATTCAATATGGTGGTCCTCCCCATGTCCACACCGACCAAAGAAAAGGTCATCCCCGCTTCGTTAATGTAGAGACCCAAAGCTTTACTTAAATGAACATTACATTACTTTTTCAGAATACTTAATACGTGACAAAAACAGACACCCAAAGACCGTATTAGTTTAGTGTCTTTGGAAACTCTAAACATAATCTTCTAATCACGGTGAAAGATCATAAACATCTACCATAAATATCTTCCCCTCTGGTTTTCTTACCTAAAACCTTTCTTTATATCATGGGGAGAAGAAAACATAAAAATGGTGAGCTCAAATGCTCAGTAAGGTTAAACATAGAGAACTTAAAAAAATCCATAAACATTTTAACGTAAAAACGTGAACATAAAACACCAAAATCTTGAGCAATGGCATAAATCTTGGCAGTACATAAGTCATAGATCATAAAGGAACATTAATCAGGATAAAATAGCATGGGAATAAAACATGTAATTGTGGAAACCTTTAATCACATGTTATGATTTTCATAGTAGCCAATGCATTGCTGCCAAAACCATCATAGTGGAAAAAGTCCATTACTGAACCAGGTTTACTTTCTGTTCCAGCCCTGTATTACTAAACCAGATTCACTTATCGTTCCAACCATTTCTATATCATGAGATATAAATATCTACCAAATGCATTTGAGGTAGATATAGGTCCCACACATCTCATAATTAAATCATTATTACTTGTGCCACAAAATAAACATAAATCATTCATCATAACCCAAAGAATAAAATGGGTCTCATAAACATCATCCCATCATAACGTAATCCATATAAAAAAACTGGATATTATTTCATCATAAGAATAATAAAAACATGTAAATAATATAGATATTATACTTTAAACATAATCATACTAAATAATTTCATCTTATATGGAAAATATTTTTGACAAAACACTTGAAATGAATTCCTGAGGAAAATATCATTTCTTCTTCACAATCATTTTCTTTTCACAAAATGTCATTCACTGTTAAACAAAAATGATTTTGTTGAAAATAATCATGAAATATTGTATAGGAATATTCATGAAAATTAGGCGTTATGAAACTGTAAAAATCTATTCATGCCGTATAAGTTAAAAAAACATTCTCCTCATACTTTTGCTGGAAAAGTCAAAAAGTTCCTCATATGGTAAACAAAAGAAGGATTCCTTCCATAACATAATGTAAAAGTCAAATAGGGGTAAACATGACTTTAAACATACATGGAAGAATATTAAAAACTTTATGAAAAACATTTTTAAATACATGGATGAAAAATATAACCCCAGTAAATACTTACATATAAAAAATCTCGGGTAAAAATGAGATTTTCAAAATTATCCCTTACCTTAGGTCCAATTTCTTCCGTATGTGTCTGAAACATCTGTATAGTGGGTTTAAAATTTTTTTAACTTCTAACATAACCACAATAATATTTATGATATCATATATGATTAACTTATGACTTTATATTAACCGTTATTTTGTAAATTCCATGTTAAAGCATTGTTTTGGGTAAAATCGTTTCATTTATCGTACGTGTTTTGACTTTTCGTTATTAATATTATTACTTAGATCCTGATTTACTTAAATCCAAAATTTAAAACATGATTTATATATAATATATATTCATCATATAAATATATATGATAGATTGACAAATGGAAGGAAATACACCGTTCATGGAGACGTAGGCCGTACGTACGCTTGAACTCTTTTTTCATTTCCTTATTGAATTGAATGGAATTAAGTAAATAAAAAAAAATATTTACATAAATACAGTATCATTATTATGTAATATCTTTCATGATCATTTATTATATATACTTTATAATCATACTTGAATGGTTAATGAATCTTATCGCATTCGTGGAGACGGTAGTCCGTACGTTCGCACGAGCAACAATATAATTCTTTTGATATTAAAGTAGTATATAATTGGATAGAATATCATATATATAGATTCATAATAATGTTATATTTATTATTTATATCATTTATACTCATTATTATACCCATCCCAATGATTAAATGTCTGAATAACAAACTACACCACGACGTGGAGACGGTAAGGTGTATGTATGCACGTGTGGTGAATTTTTCATTCATAGGATAGATAAAATAACTAATATGGTTGTAAAATTATTATAATAAAATCACAGTATATATAAGATACTGGAGTTGTTATTTTAGAATGTAATCAACAAAGAAGGAGGAAGTGTAAAAAGAAAGGAACTTGAAATAGGTGGTGAGATATTACCTCTTCTTAGGGTTCTTCCTTTTGATTTGATCAAAAGGGATCCATAGGTTGGATTTATGACTAAAGGAAGGCCTTTAAGATGAATAGAGGACAATTTATAGGGTATTGGGGAAGTTGTTGGCCCAGCCAAATGGCTTTGGAGGTGTGAAATAGAGAGAAGGGGGAGTTCCCTTTTATAAGAGGGGTGAGGGGCACCTTAAGAAGAACTTCAAATATTTTTTTATAATAAATTCATATTAGATTTATAATGGCTCCAAAGTGACTTATTTTGAGACTAGGGTGGGTATTGGTCGAAATAATTTCAACCAATAGGTTATAGATATGTTTAGGTTACCATTTTAACCTTGTCATTTAGATTTAACACTAAGTTAAATAATTTAACTTTTACAGTGTCTTCTTGTATTCTTACATTATATGGTTAATAAACATATTATAAACTGCCAATAGAACCCCAATTGGTTTATTAATGTCATATGTATTATTATATAAGTATTTTTGCCGACCCTTAGTTTTTATGACCATTATATCAATTAATAATATAATATTTGTTTTAAAAACTATTTTATGTTAATTTTTACACTATTTGGTATTTTGATTTTTCTAAATTTATAACATCATTATTACTTAAAATAAAATTCATATAACCAACCATAATAAGTTATATTAACCTATATAATTATTTTAATTCATAAAAAGTCTCAAATCACCTTTATTTTGGTATTTATAATATCAATTATGTTAATATTTTATTAATAAGGTAATTACTGCTTCATCATTGTGTCGTAAATAAATTAAATTATTTAATGTCTAAAAAATATAAATAAATTTCCGTTATATAGGAAATTTTCATATCTTTCCAATTAATAATTATAGTCTAATTGATATTATTTATAACCCTATATTAAAAATGTTTTAGTTATTAAACATTGATTTTAACTTTTTTAACTCTTCTTTAAATAAAATAATAATAAGTGTCCTAATCAAATCCAAGTGGACCTAAAGGGTGATATTTTATTCATAAGGTTTTTTTTGGTCGAATTAAACTAATCCAAAATAATTAGGACATGTGTTAGGGTAATAATAATATCATTTTTACACTTAATTACCCTATTTACTTTTAATCATGGTAAATAAATGTTAAAAGTCACTATTCACCAAAAATTATTTTCATCAAATTGAATCACATTTTACTTACTTATATCAACTGTGTGTCTCGCATTTTTGAAATTCAACTCATAGAATCGGTAAAATAAGTTTTTTGTAAATTTGCTAATGCTCCTAGGAGGTGCGTAAAAGACGGTATAAAGTCCAATAAAATTTTTATATATATAAAATTATTATAAAATGACTCTAATGAATTATATTGAACTTATATAGGTATTATGTATCTATTTTGACATAAAATAAATTTAAATAAAATAAATTATTATTTAAATAAAAAGTCGGTTTTAACCAATAACTTAGTGTTTTCACTATTCATCAAAAATTGAAAGTTTTCAGCAAAATACCAAAAATTAACCCTTTACTAATTTTGATATTATGAATCCAAAAATGAAGTCCATTTTGAAAGATAAAATTTATAAAATTTAAAAAATTTGTTATTACTATTCATAACAGTGAATTTATATAATATTTTAATAAAATATCATTGTTTAGTGAAACTTGGTATTGCGTACTACACACACTATCGAGGATGGTCACGATTGCGTGTAATGCAAGCCATGTTAGAGTTGTGTGTAGTGAAAGCTCCCTTTGGTGTTGCGTATAACATAATCAAAACTTATTTCATTTATACATTAGACAAAATCTATACTTAATGTTGCGTAGAATAATTTCCACAAAATGAACTTGAAATTTTGTGTAACATGATCCAAGAATAGTTTTGCGTATATTGCAAGCTAATACGGTGTTGCGTATAGTACAATCTAATCTTGGTGTAGTGTACAATAGAAAACATCAATGAAATTAAAAGGAATATATCTCATAAAATATTGGGATGTTACATTCTACCCCCATTAAAATGAATTTTGCCCTCGAAATTCATCAGGGTTATAAATCATTTACTACTTGAATGTTTCATTCATAGAAACCCACATCGTAAACAGGAATACTAAAAATAAATTTTTAAAAGTGAATTATGAAACATAATGGTTACCCAAATTAACTCATCACTGGGTTTCCACATCAGAGAACATAGGTGAAAATATGGATATGGAAGAGAAATCTAACCATCAAATTTATGATGGAGTGTGGTAGAGAACGTGGCTATGAAAAAGCCAACAATAAAAAAGCCATAAATTTTGTGATGATCTAAGGTACCATCTAGGACAACGTTTTTGGTTTTCAAGATCATTTCCTGAAAGATGAAAAAAATGAATTAGAAGAAATAATTAATTGATTTCGGTATAATCTCACCGTTGGTCATTCCTTGAACAATATCCACTTCATCTATTAAATAAATGAAGTTCAATTTTTCATTCGTGAAGTGTTAGTAGATCATGCGATAGAATGATAGGTCATTCCATCTGTCTCAAACAAAATGTAAGAAAAAGTTATTAAATATACATAAGTCCATATATGGTGAGATTAATCTTATATGGTTCCTAAAATTGACTTATACTTCATATATAATACCACTTAAAAAATTAAAACTAATTTATACTAACCATGGACTTCCTGTAGGCTAGTGGTAGGCGATAAAGGCATGTTGCCCTTCGGTTGTGGGTTCAATTCCTGCATCCTTGTCCGATGTGACAGGTTGTCGCCCATCCTACGGGTTCTCCTTTTTCTAAAATTTTAGTATCATAACATTTCAGAAATAAATTCCAAAAGTTATAGCCTTAATCAATACTATATGATTTCTAAATTAATCCATTCCAACCTTTAGGCTTATCGAAAATACTTCTTTCCGATTACTAGAAATTTCATCTACCAAGCATGTGAATTCCTTCATTTTCCCCCATATATCATAAGATATATCTTGTTGTTGGTCACATTCTAAACATGTGAATACCTTAATCATGTATTCTCTTGAATATTGAATACCCATTGAACATTAGTGAAAACATGAATGTTGTCAAAAGTTAACTCTTTCCACATACCATAATTACAAAAAACTATATATACTCAAACCATGATATCACTTTGTCCTTATATCAGTCATGAGATCATTAATAATATCAAAAATATTATTTTATCCTTATCCCTTCATTATGAACATATCATTTTCTTTCCAAAATTAATTCAATCACTTTTCATGGTTACTGGTACCGTACAATTATTGAAAACCAATACATAGATATTCCAAAATTCCATGATACTATAAATTCGATTCCGTGATACTATTTTGAAATCCCATTACATAAACACTTTATCATTCCACAACATCATTGTCATACTCAACATCAAAAATAGTGATCACATGTGACTTCCCTTTTTTCCTTTGCTTTAAGAGGTTTCTCACATCAATCATCATTACCCCTTGGATTAGGGCATTGGTTAGCATAATGCCCCATTTCCTTTCTCTTGAAGCATTGTAGTATTGGTGGTGCGTTTTCTATACCCTTTTCTCTAATCACATCATTAGCTACCTTTTTCCCATTACTTCCGCACTCAGCTACTCAGTGACTATCTTTTCCACACTTAAAACATTTTATAGTCCCTTTAAGACAATCTCTACCACGCTTCTTTCCACACTTTGAGCATAACAAAACATTTGGCTTATTTTAACTATAGTTTTGAGATTTTTCCTAGAACTCCATCTTTCGTTTCTTGTCAAAACCATGAGATGGATATGTTACACCAACTTCCTGTTCTACCTTGATAGCACATAGCACAATTTCTCCATAGCTGCTGAAGTCTCTTATAGATAATTCCCTTCGAAGGATTGGTTTTAAGCCACTGAAGAATCGATCAACTTTACTTTCAGGTTGGATGATAAAGCCAGATGCATACCTTGAAAGACTAGTAAAATTCACCTCGTATATACCAACATATTCATCATCCTTTTTCTTAAGATCAAGGGACTCCTTTTCCATATTTTTTCGATGAAAATGTGGGAATTACTTATTGAAAAACAAGTTCTTGAACTTGTCCCATTCCATGGATTCAACTTAATCTTGGGGCCTTGTATTTTTATCTAGAGTCCACCACTGGTCTGCTTCACCTTCTAACTGGTAAACAACCAAAATGACTTTTTCATGCTCTGAAAAATGAAGTATCAAAAACATATTTTCAATGTTACTAATCCATTGTTCAGTAACAAGTGGATCATAAGACCCACTGAAAGACGGTGGGTGTTGACTCATGAAGGACTCAATAGAATATTGTTCCTTTCTCTACTCATTTGGAAGTCCAGAATGATTCATAGCTTGTGTAAGTATAGCAATAATATCTTTCACTCCATATCCCATAAAATTGGTTTGTTCAAGAGTAAAATCAATGCATTTTCCATTACAATGATCAACACGGTTCCTTCAGGTTCCTGCCATCATTTAAAACACAAAAATAATAGTGTGAGAGGAAAAAATCTTGCTAGGAAAACAACATAATCAAGGGAAGTACTTTCAATCTCTAAAATCATAGGTTTAATCCAAGGTTATTCATGATCGTTATCATAATTATATTATTGTAACCTATACATATAAAAAACCTTAGGGACATCCCTAGACATACCATATAAATATCTCTAGGGATCCCACTAAAGTTTTCACATCCTAGTTTCAAAGGTTAACTAAACCTTCACTTTAATACCAACAGTAGAGACCCAAAGCATGAAGTTCATAGACATTACATTACTTTTTCTGAATACTTAATACATGAAAAAAATAGACGCCCAAAGACCGTATTAGTTTAGTGTCTTTGGAAACTTGAAACATAATCTTCTAATCATGGTGAAAGAACTTCAACATCTCCCATAAAAATATACCCCTTTGGTTTTCTTATCTAAAACATTTCTTTATATCCTGGTAAAAATAAAATATTAAAACGGTGAGATCAAATGCTCAGTAAGGGTAGACATGGAGAACTTAAAAACAATCCACAAACATTTGAACGTAAAAACATGAACATAGAAGATCAAAATATTGAGCAATGACATAAATATTGGTAGTACATAAGTCATTGATCATAAAGGAACATTAATCATGATAAAATAGCTTGGGAATAAAACATGTAACTGTGGAAACCATTAAGCACATGTTTTGATTTACATAGTTGCTAAGGCATTGCGGCCAATACCATTATAGTGGGAAAAGTCCATTACTGAATCGAGTTTACTTGTTGTTCCAGCCCTGTATTACTGAACCAGATTCACTTGCCATTCCATCCATGTCTATCTCATGAGATATAAATCATTACCCAATGCATTGGAGGGAGATATAGGTCCCAAACATCTCATAATGAAATCATTCTTACTTGGGCCACAAAATAAACATAAATCATTCATCCTAACCCACAGAATAAGATGGGTCTCATAAACATCATCCCATCATAACGTAATCCATATAAAACAACTTGATATCATTTCATCATAAGAATAATAAAACCATGTAAATAATATAGACATTATAATTGAAAGATAATCATACTAAATAATGTCATCTTAGATGGAAAATAGTTTTGAAAAAACATTTGAAATGAATTCTTGAGGAAAATCTCCTTTCTTCTTCAAAATCATTTTCTTTTAGCAAAATTCCATTCACTGTTAAAAAAAGGATTTGGTTGAAAATAATCATGAAATAATGTAGAGGAATCTTCATGAATATTATGTGTTATGAAACCGTAAAAATCCGCTCATGCTGTATATGTTAAAAAAACATTCTCCTCGTACTTTTGCTGGAATAGTCAAAAAGTTCCTCGTATGTTAAAAAAAGAAGGATTCCTTCCATAACACAATGTAAAAGTCAAAGAGGGGTAAAAATTAATTTAAAAATAAATTTAAGAATATTAATCACTTTATGAAAAATATTTTTGTGAACATGGATGAAAAATATAACCCCATTAAATACTTACGTATAAGCAATGTCGAATAAAAATGAGATTTGAAAAATTATCCATTACCTTAGGTCCAATTTCTTTCATACAAGTCTGAAACTCTTGTATAGTAGGTTTAAACATATTATTAACTTTTAACATAACCATAATAATATTTATTATATCATATATGATTCACTTATGACTTTATATTACCCGTTCTTTTGTAAATTCCATGTTAAAGGAGCATTTTGGGTAAAATCATTTCATTTATCGTACGTGTTTCGACTTTTTGGTATTGATATTATTACTTATATCCTGATTTACTTAATTACATAATGTAAAAAAGGATTTATATATAATATATATTCAGTATATAAATATATATGATTGATCGATAAATGGAAGGAAATACACCGTTCATGGAGATGGTAGGTCGTACGTTCGCAAGAACGCTGTTTTCATTTATTTATTGAATTGAATGGAATAAATTAATGAAACGTATATGTACATAAATCCAATATCATTATTATTTAAAATAATTCATGATTATTTATTATATATACTTTATAATCATACTTGAATGGTTAATGGATCTCATCGCATTTGTGGAGACGGTAGTTTGTCCGTACGGACGAGCGACAATATCATTATTTTGATATTAAAATCATATAAAATCGGATGTTATATCATATATATAGAATCATAATAATGTTATATTAATTATTTACATCATTTATACTCATTATTATTCACATCCAAATGATGAAATGTTTGAATAACAAACCACACCACGACGTGGAGACAGTAGGCCGTACGTACGCACATGTGGTGAATTTTTCATTCATAGGATTGATAAAATAACTAATATGGTTGTACGGTTTTTATAATAACATAATTGTATATATAAGATACTAGATTAATTATTTTATAATGGAAAAAATAAAGAACGAGGAAGTGGAAGAAGAAAGGATCCTGAAATAGGTGGTGAGATATTTACCTCTTCTCCGGGTTCTTCCTTTTAATTTGATCAAAAGAGATTCTTAGGTTGGATTTATGAATAAAGGAAGGACACTAGGATGAATTTAGTACAGTTTATAGGGTATTGTTTCAGTGTTTGGATGAGCCAAATGGCTTTGGAGGTGTGAATTAGAGAGAAGGGGGAGTGCCCTTTTTATAAGAGGGGTGAGGGGCACCTTAGAAAAAACATAAAATATTATTTTATAATAAATTCATATTCGGTTTATAATGGATACAAATTGACTTATTTCAAGGATAGGGTGGGGATGGGTCTAAATCCTCCCAAACAATAGGTTTTAGACAAGTTTAGGTTACCATTTTAACCTTATCATTTAGATTTTACTATATGTTAAATAATTTAACTTTTATCGTGTCTTCTTGTATTCTTAAACTATATGGTTAATAAACATAGTATAAACTGAAAATAGAACCCCAAATGGTTCCTTAATGTCATATATATTATTATATAAGTCTTTTTTCATAAACTTAGATTTTTAGGACCATTATATCAATTAATAATATAATATTTGTTTTAAAAACTATTTTATGTCAATTTTGACACTATTTTGTATTTTGTTTTTTCTAAATTCATAACAGCATTATTACTTAGAAAAAAATTCATCTAAACAACCATAATATCTTATATTAACCTATAAAAGTAGTTTAATTCATAAAAAGTCTCATATTACATTTATTTGGGTATTTATAATATCAATTATGTAAATATTTAATTAATAAGGTAATTAATGCATCATCATTGTGTCATACATTAATTAAATTATTTAATGTCTAAAAAATATAAATAATTTACAATTATGTAAGAAATATTTTTATATTTATAATTAATATTTATATTCAAATTTATTTTATGTATAATTCTATATTAAAAAATATTTACTTATTTAACATTGATTTTAACAATATTAACTCTTCTTTAAATTAATTAATAACAAATTTCCTAATCTAATCCAAGTGGACATAAAGGATAATAATTTATTCCTAAAGTTTATTTTGTTCGAATTAAAATTATCCAATAGAATCTGGAGATGTGTTAGGGAAATAATAATATCATTTTTACCCTTAATTACCCTATTTACTTTTAACTGTGGAAAATAAAAGTTAACAATTATTATTCACCAAAAATTATTTTCAACTCATTGAACCACATTTCACTTACTGATATCAACCGTGTCTCTCAGATTTTTTAAATTCAACTCATAGAAGTGTTAAAATTATGTTTTATGTAAATTTTCAAATGCTCTTAGAAGATGGGTAAATGACAGTAAAAAGTTTAGTAAAATTTTTATATATCTAAAATTATTATAAAATGACTCCAATGAATTATATTGATCTTATATAGGTATTATTTATTTATTTTGACCTAAAATAAATTTAAATAAAATAAATTATTATTTAAATAAAAAGTCGGTTTTAACCAATAACTCAGTGTTTTCACAATTCATCAAAAAATGAATGTTTTTATAAAAATACCAAAAATTCACCCTATGCTAATTTCAATATTCAGAATCCAAAAATGAAGTCCATTTTGGAAGATAAAATTTCAAAATTTTAAAAAAGTGGGTATTACTATTCATAATGGCACGTTTATATAATATTTTAATAATATAACGTTGTTTAGGGAAACCCGGTATTGCGTACTAAACACGCTATCTAGGAAGGTCGCGATTGCGTGTAATGCAAGCCAAGTCAGGGATGCATGTAGTGAAATCACCCTTTGGTGTTGTGCATAACATTTTCAAAACTTATTTCATTTATACATTAAACTAAATCTATACATAATGTTGTGTAGAATAATTTCCACAAAACGAACTTGAAATTGTGTGTAACACGAACCAAGAATAGTGTTGCATATATTGCAAGCTAATATGGTGTTTCATATAGTACAAGATAATCTTGGTGTAGTATACAACAGAAGAAATCAAATAAATTAAAAAGAATATATCTCATAAAATCTTGAGGTGTTACAATTAACATCCATAGTGGATGTCCTCCCCACTCATTCCCCAGTCAATGTAGAGGTCCTCCCCACTTTGACAACATGAAATACAGTGTCCCTCCCTGTATCCAAACTAACCAAATCAGAGGTCCTCCCTACGTTACCACCCACCGGTAAGGATTTCCTCACCATGATAAATAATCACACTAACCTGAAGAACCATCACAGGGCATAATGATCAACAAAGACCATGAAAAGTGAAATCCCAAGAATAACTAGGTCGTCGTTGATCTCACACACCCCTCAGATTCTGAGGGGGATGCAACCCAATGGTGGATCCTTCACCCCAGTCATCTGTATCCGAGTTTGTGTAGGATCTTGGAAGGTGAAGGTTGTCATCCTAGAATGTGATATCCCAATAATCCCCAAATCCATAAATAGGTACATATAGGTGGAGGATATTTTGTATCCCATCCAGGGTATCATGGTGTAACTATATCCATCATCACTAGTATCCCTCTCCACCACTACCTAAGATCATGGAGAGATATTATAGTCTGTGCTGACTCATTCATATGGTGAGCTAACTAAAGATTAAAAGATGTGTTCCACCACACATGCACATAAGTTAGTGGTGAATACCTTGTCCTATAAAGACATGATAATGCAATTTTTTCAACCTAGAAGGAATGAACCAACATGCAGTGAATAGATAACCCCTGTAGTGGCCCCTCTAACATCTTACTAGTTATTGCACCGATCTACATCAATTCCACCACTGATCACTCAGCCAAAAATGATCAAAGCCTAGGATGACTAATAGTAGAGACTTGCCTCTAATAAAGAAATCCTATTGGATAAATTTCCTTCCAATCATTTTTATTAGATTTTTAACCCATTTGGGTGATCCTTCACTACCTTTGTGACTGTTAGTTGGCTTCCCCAGAAAGCAAGGGAAACCCTGAGGACATTGATCAGTAGTTCCTAATTGTTGAGTTGGTGTCTTTCTTAGTGGATCAGCACCCTGGATCTCATGACTAACGTTAGACCCTCCAACATAGATGTGTCAATAGAATCATTGTTCTCAACATCATAATGGAAGAGGCATATTTTTATATGCATATTATGGTATGGGGACAATATTTCACTCTCCACTACAACCCTCCCCTATGATATCCTAAACAACATGCTAGTATCGAGGATTTCCCTTGGGGTGTAGTTATAGTAAACATGGACATCCCCAAACTATCATAAAACAAGAATGATAAGGGCTCTGATGCAGAGCATGATGAGTAAAACTCTCTCCTTACGGTAGTCCAGTATCAAAAAGAACCTCACAGAGGTGTCCTTACCCACAAAAAAATATAGGTACATGGCCTTCGGGATCCATCTGCTTCATTACCTTCCAATATAAATACAAATAAGGGTACAGACAAGGTTGATACCATCGATATGTTTAATATTTTTTCAAAGAAAGGGGTCAATCCTAGGGTTTTCAATTTTATTGATTAGGTTTGAGAAATTAAGAGGATCATCGATGATCTCATTACTATGTGGTTCCTGTATTACATCACCGCCTAATGGTATCCCATTTATCATCCACTAGAGAATCATTAAGTCCCCTTTAACACATTCCCCCAACTGAGGTTGATAATCCTATGTATCCAAATAGAGTAGAATAAGGATTTCATGGAAGAAGACCTAGATATGAGTCACTAAATCCAACCGAGTATCATGATCTTCTTCATTATGAACTAGATCATGCTTCTTCATAGGCCACTATGCATGCTTATCGATTTGATGAGCTTGTTAATTCTTTAGTAGTTAGGAATCACCGCGAAGATAGATATCTCCACTAATATGACCTGATATCCTCTCTTAATGCTCAACCCAAAGGCCTAGAAACATGAAAAGTGAAAATCCACCCTAATGGAAATCCATACTCAGAATGGGTGGATGACAACCGATCACTACTAGATTTTGGGTACCCTAGATTTACCCCATCTAATGGGATGGGTGAACCGCTTCAGCTTTTGACCCATTTCTTTTTGAGGTTCGTGCCCATTTTGGGAACCACAAATTATCTTGAGGCATCCAATCTTCAATGTTCCATACAAACAATATAAGGACCTATGTTAATCTAGTACAGTCAGTTTCCCATTGGTTCAATCACTGGTTGGGAAGATATTCGTAGGTAGTTACTCTACCAGTTAATCTACTCCACATAAAAATATAATTACTAACTTCTTCAATTGTAGGAAACTTCCTGATGAATGTGTAGAATTTTCCACCTGGTGGGGGGACATCAAATATTCAGTCAATATACTGTTGAATCAAGAGAAGATACAGACGATGTTCATAGGGAACATCCTGACTGAGCTGGTCCCTACCCTCATCACTCAGAACATCCTGGGTGGGTTCAAGGATTTTTTTTGTAATTCCCATCACCTAGTGGAAGCCTTGTTTCAGGCTAACCAATCATTCCCATTGCTTCTTCTAACTCCCATGAGAGGACTTCCAAGGTAGAGACTTCGACCACCATACAATTTGATTTCCCTGAGCTGCTAGAGATGTTGTCCCCATTTCTAAATGGATACTCGTTGAGTGATGTGGCCTCATCAAGTGCACCCTCCCCTATAACATAATCAGTAGGTACCACCCTACCTATATAAGCCACCTAGAGAAGGTGATGTGGCTCTATAACCTCCTCAGTCTCCATCCCCTCATCAATGTGAGGTCCCCTGAGTTCCCTTCCAAGATAGAAGGAACCTAAACTATTAATTTAAGTATTTTTTGGTTCTAGGTTATTTCCTAAAAGATGTGGAACATGGAATTATTAAGATGTAAGAGTGAAAGAAGCCAAATTATTCCAAGCATACCAATCTCCCTTACCATTACCCTTACCACAATATCCTTGGACATACCATCAAACAATGTTATGTGATCACATATTTCCTCTAAGACCAAGTTTATAATAGTTTGGTCAAATTGGAATATTTCATGGCATATTTGGAACATATCCCCAACAAGACTAATAGTTATAATGATATTTCAGGTGAATGGAAGGAGGTTTCCATTCGTGCGACTCAGAATCATGATGACTGCTTGACCATAAGAGTAGTTGTGCATGCCCATGGTGTTATTTTTTACTGTTTAGGCAGGAAAAATCATTTTCTAGTTTCCCTAACATCTCTAGCCACCATTTTTTCATCTATTCCAATAACTTATATTACTTAGAATATTTGGAACTAAAAAAAAGGTAAATCAAAGTCCACTACCAGTGTTGAAGCCATCCCATACTCTCATAGATTTTATGCCTCTAGAGTTGGGAACCCCCCCCCCCCAGGGTTAGACCTGTGTTGGAATATCCATCTAATTATGAAAAGGATTATTCCTATGTAAATGTTGTCGAGTTAACAAATCTCTTCACACTCCCTGATGAGGAGGAGTGCTGCGAAAATCCTCCAAATGCCTCTGGAATATGCCATCTAAGGAATTATTAATGGCATGAAAGATGATAGGATGATCAGTCTCGTTATTTGAACTGAGCCATGAATGATACTAAGACCATGCAATAGGTCCGACATAGAGAAAAACAGGCATAGTCTTCCAGGCCTGCTCTATCAGATATGCCCCAATAATTGACTATGATAACTAACCAGACAGATCGCATATGACTACACCGTGATTGTCCACATCTATTTAATTTAAAGCCTCAGCTTGCTGACAGTCAGATGATAGTGGTTTTGAGAAAGTTAGCTGATGACCAACATGTTGTTTCAAGAACCATCTAGAACCCTGTGGTATAGCCAGCAGTTCCTGCCATGCCTACTACCAAAGTGGATCCCCCTATTGAAAAAAATGTGCATCTGGTGAGGAAGAAAAATATACTTAATCGCCTAAAAAGCATGTATACAAGGATCTCAATCCATGAGTCTCATTTCTTATTGAAAGAAATTCGTTAGTCACTCATAAAATCCTTGAAGGGCCTGCTATAGTTTGAGATATAGGTTGCTTCCACAAACACCTATTATACGAAGGAGGACAAGCAAGAGGAATGTCAAGGCATCATCTCATTATTCAGGGTGGATGAGGGAACCCTCATATTGTAAAAAATTCATCTACAATACATCATATAACAATTAAATTGCATGGAAATTTTTCACAGCCTCATCGACATAGGTTTCAAGATTAATATCATCCAGACCCATGCAATCTGTGAGTTGGGATTGACCAAAGAAGATTTGAGTCATTATAACATGAAGATTCAGGGTTATGATAGGACCCAACAGAGACCATGTGTTGAGATTCGGTTAAATACCATGTTTAGAGGCTTTCTGAAGTGTTAAATTCATGGATGTCTCATAGGATACCGCCTACAATGTGTTTATGTACATGCCTTGAATTTATATGTGTGCAATAGTCCCCTCCTTTTATCACCATTGTTTCATGTACTCCCTAAATGATTGAGTAGTCATTCTCTAGGGTGATGAATCTACCTTGGATTATTGTGAAGCCTTCTACCTAGATGCCAATTATTACAAGAGAGAGGGAATGCAAGACCATACCAATGAGGTTGGGCACATAACTATTACATCTAGTCTATAGATAGACTTGTATGATGCTTTCATCATCCTGATTCACCAAATGGACGCCATGATTCCATATTTAAGTATTTTCATTTTACATTTCTGAGGGAAAAAGGCATCATATCCCTTGAATATAGGAAATTCATCTGATTACCTTGTAATACAACACATGCTATGATCAGGTGATACTAGAAGACCTTACCTCGGTGAAGTATCAAGAGGTTAGCCCTAAGAACACCATTTCATGACATTTTCGCATGTTCTGCATAGTATGGTTGAACTATTGAAAGTCGAACCACCACCAATTCTTTGACATCAAGCATGGACTGCATGTTCGAAGGCCTGATGGAATTGGTGCAATAGCCTATGTCACAATGGTCTCAGCTGAGTCAGAATCCCCAATCGAGTATTCCATATCTGTTCAAGTAGGTACTGATACTTCTATTGAATTAGTTGGCCTAGATGAACATCCTACCAGTGATTATCCAACCTCAGATGATTAAGAGGACATGGAAGACACTGTTACCAAATTTGAAGATGATTTCTCCACCAATGTAGATTAGTTGTTTTATGTAATCCATCTTACAAAAGAAGATCCAAGATCAATGATGATCAGTGCATCTATAAACCTAGAGGAGCACCACTAATATATGGATTTCATGAATAAGTACCACTATTTCCTTACGTAGAGTTGTGATGAAATTAGACCTTAGGTATTCATCCACCATCTTGGTCTCCCAATAATTCACCGCAGATTTAATCAACCACCCAAAAAAAATGAACCGTTCTTACAGTGCCATGTCGAGGCAAAAGTGAATAAGATGATCAAGGAAAACTTAACCAGGTATGTTCAGTACCCCAAGTGTCCTTCCAATATCAATAAGAATAACATGATGATCAGAGTATAAATTGGCTTTTAGGATATCATCCTTCATCCCAGAAGGATTATTTTTCCCTTTTTGATGATAAAGCTATTAATCGATGCCACAAATAGGTTCCATTATCTCTCAATTATGGATGGAAACTCTGGATATAACCAGATATAAATGGTCCCAGAGGATACAGATTATACCACCTTCAGAGTTCCCTATGGGACCCTTTTCTGTTAGGTAATCCCATTCGGTCTGAATAATATAGGAGCCACTTATCAGCATTCAATGCACCACATCTTGAAAATGCACCTTAGCACACTTTTGGAATGCTATGTGATTGACTTGGAGGTAAAATTCCACCAACAGTAAGAACATTTTAGATATCTTGATAAAGTGTTCATCTTCTATCACTCTCGACATTTGATGATGATCCCCTTGAAGAGCACCTTCAGGGTTACCTCTAGAAAGTTCCCTATCTTTGTATTCCGATATAGAGGCATTGAAATTGATCAGAAGAAGATCAATTCCATCAACCAATTTCTCTTCTGAGAAAACTTTGAGATATCTGAGGACTTCAATTGCACTTATCATACATAATCTGATTCATTTCGAATCTATCTAGTAAGTGAAAGACCTTTTCTAGGCTCAAGAATAATGACACCCTTCTCAAACAGACAAAAAATGAGGGTAAAGAGAACAATTTATACTATCATATTTTCATGATCATCAACATAGAGACAATATAATATCACATCTATAAGATATTCCTTGCACTGGTCTTCATAGTGCAGAATTTATGACTCTTTTAACAACATCAGAAGAAACACATGGTGTCCCACATGGATCCACCAAATTTTTCCTAAATTGTAAGATGATTATGGGATAACTAGAAGGTTGGTATGTGATCCTTCAATGTTTCTACATTAGATTTGTTCTATAGAAATATGTCATGGGTTAGGGAATGGACAAATTTATGGCTGCTCATCCAAATCATGAATAATTGGATTTGAATGTTAATTCCCCATACATTGATATCCTCTCATTGGACTAGGATTTCCTTATAGATGATCCCTAGATTCTAGCTGATATAAGGTTCAATGATCCTAATCTCAATATAGTAGGCTTGTGAATCATTTTCATCACTCCTGTATAGGCTATCCTACTATACTCATTCATACTATCATAAGACAGCACCAATAATGAGGTAGCGTATTAGGCTCTCATTACTAGTATCGATATTTCCCTTAAGATTGATGTCCCCTATTTTATGTGAAGGGAGACTCCAAGTTAGTCATCAAGAAAATTAATGGTGACTATATCATAAAAAAGACAGATATTATTCCCTTATAAGAACAACTCACAAGCTAATGGATCAATTCCTTTATCATCTAGAAGTGAATCATGTTTCTTGATTTTAGAATGGTCAAGCTGATTCCCTTTCCATCTTAGATACATCTATTTAATAGTTTTACTAAGTTGACATGTTCATTCACATGGCACATCTAAGAGTCATTACTTCCACCATTATATTCAGTGATGAAATCCGACATGTAATATAGATGAATATTGGTGCTTCTATTTCAGGACCTCTGATTTCCCATGTAGTGGAAGAAAACTATGATTAGAAAACTCAATTCATTGAGTATCTCCACCGTGGATTTATCCCATCATATCAACATGAGCGTTAATGAATCCATGGGTGTTCCACACAATTCACCATCTAGAGTGGGCCTAACCTCGATAAGACTCTACAGATGTGTTTTTTTGGGAATTATACTCTATTGAATTCAAGAAGATGATATTATCCTTTTTATTCATGAATTTCATGTTGGTTCTGATGGTTATGATCAGGCAGGGTTAAATCTCTCCCACCAGATTTAGAGGTAGGTCTACTTCTTAGCTTAATTAGTTCATGATGGCATCATGTATTCCAAGAGGTGTTGTTCATGTTATATCCATGATAATTTTGTACATAGACCTTCAGATCCCCTCTACCCCACTATGTATTCTTGTAAATTTTTAGTATGGGGACTTGATGTTGTATGCCCATTTCCACCAGTGACAGATTTCCAATGTATATTCATTCTGAATGCGATGGATTTATTTTCTAAGTGGTCAGAAGATATTCCTCTTAAAGAATTGAAGGACCAATCTATTATATAATTAATGATCTCACTCATCATCTATCTATTTGGATTCCCTAACACCATTATCACTAACAATGGTTATGAATTCAGAGATGCAGATCTGAATGATTTGTATGCAAAGTACATCATCCTTTCTAACTATACTTCTCGCTATCACACAGAGAAAAATGGACATATCGAGGATTCAACAAGACCCTCATTAATATTTTTCATAATATGGTGGGCCAAAATAGGAAGCGTTGGTTGAAAAAACACCCCATTTACCTTTGGTTCTACTGAATGACTACACACAATTCCACCCTGGTTACTCCATATTCCTTGGTATATGGAATAGAGGTGGTCTTTCCAATTGAGATTTAGAATCTATTGCTTGAAATAGATTTCTATGACTAGGATACATCGTAAACAATGGTATAAGTCTATCTAACTGAGTTGGAATCCCTCAATTATAACAGGATTTAGTCGTTTCACAGTATAGAGAGGCACCAGAATAAGATTGTGAGAGCATTCATCAAGCTTTTTTTCCTCATCTCCTTCCTCCAGGGTGGCATGATACTGGTTCATAGAATGACAATGATACCCCCAAAGAATCCATCAAAGATTGATCAAAAATATGAAGTATCATATATCATTCATAAGGTCTATTCCAATGGTTCTTACTCTTTTAACAACATGGATAAAGAGAATTTCAATCCTCCCTCCAATAACAAGTTCTTTATGTAGTACTTCTCATAATGGGGGAACACTAGGTCAAAACTCTATGAGCGTAAATTGAGAGTTGAAGTCCCAAAATCATGACTTTAAACTATGTGTGAGTCTCCTCAAGAATTTTTTGTATGAAATGGGCCTCTTTGGTACTCATTCACATTTCTTTACTCATATCGTACCCCACATATCCATTTTTGATGATATTCTCTCATCACTAGTCTGAAGTCTATGACCTTAAAATAGGAGTCAACATCTTAGGCATAAGACATTAAACTAGGTAATTGGTCCAAACTCTATGACCTTAAACTAAGATCCTATGTTTTAGAAAATATGACCTTAAACTATTTATAGTAATTCAAATCATCATGAATTTAAATTGCATACAAGGTTCTCTCCATACTATGTTGGCTGGTGTTGAGCCTCCCTAGCCCCCATTCACATTATGTTTGTCACGATACCACACTACACATATCATTGTGACATAACCCCCCTCTCTTTGGTATGAGATTTATGACTTAAACTAATATCCATCATTTTGTCCATGCAGATCTACTTTAAACTATATAAAACATGTCCATGCATTATGAACTTAAATTATTTTTAGCTCTTATAGTCTGAGTTGTATGAATTTAAACTGTAAAGCCTTATGTCCTCAACCACAATGTTATACTACGATTCAAACCTATTCCAAATCATGAAGACTCTTAATATGATATGATATTTACTATATACCCCAAAAATGGGATGCCTCATGATAACCATGGGACACCACAGATTCCCTCACTATAGAAGACCACACCTACCGACATCAATCTCTTACCACACTCTATTATATAAATACATGTGGCCTGATTACCATAATCATGGGATATGTAGCAATTCCTATACTTTTCAGCTCTAGTCCCATCTACAAAATTTTCCTTTTTACGTTTCGTATCCTAGTTTCTTGATGTTAAACTATGCAACAACCATCATCCTCACCATACAATGTAAATTTGTGTGTCTACATCCTTGGAACATGACATTAAATGGTGTGCTAGGTCTAAAATCTATAACATTAAACTAAGATCCTATGGTCCATGCATCATGTCCTTATACATTGTGTGATTTTTCCCTCTGGAATGAATTGTGTGGTTTCGGGCCTTGTTAGTCCCCATTCACATCAGTTTTGTCTTCCCCCACATGACACATATCCATTTACGATACCCAACCTCATTGGTCTAAAATCTATGACCTTAAACATGAAGCCTATATCCACAATTCATGGCATTAAATTTTGATAGTAACCCACAATAAATCAGGTTTTATCTTAATAAGAAAGGAATTTAACCCCGTATTAAATATGGATTACCCATATGATATGTATGGGATGGTGAAAAAATGTTACCCCATTCCCTAAACATGGGATTCCCTATAATAACCATGGGATTTCTCAATTTACCTCATTAGAGAGAATCAATCCTATTGGTATCAACCCCTTACCACACCATGTTCTAGAACTATGCGTTTCATTATTATCATACTTATGGGATACATATTTATGATTAGAATTCACATCCATGGGCCCAACCAAAAATCCATAAACCCTTGGGACATTTTCCCCCCTTTATTGTGTTTCGAGTATTCACTCCCTCTATACCACATAAGTGTCCATAGGGATAGTATCAGTCCAAGAAACATGACATTAAATTTTTTTCTACCTTTTTATGGTCCTTAATCTATATTCTATTTTCCCCCTAAAACCTGTGTGGTGTTGGGAATCCTTGGCTTGTTCATGATGGGTTTTACTTATTTTGTACCTCACAAGATTATAGTGAATACCTTCGTCAGTACCTACATCACAACTTTAAACTAATTTTCCTGGTCCAAGTATTATGACTTTAAACTCTATGAAAATTCTCTTCAGAGTATTCAGTGTGGTGTTGGACCACCTTGAACCACATTCAAATTAGTGTGTTTACTCCACCACGCTATATATATTTGTACAAAGAGGCCCATGTTTCTTGCTCAATGATATTAAAAAAGGATTCTAAGTATGAGTATCATGACTTAAACTGTATGAGAGTATTATTTGGGAGTGTGTTGTGTGATGTGGGACTCCATTTTCCTCATTCACACCAGGTTATAGATGCCATGCCATGCACATCCCATTCAGGATACTTCCCTCCATGGTCCTCAGTCTGTGATGTTAAGTTGTAGTCCTACCCAAAATAGGTTCAATATGCCTCTTAAGTATGAGATGATGTTTAACCCATTTAAAATAGGGATTCCTCCTATGATATGTATGGGATGGTTAACAAATTTTACCCCATGCCCTGAACATGGGATGCCCCACGATAACTATGGGATGCCTCATCTGTCAAAATCATTCAACATTAAAATATGTGTTCCATCTCGTAAAACAATGTACAACTTGATTCCCATACACATGGGATATGTAGTGATGTCTATGATTTCATTTTCCAGGCTTCCTTCTAGGTATCGACCCTATTTAATTACTATGGCTCGTTATCAGGTTGGGATACCCTCGTAACCTAATATGAGGATGGGACATCCTTAGCACACGACATTAAACTGTAAGACTTACCCTATATAAATTTAGGATTCCTCATATCTATGCATCAGAATATTCAATAACCTTAATTGAGAGACTATCCCCTTTCTAAAATTGTTCTTATACTACACCATGTTTCATGTCCAAGAATCATAAGACTAAACTATGTGTGAATCCTCCCAAGAATATGTCGTGAAGTGTTGGGACTCTTTGTTCATCATTCACATAGAGTTTATCAACTCTCCATACCACACATATCAGTTTATATAACCCTTAGTCTAAACTCTATTAATTTAAACTAGGAGATCATGGTCTAATCCTTGTGACCTTAAACTACGTCCAAGTTCTCTCGACATCATTAGGTGTGGCATTTTGTGGATTACTAGGCCCCTTCATTCACATTGGGTAGCCTTTTTGGTTCTTTGCACATTTTTTTGAGACACCCCCTTGGTCTAACCATTATGACCATAAAATATTTTTAATCGGTCCAAACTCTATGACCATAGACTTGAATTCATAGTCTATGAAACATGACTATAAATTATATGTAACAAAACATGGATTCCATCACATGGTGCAGTTTCTCCCTTCATGATACCCACCTAAACTCTCATGGTTGGGCAGGCATCATTAATGTTAGTTTCCTATGTCATCCTTTTCACAATGTTAAACTTCAACTCTACCCCATGCAATGAACATCAGATAACCATAAAATGTGATGATAAAATTATGGGTAGGGAGACACGTAATCCCCATACACTACACATCTCGGTAAAATGATGCCAAAATATGGGATTCATATTGATCAAATGATGTTAAAATGCACAATTCTACATCCTCACCATAAGACGTCAAATTATGCATTCATCTTCCTCATCATACAATGAAAAACTGCATTTTTATCATCCTCATTGCATGATGTTAAAAAAAATATGTCATATTAAGACATTGCGACCCTTTCCTCGAGTGCCATTTATATAACAAATCACACGTTCTCTCATCACTTAGCCATTAAGACAATTCTTTCCGTAGAAGATGAGCTTTACATTAGTTCAGACTGATACATCCATGCCAAAATACTAAAATCTGGGGTTGCGTATTTCCAAGAGTGTTGGAATGAATTTTAACATTCCATCACTTCATTTCCAGTATTCTCATTCCCCTTAATTGGATCCTCATCCTACTCCACATATGAAGGGACCCCTAATTGAATGGTGTTTGGACAAGGCTCACTTACAGTCATATGCCAATGGCCCAAAATATTTTGGATGAAAAAATGTGATAGGTTATATGTTTTGAATATGGTTAGTGATTGACCATTGTCTTTTTGTCCTTATCCCAAGATAATTGATATGGATGTTATGTTTCAAACATGGAAAATAGTTATCCTCCATTTTTACACCACCCTCCTTACATTACAGGTTTTGGGAAACCAGATTCACACTCCTTATTCTCCATTTTTGGGTTTAATTCGACACCCTTGGTGTTATATCACATGTGCACTAGAGAACATTGGAAATGAAATTTGGTTGTTCTAAGAGCCTCATTCTCATGAAACAACATATCTTTTCTCAAAAAGTTCTGATGGTAAGTCAAAAATAAAATACTTTTAGTGGTCAATGATTATCCATAACTCTCATGTGAAGTGAAATAACATGGAAGACCTTTGTTTATCACACAATTCATGACCCATGTGAACATATGGATTGGTTTTTTGTTATCTCAGAAATATAATTTGAGTAAGATAATAAAGCATGGAAATAAGTTTGATATTGGAAATCAAGAAAACCGATGTTTTATAGGGTGATCAATATATTGATGCCTCCCCATTCTAAAATTTTCCTCCATGGCCCTACCTTGGTGATCAAGAACTGATGCTCAAACAGCCTCCAATGAGTGGACACAAAGACTTTTTGTGTCCTTTCCATGTATTCTTTATACTAATCAACCTTGGAGTGGACATATTCAAATATGGATTGGTACCAATTCTGCTCAACCTAGCACATAGCCATCGGGGATGTCACCGCTACTGCATTGGCCTCTGTCATCACCAATAAGTATTTCATATAATTAGTAATTTCATTTTGAATAGAGGTAACCATCTCTTACTCCTACTATATCCCCACGAGGATGGTAATCTCTTTTTTATATTTTTAAAGCACCTGAGATCCCTCAGCCTTGTGTTTCCTCCAGGCCTGGTCGTCATCCTTATATTATGAATGTGCCTTCTAAATGAGTAAATCTTGGGCTAGTGCATGAATGTATCTAAAGGTCACCCCACCAGTCCCTATACTGACTAACCAATGCTGAAGATATCCCACCCATTGTAGAAGTTCATCCATCCATATGTGAGTGATGAAGCGCCAATATTTATAGGTGTATGGTCGGCCTGGGTATTGTGATGTCCTTCATTCTAGAGACCATAATGTATAAACATCATGATTGAGAATAATGAATGATCTTCATGAAAGGGAGTGGAATTCTATTTTTCAGAAATTCTCCCTCAGAATATGACCCTTATTCTCCCCATAATATCCCATTCCAAGGGAGGGATTTTTTGGAACTAAAATAAATTCCATGGGAATAGTAGAGGGAGATGTGGATGGTTCAAAAACAATTCAAACCAAAACAGACCAAAAAATATCTTAAGGTTCTTCCTCATCAAGATCCACATCTTCACAAATTATCAGAGCTCACAAAGATCCCAATCAAGAGGTCCCCTTTTCAAACACCTAAATTCATGATAGTGTTCCTCCATGGGTCTAATAGTTCTTTACATCTGCATGAATCCATGAAAGTGTTCTTTAACACATCTGATGGAACTTTATAACCATGAAAACAAGTGATTAAATTCCTTTGTGAGTCCAATAGCTCTTCAAAACCATGTAAATGATTGATAGTGTTCATCTATGAGTCTGATTGGGCCACATCCTTTCATGAACACAAAAACATTATTTGTGAACATCTTCCTATATTCATGATACCTATTTCCAATAAATAACCCCCTCATTATAATATTTTAAAAATGGTTACCCAACCTTTCAACTTCCGAATTTCTCCAAATTCTCATAATTCCTCACCATCATGAACCATAGATAAATGGATCACCCAAGGTATTTAGACATCACGGAACACTTTCCATTCTGTTCTTAAAATCATCCACCCCAGGTTTTGATGGATTTTATGAATTTGTATGCCCTTCGTGAAAGAATAAGTCCCTTAGAGGATCTTAAGGCTTTGCGAAGCATTCATATTTCATGAAGCACTCCTCTCATGAACCAGGACTTCATCCTAAAGTAAGGTCACCCTGTTTCATGAAGACTACTCCTTCACAAATCCCCTAAACTCTACAAGGAATATAATATTTGGTAAGCACCTCTCTATGAGGTATTAAGATTTGTAGAACCTATCTCCTGGGCATCTTTGTGTTGCCAATGTTCTGTTGATACTTATTCATGAAGTTTGAGTGACCAGGGTCCCTATAGAAAATCTCGGATCAGTTCAGCTACACATCAAGTCCCTATGGGACCTGTACCTCTCATTCTCATGGACCACTCAAATTCAAGTGCATCCCAAGATCCCCCGCCCACCTACCTCTTTCTTCTCAAAATTTGTATGCTAAATCCATCTTCTTCTCAGCATAATAACACTAACCTAGACCTTGTGATTGACCAATCCTCCCTGTTATTTAATCTTAGAATTTCCAAATACATTCCCCGCTCATAAGAACATGAGAATAGGTCACATAAGCCTATGGGGTGATAAGCGAGTCCCATACGTCCAAACTGCATGATGTAAAACATCCTAGTCTCTATGTCCTAAACACATGATGGTAAACCATGGAATTACCTTATGAAATAAGTGTAAGATTTTACATGTATGAGTTAAATGGGATGGTATCAACATTTCCTACCCTCACATGGAATGAGATCCTCCTTGAGAAAATTTCACAAATAAGACCCACACTATTTTATGTTAGAACCTTTTTCACGATATGAGCATCAGGTCTACTACCTTGTATTATTTCTCACACCAAGCATGAATCAAATGGGCTTAGAGGATAGTGTATATCAAGAAATACACCCAATATAAACTTAAATGGGATGATCCTAGGAATTATCCCCAACCCTAAGAACCGCATGGGCATCCTCCTAAGTGTAATCCCCAACAACCATACTCGATTGGGTCACTTTCACATGTAATCCCCAACCACATGATCCTTTGGTTCTCTTACTTGGTATAAGACCCAAACTTTTGAACTATGGTGGACTTTATTCCCAATTAATTGGGATACGTAGGAAGGCTCCATGAGGTTAAACCCATCATCCACATTCACCCTGATTTTCTTTGGGCCACATCATAGTAAGATCATTCCCCTCAAATGGGAGACTACATATATGTCAGGACCCCTGGGGAGATCAAGGGATAATTCCCACACCAAATCCAGCCACGATCAGTCCTATGGTGAAGGGAAATAACCATGAAAAATCCCCACATCATCTCTTATCAATGCACATTTCATGACATGAGCATTCTTACAACATGATGTTAAATTTCATAGACCAGTCATGTCATATGAAGTTGAATTGTGGCATAGAACTATGTGAGTTTTGATACGTATCCTATAAACATGATATGTATGACACCACCATGAAGTTCAATCCCAACCAATGGTAATAATTGATGATCCTTTCTAGGGATGTACCTCCATGATTCAACTTGAAGGGTATTCCAATCAACAATCTTGACAGGATGTGTTCCCTTTATGATACACACCTCTCGGATCCGACTCCATGTGGTGTTCTTATACATCCATTATAAAACCATTTGGGTAATCCCTCCTAGGGATGTATCTCCCTGCTCTAGCCCAAGGGGTGTTCCAATCAACCTTCATGGTGTAACATCTTCCCTTTATTGCACACATGTCCCAGATCCACCTCCACAGGGTGTTTTGATCTATACATCAATAAACCTTTTAGGTACTCCCACCTAGGGATGTACCTCCATGATCTATCTCCTGGGGTAGTCTAATCAACCATCATGGTGTGACATCTTCCCTTTATATAAAACACATCCTAGATCAACCATTTCCATCCATTGGTAAATCTTTCAGGTACTCTCTCCAACGGATGTACCTCCTCGATCCACCTAAAGGGGTATTCGAATCAAAATTCATGGTGTGAATTATTCTATTTCGGGGACACACCACCTAGATCCTCCACTATAGGGAGTTTTGATCTGATCCATTTGTAAAATATCTGGTGTTAACTCATAGGTATACACCATGTAGATCCACCTCCATGGGTCATATTAATCAACTAACTCTATCTCTACAAGTCATTAAACTCAGGTCCCAAACTATCAAACCATAAGGTTCAACCCATCTTCATAGGATATATAACTTTTTATAACCATAAAAACATACCCTATGCATAATCATGATATGTATAAGGTGAAAAAATTGGAAGATATATGCCATATGTGTTATATACCTCATGATCAACACATGATGCCATGGATTCCACACCTAAGATTCCTCACATGAGATGAACACTAAAGAGGAAGAATAATTGTGACCAATGATCCCAAAATCTAGATATGCCAGTGATTACCAACATGACTACTCTTCTAAATGAGGTTTGTTTCCCGATCTAGATGAACATTGTATGTCAAGATAGAATCAATGTAATTAACTGTTGTCCACAAAGATATGGCACTGAGAATGAGTTCCAAAAACATGACTTAATTCTATGAGGTAGACCTGGAATTGCCAAAAAGTATTAAGGTGGAATCCATGGAAAGAAAAACTTACATCTGATCATCCTATTACAATCAAGGAGTAGACATCACCATTGAAAGAGATGATATCTTACTACCTTTGGAAAGTGGGAATGCAGGGTAAACAAGAATCCCACATGCATGACCATATTGTGGACACGTAGGCCCACCTTGGAAAAAGTGTCAAAAACAATATCCTAAGACAACTAGGTATGTATTTATAGAATGTTTTGAACTCCACCTCCCAAGGAATTGGGGTTGTTATTTAGGGAATCATTGTATTTTCCTTCACAAAGGTGTTTGTCTTGGTTTATCCTGGTTCGAACCAATTTATAATTTAGAAAAGGATTGAAAAAGTAGAGGTCAATAAATCAAGAATAAACAATTTATTCATTTGTAAAATTAACTGAAAATACATATCATATGGTATTACTATGTTTTATTTTTTATAAAATAAATATTATTTTAAATATCGTTAGTCTTATCCGAAGGGTTTTCAATAATATTCTCAAATACTATTACCCAAATTAAATTAACCATACTCTAGTACCAAATATATAGACCCTACATTTTCTTAAATTAATATTCCATCATTTTTAAGATAAAAACATAAAATCATTAAAATATATGATTTGAAAATTTAGTATCATGGGAAAACTAGGACCATACATCACTTATACATAATAAAACATAACCATTTATTTAAAATATTATTCTTTATCCTTATAAATATCACATTTTTCTTAGTACATGTAGTCACTGGAGGATATACATCAAAGAATTGGGTGAGCTAAAATCCACGTAAGAGGATGAATAAGGTACATGAATCCATACAACATGGGGGAGTAAAATAATCATCATATAATATGAATAAAATCAAAATCAATATCATACTTGAATCATGTGATAAGGTATGTAATTTGGAAATACATAAAAATAAAACATCATGTCCTAGTGGTCAAATAACACACATAGTTGTGAACAAATCTAGAATCATGTTCATGCATAACATATGTACATAACAATAACATCATCATTTTGAAAAAATTAATCATTATGTTAATGAATATTAAACATTATCTCATGAGATATATTTCATAACCAAATGCATTGGAGTGCTATATAATTTCCACTAATGGAAAAATAACATTTACCAATGGTTTCAAACCGTTGGTAAAGGACCAACAACCATTGGTATAAACTCTACCAATAGTTGTCTAAAACACTGGCTATGGAGACATGGGGATAGACATATCCCAATGGTTTTATAAGAACCATTGGGATATGGCTTCAGAATGGATTATATACCAACAGTTTCTTGTAACCATTGGTATTGATGTTTACCAATGGTTTAAAACCGTGGGAAATATCAAAATTCATGTCTATACCAATGGTTTCTAAACAGTTGTTATATAAATTTACCAATGGTTTCACAAAAACCATGGGGAAAAGTCATGTAAAGGATCTATACAAATGGTTTGAAAACTGTTGGTATATACTTTTACCAATATTTCATGTAAACTATTGGTATATGTTTTATTTTCACACATATTTCAATGGTTTACAACCATTTCCATAGGTTTTATTCACCTATAGTAGAAAGCCTACCTCCCCGCTGTGCACTTACAATAATTCACTTCCACCAGCAAGAATGCCTCCCCCCTGTGCACCTACAGCACACCACACATACAGAATTCATACAGAATTATACATGTGCACCTGTACTAAACCAAACACACAAACAGAATCCATACAGAATTTATACACATACAAAAATTACCTGCAAGTATTTCCCAATGACACTTAGAGTCACTCTCCACTGGGCACATAAATAGTTCATTTAAGAGGGTAAGAATTGGAATTTTAGGTTCAAACTCGCCCATTTTTCATATAGGAGTATAATAAGGAGGGTATTCAAGAAGAGGGCATGTTCATGGGGTTATGGGTACTGTCTAAGAGCGTAGGGGGTCCAGGGGGTGTGGGTGTCCTGAAGGTGGGGTGGTGTCTAGGGGGTGGGTCTTTCCAGTGTGGCGGGGGATGTCCATGGGGGTTGGGGCTATCCAGGGGGTTGGGGGATATCCATGGGGGTAGGGTTGTCTAGGGGGTGGGGGTGTCTGGGAGGGTCCATGGGTGGGGGAATTGTCCATGGGGGTGGGGGTGTCTATGGGGTTGGGGTGTCTTGGGGTTGGGGGGGGGGGGTTTCCAAGGGGGTAGGGGGTGTCCAGGGGGTGGGGGTGCCCAGGGAGATGTGGGTGTTCAAGGGGATGGGGCTGTCCAAGGGGTCGGGGGTTGTCCATGGGGGTGGGGGTGGGGGTGCCCTAGGGTTGAGGTGGTGTCCAGGGGGTAGGGGTAGTCCAGGGGGTTTGGGGGTATCTAAGGGGGTAGGGGTGTCCAGGGGGTGGGGGTGTCTAGGAGGTAAGGTGGTGTCCAGGGGGTGGGGGGATTTCCAGGGGTTGTGGGTACTATCCAACAGGGTAGTGGGTGTCCATGGGGTGGGAAACTGTCCAGGGGGTGGGAGTCTTTCCATGGTGGTTGGGGTGTCCAAGTGGTGGGGTGGTGTCCAGGGGGTGGGAGGTTATCCAGGGGTTTTCCATGGTGGAAGGGGTGTCTAGGGTGTGGTGCGGGGGGGGGGGGGGGTGTCCAAGGTGGTGTGGGGCTATCCATGAGGGTTGGCGTCCAGGGGGTGTCAGTTTCCAAGTGGTGGGGTGGTGTCCGGGGGGTGGGGTTTCTAGGGGTTGTGGGTGTCCAAGGGGGTAGGGGTGTTCTAGGGGTGGGGGAGGGCTCTCCAGGGGTGGGGGTTGTCTATGAGTGTGGGATGTCTAGGGTGTGGGGGTGTCCAGGGGTGGGGGTTGTCTAGGGGTTGGGGAGGGGGCTATCCAAGGGGGTTGGGGGATGTAAAAGGGAGTAGGGGTGTATAGGGTATGGGGGTGTCTAGGGGGTGATGATTGTCCATGGCGGTGTAGGTGTCTAGGGGTGGGGGTTTCCAGGTGGTGGGGTGGTTTCCAGGGGTGGGGGCTGTCTAAGGTGTTAAGGCTATCCAAGGGGGTAGGGGTTTCCAGGGGATGGGGGGTTCAGGGGTTGGGGTTGTCCAGGGGGGCTGTACAGGGGTGTGGGTGGACTGTCCATGGGGCTGGGGCTGTTCAAGGGGGGTCTCCAAGTGGTGGTGTGGTGCCCTGGGGTGGGGGTTGTCTAGGGGTAGGGGATATCCAAGGGGGGTAGGGGTGTCTCGGGGGTGGTGTGGGGGCTGTTCATAGGAAGGGATATCTATGGGGTGAGGGTGTTCAGGGGGTGTGGGTGTCCAGGTGGTGGGGTGGTTTCCGGGGGGTGTCTAGGGGGTGGGGGATGTCCAAGGGTGTAGGGGGTTTCTAGGGGGAGTGGGGTGTCCATGGGGTGGGGGATGTCCAAGGGGGTTGGGTGCTGTCCAAGGGGGTAGGGGGTGTCCAGGTGGGTGGGGGTGTCTAAGGGGATGGGGGTGTCCAAGGGGGTGGGGGGACTATCCAGGGGGTGGGGCTATCCATGGGGGTGAGGGTGTATAGGGGGTGGGGGTCTAGGGGTGGGGTGGTGTGCATGGGGGTGGGGGTGGGGGCTGTTCAGGGGGGTGGTGTAGTGTCTAGGGGGGTGGGGTGGGGGTTGTTTAGGGGGTTGGGGGGTTGTCCAAGGGGGTAGGGGGTGTCCAGGGGTGGGGGTTTCCAGGGGGTGGGGGATTTCCAAAGGGTATTGGGGTTGTGCAAGGGGGTGGGGGTGTTCAAGGCGGTGGGGGTGTCCAGGGAGTGGGGGTGTCAAGGGGAGGGGTGAATCAGTCACAAAAAATCATCAAGTCATGTTTTATTATTTATAGATAAAGAAATAAAGATAATTTTACCAACCTAATCACACATATATTCAAGCAAGACAAACCATCAAACATCAAATGTCAGTAATATCAGTCAAATATGTAATAGATCGATCTGTCCCTCATCACCATAACTATCATCACCATCATCATTTGCCTCACCCCCATCCTCATCGTTGTCCCCATCATCATTCCTTCTCTCCTCCTCACTCTTGTACTCCGTCTTGGCCTCTTCCTCACCCTCCTCATCCACCTCGGCCTCCTTCTCGTCCTCGTCCTCCTCCTCCACCACCTCCTCTCCCTCCTCCACCTCTACCTCGTCATACTCCTCACCATCTTCTCGACAACCACAAGAACTTCCACCTGGTACAGCATATATAGAATGCATCAATGAAATATATTCATCACAAGTTGTGTTGTCCTCTAGTGGAAGTGTTGGACATAAAAAATCCATCCTTATTATAAATGCAGTGTTTTCCCAACCAGACTATTCTACCGCCTCTATGGATCTTTTTTTAGATTGTTCTTCCCATGCCTTAACTTGATAGAACTCGGTGGCACTAAAACTCATACTAGAGGAGGGCTAATACCTCTTCGTGGTTATACTCTTCCCAGGTCAGTAGCGTACTCTACCAAGGTGCTCATCTCCCAACACCTGATGTAAGTGATCGTTGGGCCCAAAATTATAAGTTACTTGGGAACAAGGGACTCTAAAGCATTCTGTTAAAAATATAAATAAATTATTAAGTGAAAAAATAGAAATTAAAATTTGAAATCAACAATGTAAAACTTACAATCGACTGGTGAGTTGGTTCATTAATCACACTTCCATCTATCTTCCTTCGACTTGAGAAAAATAGTATTTCTCGGGGCACACATCCTTCAATATTAAAATTTTCCCTCTATAATGACATTGAATGTAGGAAATCATAATTAAAAATTGTTTACCAATAATTAATTTCATAAAAAAATTATATAACAACTTTAGCAATCAAATAAATTGTGAAGCATACAATTGAAAGTGCAAGTCATAAAGAATATTATAAACAACTGTCATACCTGCTTCCTCTCGTGATCTGGTATCATAGTACATCCCAATCTGTTGAGGTAATTTTTCGCGTCAATGTTTTTTTATTTCTTTTGGATGATTCCTAAATAAAATTCAATAATAAAAAACATATTATTAATGCAAAACCTGAAAATTTTCATTTAAATATCTCAAATTTGATTAATAAATTAAACTGGATAGTTATCCCATGAGTAATCATCTTCCAATACTGTTCTATCGGACAATCATCCACAACAAGTACCGCCTCTAACTCTATTCTAACTCTATCATGCCATCCAATAGACAACTCATGCTTATAGGCTCTCCAAATATCACCTAAATCCTTTAGACATGATGTTCATGCACCCTCACTATCGGGAAAATTATACAGAAGTTGACACCAAAATATTAATTCATATAATTAAAAAAAATAATATATTGAATTTAATGAAATAGAGGTTTTTACCCATATCTTTACCCAATAATTATCCATTACTTAATTTGAAAACTATCCCCATGAGAGCAGGCTGTCCAGAATGATGTCAGAGTATTAGGAAAGTGACACAAAAAAACACCGACATTGTTGCCCTGTTTTTTCAATCATTTGACGGTCTTCTTTGTAGTACACCTTTAACTACCTGTGGTGGTTCCACACCGCACTCATGAATGTATGCCACCACCCCCGCTTCTTAATAGTAGATGTATCTGTTATCAATGAAAAACAAATATTTCATCAATAAATGTTATAATGAAAATAAATAATGATATAAATTTTTTTAGGTTTCTATAAATATACTTATGGAAATATGATCAATGGTCACCTCTAGATTCGCAGAAAATGAAGGAACACCTTGTGAAGGTGAAGTAGTTGATGGGGAGTGGGAATAATCATCTAATATGGTGGATTAGGAGACAAAGAAGATGGAATATTGAAGCTTGAAGATACATAATAAAAATTAAAATAAGATGGCATGGATGGCTAGCCAAATGGTTGATGGGGAGTGGGAATTATCATCTAATATGGTAAAGATGGCTGAGGAGACTCATACGTAAAGTGACTTGAAAACATGGGAGGCTTAAATATCTCGGTTATCCCTAACGAAAAACCAAGATCAGAATGTGGGATACATGGTATGCAAGTGGGAGGGGCAGGGTCTAATCAGGTATGCCGACTAAATCGCCTAGCTCTCATACCACCCCACTCGTACGAACACCCTAAGTACTCGGACCACTACTAGGATGCTCATCAAATATTTTTCCTCTAAGAGGTGGATCTTGAAAAAATGTTTAAAACAAAATAAATCACATAAAATTTTATATTATTTAAATATATATATATATATATTTGAAATAAAATACTCAATACATGCACTAGTGATGAAACATCCATCTCAGCCATACGACGATTGTTGTCCATAATATTTCTCTATCACCTCTCTTTAATTAGTTGTATTTAATATATTTAAAATTAAATATTGATGTAATTAGAAAATAATAACTAATTTTTAACCCAAAAAACAAAATAAATGTTAGGGAATAGATGAGTATGAGCCTTGTTTAGGAATATGAGCCAAGTTTCTATGGGAAACTACTAATGAGAGTATGAGCCTTGTTATATCATTAGGTGATATGGAGTTTTTTTATTGTTAAATATTTATGAGATCAAAATGGATAGTGGATAAGAACATGAGTGATATTTATTTGCAGATATCACTTATTTTGTGAAGGGTAAGAGTGAGTATTGGTATGGAACTTCATGAAAAGTCTTAACGTGTGAAAGAAATTATACATTGGTTATATGTGATTACTATTTTTTATAGAGTATCGGAGTGGAAAGACCACCCAACCCCACCCCACCCCACCCCACCTGGACAGCCCCTCCCCCCCACCAGGACAACCCCCTCCCCCCACCTATACACCCCGCCACCTGGACAACTCACCCCCTCCCTGGATAGCCCACACCCCCTCCCCAACATGGACAGCCCACCCCCACCCCCTAGATAACGCACCACCCCTGGACAGCCCACACCCCCACCATGACATCCCACCTTGACCACCTGAGAGCCCACACCCATCCTTAGACAACCCACACCCCCACCCCCACACCCCTGCATCCCCCTACCCCCTACAACACTCTACCCCCTATAGCCCCTACCCCATGGACAACCCAGCCCCACCTGGACAGCCCTACCCCATATAACCTCTCTTAGGGTAATTTTTTTAAAACTATTTTTTTAATTAAGATAGGAAAACCATTATCCATTAGCCATTTCATTCAAAACAACCCATTAAATTTATCAAAACATGAAAAATTAAATATATAATGCTCTATGGGTCATATAGGAAATCACATTGGAGAAAGGAGAAATCACATATATAGTGAATACCAATTTAAAAACTGGCCCATAAAATTAGGAGGTGGGGTGGTGTCCGGGGGGGGGGGGTTGCTTAGGGGGGGTTGGCTGTCCATGGGGGTGGGGGTGTCCAGGGGGTGGGGGCTGCCGAAGGGGTTGGGTGTCTAGGGGTTGGGGTGTCAAGGGGGTGGGGGAAGCTATCCAAGGGGGATGGGGTGTCCAGGGGTGGGGGTTGTCCAAGGGGGTGGGGTGTTCAAGGGGTTAGGGGGCTATCCAATGGGGGGATGTCAATGGGGGGTGAGGGGTGTTCAAGGGGTGGGGGTGCCCAGGGGGTGGGGGCTATCAAAGGCGGTGGGGGCTGTCCAAGGTGGGTGGGGGTGTGCAAGGGGGCTCTCTAATGTGGGTGTCTACGGGGTGGGGGAGGGGTGTTTAGGGGAGTAAATTCCCTTTTAATACCTTGAAAATTACCTATACCCAATCCAACCAATATCTCAATTCCAATCCATCAACCAACCAATAGCCAATTCATCCTCAATATCACTACCCTTCCCATTATTCCTTTAACAAAAACTATAAATACAATATCCAAATAAATTTTTTAACTAAACTAAAGTCTATAGAAACTACCATAAAACCACACTAAAAAGATGGTAAACCATATAAACCACTACCCCAACCATCCCCAATCCCTTCACATGGTCCATCCTTATATCCACTACCCATATGGAGACCACATGAGTAAACAAAACCTTTACCATTTTTGAGTGGTGATATATCTCACCAAGACCCATTAGTTCATATGGTTCATTAAAACTAAATATAGAAAGAGTGGCTATAAATAATTCAAATAAAAGTGAATCATACAATCATGACAGTTTAAGTGTTGGAAAAAATAAAAAAAAATCAAAGTGTTCGGTATACCATGCCACAGACCGCATAGAACTCTAGTTTAGGCTAAATCAAAACAAAAACAAAAAAAAACATACAGAACATTAAAACTAAGGTATCACTTACTAATTTTAAGTATAGAAATAAGAAATTTCTTGATTGAAGATGAATCTATAGGGTGGAAGGAGTTTTGTAACCAAGGGTAAAGAGAGAGCTTCACAAGAGCTTCGAATTAGGGATAAAATCACGAGGAAGGGGGAGCTAGAACCGTGATGTATTTGTAGAAAAACATTTCCCAATGGTTTTTAAAAACCATTGGGAAATCTGTTCTTTAACAAAGTTTTTTTAAAACCATTGGTATAAATTATAGAAATCAATGATTTCCTAACAGCTTGTGTAAACCATTGGTAAATCATAATTCTAAAATAAAAATACCAATCGTTTCAAAAAACTGTTGGTAAAGTATGCAATAAAACTAGTATACCAATGATTTATTCGAACTTTTGGAATAAAAACATTGGGAAAACCTCCATTTCCACTAGTGTTGATGCCCACCCATAACATCATAATATTTATATAATCATGCATTCCACATAAAACATGTTACAATTATATTCATGAATTAACCAATGGAAAGTAATAGGTTTCATAAGGATCCAATCAATCATGATTTCTCGAATAAATTTTGGGTTCTCAAACGAAAACAGGAAAACATATTTGGTATAGGAAATCATCACTCTTGAGGAAAGAAGAAAAAAGTCAAGAGAAATCAAGATGTGTTCTGGAATGAAGAGTTGTTTTTGACAGTAACTATATTTATCATAAAATAAAATTTGGAAAAAATTATATCCACAAAAATAAATGTGAATAAAAATGAAATGTGATTTAAGGAACATTATTGGAGTATTCATACTAAACATGTTGTGAAAGTGGGATAACCCAATGGATAAGAGTTGTGTTTGAGAATCCCCATACCTTATATCTGAATGATTTCTGCACTTGCTCTTAATATCCTAGATAATCAAAATAGATCCATTAGTTACTAAATTGATAACCTTATATTCAATTATTTTATTCATTATAAATATATTATGTTTTCTTATTTACATTCAAAAGATTTATAGAGTTCATGTTTTTTCTTTTTTAAAGTGTTCATTTTCATGGTTTTCAAGACCACTTCCCCTGTATTTAATTATTGAAGTTCTTGTAAACTGAGAAAAATTGTGAAAAATTTATATTAAGTGTTATTAATTCCCTTATAGAATTATAAATGGTCCCATATATCATTTTTTCTAGTATGAGGATAATTCATTTGATAAAATGTTAATGATAAATGTTCACATTATTTTGGTGGTTTTTCTGACCATCACAAACTAGTTTTCTATTTAATATTAGTCTATAAATTAGTCTTAGAACATGAATAAAGTTATAATGTAAATATTTTAATCTTATTTAACCATTATAATGGTTTTATGACCGTCGTTGAATGTGGTAATGGAAAAGAATAACACATCATCTGTGAAGGTGGTAAATAGACATACCTAGGACAATGTTTTCATTTTTAGAATAAAAGGAGAAGATAATAGATTTGATGAGGGAAATTTCCTTAAAAAAATAAAATTCCAATTTATAAATGATATTGTAGTTATCATTCCACTTTGTATAGGATTGGTGAGGATAGGATAAGGAAATAAAAATATTAAAAGATAAGAATTGTGGATTTTACCTCTTGAATATTATCACCTAGAGAACATACTTAGGGCACATGGGTTTTGTATCTTATTAAGACCAGTAGATATTAGACATGGGGAAGAGTATTGGGAAGGTTATTGGGTAGAATATTTACAAGATATAGTGCTTAGAAGGAGCAAGGATAAGGGGTTATGAAGGGTGGTATTTATAGGGGAGATGGGTGTTTTTTTATATCATATTCATTAGTTTATTAATTTGGCTCAAGAATACCAATAGTGTAGATTATTATGAATAAATATAGTAAATAGTTTAGTATAGTTCAAACTAATGGGTTCTTACATCAATATGTGGCTCAAATATTCATGTATTTAGCTTATAATGTTAAATACCATAAATTGATGTATTTCACTATTAAAAAAATCTACTACTTTTGAAAAATCTCAAAAATTCACCCTAACCATTTTTTGACATGGAGATTTAAAAAATAGAATCCATTTTAAGAAAATAATTTTATAAATTTTTAAAATTTAATAATTAAATAAAATCATCATTTATTCAAAAAATATCGATTTTAATATTATATTTGATTTTATGACTCATTGAAAAATTAATTATGGAATAATAAAATTTTATTATAATTATAATAAAAAATATCAATTTATAAATATATTTTATTAAAATAAATTTTCTTTTAAATAATTATATTAATTACAAAATTTTAAATAAACATTTTTGTTTGACAAAAATACCAACACTTAATTTGTCATTTTTTTAAAATATTTATTTACTTATACCATGATATAATTATTTAATATTTAATTTATAAAAATACTTAGATTTTCTTTATACTTTTCGAGGACAGGTTACTATTCTAGTGACTATATTACTATTCCTAATGGTCAAATTACTATTTCAGCGGTTGTGTTACAATTTCAATGGTATTGGTTCCTTAATTATTATAAATTACTCTTATTTCATTCATTATCCATTAAATTATATATTACCTCAATTTTATATGTATATTCATCTTTGAAATTAATATTATATAATTAAAATTATATTTTATTTCTACAGATTTATCCACAAGTGTGATCTTTCTAGTTGTTCGAACAGATCCAGATTTTCATATTCATATTATCTTATTTTCTTTTTATTGTCCTCCTCTAATATTTCGTATTATTTATTACTTGTTTTCTAACTAATGGTTCATTTATGAGAATAATATTTTTTTTGTCTCTATGTGTGATTTATGGGTTTTATGAAATAATTATAAGAAGGGAAATTCCATTAAAAAGATTTTGAGTTTTTCTAAATTACACAAATTAAAAATCAATATGTAAAGATGAAATAATGGTACCATATATAAAATTGCAACTATCTTGTAGGTTGTGATCCTCATACTACAAATAAGCATAGGGGTTCAATTTATCTCAATTTCATTATCTCACTTCCACATTTTTTATATCTACCCCTTGATTAAAGCCTCCTTAATAAATCGTATTTTATATTATCATTCCAAAAAAATGAAAAACTGTACAAGTATTTAAAAACACCAAAAATTCCCATTAAATATCCATTTTCTTTGGTCGATCAGTCTATATAGTTTTTTTTATTATTTTATCTATAGATATTTTGATACTTTATTTCTACTATTATTTTCCTAAAATATTTATAGAAATATATGTTACATTAATTCTATTATCCTAAAAATTTTCATGACTTTTTGATATCTAAATCATTAATTGTAATTCCATGAGTGCATGTGTTTTTTTATTAAAAATGGATTTAGTTATTTTGGGTCTTATTTTAAACTTCTTCCATAGTGGAGGTCATTTACATTCTTCCTTTACAGTGATGGTATTCTTATTATATGTGTTATATTTAGAATAAATTTCTATGCTCCATTATCCCCTTATACATGTTAATAGTATATTTTTGAGAGTGATATTTTTTATCCCTATTTTTATTACATCCCCACTTCATTATGGGCTTTTCTTATTTGGGATTTTCCTTTTTCTTTGAATAAAATCCTCTCAAAAATGTTATTATACATTATAGAGAACCAAAATTAATGATATAATATTATCTAAATTAAATTCCTCCATTAATTGTATCCTCGTTTCCTTTATATTTAGAGGAAATCTAGACAAATATATTCTCTTAAGTCTACCAATAATCAATTTATCACTTACTTAAATTTTCCTTTCAAGTTTCTTTATCATGTCATCAAGCTAATGAATCATTATTATAATTTTAAATTTAAAATTATTAAAATTTTATTGGGGTTTTTGAACACGAAGTTTAGTATGGTGATGGTTTCTTATTAATTCACCAACCATTAGATTAATCTATTAATGATTTTATCCTTTACTTATTTGTCCCCAAAGGTATTGTAAATAGAATTGTTCACCACTTTTTGATAATTTTATTATTATTTTTAGTATATCATACCCAAGCTTCAATGTTTCTATATTATCATTGTAATACTTAATAGCATCATCTCTCTTAACCAAATGTATTTCCCCTTTGGACTGTGTAACAAACTGATGTTTATAAATGATATTTTTTTCTTGAAATAAATGCATATTATATTATATTATATAATATTATACACATAAAACAATAGGGAAACCAAAAACACATTATTTTTTTAATTAAAATCATTACATTAGTTAAAGGCTAAAACCATTAAAATTCCAAATATTAAATGGGGACAAAAAATTGAAAATAGAAAAAATATAATTGGAAAATATAGATCACCCCAATCAGCTGGAATCATCCTTCCCACGAACAATACTATAGAAAAGAAAGAAAATATTATTAAACCAATCAACATTATAAAAAATGGAAATATAATAATTTTATAGGAATTGAGTTGAATAATGAATTAAATAATTTATAGGTATTTATCATAGGTAATGCGACCATTTTAATAAAACTGTGATTATTGGAATAGTACCCTAAGTGTTGTGAATAGTAACACGACCATTGGGAATAGTAATCTGGCTATTGGAATAGTAATTTGACATAAAAATAATAAAGTGTGATAAAAATAATGTATAAAATGAGTAATATAATTTAATATAAATAATATAATTCACAAAAATGTATGTCATGAATTAGAAACTCCAAGAAAACATTGTCACATTTTTAAAAAAAAATTCTTTAAGGATTTTGTAAAGACTATAATTTTCATTTTAAAAATTATAATTACCTATGTTAGAAATTTAATATGATAAAAATAATAAAAAAAATTAATTATCATGTCAAACTTTTTCAGGGGTTAGTTTCTAGTAATTTTTAGAAATACTTTAACTTTAGGGTGAATAATAAAAATATAGTTTTTCATGTAATTAATGTATCTTAAATTGCATCATTGTTGATGTAATAATGACTTAACAATTTATAGAATTTTATATTTTGTAATTATATATTTAACTTCATAAATTATTCATTAAAATAAAATTAACTTAATGTCCATATCTAAAAATCATTCTCTAAAACTAAAAGTCAAAAGTGATCCCTTAAAATAACAATTTCTCATTTTTTCAATTTAATATTTAATAAACTACTTTAATTTTTATTATATAGTGGTTTAAAATCATAAAAAAAATTATTATATTGATATATGATGTATATTTTCAATATTTACCTATTACAAGTTTTACAATTGATGTAATATTGTATTTAATACTTTATTCTTGGAATAACCATCCTCTAAAGTATAAATATCTCGTATACATCCCCTTGTAAAACCACTCCTCCCTCACTTTAAAAATCCAATGTTCTACCCCAATCATCTCACTAAATCGATTATAACCCTTAGGTACATTATGGAGTAAAAACAACTCCATTCTTCAAGTAAGTCTAGTGTAATATAAGAGAAACCACACTAATTAAAGAGTAATTTTTTCAACCAAATTTATTTCAAAAAAAAATCTAATAATATTTAATTAGGATGAATTTTAACATTATATAAAAGATTTTAACCTAGTTTAATAATCATATTTTTGATTAATTTTTATTTTACATGTCATTTTTCATATTTTGATAATGTTCTCATTAAAAGTTTGTTAATCGACAATGAGGATGTTTCAAACTTCTTTATTATCCCCAAACTAATTGATAGTAATAATAAATAACATATTATATATAAAGGTATAAATATATGATATTTAAGATCTTTTAAATAATTATACGAATTAATAAATGACCTTGAACAAAACTAGAAAAATCTTTGAAAATTGGAAATTTAAAAGGAAAACTAGATACTAAAATGATTTCCTATTAACCAAGGAAGTTAATAAATATAATCAAATGATTAAAATTGATAAATAGTGTTAAAATAAACATAATTCACTTCTACATCTATGTTTAAATAAACCTGTGTTTAATATTCATAAGTTGAAAAAGTGATGAAATAAAGTATGATTTATGGTAAGGGGATTCTAAAACCCAAATCCCATTATTTGGGTTATCCCTATTTCACATAAATTTTAGTATGTATATTCCTATAATGTTTCTTAAATATCCATTAACTATTCCTCCATTTTATTTCAGGGATATAAATTTTTCCACCTTGATTTAAAATCCAAATAAAAATCCATTACCAAAAAACTTCTCTTTCTAAAACACATCTTCTACCCCACTTGAGTTGTTTCTTATTCACTCAAGAATGATGATGTTTATGAAAAATATGATTCCCCTTTTTAATATGGTAACCCCAAGATTAATAATGAAATTATTCCTTATGGAATTATTATGAAACCCATTCCTTTACATGGGTTATTTCATGTATACGATTGTTATGTGTTATATGTGGCATGAATGATTATGTAAATATTAGGATGTGATGGGTGGTCCTTGAATTATATATACAGACAATACATTAGTAAATGTGATTTATTACATGATACACTGTTTCTTATTTGTAAAAAATGATTCTATATTTATTCATAATGTAGATTTTATGATTATACATACATGTTGCATGAACATGATTCTAGTTTTTATCATAACTATGTGTGGTCTTTGTCCAATATTACATGATGTTTCATTTTAATTCATTTCCACATTCCATTACTCTATTAATATTTTCATCATGATGTTGATTATGATCCTATGATTATGATGATGGCGACTATGCTCACCCATGTATTGTTGATTCATGTCCCTTATTCCTCCCCTTAATGGGCTTGTACCTCACCCCTTTCATTGATGTATATCTTCAAATGACTATATGTACTAAGGATCAGGTGGTATTTTTGAAGGATAATGAAGAATTATTTTAATAGTTTTTATTATTTATTAGGTATAATTGGTGTATGATCCTAATTATCCCATGATACTAAACCATTCAATCCTTGAATGTATAAATTTTTTTTATAATTAAAATTATGTAATAGTTATGTAAAAGAAAAATTAGGGTCTTTATAGTTTGTATCAGAGGAATGGTTTTTTTAATTTGGGAATTAGGATTAGAAAATTTTACTGAAATCTATAAGTATAAGTTTAAGTATATATAATAATCATTAAATAATTTTGTTTAAGAAGTCTCAAAAAAGGGACCCCATAATATATTCTTTTAGATATAACTGTGAAAGAGAATAAATTATTCCTGATTTTTTGACTTAAGTTTTGTTCAAACCTTATCTATTTTTGAAAATTGTGGGAAACATGAGAAATTAGCGGGGGGGGGGGGGGGGGAATCCATGTGATGGAAAATGTAATGATTTTCAAAAAGACATCCCCAATGTCGTGGGAGGTGGAGTTCAAATATTTGTGGAAATGTTTACCTAGATTTCTCAAGATATTAATAATACCCTAAAGTATTTGGAATATCACCATTCTCGCACAATGAAAAAACTAGCTATTGAGTCCTTTATACAGCAATGGCCACTGATTTTAAATAGCACTTTTGATCAACATTTTGTGAAATAATGGGTTAACTAAACAAATATGATCTTTATTATGATCCACTATTTTAAGAAGGATAAGTTTACTATAGTCATCTATCATTTAGATAGAGAAGTCAATAAATGGTGTGAATTTATAAATAACACCTATATTATGGATTAAATGGAAGAGACAGAGTGGAAATATTTTCAGAAAATATTTCATAACAAGTATTTCCTAGGAACTGTTCAATCAAAAATGGAGAGAAAATTCATGTTATTGATGAAACAGGAAGTTGAATCTATTAGGTCATACAAGAAAAACATCATTAGACTAGTATGATATGCTTGATGTTTTTTTTTATCAAAAATGATTGGAAAAAAGGATAGATTCCATTATGGTTTAAAACCACACCTTTAATAGGCTTAGCTATCAGAGTCTTTAGTGTTATGAATTAGTGGTTATGTGTGTTCTCAAATTGGAGATGGGGTTTTGATATTGGACCTTTAGACATGGAGATAAGAATAAAATAATTGAGTTTTTAGTTGGTGGTTTAAATGATAAAGGAGGAAATAACATCTAACCACCCACGTGTCAAAAATTTTCAAATAAACAAAATGGTAATTTCTTCAATGGGATGGTGAAATGTTTAAAGTGTGGTATAAAATTTCACCATTCTCATGAATTCCTTGAGACATGAATAATCCTAACAACATAACATATAAAATTAGGGTTCTTAAGGGTAATCTATATCTGCAACCACCAAATCCAAAGTAGTAGTGTAATGATTATTCCATCACTACTACTAATGTAGATAATGAACATGAAGTTGTCGAAGGTACACTTCCCATTCATTAACAAATGTAAAAAGTTATATTTTATTTTGGTTATACATATTTCTTTATAACATGTAATATTTCTAGAAATATTTAATCATATACTATAGTACTTGAAGTAGAGAATATGTGAAAACAATTAGCTATGTGATAATTGTAGCAAAAGTGTTGGAATCTTCTAATATTTGTGTATGTGGGAATATTCTAAAAGAAAATATCATAATAATTCCCTTGGTTGAATTTTATTTAACACAATGTATAGATTAACTCTCATTATATAGAGAACAAATAAACTTTTGGTAAAAGGAAATATCTTTTGATATTTTAAACCATACCATGCTTCAATAGAAATGCAAGGAGGCTAATGAATCTTATTTTTAAAGTCTCTCAATTGTTCTAGAATTGATACTCTATAAAGAAGCATTCCTTCCACAAATAGTTGAGTTAACATAAGGTATCAAGAAAGAAAAAAATGACCTTTGTAAGGGAATAAACTAATCTTTTTTCTGATGAGCTACCCAGTCTTCCCCTAGACTGTGAGGTAGATTTCTCAATAGTAATTATACCTGGAGTCACTCCTATCTCTAAATTCCCCTTAAGGATGTCCCTGATCGAACTAGAGGAGTTAATAAAGAATCATTAAGATCAATTGTACAAAGGTTTCATGCACCCTTGTTCATCACATTGGGGTTTGGTAGTGCTCTTTGTAAAGAGAAAGGATGGGTCAATGCGTATGTTTATCGATTACCAAGAATGTAACATGATCATTATAAAAAATTTATCCCCTAGCTGGGATTGATGACTTGTTCGATCATCAATAAGGAGCACTATACTTCTCAAAGGTGGATCTTCATTCTGTATATCATTAGATAAATGATAGGATGAAAGATATCCAAAATAATTCTTTACGTACATGGTATGGATAGTATGAGTTCACATTGATGCCCTTAAAACATAATAATTCACCTAAAATCATCATGTATTTGATGACTATAGTATTTAGAGAATACCTTGATTTTTTTGTAGTTTTTATCGACGATGTTCTCATTTACTCTATTATCAATTTGAAACATGAAGAGTACCTAAGGATTGTTCTAGAAACATTAAGGAATGAGAAAATATACGCTATGTTCGGAAAGTATGGCTTTTTGATGTTAAGAGAAACGTTCTTGGGGCATGTGATCATAATTGATAGAATATCTGAGGACCCTTTATAGAAAAAATAATTGAGGAATGGTACACAATGAATATTATGAAATAAATTCATAGTTTTCATGGTTAAAAGAGTTTTACTGATGTTTTTTGGGAAATTTATCACACTTTACATCCCACTAAATAACATTACATGAAAATGTGTAAAGAATATATAGAAATAATAATTTGAAGAATGTTTTAAGAGATCATCAAAAGTATAATCCTAGAACCTATACTCATACTATGAATATGTGAAGAATTTTTTTTGATAAATAACGATTTTTCAATGAAATGTCTTTGTTGTTCTCTCATGAATAACAACAATGTGATAGCCTATGCTTCACGATAGTTGAAAATCCATGACCAAAAATACCTGACGCATGATCTGGAGTTAACATCTTTGATCTTGACCTTAAAGATTTGGTGGAATTATCTCTATTGTGAGATGTGTGACATAAATAATGACCATAAGAGTCTAAAGTATATATTTACATAGAAGGATCTCAACATACATCAATTAATATGGTTAGATCCAATCGAGGAATATAATTACTCAATTCACCACTATCTAGAGAAGGTGAACAAGGTAATGGATTCTCATAGTAGAAATTATCCTACTACTTTATCCATGGTGTAGATTATGAAATAAACTATATTCATGGATATGTAAAGGACAAATTGAGAAATCATAATAGAAGGGAATAAATCCTAAAATTACCAAATTATATCCCAACCATCTATCCAAAAGAACATTAAGGGGGAAAGGGATGATCTTGAGATACAAAATAAGGTGAAATCAGTAATGTAAGGTAAGATACATGAGTTCCACTTCAATAAGGATGGTTTCATTTTATTTAAAACTAGTCCTTGTGTGCCTCCATCTATTGAGATAAAGAAATTTCCATTGGATAATTTTTATAGATAATATTTTTTTAATCCATCCTAGAATTACCATGATGTATCACAATATTTAATAGAACTTAGGGTTGGAAAATATAGAGAAGGAGATTATTGAGTACACCTCAAAGTGCTTGTTTTGTTATCATGTGAAACCAGAGTAACATACATCTGAAAGGATGATGTAATAATTTCCTATACCTATTTGTAAATGGGAGAATGTCATAATAGAAATCGTCACCAGTCTCTTAAATTCATATAAAGAAAACAATGTGATATGGGTGATAGTGGATCAACTTGCTAATACTTCTCACTTCATCACTATTTGGGAATATTTCTAGCATGAAACAACTTCCAAGATATATACGAAGTATGTTGCGAGGATGCATGGGGTTCCAATTTCGATCGTATCTAACCATGATCGAAGGTTCACATCAAAATTATATAGAATTATTAAATATTATTTGAATACTAAATTTAATTCCAGCATGTCCTATCACCCCCAAACTAATGTCCAATCTAAGAGGACTATTAAGGAACATGATGACATGTTGATTTCCTTCTAAATGGAATTCAATGGGGTATGGGATCAAGATCTCAAATTAGTTGAGTTCTCATAAAACAATATCTTACACTGATGTTTTAAAATGGATCCATATTATGATCTTCATGGGAAGTGATGTAGAACTAAAATATGGATGCAATTATAAAACGAAGGCTTCTTGGAGAAAATCATGTTTTTGAGATGTCAAAAAAGGTTCAAATCATCAAAAAATATATAAAATATGCTCAATGTCATAAGAAGAGCTATGATGAAAATTGAAGTAGGTAAATGGTGTTTTATCTAGGAGAGAAATTTTTTCTTCAAATATCTGCTTGTAAAAGATTCATATACTTTTAAAATAAGGTAAATCTAATCCCAACGTACATTTGACCCTTTTAGATCCTTGATAAAATATGAGTGAGTAGTGGCATATCTTCTTTCACTTCCACCAAAAATGGATCAATTTCATGATGTGTTCCACATATATCTCATGAGGAATTACATTCTTGACCCCTCACATTTACTAAATCCAGATGTGGTAAAATTGGAGAATTACCTAACATATGTGGAGAATATAATTAAGATCTTGGACCATAGAGACAATGATATACGCAATAAGATGACTCACCTTTTCAATGTGTTTTGGCGGAACCATAAGTATCATGATGTGAAATGGGAACCATAGAAAACAATGAAATAGCTGTACCCTCACCTATTCTCAACTGAGAATATGAGTTGAAATTTTGGGTAAGGAATTTATAAAGGGGGGAAGAATGTAATAACCCATAGTATATAAATGATATTTTTTCTTGAAATAAATGTGTATTATATTATATTATAAAATATTATATACATACAAAACATAAAGAAACTAAAAACCATTATTTCATTAATTCAAATTGTTACAATAGTTAAAGACAAATTCCTTTAAAATTCCAAATATTATAAGGGGAAAAAATAAAAAAATATAAAAACTAAAATGTGAAAATATGGATCACCCCAATTGGCAAGAATTACCCATTCCATGAATAAAAATACATAAATGAATCAAAATATTTGTAAACAAATCAATATTATAAAAAATGGAGATATAAAACCTTGAGAGGAATTCATTTGAATAATGAATAAAAGAATGTAGAGGTATTTATAGGATATAATGTGACCATTGAAATAGTAATGTGGCCATTGGAATAGTAACCTGACTATTGGGAATATTAACATGATCATTGGAAGAGTAATTTAACCACAAAATAATAAAGTGTGATATTTAAACTATTTGGTAATTTTTTTAATTTTTATATTAAAAAACAAATGTTTCTATGTTAGAAAATTATTTGGATAAAATTAATATAATTTTTGAAATCATCATATCAAAATTTTCAAAGGGTAATTTATTTTTAATTTTAAAAAATAATTTTACTTTCAAGTGAGTAGTAAAAATATAGTTATTCACATAACCAGTGTTACTTCAATTACATCATTCATGATGTAATAATGACCTAATAATTTCTAGAACTTGGGGTTTTGAAAAAATATATTTAATTTAAAAAATTAGTAATTAAAATTCATTAAAATTATTTTTGAAACCTTAAAATCATTTCCAAAACCTAAAGTCAATTTTGAACCCTTAATGTTTTTTATTTTTTCAATTATTCATTTTAATAAACTATGTGAATTAGGATCATAAATTGTTTTATACTCTTAAATCCATTCAATTATATTTATAATATATATATATTTTCAAAAAAATAAATATTAAATGTTTTACCTTTGATATATCATTTTATTAAATATTTTATTCTAAAAATACCCATCTCCTCAGTTATAAATATCTCCTCTCCCTCCCCTTAGAAAACTACTCCTCCCTCACTTTACAAAGACAAAGTTCTTAAAAAAATTTATATATTAATCCACTATCATCCTTAGGGTTGTTCTTAAGTAAACAAACTTCTTTTATAAATGAGGTATAGTGTCGTACAAGATAATCCACACTAAGGAAAGACAATGTTTTTTTTCCAAAGTCAATTTATGGTTTTCTACTAATTCCTTCATGTTTTCCCAATTGCATTAAAAATAAAATATTTTTATATTTAATTAGGTATCATTTTAAAATTTTATAAACTATATTTATATGTTTTAAGAATTAAAATTTTTAGGTATTTAAATTTTATACGTCTTTTTCTTAATATTTTGACAATGTTTTTGTTTGCAGTCGGTTAACTAACAATGAGGACATTTAAAACATATTTCCTATACAAAACTTAATGGAAAGTAATAATAAATTATTTATAATATATAAATATATAAATGTATCTTTTTATGTGTCTTTAATTAATTCTAATAATTTTTTAATAAACTTGAACTAAAATAGAAAAATCAAAGAAAAATGGAAAATTTAAAAGGAAATCATGATATCAAAATGACAACCCATTAACCAAGAAAATTAAAAAATATAATCAAATTATTATAATTTATAAATAGTGGTATAAATTATATTAATTAACTTATTTATCAATGTTTTAATAAACTTATGTTTACTAATATGGAGGTGTTAATGTGATGAAATAAAGAGAGATTTGAGGTAAGAGGATTCTCGAACCCAACTCCCATTCTTTGGGTTATACCCATTTAATTTCAATTTCAGTATGAATATTTATCTAATGTTTCTTAAATATCCTTTCATTATTTTCCCTTTTATTTTTTTAATATACATGTTTCCACCTTTATTTATAATGAAAATAAAAATATTTTCCATTTCTTTCAAAAGACATATTTTACTCCACTTGAGTTGTTTCTTCTTCATTCAAGAATGATAATGTTTATACAAAAGATTTTTTATATATTACATTCTAAAACAACAATATTATTCTTAAAATCATTTTTTATGAAATCATTATGAAAACCATTTATTTAAATGGGTTATTTCATGTCCACGATTATTATACGTTCTAGGTGGAATGCATGATTATATAAATATTATGATGTGAAAGGTGGGATCAAAATTATATATCCCTATATGAATTAATTAATGTGATTTATCTCATGTGATAATTTGTATTATGTTTTAACAAGATGATATATTTTTTTCACAATTATGAATTTATTCTTATGCACATTTTTATGTGGGAACATGATACAACCATTGTTCGTAACTATTTGTGGTATTTGAACACTATGAAATGATGTTTCATTATTATTCATTTTCAAATTCCATGTAGTGTTTATATAATTATGTTGATGATTATCCTATTATTATTATTATTTTTATTGTTCTCAATTATGTATTATTGATTCATTTTTCTTGTTCTTCTTCTTACTATGCTTGTAGCTCACCCCTCTCTTTGATGTATATCCTTAGGTGACTACATGAAATGAAGAAATAATGGGATTTTAGAAGGATAATGAAGAAGGATTTTAACAAATTTTATGATTTATTATGTATAATTGTTGTATGATCATAATTTTCCCAATATTACAAACTTTTTAATCCTTGAATGTATAACTATTATGTTGTTTATCTATATAATTATGTAATATTCATGTAAAATCAAAAGTAGTGTTGTTAGTGTTTTCAAAGCCAAATTTAGATCCATTAAGTTTATCTAGTGATTATTTAGAAATTGATTTATATTATATAAATAAGGATTTAAATGATGAATATTTTCCTTCAACATTGGAAACTATCATTCAAAAATTTTCACTTCTTCTGCATCCATGTTTTGTTGAAATTTATATTTTGAAGTGAAATTTTATTATAATGTTTTTTTAGGATAAATATCTTCCAATTAATATTATTATGATCATATTAGAATACTATTATATTCCCTATATTTGTTACATAAGTTGGTAATAACTTTATTTTTTATTCATTTCATAAAATATGTACACTCAGTATAAGAATCATTATCAGAGTTAATAGATAAACGGTCTTCGTGGATAATAATTTTTCAATTTCAAGGAATTTCATCACATAAAACATTTATTACCCCTTTCTAATTAATCAATACCAGATATATTAAAATATATATATATTTGATCTTATTTTCAGCTTATATTTGATTTAATAAATTGATTTCAGCTACACCAATACATGTTTGTGATTGATCACAACTCATGTTCTCTAAATCCATCTCCCCATCCTTGAGGAAAAACGTACTCAATTTATTTTCCTACTTCTTCTTTATATCTCTTATTTTGTCAGTAGAGAAAACATAAATGATATCCATAATCCATTTATCATTATGTCTCATTAATGTTTCATCAAATATAAACATTATCTTAAAATAAAATCTAGAAATAAGAATTACATATAAATGTAGAGATGAAAACTAATAGGTAATACCTTCAACTTATATTGGGAGATAATATAAAATATTCTAGATTAATTATACATATGGAATAATAACAATCAATTATCTCAATAATAAACACACATTTCTTCAACTACATGAATTGAAACGAAAAATCCAAATAAAAAAATGGTATTCTAGAAATATTCTTATTATAAATACATTAGTTGAGTGAATGAAAATTTTATTCGGATCGAATATAATATGTTTTACTATTAGATGTTTGGAAACCACTAAATTTTGGGGTGAATTTGTAGTTGTTGAGTTAAAAGTCCTCTTTTGACTTCTATGTTTTGTTTTGGAAATCACAAATGTCTTGTTAATCCTACTAACCTTGTCTATCGTATCGTACTGATCGTGCTAATCGTACTGACTACGCATATCGTACTGATCATACTGATCGTACTAACCATGTCAATCATACAATGTTGATCGTACTGACCATAATGATCGTACTGATCATGCTCATCGTACGGACCAGGCTGATCGTACTCATCATTCTAATCATACTGACTATGCGTATCATACTGATCATACTGATCGTACTGACCATGCCAATCGTACAATACAGATCGTATTGAATATGGAAATTGCATTGAATCTGCTTCTCATATCTTTCATTACATACTTGTATTGGTACTTTGTCAAAAACACATGCTTCATTTAAATCATACTCATGATTATCTTATTCATATATATTATTTTAATCAATACGATGTCGTTGAATTAGTTACAAGCTAATCAAAACGATGTCGTGCTTCCTATATCAATATGACCGTTATGATGCCAGGTGTCCAAGTCCCTCCGAGTTTTTCAGAGAAATATGACCGTTGGAGGAGATGTGACTGTTGGAACCCGAGGCCTATAAATAGGAGGTCATTTGAAGCTGAGAGTATAACAACAGACAACTGAGTGAATTTTGGAGCAACTGCGATACTCTACTTCAATCAAGATTCGAGAGAGAGATGATGTGACTTCTCTAATGATATGTACTTTGTGCGTCCGATCATCGTATCGAGGTATTTCATGTGATTGAAAGACAGAGGTGCTGATTACCTACCAAATTCAGGGCTTCCAGGGATAGGTAGACAGAAGTTCCGATCATCGTATCGAGGGCTGCCAGGGATAGGCAGACAGACGTTCCGATCATCGTATCGAGGGCTTTCAAGTGATTGAAAGACAGAGGTGCCGATTACCTACAAAATCAAGGGCTACCAAGGATATGTAGACAGACGTTCGGATCATCATATCGAGGGCTGCCAGGGATAGGCAGACAGACGTTCCGATCATCGTATCGAGGGCTGCCATTGATAGGCAGACAGATAGTCCGATCATCATATCGATGGCTCACCAAGGTGTTGGTGAGACAGACCTTTTATCCTAGGTGAAAGGATAACCCTTCTCTTTTGGTTAAAATAATTGGAATTTTTTTACATTTCCGCTGCTAATTTTATTAGAAAGGAAATTGTTGTTTTTGTTTGTATCTCTTATACATTTGTAATTGTTTCAATTACATCCATTCTATTACATATTGTATTGATTGATTCTATACTCTTTAAGGTAGAATAATTCATCTTTATATTACTCTGATTATTGTGTTCATCCTGAATACAGTTGTTTTATATTTCATTAGTATTACAATACATCATACCTTTTATATTCAATACAATTGTGGATGTTTATATTTTTATTAGTTTAAGACCTTTTAAACTAATCTCTTAAGTGCTAAAACCCAAAGGTTTTTTAAACCTACAATTCACCCCCTCTTGTATTGTTCGATCTAATATACATATACATCTACATATTCGATCCAATAATTGGTATCAGAGGTGGTTTTCCACTGATTTTTATTACTTGTTTTGTTTATTTCATATTTTTTTTAAACTACTTTACTACACTAACGTGTGGAGTGGAAAAGATATTGTTTTTAGATGGCAGGAATGAATATTGGGTCAATAGACAATCTGAATCCTTCTAGACAACCTATCTTTGATGGGAATGATTATGAGTATTGGAGAGATCTTATGAAGACGTTTTTTATCAATACTGGTGTAGACAATTTTATTATGCTTACTGGAGGTTACAAAATTCCTGACAAAGAAGTCAATACTTTCACTAACCAAGAGAAGCAAGAATATCAACTAAATTACAAGGTACTCAATACTTTATTATGCTCTATGACCAGGAATATATATAGTCAGATATCTTCATGTGAAGCAGCCAACTGTATTTGGAAGAAATTATAAGTCACTCATTTTGGTACATCCAAGGTTATAGAAACAAGAAGAGCAATGCTTTGAGCAGAGTATCATGGATTTGTTTTTCCCTATGGAGAGCCAGTATGTAAAGTACAACAAAGGTTTATGACAATAGTAAACATCTTACAATCCATGGGTGAGAAAGGTCTTGATGATGAAGCTCTTGTTGATAAGATTATAGATATAATTCCAAATGAATGGGAGTCAAAAAGGACAGCTATTGATGAAAATAGAAAAGTTTCTTAGATTACTCTTGATGAACTATTTGGAACTCTTTTACAGCACGAGACAAGAATGAAGAGAGATGCTGATTTCAACAAGAAGAATAATGGGAATGTTAGTGTATCCTTTTCATCTAAAGCTAAAACACCTGAAAGGATAACAAGATCCAAATCCAAGAAAGTTATATCGGATTCAAGTGATTGTGCTCTTTCGGATAATGAGTTAGCCAGTCTTTCTCGAAGGATGAACAAGATTGTGGGAAATAAAGACTTTCAATATAGATTTAAAAATAAAGATAGGAAGGATAGGAAAGATTCATAGGTAACTTGTTATGAATGTAAGAAAGCAAGACATATAAGTCCTGATTGTCCTTTACTAAAGAGGAAAGACAGAAAGGAGAAACACTCTCAAAGAAACAAGAAAAGGTTTTATAAGACAAAGAAATTATTGAAGGAAAACGATACGTGGAGTGCAAGTGGTAGTGATTCTTCAGATAATTCATCAGAATATGAGTCCTCAGGACAGAAAAATATTCGATTTTTTGCCAGATTACCAATTAAAGATCATTTTCTCATGGCTAAGGTACACAATGCTGAAGCTATTACAAATGTCTCTTTGAATGAAAATTATAATGATAATATATATTATGAATCTTCAAATGATGAATCTTCATCATCAGAAGATGATAGATTACCTTCATTTGAATAAGTATCTAGATTTGCTAAATTACTTGAAAATGAAAATTCTAAACTCAAGAAGAAGCGTGAGAAAGAAAATTCTAGAATTTCAGTTTTAACTAAAGAAGTATCAGATCTTTCTAAATATCTTGATGTGAAAACATCTTATTTTGAAAGTATTTTAAAAACCCTTGAGAAAGTCAAATCTAATAAGGATAAACTTTCAAAAGATATTGAAAATGTAATTTCAAAGAAAAATATTTTAGAGTCTAACTCTAGTTCAAATTCAAATGTTTTGGAAAATAAAAACATAGTTTTAAAACTAAAGTCAGAAATTTTTTACTTAAAGAAATGTTTGTCAAATTTTACTCATTGAAAGGAAAACTTTGACAAGATGTATTCTCAAATTAGACCTTTGAGAAATCGTTCGGGTCTTGGAAATACTCATTCCGAAACTATTTTTAGTAATAACTATTTTGTTCCTAAATTTTTTTTTTGTTCTAAGTGTCAATGTGGAGGACACTGGAGAAGAGATTGTTCTCTTAACAGAATTCAATCTTTAGGATTTCATAAAGCTCATTTTACAAAAAAAATGTGGATTCCTAAAATTCTATTATCTAACCCTTCTGGATCCAAACAAGTTTGGATTCCGAAAAACTAATTGTTTCTTTTTCAGGAAAATGAGAAGTGTACCAATAAGAATATTTGGTACATGGACAATGGTTGTTGTCGACACATGACTAGAAACAAAGATCTCTTTGAAAAGGTTATCAAAACAAAAGGTGGAAAAGTTACCTTTGGAGATAATTCTCAAGGAAAGATTGTTGGTATAGGTAATATCATTTTTCTTGGAAAAGTTCTTATCTCAAATGTTTTGTTTGTTAAAGGTCTTAGGCACAATCTCATCAGCATAATTCAATTATGTGATTAAGGTTACCTTGTGAATTTTAGAAATAATAAGTGTGTAGTTCACAATTCCAAGGATGAATTTATTCTATCTGCCCATAGGCAAGAGAATGTTTACACTATTAACATAGAAGACCTTATGAGCCAAAACTTACCCTGCTTAAGTGCAATAGAAGACCAATCAAGGCTATGGCATAGAAGAATAGGAAACTGTAATCTGAGAAACCTTAGTAAACTCTCAATGAAAAGACTTGTGAAGGGACTACCGGATCTTAGATATGATTCTTCAAAAGTCTGTGATCCCTGTCAATTTGGCAAGAAACATAAAACTAGCTTTAAATAAATTAATGATGTTTCAACTTCTAATGCATTATAGCTTGTGCATATGGATCTTTTTGGTCCTTCACAATCTGGAAGCATTGGAGGAAAATACTATGTATTTTTTTTAGGTGATGACTTTACTAGATTTACATGGGTTTACTTTCTCACAAAGAAATCTAAAGCCTTTTCCTATTTCAAAACTTTTAGATCCCAAGTTAAAAATGAGAATAACATACCATTGATAACTATTCATAGTGATCATGGTGGTGAATTTCAAAATTCAGATTTTGAAACTTTATGTAGTAAGAAAGGTATTACTCACAATTTCTTAGCCCCAAGAACTCCTCATAAAAATGGTGTTGTTGAAAGAAGAAATCGTATTCTTCAAGAAATGACTTGAACCATGTTGAGTGAATACTCAATTGCTAAGCACTTCTGGGCTGAAGCTGTAAGTACTGCCTGTTATACTATAAATCATGTTTTAACTAGACCATTTCTTAATAAAACTCCTTATGAGTTATGGACTGGCCGAAAACCTAATGTTTCATACTTAAAAGTTTTTGGATGTAAAGTATTCATTCTAAATACAAAAGATAATCTACACAAATTTGCACCAAAATCTGATGAAGGAATATTTCTAGGTTACTCCATAACTTCTAAGGCTTGTAGTGTTTTCAATAAAAACACTTGTACTGTTGAGGAAACAGTACATGTAGAAGTCGATGAAACTGATCCTTTTGTTTTCAACCAACCCAATCCTACATCCTCGGATGTGTTTTCTAAAAATTTTTATCAACCGTTATTAGAAGATCACTCTGATGAGAAAAATGTTCATGAAAGGATTACTGAAACATTTACCACGGAAGATTTTCTACCATATGTTGATGAACAGGTTTTACAGAACCCAAATCAATTGTTTCTTAGGAATCATCCCAGTGATATCATCATTGGTGATGTAAATCAACCTGTAAGGACCAGAAACTCCTTAAGAAATGAAGTAGAACATCTTGCTTTTCTTTCCCAATTTGAACCTAAAAGTCCAAGTGAGGCCTTAGGTGATGATGATTGGATCAAAGCAATGCAAGATGAACTAAATGAATTTGAAAGGAATCTATTATGGACTTTAGATGATAGACCTAAAGAAACAACTGTAATTGGTGTAAAATGGGTTTTCAAAAACAAATGTGATGAAAATGAAATCATTGTAAGAAATAAAGCAAGACTTGTTGCTAAGGTCTATAATCAACAAGAGGGAATAGACTATGAAGAAACATATGCCCCTGTAGCTAGAATTGAATCTATTCGTATTCTATTAGTCTTTACAGCATTCTTTAATTTTAAACTATTTCAAATGGATGTAAAATGTGCTTTTCTAAATGGTTTTGTTCACGAAGAAGTTTTTTTTGGACAACCTCCTGGTTTTCTAGACCCAAAAAATCATGATCATGTTTTTAAACTTACCAAGGCTCTATATGGTCTTAAACAATCCCCTAGAGCATGGTATGATAGACTTACAGGATATCTTTTACAAAACAATTATACAAAAGGTACAGTAGATCGAACCCTTTTTATAAAAATGGAAAATAAAAACGTTTTGATTGTTTAAATCTATGTTGATGACATCATATTTGGATCAACTCAGAAATCTTTAACTGATTCTTTTGCAAATTTAATGAAATCTGAGTTTGAAATGAGTATGATGGGTGAGTTAATATTTTTTTTAGGTTTTCAAATTTTTCAAAAACCAGAAGGAACATATATATCTCAACATAAGTATATTAAAGACTTACTCAAAAAGTATGGATATGACAAAACTAAAAGTATTATCTCTCCAATTGGTACGTCAAATACACTTGATCTTGATGAAACTGGGAAACCAGTAGATCAAACAATCTTTAGAGGTATGGTAGGAAGTCTTCTATAATTGACAGCTAGTCGACCACACTTAATGTTCTCTGTATGCTTATGTGCAAGATATCAGTCTAATCCAAAAGAGTCGCATTTAAAAGACATAAATAGAATCTTTCGGTATTTAAAAGGTACTATGGATTTAGGTCTTTTTTACTCCTCTGGGAATGATTTTGTTTTAAAAAGTTTTTCAAATGCTGACTTTGGCGGTTGTAGAATGGATAGAAAAAGTACATTTGGAACATGTCATTTCTTAGGAGATTCTTTGGTTTCTTGGTCCTACAAGAAACAACACTCAGTAGCACTATCCACTGCTGAAGCTGAATATGTAGCAGCTAGAAGTTGTTGTGATCAAGTATTTTGGATGCAACACACACTCAATGACTATGGATTGAGTTTCTTCAAAACTCAAATTCTTTGTGATAATACTAGTTCCATAGCTCTTAGTAAGAACCCAGCACACCACTCTCGTGAAAAACATATATATGTTAGGCATCACTTTCTTAGGGATCACACACAAAAAAGAGATATTATTCTACAATTTATTGGAACGCAAGAACAACTTTCTGACATTTTTACAAAACCTTTATATTTCGATAGGTTTGAGTTTATAAAACAGAAGCTAGGAATGATTACATTAAAATAATCATTCATATCTACTTCATGTTTTACAATTCTCCTAACATTAAATAACTCCCTTTGAAAGGGGGAGGACATTTATTACTATGTTTTTTTTCTTAATATGTTTCTTTTTATCTTATGATCTTTAATTATTTACACTCCTGGTATGTGTTTTTGTTTTTCTGTTTATTATATTTAAAGTTTTATCATAATATATACCTATTTGTTTATCATATTGAAAGTCTTATTGTATTATTTACTTCATCGTATCTACCGATGATGGTAATGAATTTCTTTTCCATCGTATCGACTGATGATGGTAATGAATTTATTTTCAATCGTATTGACCGATGATGGTAATGAATTTCTTTTCCATCGTATCGACCTATGATGGAAATGAATTTCTTTTCCATCGCATTGACCGATGATGGTAATAATTTTCTTTTCCAATGTACTGACCGATGATGGTAATGATTTTCTTTTCCAACGTACTGACCGATGATGGTAATAATTTTGTTTTCCATCGGCTTTTTAGTTCATGGTAATGAAATCGTTTTTCATCGGCTTATCAGTTCATGGTAACAATATTGTTTTCCATCGGCTTGTCAGTTCATGGTAACGAAATTGTTTTCCATCGGCTTTTCAGTTCATGGTAACAAGATTTTTTTCCATCGGTATGACTTTCTTTTTCCATCGTACGGTTGTGTTTTTTTAGTTCTACTAAAACCAACAATTACCTTACATTCTCCGGCAGGTACTTTCCAATTTTTTTAATTTTTTTTAATTTTTAATTCTAACCATTGATCTGTTTTCCTCTAATCTTGACCGTAGAAGATCAACGGTCACCCCTGTATCGTCTATAAATATCCCCCCTCCCCAAACCCACATTGGTTTTTCAGGATTTGAGGCGAAGCTCTGCTCCACTGGTTTTAAATCATCATATGATCTTTCATCGGCAACACCTTTATGTCTCAGTCCTCTGTTAACACTCCCGCAGAAATGTCTTCAATGACTTTTACAGAGAAATACTTTTTCAGAGAAAGGATTGTTTCTCGGGAAATTTTTGATTCGTATGATTCCACTATCAGAAGAATCATTCTTTTTCAAGGATGGGAACATTTGTGTGTTGAAAGGCCTGTTTCTCAAGATCCGGTTCTCTTTTATGAAGTCTGTCAGTTTTATAAAACTGTATCTTTCGACAAAGACATGACTATCAATTTTTCTATGTACGATAGAATGCTATCTATGTCTGTGAAACAAGCGGAACATTTTCTTAATGTCCCAACAGAAGGGGATTATTTATGTCCATCTCATAAACTACCAGAGGAAGAAGTTACATTTAATAGAGAAAGTGCCGAGAAGTCTCTGTTTTTTCTGAATGAAGAGAAAAGGAAAGTGGCTCATCTTTCACCGAACAATAGGTTTGTGGCTTTATGGATGCAACGTTTTCTTATCCCAAGGAAAGAGGATAGGGAAAATTTGAAAGTTTCTGATATTTTTATTCTTGACTATCTAGTAAATATGATAAAAGTAAATATCACGGGATATGTTTTCTAAACAATTAAGAATATGAAGTCAGGGGCAATCAAATCTCATTTGATTATGTATCTATCCATTCTTACAAAGATTATTCTCGAGAGTATGAATTTTTGCAACATTTATTTGAAAGGGATGTTGATTGATTTTAAGCCCTCCTGGATTAGCAAAAGTACTATGAAGAAGTTTAATGTTTGTTTTGATCAGAATTCAAAACTTTTTGTCAGAGATGTAGAAGCTGAATCGGCTCAAAATCAATCGGCACCTATGCCAGCCAAAGACATTCAATCTGCTGGTTTTACTCAAAATTCTGATCCGCAAACCAGTTCAAAGCCTAAGTAGAAGGCAAAGTACAGTACGGAGATTATAGCCAAATGGATAAAGGATAAGGAACCGAGAAAGGAAGGTGATCCAAAGATCGGTCTTTACCCGGATGAGGATTTTGCAGAAAGAATAAGGGTAGAAGAAACCCTTAAGGCTGAAAAGAAAAAGAAAACTATTTTGAAAAGAAAGGCTCAAGACTTTGATATCTCTAAAGTCTTGAAAATGGTTGAGGATTCTAGTTCTCAACTGACGGAAGAAGTGCATCAAGAACCCATCGTACAGAGTCTTCCTGAGAAAGAAAAAGGAAAATAAATGATGGAAGAAATAAAAGAAGTTGAAGAAGAGGAAGAAGATTTTCTTTTAGAATTCCTTCATAGTTTAAAGAAGAGTAGAGAGGAATCAGTTCAAAATCAAAGTGAAGATATTCAACAAGTTCCTCATACCGATCAAGAACGAACTCCAGATAGAATTTCGTCTCAAGAAAATCAAGGTTCTAAATCCTCTCACACTGATAAAGTTGTTGTCATTAGTGATAAAATGGAAGAATAAAGAAATAAGAAAGAAAAAGAAAAAGGAAAACAGCCAGTTGTAGATTCAAGCCAATCAAATGAACTGGCTTCGTACGATGAAGATACTGATTCAGAACATACAATCTCTCTCAAGAAGAGTGATTACATTGTCCATGTTTTGAGAAGGGTTGAGAAGACCATTCCATATTTCCCTAGGATGGAAGGAAAGATTGATTTTATTACTATCAATCAAAAGAAGAAGTTTGGCTCTATAAAAGAATTAAGAAAGAAAGTTTTGTCAGTTGAAGCTGATTTGAATGTTCTTTCAGAAAGTTCGGTTGCTCATAAGAAGGCCTGCAACAAGATGACCAAGTGGTCGTACAAAACAGAGAGCTCAATCAATTATCATGAGATAACAATTGAATATATAAGAAGTTTGTCAAATGAGATTTCAATTGCTTTCAATAAGCTTGACAAAGAAATGGTTGAAAGGCTGAATCTTTTGTCTTCCCAACGAGCCGATGTTCCTTTAGTAAAAGACTTGCAGGAGAGAATGAATGCCTTTCAGGATGAGTTTTCGAAAGTTTCATCTTTCAAATATGGATTAGTTCTCTTGAATAAAAAGAACTCTGGGTTATCCAAAGATAACAAGAATTTGCAAGATAGAATTGATTCTCAAGAAGATGTAATCAGATTTCAGAAAGAGACAATCAAAAATCAGGATCAACTCTTTACCAATAAACAAGACTTTCTCAGGTCTCAGGGTGATGCTATTTCTGAAGACAAGAAGGAGATAAAAAAGATGAAGGCATTTTTTCATGATTTGATCAAAAAGGGGAAGGAAAGAGAAAACAAGTGACTTGTATTTGTTCTCAAGTTTAGTGTTGTTTGTTATCGTAATGAAATTTCTTTTATCCATTGTCCTGTGTTTATTTTCTAACTCTTTTAGACAATTCAAGTTTACCCCTTTCTTTTTTGTAAATCACAAAGGGGGAGAATGTTTACAAAGGGGGAGTATGTTTACAAATGGGGATAATGTTTATAAAGGGGGAGAATATTTTATAAAGGGGGATAATGCTTTACAACAAACATAAGGAAAATCTATGAATACAATCCTTAGGAAGGTCCATACCTAAGGGGGAGTTAGTTGTATTCAATTTCTTATTCAGAAGAGTTTCCAATAACTCAGGGGGGGATAAGTATTTCTTTTAGTTTTTATTTTGTGATTTGTGCTCTCCAAAAAGGGGGAGATTGTTGAGTCAAAATTCCTCTTTTGACTTCAATGTTTTGTTTTGGAAATCACAAATGTCTTGTTAATCCTACTAACCTTGTCTATCGTATCGTAATAATCATGATGATCGTATTGACTATGCGTATCGTACTGATCATACTGATCGTACTGACCATGCCAATCGTACAATGTTGATCGTACTGACCATAATGATCGTACTCATCAGGCTGATCGTACTGACCAGGCTGATCGTACTTATCATGCCGATCGTACTGACTATGCGTATTGTACTGATCATACTGATCGTACTGACCATTCCAATCGTACAATGTTGATCATACTAAATATGGAAATTACATTGACTCTTCTTCTCGTATCTTTTATTACATACTTGTTTTGGTACTTTGTCAAAAACACATGCTTTATTTAAATCATACTCATGATTATCTTATTCATATATCTTGTTTTAATCAATACGATGTCATTGAATTAGTTAAAAACTAATCAAAACGATGTCGTGCTTTCTATTTCAATATGACCGTTATGATGCCAGGTGTCCAAATCCCTCTGAGTTTTTTGGAGAAATGTGACCGTTGGAGGAGATGCGACCATTGTAACCCGAGGCCTATAAATAGGAGGTCATTTGAAGCTGAGAGTATAACAACAGACAACTGAGAGAATTTTGGAACAACTGTGATATTCCACTTCAATCAAGATTCTAGAGAGAGATGTTGTGACTTCTCTCATGCTATGTGATTTGTGTGTCCGATCATCGTATCGAGGGCTTTCAAGTGATTAAAAGATAGAGGTGTCGATTACCTACAAAATCGAGGGCTTCCAGGGATAGGTAGACAGACGTTCCGATCATCGTATCGAGGGCTTCCAAGGATAGGCAGACAGACGTTCTGATCATCCTATCGAGGGATTTCAAGTGATTGAAAGACAGAGGTGTCGATTACCTACAAAGTCGAGGGCTGACAGGGATAGGCATATAGACATTCTGATCATTGTATCAAGGGCTGTCAGGGATAGGCAGACATAAGTTCTGATCATCGTATCGAGGGCTGCCAGGGATAGGCAGACAGACAGTCCGATCATCGTATCGAGGGCTCACCAAGGTGTTGGTGAGACGGACCTTTTATCCTAGGTAAAAGGATAACCCTTCTCTTTGGGTTAAAAGAATTGTAATTCTTTTACATTTCCACTGCTAATTGTATTAGAAAGGAAATTGTTTTTGTTTCCATTTCTATCTCTTATACATTTGTAATTGTTTCAATTACATCCATTCTATTATATATTGTATTGATTGATTCAATACGCTTAAAGGTAGAATCATTCATCTTTATATTACTCTGATTATTGTGTTCATCTTGAATACAATTGTTTTACATTTCATTAGTATTATAATACATCATACCTTTTATAATCAATACAATTGTGGGTGTTTGTATTTGTATTAGTTTAAGACCTTTTAAACTAATCTCTTAAGTGCTAAAACTCTAAGTTTTTAAACCTACAATTCACCCCCCTCTTGTATTTTTCTATCTAATATAAATATACATCTACATATTCGATCCAACAGTAGTCAATGTCCAATTTCTTCTTTTATCACTTTAAAAATCCCTTCATACACACCATTCATTCTTGTTGTATATGGTTGTTTCACTTACCTCTTCTATTTTTCATCTCTCACGCACAAATTCATGGTGTCTTAAAATAGAAACCACACACTGAATTTATTCATGATTTTACACTATTATAGGAGTTTCATATACTTGTAGTATATTGGGGGGTATCCCACTTCAATTGGATTTAAATTTTACTCTCTTGGAATCCCTAGAGTAGGATGGTAGGCATAGAATCAAACAAAAAGGAGTGTCTCCTTATCAAAAATATATAAAATATTCATTCATATTCCATAAAAAAGATAAAAATAATTGAATCATGGGAAATATACGAAATAATCTCACCAATTTCATTACTTTAGTGAATAATTATTCCTCATGCCTATATTTTGGGGCCAGAAACTCTTCTGTAATAACATGAATGGAATGTACTCATTATCTCCAAATTCATCTTATTAAAAAATTTATCACAAGATCTTCAAAAATTGAATGAAAACTATTATTAAATAAAAAACATGTGAAATATTTAACTGTATTCCAATTTTTCCTCTTATGTACGTACAAATATGTTCATGTATGCAAAACAATTCTCAAGATATTTCTAAAAAAGGATAAAGTAATACTTGGTAACACACTAAAATAGACAATTATACTCATTCATTTTTGTTTATAATGATCATTAAAGAAGGAAAAAACTTATAACTCCTCTATAAATCACAAAATTATTCACTAACAATCTATAGTTGTGTTCAATGATTTCATACTCATAGAAGGGAATACTTTGAAAGAATAAAGCAATAGTTGTTTACCCACCAATTTTATCCCTTATTATAATGATTTATTATCAAAATGATCTTTATCAACATGGTAGAAACATTCCCACACCCTCTTATTTTCCTTTTGATGCATTTTAGTTTAATTCCCCACACTTAACAAGCTTCACTCACTAAAATATATGGGAGATTCTATGGATATAATCTAAACCCACTTCAACAAAAACATTTTCTAATAATTTTCATGGTAATATATCAAAAAATAATCCCCTATTATTTTACAAAAAATTACATATAAAAATTAGTTTTGGGTAGTTTTTATTTACCTAAAAATATGACCAATACATGTAAGGAATAATATATTCAATCCAAACATAAATTTTTTATGTAGGTGATCTATTGTCATCCTAATGCCATTTCTCAATATAAATAGTAAAATTAATATGACTCTTTAAACATGAATAAAAATTACATGATTCTAATGTATATTTACATATAATAAAATTTCTCAATTTTCATTATTTTTAACTCAAACCTTTAAGAACATCCTTTGTGATCTGATAATGCAATAAAGTCGTCATGAATAATATAAATTCTACATTTCAATGTTATTGGAAAACTTCTTCCTACGAATAAATATAAAATAATATATTAAACATAATTAATTCAAATTTCAAAATGAATATAAATTTAGGAAATTAAAATTGTTATATCATTGGTTTACATTAATCTTCCATATGAAGGGACAAACATTTTTTTAAAATAAATTTCATGGAATTTATCCTTCATTGCTAAAAGTTTTTTTAAACATCAAATTATATCATCAATAAATTTTAAAAAAATAAATCAAAAATAATTGATAATTGTATTAAATTTCCATAACATATTAAATTATATCCCTAATTTTTCTTGATATATCATATTCAAGTTTAAGTAGGTTTGTTATAAGTTTTTATTTTTTCTTCAACATGATAAAAATTTGTGACTGGAATATTCATGGATACCCAAATTTTAACTCGAACCATAAATTTAAAATTTATTTAAATAGATTATGAAGGGATAATTTTGTGGATACATACCTTTATAGATAAATAAAACTGATATGAGGCTATATGATAATATAATAAATAAATTATTAAATATAAACTGAAACCATTGTCATAATATTTATATTCGATTGAAACATTATGTTTTATTAGATCTAAAACTCACAAGGCATACCTAATTTCCTATAAAATTCCTCCAGTATAGTTTTTATATGTAAAACACACATTTTATTTCTTCATCCATACATATATTCTTATTTATTATTTCCTCATTTAACTCCTTGGTTAAAAAAACACAAGGATTTCCTTCTTACTCAATACTTTCACTTATATTTCTTGTAAAAAATAACCCTTTATACCTTGTGCACCCAATACACCATGCTTCTTAAAAAAAATATTTTCATTCACCACATATTAATTATATTCATTAAGAGTTTCATGGGAATGCCATATAACATGTGATTCTTGAATCACTTAATTATTTATGTAATGAAATACAAGGGAATAATAATTATTATCTTAACATTTTTTATAATTAATCATTTTCATAATAATATCTATTATATGGAAAACATATTCATTTCATTGGATCATATATAAACCTCTAAATTGATTTGATATATAAATTAATTATCACTGATATAATGTTGTATCCTTAATAAATATATTCATGATATGTCATAGAATATAAATAACCCACATATCCTTTAATATATACCCATGTGTACGACATCTCAATTAATCTTAAAATAATATAGATTACTTGATGATAACACTTTTATCATCTCCACAAAGACATCTATACCTTTTATATATTAGATGTAAACAATATGCATTCCCATTATAACACATGTAGTGGTTGGAAACAAAAATTGAATTAGCTTTCAAATAACTATAAATTTTCCTAATCAACATCAATAAATCTCATAAATAATATTGTATTCATTTGAATTCATGATGCGCCAACAAACAACCTACTTTCATAAAGAATATTCTATATGGTTTGTGATGAATTTACTTTTACAATGAGTGACTTGTAATTCATTAAATTGAAAAAATAGAATAATTATTTATATATGGACGGTCTCTATAGCCTACTTAAAAAGGTTAAGTTCTCATAAACACATCACTTGGTTGTGTGAGATTTTTTTAGGATCATCCATTCCTTGGAGAGTGAGTACTTTTGAGCACCTAAAAATGTTAATTTTGTTTCTCAGGAATTTAGATGCTCTATTGTTTCTTCTTCCTTAATGATACCCCAGGGTGTGACCATTCCATTATATTCATGTTCATATCATAAAATTTTCAACTACAAGGCCTTTGGTAGGCATTTATAATCCTTGTATCATAGAAAACAACACCTCATCTCATGATGATAGTATTGTCTACTCCAACCTCATCGACTTAATATTTCTAGGATCTCTATAAACATTGATATAAAATAAAATATATAATTCATGGGGTCTTATGTCTTTAAAAATTAACCCTTTTTCTTTTAAATTAGTCTTAAATTTCTAGTTCTTCTTCATAGAGATATTTTTCTACCATTTTTTGGAAAATATTTTCTTAACTTTTCATCTCCTTTAATATTTTATTTTATCAATTTATCTATACGGACTATGAAATCAATCCCACTTGAATAAATATATTTCCTTCATTATATGTGATTAATATAATTATATTTTTATGTCTATTTATCATTCACCATAATTATATGATAAAAATTTATTATAATATCTAAATTATCTATAAATGTCATATGATATACTTCGTAATTATTTCCCCCCATTTTTCTCTTCATTATCTATAGTGGTCATTATGAGATAATATTAATTTGGGCTTGTTTTATGATCCTTTTCCTATAATCATTTTTTCTTCCAAATTCATGAATATATTATTAATGATAACATATTTTTCTTTCATAAAATTTTCATTTCCCATATCAATATATATTTTGGATTTATTTTTTCTCCTACAATATCATTAGTGTTATAATACCTTTCAAAATAATCATGGTTATCACATTTAATGAAATTACCATAGTATATATAATTTTATATTCCCATTATTTAATGAGTGTGTTCAATATATTTTCATCCTTTATTTTCTTCCATATAATTCCCACACATATCCATGGTGTGTCCCATGCCAACATAATAGAATGATTTATTATTTTAATTTCCTTTATATATGTTCCACTCTAGTATTTAATGTGAATTCCTATTTTCTCAACAAATCCATTTTTTCACATTTTTTATTCCCACTTGTTAGAAAAAATTAAACATGAGTCAACATTATAGCTATGACTTTTTCAATGAGATTATATATTTCTTAAACGACACACTCACAAATATTCCATTAGGATTATTTAGATTTTTTGTCAAACCCTATATTATGAGATTTATTTCTATATTTTTCATATATGGTATTAAATACATCATTTAGATTAAAACTATAATTATAATTAATCGTCATCGTATTCTTTATTAATATCATTATCATCTAAAGTTACATCATATTTATGCCTCTTTACATTTGTTTTAATGCCATTTTTTTTCAAATTACAGATTCCTTTTATCATCCATGGATTTGAATTTTTATCCAAATTAATTCTTGAGAGAAAATGTCTCCATCACAAGACTTATATATTTTTATCTTCTTCTCATTATCTCGAGTTATAATATAAATAATATTTACTTGATATTTCATCTTCTTTTTCATTTTTGTCAATAATTCTACTGAGGTTATAATCTATTACATAAAACATCCATAATCTAATTATAATTCCTTTATAAATATATAATCCTCTCCATTATTGATATACATATTATAATCTATCATTGTATATTTTTTGTTATTTAATATTTTTCTTGTACTCTATTATTTCATGAAAAAATCATTGAATAAAATTATAGTTTAATAATTTTCCATAAGTGTCTCTATTACTATTTTTCATTATTTTAGATGAGTATGAATCTAAAATTTAGGATTTTTAGGATCCTTTCATTTATGAATAATATTCATATTAATAAATAATAAAATTAACACTCGCCTTTGATCCATTGAGAACTAATTTTTATTATTTCTTATTGGTTTTCTTCTTCTTGAATTTGGAAATAAATTAATTTTTTTTCTACTCATATAAAAATCATTATTTATAGTTTTATTATCAATAATTATTGTGATAATTATTTCTTATTTATGTATATATCACTCTATATACATCCTTTATGATATATTCCATGTATTTATGGATTTCTATCAATGAATAATTTTTTTCTTTGATTTTCTTCATAAACAAAGCCTCCCCAACTTATGTACATAAATCCAGGTAAGAGAATCCCATGTGAAATTTTATTATACTCTTAAATATGTCCTAAAATATTTTCTCTATATTATTGGTACCTTTTTATAAAAGTTGTATGCTTATATATTTTTAAATTTATAATATATGTAATAAATAGATAGATTAATTGAATAAAAAAATATTTAGACATGGATACTAATTATTGAAGAATTAATGTGTTGAATAATTCCGAAATAGATTAAAATAAATTATTAAAGGATGAATTAGGGTGACTAAAACATAAAATATTTCATTAAAATTAAAAACAATAGATGAATCATGTTATAATTGTAACACCCCATGCTTCCATGGAACTTTTTTCCTTTGAATAATGAAATAGCTTGCATTGTACGCAACTTCGAGATTCTAACACACCGCGACCAATCAAAATAGTTGTTATGAATAGTAACACCCACTTTTTGAAATTTTATAAATTCTATTTTTCAAAATAATCTCCATTTTTGAATTCGGAATATAGAAATTAGCTTATAGTGAATTTTTGGTATTTTTCTGAGAACTTTCAATTTTTTATGAATAGTGAAAACACTGCCTTCCTGGATAAAACCAAGTTTTTATTTAAATAATTATTTATTTTATTTAAATTTATTTTAGGTCCAAATAAATACATAATACCTATATAAGTTCAATTTTATTAATTGGATTCATTTATAATAAGCGTAGATAAATAAAAAATTTATTGAACTTTTTACCATCTTTTACCCACCTCCTAAGAGCATTTTCAAATTTGCATAAAACATAATTTTACAGCTTCTGTGAGTTGAATTTCAAAATTCTGAGAGACACAGTTGACATCAGTAATTATAATGTGGTACAATTAGATGAAATAATTTTTGGTGAATAGTAAATGTTTACTTTTATTTAACACGATTAAACGTAAATAGGGTAATTAAGGGTAAAAATGATATAATTAACCAACACATGTCCTAATTATATTGGATAAGTTAAATTAGACCAAAAACAACATTAGGAATAAAATATTATCCTCTTTGGTCTACATGGATTCGATTAGTACATTGATTATTATTTTAGTTAAAGAAGAGTTAAAAGAGTTAAATTCAATGTTTAATAACTAAAAATTTTTTAATATGGGGTTGTACATAAGATAAAATCAACTATAAATATTCATTATAAATATAAGATAATTTCCTACATAATAATATTTTATTAATAATTTTTATACATTAAATAATTTAATTTATTTATGACACATTGATTATGTAGTAATTACCTTATTAATGAAGGAGTAAAATAATTGATATTATAAATATCCAAATAAATGTAATTTGAGGCTTTTGATAAATGAAACTAATTTTATGTGTTAATATGACATGTTAGGGTTAATTAAATAATTTTTTTCAAAGTAACCATGTTTTTATGATTTTCACAAAAACCAAATACTAAATAGCGTCAAAATTGACGTAATTGAGTTTTTAAAACAAATACTACATTATTAATTGATAAAATATTCTTAAAAATCTAAGGTTTTTCCAAAGGACGTATATGCAGTTATATATATTAATAATAAAACACATGGTGTTCTCTTGTCTTTTATCGTAATTTTATTAACCATATAATATAAAAATACAAAGAGACATGGTAAATGTCAAACTATTTAACAAAGAGTTAAATCTAAAAAATAAGGTCAATATAGTGACCTAAAAATGTATAAAACCTATTTGTTGAGAGTTTTTAGACCCATCCCCACCTTATACTCTAAATAATTAATTTTTAATCCTTTAGAAACCGAAAATTATTTTATTAAAAAATAATATTTTAAACTTTTCCTAAAGTGACCCTCACCTCTCTTATAAAAGGGTACTTCACCTTCTCTTACTTTCACACCTCCAACGACATTTGGCTTTGCCAAACCCTTCCCAAATATCCTCCCAACTTTCCTCCCTTCATACTATATTCCTTCCTTTGGTCATAAATCCAACCTAAGGAACCCTTCTGATCAAATATAAAGGAAGAACCCGAAGAAGTGGTAAATATTTCATCACCTCTTTCAAGTTCATTTATTCTTCCACCTCCTCTTTCTTTTTTGTTTCCATTGTAAAATAATAAATCAAGTATCTTCTATTTACAATTATGTTATTATAAAAATGTTACAACCATTTTCATTATTATCAATCATATGAATGACAATGTCACCATACGTCTGTACGTACGGCTTACCGTCTCCACGTCGTGGTGTAGTTTTTTATTCAAACACTTCATTATTTGTATGGGTGTAATAATGAGTATAACTGATGTAAATAATAAATATAACATGTTAATGATTCTTTATATATGATATACCATCCAATTTCATACTATTTCACTGTCAATATAATGATATCGTCGCTCGTGCGTTCATACAGATTACCGTCTCCACGAACGCGATGAGATTCATTCTCCATCGCAATCATTCAAGAAAAAATTTCATTTTATGATTAAAAATAATGTTTATGAACATAATATAATCTTCTATATGAAGAAAATACATCCTATTCATAAATAACATGTCTTACGTAACCAACCATATAATGGAAAATGAATCAGTTAACACTCAAAATGATGATACTACTGAAATATTATTAACAAACCAATATTAGAGGACCATATATGATATCATATTTTTGTATCTAATTCTTTTATAATTTAATAACTATGTTTTAACTATTATACTGGAGGTTAACATACCATCGACTAAGTAAAAGTACAAGGTGAGGGTTAATTTCATAATATCTTTATTATCCGCAGTTGTTTTTACGTAACTATCTAATGGGACATATTAATCACCCACATCCATGTTTTCTTAAAAATGTATTTCAAAACATTTTTAATATTTACCAAAAAATGGGTTAAAGTCATTTATACCATTATTTGACCATATATGTTTTTAAGGGAATTTTCCACCGTTTTCCAAAGAAGGTACTTTTTGACTTTTTCGACAAAATTAAGGTAAGAATGTTTTTTTAACTTATACGAAGGGTGTAGCTGTTTTCTACTATTATAACATAGTTGAAGCTTCCGATACAATATTATAAGAATATTTTAATAATTAATGTTTTATTTCATAATTTCATGACTTCTAAATGATTTCAAAATAGAAATATATATTTCTCTCAAAAGGTTTTGATTTCATCCATGTCGACATTCTTTGATGGATTTTAAGCCTGTTTGAAGTTGATTTATTTATGATACAAATATTCTATATTGTATTGATAGTTTTATGATATGTTTGACTGTGGATGGGTTATTTTTATACCATTCATGGTTTATGGATAAAGTATTGACATTTCGTATGCTAGTTTCAATACAAATGTTTATGTTATGCTTAATCCTTTTCATATGAGTAATTCATTGGACTTAGTAAGTGATGGGTGGAGCCCGCTATAGCTCCTCAATGCATCGAAAAGACTCATGTGAAAAACTACTATCTTGGAACAAGGCCTTAACAAAATTTTATTTGTAGTCTTGGAACAATTCCTTGACTACGTGGTTATGAATTTTGGCATTATGCATCCCATCATTATGAAAGTGGCTATTGATATGTCATGTGATTATTTGAATAGTAAAATATCCATGTGAATAAGTAAATGGAATTATTTGATTTTATCTTTTCCATATTATGCTGAAGTTTAAGTATAAAAGTATTTTGTTTTAGTCTTTTACATTTACTTAAATGTTTATGCTTATTTGTGAATGTTTCCACTATATTGTTATCCTTACAGAGCATCTGGGATCCCCCCTTTCTATGTTTTATTTTTTCCAGGATGTGAAGAAGTATTTTATGGTTGACCTACAAGGATAGGCTAAGTATATAAGTGTGTTCAAAAGGTGACAAAATGTTGTTGATGTTTTTATTTCATGATGTAATGTAAAATTTATGAATGTATCTAGTACTTCCAAGGGTACTAAACTGATCAGTATTTTGGGATTTGATCCCTTGTGATCATGCCAATGTTATGTAATAATGCACTGGATCTATGTAACTGGAGTTAGGGCATTATAGTTGGTATCATAAGAAGTTTAGTACAAACCTTGGAAGTTATATTTAGAAAAACTATGATTAGATAATATTACCCTAAGATTGGCTTTGAGGATTAGTATAGAAGAACTTCCTATAATTTTGGTACTGTATAGATTTTGTGAGTTTTTCAAGCAATATATCCTTGTCTTGATATGAGCATATAGAGGCTGCTCTGGAATAGATGTACCAAGGGGTAAAACTTGAAAAAACTACTTTGAGGTAGACTCGAACGGGAACTGGTGCACGACAACGGGCCTTACTTCACTCTTGGTTTCGACACTCCCAGGGGATATGCTTAGGATAATTATAATTTTCTTTACAAACCATTATGAAGGATTTATGAGTATAAAATTCCTAAAAGAAAACATTTTTATTATTATGGATTATGTCCATAAAAGTTTCAATTTATGTTAATTGTTTTACAAGTTTGGAATTATGTATTTTGATTCATAAACTAATCTAGTATAAGCCATTGTTTAGAAATGGCACCTTGTAAAAGTAATGGAAACCATATCAATGCACATAATCCATGTAGGGATTTCCCTCTAACTCAGGATAATTATCGTGGTTTTGGTTAAGAAACTTTTTCTAATCAACATATCACCATACTCAAAAAACTCACTTTGGTTATGAAAAAAAATCTTACCCATATGGATCACCCTTATCCACAATGTGGAGTTCAATGTTAGAGAACTTCATGAGAAAAAAACCACAAAAATTCACTGTGATTACAAATACATTAGTAGCTGAGAAATGTATAAATTCTTCAGAAAAAATATTTCACGCTTTGGGGAGTAGCAAAAGAGAAAAACTTATCATGGCTGTGTATCACCTCACGGGATATGAAAATAAATGGTGGTCATTAATCCAAAATAGAAAGGAAGATGAAGATGTATCGAACATAGAATGGAGGTATTTTAAAGAGATTTTGTTGGAAAAATAATTTCCTTGTGACCATCGAGAAGATATGGAAACACAATTTCTGAGTCTGAGGCAAAAGGAGTATGATAATGTCACAATGTATGAGACTAACATTATAAGTGTATCCAGGCATGTAGAATATTATATACGTAACCCAAGGAGTAGGGTCGATCGATTCTTTTATGTGTTAAAAATATTTCTCCATAATGCCCTAGTCTCACAATCCTTCTAATCATATGAATATATTGTCTCATGTGCTATCAAGACAGAAAAGGAATTATCTGATTCTTACAACTTTAAAGAAAAGAAAGAGAAGAAGAGATCTTTTTAACACTCTGGGAATAGAAATAAGGGGAAGAAGAAAAAAGTTGAATATCAGTCCTATGGTAAATGTGAGAAGAAACACCCCAGTACTTCCCTGAAGGGAATGGGAGTCTGTTACAAGTGTGGTGAAAAAGGCCACCAAGCTTGTGATTTCAAGTTGAAGAAATAGGATATCAACATTGAATGCTATAATTGTAGTGAAAAGGGGCATTATGCAAATGAATATCTGAAGCGCCAAGGGAACATACCTCAGAAATGACCAAGGGAGAAAGGCCATGATTATGTGATCACTACTACTGAGGATGAAGCTCAGAAAGACATGGTGGAAGATAATTTAATGGTTTCATCAAGTTTAGCCAATGATTTATTTGATATTAGACCATCACATTGTTTCATATCTACCTAGTTTTCTAAGAAAATTAGATATTTTCAATTTGACATAACAAGGGATTTTTCAGCCCAAACACCTAAGGGAAGTATCATCATAACAAATTTTTTTGAATCAGTTCCCATAAGAACATATAAATTTTCTTTATCTACTAATATTATCGTCATACCCATGATTGAATTTGATATAATCCTCAAAATGGATTGGATTTAAGACCATGATGCGAAAATTTATTGTAGGAAAAAAAGGTTACAATTTTTTATGATGATAAAGAGTATCTTATCTCTAGAGCAGAAACGTCGCCACCAGATTCTTATCTAGATTGACCCACAGTAGCTCTACTAAATTCAATTATTGGGGAGGAAGATAATAAAATAACTATGGGTGAGGAAAATATTGATAGAATATGGGACGTATCTATTGTGCAAGAATATGTTGACGAGTTTCCAAAGGATTTACCTGGAAATCCTCTGGAATGAGAAATTGAGTTTTCCATTGATTTAATTCATGGTTCAAGGACCATAACAAAGACCCCTTATAGAATGGCCACTGTAGAATTAGTGGAACTAAAGAAACAACATGAGGAATTGAGTAATAAAGGATTTATTCTCCCTATTGTTTCTCCATGGGGAGCCCCTATCCTTTTTTTTGAGAATAAAGAGAGAACTATGAGGTTGTGCATTGACTACAGAGAGATAAATGATATTACAATAAAGAACAAGTATTCCCTACATCACATTAATGATTTATTCAACCAACATCATGGAGCTCAATATTTTTCCAATATTGACCTTTGATCTGGATATCATCAGTTGTGTTCGAAGAAGGAATACTTTCTGAAAACATCATTTTGAACCAGGTACATGCATTATGAGTTTATAGTAATGCCTTTTGCATTGACTAATTCACCACTTATTTTCATGGATCTAATGAATATATTTTTCAAGGAATATCTTGATGACTTTTTAGTAGTATGAGTTGATGATATCTTGGTATAATCCAAAAGCTACGAAGATCATGAAAATAACTTGCGCTGTATTCTAAATACTCTGAGCTGAAATGAATTATATGGAAAGTGTAGCAAGTGTGAATTATGGCTTTAGGAGATTTCTTTTCTTTGCCATATTTTCTTTAAGGATGGAATCTTTATTGACCCTTCAAAGACCAAGGCAATCCAATAATGGCCAGAACCGATGAGTATAACTGAGGTACATAGTTTTATTGGTTTAGCAGGTTATTATCAACGTTTCATCAAGAATATTTCCTAGTTGCCTAACCCATTAACCAAGATCACACTTTACGGGTTTAATTTGTTTGGAAAAAAGAGTGTGAAGAATTTTTTAATGAACTGAAGAAGAGATTAGTCAATTCTCATATTTGGACTCTACCATCAGGGAATGATGGGTTTTTTATTTATAGTTATGCTTCAAAGAAATAACTTGGTTATATCCTTATGAATAATGATAGATTTATTACCTATACATAAATACAACAAAAAATTAATGAGAAAAACTATCCCACTAATGATCTTGAGTTAGAAGCTATAATCTTTGCTATGAAAATATGGAGACACTATCTCTATGGTGAAAATGTGAGATTTGTACTGATCAAAAGAGTTTGAAGTATATTATATCACAAAAATAACTCAACATGAGGAAAAGGAGATGGCTTGAACTACTCAAAGATTATGATTTCACTATACACTACCACATGGGGAAGGAAAATAAGGTGGAAGATGCTTTGAGTAGAAAGGATCATGGAGTTTTAAACAACATGAGAGTTGAAAAGGATCCTATTTTGATGGATCTAGTAAAGATGGATATGGGAATAACCATGTAAAGTGAAACATCAATTCTTTTTTAGATGGTTTCCAAACCATATTTACTAGAAAGGATAAAACATTCTTAGAATGATGATAAGTAATTTCAAAAGGAAATTAATTCTGTTAACGTGGGAGATTTATCGACTTCGTATATAAAGATAGAATTTTTAAATTTGGGAAGAGACTCTGTGTTCCCGGTATACCTATTCTAAAAAGGAAATTGTTGGATGATTCTCATAGCTCTAATTTTCCTATACCCCATGGTAGCACTAAGATGTATAGATATTTGAAGGAAAATTTTTGGTCGCACAACATGAAGAGAGAGATTGCTGATTTTGTGTCAAGATTAATGGTTTATCAACAAGTGAACGCTGGAAGGAAACATCATAGAAGAGTCATGCAACCTCTTCCCATACCTATGTGTAAATGAGATAATATTACGATGAACTTTTTCATGGGGATGCCTAAGACTCATCGAAGGAATGATACAATATGGGTCATTGTTGATCATCATACCAAGTCAACACATTTTCTTCCTATAAGAGAAGATTTACCACTTGAAAGTCTGGAAAGACTATATATTAATGAAGTTGTAAGTCTTCATAGAGTACCCCTATTGATTGTTTCTGATCATGATTCATGTTTTACATCAAGATTCTGGAAACTTCTTCAGAAGGACCTGGATACTGAACTTCATTTGAGCACTGCCTACCACCCTCAAACCGATAGACATTTAGAACAGACTATTCAAACTTTAGAAGACATGTTGAGATCCTGATCACATGACTTTCTAGGTATGTGGGATCAATATTTACCTATGGTATAATTTTCCTATAATAATAGCTTCTATTCAAGTATTCTAATGGAACCGTATAAAGTGTTATATGGAAATAGATGTCGCACACCAAATTGTTGGGATGATGTTGGTGGAAGAAAACTCATAGGCCTATAACATGTTGAGGAAACAATGGAAAAGGTGAAGGTTATTCAAACCCACATCAAATCATCTCAAATTAAGCAGGAGAGCTATGCTGATAACAGAAGGAAGGATTTCGAATTTCAAGTAGGAGATCATGTTTTCTTGAAGGTATTTTCATGGAAGGGTGTTATATGTTTCTTTAAGAAGGTTAAATTGAGTACCAGGTACATAGGACCTTTCAAAATTCTAGAATGAATTGGATTTGTATCTTATCATTTGGAAATGCCTCTAAGTCTCTCCAAATTTCCTAATGTGTTCTACGTATCACTGTTGAGAAAATACATGCTTGCCCCAATGCATGTACTCACATATGAGGAAATTGAACTAGAACTAGATCTATCTTATTGTGAAGAGCCTATCAAAATTCTTGATACCATAGAACAAGTGCTGAGAAACCGGATGACTCGTCTGGTAAAAGTTCTATGGAGAAATCATAAGATGGAAGAGGCAACCAGGGAACCCGAGGAAGCTACAATGAAGAACCACTCGAATCTTTTTGTTCAATAATATTCTAGAAATTTTGAGAAAGAAATTATTTTAAGGCGGGGATAATGTAACACCCCAGGCTTTCATGGTACGTTTTCCTTTGAATAATGCAGTAGCTTTCATTGTACAAAACTTTGAGATTCTATCACACCGTGACCAATCAAACTAGTCGTTATGAATATTAATACCCACATTTTGAAATTTTAAAAAATTTACTTTTCAAAATGGACTTCATTTTTGAATTCTTAATATCACAATTAGCTTAGGGTGAATTTTTGGTATTTTTTTGAACACTTTCAATTTTTGATGAATAGTGAAAACACCGCGTTATTGGTTAAAACCAACTTTTTATTTAAATAATTATTTATTTTATTTAATTTTATTTTAGGTCAAAATGGATAAATAATACTTATATAAGTTAAATGTAATTCATTGTATTTATTTTATAATAATCTTAGACATGTAAAAATTTTATTGAACTTTTTACCGTCTTTTACCCACCTCCTAGGAGCATTTGTAAATTTGCATAAAACATAATTTCACTGATTCTATGAGTTGAATTTCAAAAATCCAAGAGACACGACTGACATAATTAAGTAAAATGTGGTTCAATAAGATGAAAATATCTTCTGGTAAATAGTAACTTTTTTACTTTTATTTACCACAGTAAAAAGTAAATAGGGTAATTAAGGGTAAAAATGATATTATAATTACCCTAACACATGTACTAATTCTATTGGATAAGTTTAATTCGACCAAAAAAAACCTTATAATTAAAATATGATCCTATTTGGTCCAATTGGATTAGATTAGGACATTTATTATTTTTTTATTTAAAGAATAGTGAAAAAAGTAAAATTCAAAATTTAATAACCAACCCATTTTTAATATAGGGTTATATATAAGATAAAATAGACTATAAATATTAATTAGAAATTTAAATAGATTTCCTAAAAAAATTTATTTTATTTATAATTTTTGGACATTAAATAATTTAATTAGTTTATGACATAACGATGATGTAGTAATTACCTTATTAATGAAATATTAAAATAATTGATATTATAAATATCCAACTAAATGTAAATTGAGAATTTTGATGAATTCCACTGATTTTATAGGTTAATATGATATTTTAGGGTTGATTAATTTTTTTTTAAATTAATCATTCTGTTATGATGTTCACAAAAACCAAATACTAAATAGTGTCAAAATTGACATAATTGTTTTTTTAAAACAAAAACTATGTTATTAATTGGTATAATATTCTAAAAAATATATGGTTATGGAAAATGAGTTAGATAAGGTTATATATATTAATAATGAACCACATGGGTTTATCTTATCCAGTTATAGTAAATGCATTAACCATAAAATATAAAAATACAAAGAGATATGGTAAATGTCAAAATATTTAACTAAGAGTTAAAACGAAAAAATGAGGATAATATGGTGACCTAAACCTGTATAAAACCTATTAGTTGAGATTTTTTCGACCCATCACCCCTTAGACTCAAAATAATTCATTTTGGAGACAGTATAAACAAAAAATTATTTTATTATAAAATAATATTTCAAGCTTTTCCTAAAGTGACCCTCACCCCTCTTATAAAAGGGTACCTCCCCTTCTCTTAATTTCACACCTCCAAAGCCATTTGGCTCGGCCAAACCCTGTCCAAATAACCTCCCAACTTTTCTCCCTTCGTCCTAGAGCCCTTACTTCGGTCAGAAATCCAACCTAAGGAGCCCTTTTGATCAATTCAAAAGGAAGAACCCGAAGAAGAGGTAAATATTTCATCACCTCTTTCATGTTATTTTCTTCTTCGACTTCCTCTTTCTTTGTTGTTCCCATTATAAAATAATAAATCCAGTATATTCTATATATTGTTCTATTACTATAAAAATGGTACAACGATATTCATTATTCTCCATCATCTGAATTACAAAGTCACCATACGTGCGTACGTACAGCTTACTGTCTCCACGTCGTAGTGAAGTTTGTTATTCAAACACTTCATTATTTGGATGGGTGTAATAATGAGTATAACTATTGTAAATAATTAATATAAAATGTTAATTATTCTTTATATATTACATACAATCCAATTAAATACTATTTCACCATCAATATAATGAAATTGTCGCTCGTGCGTACCTACAGATTACCATCTCCACGAACGCGATGAGATTCATTCCCCATCGTAATCATTCAAGAATAATTTTCATTTTATGATTAAAAATAATGTTTATGAACATAATATGATTCTGTATATGAATCAAATACATCTTATCCATAACAAACATATCTTACGTAACCAACCATATAATTTAAAATGAATCAGCTAACACCCTGAATAATGATACAACTGAAATATTATTAACAAAGCAATATTAGAGGATCATATATGATATCATATTTATGTATATAGTTCTTGTATAATTTAATAAAAATGTTTTTATAGGTTCTTACAACTAATCTGAACCCAAAATACTTTATACAAGAGGTTTACATACCATCAACTAAGGAAAAGTACAAGGTAAGGGTTTATTTAACAATCTCTTTATTATCTTAGGTAGTTTTTACATAAGTATCTACTGGGACCTCTTTATCACCCACATCTGTGTTTTCAAAAAAAAAATATTTCAAAACATTTTTACTATTTACTAGACAATGGTTTAATGTCATTTATTCCCTTATTTGACCTTATATATTTTGAAAGGAATCTTTTCGTCATTTTCCAAATAAGGTACTTTATGATCTTTTCAACAAAATTAAGGAAATAATGTTTTTTAACTTATATGGTGTGTGAGGCTATTCTCCACCATTATAATATCTTAGAAGCTTCCCATAAAATCTTATAAGAAAATTTTAAAAATAAATTTTTTCTTTTATAATTACATGACTTCTAAATGATTTCAAAATAGAAGGATATATTTCTCTAAAAATGTTTTGATTTCATCTATGTCAACATTTTTTGATGGATTTTAATCCTGTTTGAAGTTGATTTATTTATGATACAAATCTTCTATATTGTGTATAAGGTTTTTTGATATGTTTTACAATGGATTTGTTATTTTTATACCATTCATGGTTTATAGATAAAGTATTGACATATCGTATTCTAGTTTTAATACGAATGTTTATGTTATGTTTAAAACTTTTAATATGAGGAATGCATTGGACTTAGTATGTGATAGGTGGAGACCTCTATAGATCTTTGATTCATCGGTAGGTTTCATGAGAAAAAATAGTGTCTTGGTACAAGGCCTTGAAAAATTATTATTTGTAGTCTTGGCACAAGACCTTGACTATGTTGTTATGAAGTCTTGCATTATGAATTCCATCATTATGAAAGTGGATATTGATATTTCATGGGATTATTCAACTAGTTGAATATACATGTGAATAATTAAATGGAATTATTTGATTTTAACTTTTCCCTATTATGCTGGTGTTTTAGTTTAAAAGGCTTTTTTAAGTCTTATACATTTCTTTAAATGTTTATGCTTATTTATGAAAGTTTATGCTATATTGGTATCCTTACTGAGCATCTAAGCTCACCCCTTTCTATGTTTTATTTTTCTGAGGATGTGAAGAAGTATTTTATGGTTGACCTGCAGGGATAGGCTAAGAATATAAGTGTTCTCAAAAGGGGACAAAATATTTTTGATGTTTTTATTTCATTATATAATGTAAAACTTATGAATGTATCTAATACATATAATGCTACTAAACTGATCGGTATTTCGGGATTTGATCCCTTGTGATCATGACAATGCTATGTAATAATGCACCGATTCTGGGTAACTGGGGTCAAGGCATTACAACAATGTTAGAAAAAACAAGTTAATATTTCTTTCTTCTAATCATAATCATGGTAATGGTATAATTAAATAAAGCATAAGGAAATGATCATTTTTACTTGGTTCACCTAATGGGACAATCCTAATAAGAATACATATTGATATTTATAAGTGTAAGAAAATCAATAAATGAACTACCACAAGATCGAAAAATTTATGAAATGACACTCCAATCCAAGTAATACTGACTTTAAAAAATGTAGGGATGGAATGTTACCTCTCAAGGGTTACTCCCTCTCCCTCTCACATTACAATATAAATTAAAAATGGTTCATAAAAATATATTAAAACACTAGAAACTAAAAAAAGATTATAAATACTAAAAAAATCATTGATAATACCATATTTTTTGGTCTATTATATTCTATTTTTAGCATCTACATTCATATGATATATATGAATAAATTGATGTTAATATAGTTAATTGAATTTAATTCTCAATATCTTAATAATAATAATAACTTATTTCAATGAGGATATATATTAGATTAATTACATGTTAAGATATTTGTCTCTAATAATATCCAAGTAATTTTATTTATTTTCACATTATAAGATATGCTAATTTTCTTATATGGATGAACCTACCTATGTGTGGAAAATATAATAATCACATAAACACCAACTTTAACAGACTCTCTTCATAATTTTTTATCAAGGATAACATTCTATATTCCCTTTTCTATATTTTAGAATTAAAAAACATATTCAATAATATGGAATATTGATATATAAAAATAATTATTTCAAATATCTATTTATCATGTTTCCATGTCTTTACAACCAACCAAGGGTGTTCCATTTTTATATCCATTAAATGGTCATCAATATTATCTATTAAAGTTAAGAAATATCTCTCATATTAATCTCTTTAAATTATGAAATAATATGAAATAAATATATATATTTTTTATCAATATATTAAAATCCATGACACTGTTGTATTCCTCCATAAGCATGGTTATCCTAGTCAACATTTCAACTCACAATTCAATGACATAAATCACTCCTCTTCGAAAAATATTAGTCATTTTTTCTTCTTGGATACTATCATATATTTTCTCTACAGTTTCATTTAGGCTCACTAAAACATGTATTTGACAATTCAAATAGTAGAAAAAATGATCCAAGTAAACACCTAATCCACCATGTAATGATTTTTCAACAGCTTATATTATGCAGAGACTTTACTATTTAAAACTCATTACACATCAATGTGTTTCTTCAATCATGGAAATTTCTATAGATAATGTGCATTTAATTTTTTTTGAAAATACCTCACTATATTATATTTCTCATTCCATTTTGGATAAGAACTTCACTAAACTCAATCCACCAACGGATCCATATTTATGGCCTGGATTCACCAAGAATTTATTTTGTATAAGAGATTTTCAAAAGATCATCATAAAAACACAATAGATCATAGTTTCAGGCCCTTATACAAAGTATACTGTTTTCAACTATAGCATGGTTATATATTCCATTTCAGAAAATAATTAAAACCTATTAAAATAATTAAAACATTATAAGAGAAGATTCTAAAACATCGTATTCCATAACATGGGTTTTCAATCATTTTTTAATCATCTCATTCTATCATTAATAATTAATAAAATAATGTTACTTCTATTTTAGGTATCTTTATCTATATTAAATTCTATACTATCTCCCTTAATATTTATAAAATATTCATAAATTAAAACCATAATGACAAACATACCATAGTTTGGTTTTATTTATCCTTTTCATTTTTATTCTTTTATCCATAAGAATTTACTATAAATCTCTAGATATTCGATCAATAGCTTATTATGTTGAATTCTTCATGTATTTTATAAGATTATTACTTATTGAATTAATTTATTCTTATAATTTTATAAATCTATTGAGTATCATTATCAAATATTACATGTTTTCAATCAAAACTATATTAATATACTTTTTCATGAGCTTCTATATATTTTAATTATTATTCAATGGGATATTTTCACCATTCAACTTCCAATAATAACTTTAATCAACTCTTAGGTTCTTAATTGATTGTGTATAACCATGTTATTGATTGAATACCCTCTTAAATGGTAGAAAAAATAATCAATTCTTTATTGATAATTACTTAGATATGGCTGAAACCTTAATCTTATTTGAAATATTATAATTTCATTATCCTAAAAAACTTCATAAAAGTTTATAGACATTCAAAACAACTATGAATGGTAACAAATGTTTAATTAATACACCCCCTGGTTGTAAAAATAACTCACCATATAGACTCTTATATAAAAACTAATTATTTTTAACAAGAACAACACTTCTATAAATTCAATGGAACTCGCCACTAATACCCTTTTGTGATAGATGAATCAATTCATTTGAATTGAATATTAAATTAAGAACATACATACCTAAATATAATGAATATGGGCTGAATATATTTTATATATGAGGTTAATGTAGATACCTTAGAAGAAACCAATAGGATACATTATGTTAGGATAGTCTATAGGTTATATTAATCAAATAATAGATAGGTATGATTCCCCTTTAATCCATATCCTTATAGAATATTTATGTTAATGGAAGAAGACAAAAAATATATTTATATGTTAGAGTTTCTTGAATATATTCGTTCATGAATTATTCATGGTTTTACCCTTCATTTATAAGATTCATAAAAATAATTATATTATTAAACATTTCATAAAAATTAAGAATTATTTCATACCAAACATCATAAAACATTGGAACAAAAAAAATTATAAAAAATTTATAGCATTCAATCAACAAGAACACAATTTCTTTATTATTTAAAATTTTATATATTTTTTTCAAAACCACATTAAATATAATTTATGATGTTATGAATAATCCTCATAGCTTTTCCAATATTAAAAATAGCCACATTTGTTTTCATATATAGTATACACTATCATACACGTAACATTGAAATGATAACCATCAGTATAACATATTGTAATTCAACAATAACCCTGAAATGGTTTCCTTCAATGAATCATGGTTTTTTAATGGATATTTTTATCAACATTCCACTTACACTAAAGACTCATAGACTTTGCGCACTTCCACAATATATCACACCATATGTAATAACCCCAAAAAACACACAAAACTCCCTCCAATAATTTTTTTCAGTTTTCCTCCAAAACTTATTTTGGAAAATTTATCATGATAACCTCATAGTATAATACAAGAACATTATAAAATAAGTCTCCTCAGTCACAAAAAAATTTACATGACCCCATGAACCTTAAAAATTTTAAAAATAATTATAAATTCCATAATCCATAAAATATAGAAATGTGTGGCCATAAGAAAAGTGTCATTTCTACTCAAGATATAAAGGGATATACTATGATGTCTATAAAATACAAATATCTCCATACATGTTCCCACCATATATATCATCAATAAAACATATAATTATTCAATTCCTTTTCACATGACCCTGATTTTCTATATGACATGAAATATATCTACCTCATATAATCCTATCATGAATTATAACTTCTCTAAGTAAAGAATAAATTATATATATAGACACATTTCATATCATTCATCTAATATATGAGTTTATCACTTGTCACTCACTTAAATATATTGTCACATCACATTCCACTTATCTTGGTATGGGAATAAACTTCCATATTTTTTCTCAATCAACCTCCCAGATGTCATGCCTATTATACCAGAGGAAAAATTACAACATGATTAATAAAAACCTACCATATGAAAAACAAAATACCCTTCCACACCTTCATTATATCAGCCTCAAGGATCACATAACTAGAGTTTCAATGTATAAATATTTACATGAAATATTACTTATCAACCTTAAGTAATGAGAATTATTATGATACATAAACCCCTAATATACTTAGGATATAATGTCTGGGATTCCATAAAGTATACGTAGCACTTCTCCTAAAATAAAAAACTCATTTTATGAATCTTTAGGAAAATTCTATTATCTCTATGGGACATAATTCATACTAATACTTATATGTTATCACGTACCATAAATTTCTATAAGACATTTAATTAAGGTTAATTCAATTCCATACACCGAGAGGTTAATTATCATTTTATTCCATGAAATATATAGCATATATAAATTAATTAAAAGGTATAGATATGTTTTCTATATCATGAAATATTTTTTATATTATTAAATATCTTTAATGATACAAACATAAAAATAAATTGGCCACAGTAATTACTACTTAAAATCTATAAGGACTCTAAAATATATCAGGTTTGTTATATTTTTTGGTTTTGTTAAACATGTATCATCTTCTACACCACTATGTAACACGTTTTACAACACTATGTAATCATTTGATAAAATATTTCCACTAAACTACTTTAAGAGATAGCATATATAAAGCTAAATAGTTTGAATAATGGTGAGATTAGGTATTATAAACCTTATGTTAAATTATTGAAATTTACATTTGAAATTATTTTCATCAAAACAAATAATATTATTACTGTTATTTTTTTATTTCCAATACATCAAACTCTTCTTTGTGTTATTCTATCATCATCTTGGAACCATTCTATTCAAACCTTTCCATGTCATCATTTTGGTAATATCTTTTAAAATGTAACTTATTATAATAAATTTTTTTTTACAAATATATTCAAAATACCATTTGGATATAACATAACATTCACATTAAATTAAACTATTATGATCATTTATTTATTAAATTTAAAACATAACGGTTCAAATATACCTCAACTAGCCTATAAGAGAGTATAAATTCCAAAAATATAATTTTAAGATATGAAAAAATTGTCTGTAAATAAATAAAAAATATTTAATATAATTTATAATTTAAAAAATAATCAATTAAAAACCATATCTATAATATAATTTTTATGTTTTTAAAGAAATTTAATTGAAAAAATATTTATTTATTAAAATATACCATTTATGGGTTGTGAAAATCCATCCATAGTTTGTTAATAAAAAAACATATATAAAATTCTTTTTTCTAGGTTAAAACTATCTCTATACTTTATTTCAAAATTGTGTTATAAAATTTATCAAATTATAAACCATGTGTAATAAATACATAATCTCATATATTGATAATAACTATTTATTAAAAATAAAATTGTCTTATCACATAAAAGAAAATAAAATGAAAATACACATAACAAGTTCATAGTTTCCAAATCATTCAAGATTAAAGTAATCATTTTCATTGCATGTCTCCATAATAAAAAAATATATTTACGCTTAATTGAAATAAAAAAATCTACCTCAATCAATTCTTTATTAATTTTGAACTTCTAAACATATTCAAAATAGTTTTTAATGTGAAATCGGTATCATATAACATTTTATATAAAAAATTGATTTATCTAACATTAATTCATGGAATAAAATATACCTGGAGTTATTTACACCCCCTAAATTTATATTCCTACCATAATTACAATATTTCACCCAATTCCTAACACTTTGTTTAGGTTTCAATAACATTGGATAACTATAACGAACTAACTTGGGTCAACTAGACAGGTCACAGAAAATGGTTCGACACATGGTGAAATACATAAAAGAAGTACAAGTATCATGTAAAACTGAAGAAACATAAAAGTACCAAAAATAAGAAATAAATGGATTTCTATATGATATATAATGTCATAATACACCATGAAAACCAGAAAGATAATGTAGAATTGGCTAAACAGATCTTCATGTGATTATCTGTCACCATTAAACCATCACACAATGAAGGTGAAAAATAACAAGAGAATGTGACCTGCTACATGTATCCCTTCCAATTACATAATTACTACAAATAAAGGTCTCTAAAATAAAAAAGAGTTGGTTGTGATTACAGATCCTAGTAGGATACTACCAAAGAATCTATACAAGTTCTAATTTCAATAATGACCATGTTCTATATTAAAACAGAATCCAGTTTTTAATTCCTTTTCACAAGTAAAACCACTTGTAAACATTCCATGTTTTCCATAAATTCATACCATATACACAAAAGCGATGAATATATCATGTATAAAATAAAAAAGGTAGACTAAACATTTGAGAAAATATCCATGAAATAATACATCATACGATAAACCAGGGATAAACTAAAAAACACACCATCTGGTATCTAGACTATGGGAACACATAATTGAAATAAAATAATACTAAAACTAGAATATATTGGTTCCAAGTGAAATCGAGTCCCACTACAATCTATCGATATCACCAAATTAACCTCTAGTGGCGTCACACACACAATAATTACCCATATACATTTCCCGATGCACCCAAGTTACCAATGTGATATGTTTGTCCAAAACCATTTCTAAAATGCATGCTCACATTGAATAAAAACACTTCTCAAATAAAAATAACTGTTTCAATGAAAACTCAAAAGGGTTCAATAAGAACATATAGAAATTCATGATTTAGAAACACTTACATAGATAAACCTACTATAATAATGATAAAAAATCAAACTGCTTTCAATAATAGTTTTTTAAAAATCATATATCATCCTTCAAAAGAAAATGAATGATAAGAAATTGCACATGATTGATAGAAAATTACAATTTATCCTGAATTTGAATAAAAATTGCAGTTAATTCCTCTGTCTTGAGAAAAGTAAATAAATAAGAAGAATGACTATTTACTAGGGATATGTGACACAACCACCACAAGATTCAAATGTTGATTCAAGAGATCAAGAAAGAACGAGATCACCCAAAATCATCCAAAATCACTATAGGGTTTGAGAGGAAATTCTACACACCAAATGAAGAAATAGTCAAGCATGAAACTTATTTAAAATAGTTGTACCTGAGGAATTCACATCATGAATGCATTTCACTGCATGAAATCCAAGAAATTATAAATATGCTGAAAAAGGAATTACCATTAATTAAATTAAATCTTGATCAAAATATTCACATTGTGTAATGGTTTCATGGCCTGAAAACATTGAACACCCTGCTTGAGACTCACGATATCTAACCTGTACCAGATTCAAATAGTAAAACCCATTCTTTACATGAATGTGTCTAGAAGGTAGTGCAAATACTATTTTTTGGCCGAAAAAAATCAAACCAAAACTTATGGATCTGGAACCTAAGAAACACCCTATAAATCCATTTACACATTTGTAACTAGAGTCAATAAATCCAAACAAACATAAATCCAAAAAAATTAGGTAATTTTCCCCAAAAAAATGTTCTCTATTCCTAAGAATCCCAAAATAAACCCAAATAAAAATGGAAACCAAAACAAAAGTAAAAGCATACTTAAAGGAAGGAAAAAAATATTTAAAATTTCTCCACCATAAAGGATTTATATCCCCACAAATTCCTCAATATCCTGGTCTCAAAAAAAGTGAATTCCCCTACTGCCACATCAATGATTACTATTCCCATTTCTTATGTCTATCCCATCTACACGACCATAGTACATGAACCAAAGTAATTGTTTTACTACACAACACCTTCTTTGGGAAATTTATAAGATAAAATCGTTGATCAACCATAGTGAAGTCTGGATCAAGATGAAAAACATCACATTTAATCACATGGGACGGATACAGTTGATACCTCCTCATTTGTGAAACATGAAACACATTGTGCACAGAAGTAAAATGCACTATTAAGTCTAATGAATATGAGATATTTTCTAGTCATCCAATGATCTCAAAGGGTCTCACAAACCTCGATGCCAACACACCCTATGTACCCAAAAAATGATGTCCCAAGAAAGATGAAACTGTAAGAAAGACCTAATCACTAACCTAACTCCAGTGGTTGGAGATGACGGTCTGCCTAAGATTTATGATAACTCTATGTCATGATGAATATTTTCTAGATTTACATAATCCTTATCTTAATCTATTGAACAAGGATTAGCACACCAAAATACCACTCTCCCAACTCTTTCCATCATAAGGTATATCTACATGTCCTCCTATATAAATTCTCAAAGGTACTATTTGGAAGGCGGCCTTATAACTATTGTTATAGGAAAACTCGACTAAAGTAAAATGATTTTACCAAGAACAACCAAGGTAAAGAAAAATCCAAGATCATATCATAAAGAACATGGATAGCTCTCTGTATCTATGGATGATATTTCATTCCTAGTTTCAATTGGGAAACCTTCACCTCATGAAAACATTTCCAAAACCTAGATGTGAATCTTAGTTCCTTATCATAAACCACCATAGACGGAACCCCATGAAGTCTCAAAATTTCACAGAAATACAGGTACCTATGTTTCTCCACATTAATCATCTCTTTGATAGGTAACAAATCAGTTGAATTTGTTAGTGGATATATAAACCCACATATCACATTTATCCCACTAGGAGTCCATGGAAAAAAATGTTTATGGCTATCATAATCCATTTCCATGCCAGATTGGTTAAGGACTGCAATAAACTAACAAGTCTCTGGTGTTCCTCCATAATTCTATGACAAGTAAGACATTGTGACACAAAATCTACATCAGACCATCTCATCCCCAAAAACCAATACCATTGTTTACAATATTGATACATCTTGGTTTCACCTTGGTGTAGAGACCAACAATAAAAGTATTTGTATTCCATAAAATCCTAACATAGAGAAAAATGAACCAACCTATTTTAAAAAAATGAAGTTCCACTGGGAGACAGAGACCACTCACCTAAGGTCTCCCCAAAAAAAAATGTTTTACTAAATCTATAGAAATTGTGGTTAGATATATGATTGATCTAAAGTTACTCATAAAATGAAAGGTTTGACTTCAAAAAAGACAAAAATGCATGCTCACTAGATCTCCCATTCTCAAGATCATCACAGAAAACAAAATCATCAAATACCACTCTTCCACTGATTCCTTCACTATTTTCATTGGTAATTTCCTACTAATTACATTAGTTACCACATTCCATTTTCTAAGGGTATAAGAAATATCAAAATTGAAATTCTGGAGATACTCCACCCAACAACTCTTTTACAAGTTCAAATCCCTCTGAGTGAATATATATCTCAAGATATTATGATTAGAATATATCATAAATAATTTCCCAAAGAGGTAGTGATTTCATGTGTTTGAGTGCATGAATAACTACTACCAACTCAATATCATGGGTATTGTAGTTCTTGTGAGGCCCCACACCCACACATCTAGATACAATAGAAAAAAATGTTGCATATTTTATTTATAAAAGGTAAATGAAAAATATACAGTCATGTACATCTTTGGATATTTTATTTTCTAGGATTTTGAGAAAAATGACCACTATAACATATTATTAGAGTAATAAAATATATTAAAATGTAGTGATAATACTTTTCTCGCACTAGATCCATATTAAAGCTAAACTCCATGAAATATCTAAATGACCCTGAAAACATTTTATAAAAACACAGGGTGTGAAAAATTTCTCAATAAGGGGTTTTTAAAAATATAATGAAAAACATTTTCAAAAATACTTATACCTTTTAAAAATATATTTTCAATTAATTATTAAAATATTTCTGAAAATACATAGCTTTGGAAAACACTTTAAAAAATCATTTGAAAATACTTTAAATTTTGAAAACATAATTTTGAAAAAACTTCTCAAAATATAATAGATTATGAAAATTCATTTGAAAATAATTCTAAAACAATATTTTGAGAGTTAATTTGATAATACTTATTCCGTTGAAAATATTGTACTACATTTTGAAAAAATTACTCCTCTGAAATTGCTGCAAAGCCTTTAAAAATAAGTACACCTTTGAAAATTTTAAACAAAAAAATTTAAAATAATTATTTTGTGAAAATTCTATAAAGCCTTTGAAAACACTCATGCCTTTGAAAATATTATAATATTTTTTAAAATACTTACACTTGTGAATATGCTTTAAAAATACTCTTGTGATTTTTTAGAAAATATTTGGCATGCTTCTGAAAATAAAAGAATGTGGCTTCTTTAAAACTTGAAGATTGTCTGGGCCATCCCACTATTCATAAGAATGGGTTTAATTCCCACTACCATTTCATGTTTACAATGTCCAAGTATCAATTTTTTTATAAAATCATTTTGATATTTTCTTACATATATATATATATATATTCAATTTTCACGTGATTTTTTTCCATTAAAACATTAAAATTAATTAAATACATATAAAAACTTTTATTTATATAAAAATATATAAAAATTAAATTTCATTGGAAGTCACTTATGAGATTTGGTACAACCCAAAATCATGACAGTTAACCTTTTCATGGAATGTTAATAAAAATAATAATTAAAATCTATGTATTCAAACATTCATTCATAAAATCATGAAATATGTTTTATTGAATTACGATATAAACTGATATCTTTTATCATTTAAAACTCAACCATGAATACAAATATTAAAAACAAATTCTCTTAATTTATGATATGCATAAACTAATGGAATCAATGAATGAACCCTTAAAATAAAACAATTGAAATGGTAAATTTCTATTCAATAAAAACACTATATATAATATTTTTATTTACTAGAATAATTATAAGAATTTTTTTATAAAACACATAAAATTATTAAAAGTAACATTTTTTGAATAAAACATTTCATCCTTGAAAATCTGAAAATTTCAAATTGTGTAAGATCATGATTTAAAATGAATTTCTTATTCATTAAAAATCTTACAGTAACAAAAAAAATGTATATATATATATATATCTCTTTGTGTGTATGATTATATACATACAAAAACATACCAAAAGTATAAAACTGTGATAAATTTTAGAATAATTCCCTTTAGCACATTAAATATTAAGGGGCTCTAAAATATAATATTTAAAGTACCCCTTTTCATGAATTTAAATCTAAAAAATATTAACATGGAGAATCTGAAAATAATACATGCATATTTATATATTCATGAAAACCATGAAATTGGGGGTAATACATATATAAATATATTAAACACTTAAATGAGTATAAGTATGAAAATACTTGTATGACAACAAATAATCATTGAGTTTTAAAATAATACTTACTTATAAATGTTTGGAAAACATAAACATGAAATAATATAGGTATATATAATGACCCATACTTTACATACAGTGTTATTAATTCATAATTAAAGCATACTTATTACAACATATAAAAAACCATGAAAGGACCGTATAGGTATAGTGTCTTTAGAAACTGGGAAACATAAACAACTGTTTCATAAAGCATCTACATTGTCTCATGTTTATTTAATCATATTTAGAGTCCCTTTTGGTATATCCTACTTAATACTCTTCTTCCTGACCTGTGGAATAGAAAACATACAAAAGGGTGAGGTCAAATGCTCAGTAAGGGTAAAAGAAGGATATATCAATCATATAATATTCATAAGAACATAACATTTTGAGTATCTTAACCTGCAAAAGAGATCATAATATCATAACATGTGATAAATCATAGTAGTGAAATGTAATCCCAATAATCATAAAATAAATGATGAAACTTTGTTTCATACACACATAATCATATAAAATCATTTCTTATTAGTCAAGAATCATTTCCAAGACTGTCATAGTGGACAAAGTCCATTTCTGAAATGAGTTCACTCCTCGTTCGAGTCCTGTACCACTGAACCAGATTAACTTTCTGTTCTAGCCATGTATATCTCATGAGAAATAAATCTATTCCCAATGCATTGTAGGGATATATAGGTCCCACCCATCTCATAATTAAACCATTATTATGTGTGCCTGAAAGATCACTGTCATGGGTGCCCTCAAATGATTAGTGGTTTTTGGGTTCTTAGGTGCAGCAGAGTGGCTGACCAAGGTCGTCTCTCAAAGGAGGAAGTAAATTAAAACAACTTATTAAAGGTTTTATAAAAGTTAAAATGAATAGAGTTAAAACACTACTTGAAAGTATGGGGGTGGTTGTTTATCGTTTATAAAACTTGAAGAAGTTTTCTTGAAGAAGATTTCATTTTTTATTTTTTATTTTGAAATGAAGTTTGATTAAAAAGACACAACAAGAAGCTGTTTTTTAGAAAATATTTTAAAAGCCATAATCGATCTAACTCTACCTCTTCATTTACTTATTAATCATTATAATTTAAATAAAAATCAACTTAATTATGATCCCCTAATTTGTTAACCCTCAAACCCTATGAGAGTTAACTTAACAACAAAGATGAAATTACTTAAACCCTAGGCTAGCTTCGGAACACGCAATTGCAGCACCCTAATTTGATTGTTTTTCTAAGGTTAGATTATGGTAAATGGTTAATTAGAGAACATATACATTCTATAAATGAGGATTAATTGTTTTTATGGATTATATTTGAACTCTACAAATTTATCCCATGTGGTCCTTTATTGTCGATTAAGATCGCGCTCTCACAATTTACACAAAATATCGACCTCGCGTGTTTTTGTGTTAAATTTTCACTTGCTTGCTTAGTTTCTAATAATTTAAAAACAAAATTCATGGATCATATTAATTGAATTACATTATCTCAATGATTTAAAATAATTAAATGAAGAGGGTAAAAGATAGATCAATCACTAAAAAACGACTCTTCCATGGGTGGTGTGGTCATCGTGGATACGTTTTGCATGAGCAAAGAAATGAAGGGGGAGAACCCAATCTTGTATCCACTATTTATTCCAACCAAATTAGTAAGATTAATAGAAGAAAAAAATGGAAGAACACAAAATATTATCTGAAGAAAAATTCAAGATACAAACATGAAAGAAAAGAAATACAAAGGGGAGGTGTGAGAGGAGAGCCTTTTTGGAAGAGAGGTTTTCACAAAGCCATACTTATTCAAAGAGTTTTGAGGGGCTCCCAAGAGACAACCTTTCGGCCAAACCTTCCCAAAGCCTCTACCATCCTTCCCAAAGAGTGAAAACTCCCTTTAAATAGATATTGTGAGGGCTAGGGTTACATAAATTTATTAAATGTGAAAGGTAAATTCGGCCAAATATTTTGATCCCACTTGAACCGGATAGTTGACCTCAAAAACGCGTGAATTGGCCAGCCTTCTAGAAGGATGAGTTTTGAATAATCATTTCCCCGAGCTTCCCTCAATACTTTGTCTCAATACAGGCCTGTATTAATATGATACGTCCTAAATGGTGAAGTAATGTCCAATCTGAATAGTTCAGTCCATCTTTGTCTTCATGGCCAATTTACTCCCCTCAAATGCACACTCCAACTCTCATGTCATAAATATAATTTGTTTCCCATTAGGTCAGGAACACAATTTCAAAATTTTAAGTCAAAATATTGTACATAACAATATTTATAATCGAAATACTACAGTGAATTTTAAAAGGGTAAAACTGGATTTTTCATCAAATTTGAAAATGAATGATCTAATCCCAAATATTTCATAATTGAACATATTTAGGAAAATGTGAGGAAATTATGTCATTTATTATCAATAAAATATTCAACAAAATAGTGTTTTATCAACTCCCACACACTTACCCTTTTGCACTCCTAGGAAAAACCTCATATCAAGTAAACATCAATATCAAATCCAAACCAATTTTAAAATACATATCCTTGAGATAATACAATTACAGAACAAGAAACAAAAGATATCTTGTCTCATAAAAAACCATTATTTCAATTTCCCCATTTATATCATTCAATATATTTCCACTTCATTTATCCTCCCATGCACAAAAGACTTACCTCTCTTGAATTTTCTCTTGTCACACAAATGTCAATTTTTTTGCAATGTCTTTCTAATCCAAACACATACAAGGGTCATCATAGGCTTGATAAATTCCTACATCACCACCTGATGTGAGTCACAGACATAAGTTTATCATGAGGACTTTTCAGGGTTGTTCTGTGGCTTTTGGTTGGTAGGATTTAGATGCAAAAAATTCTGAGGCATAATGAGGAGGGATTGACTCTTTTTGAAGAAAATTGCATTAATCTAATTTTCACATAAATATGGTCTCCTCCTAGATCTACATAGCCTCGATTAATGATCATCATCATGAAAAATAAAGGAATGTGAACACTATTCAACACTTCACCCGTAAAAATGTCAATATTCTCGAACATCATTTTCTTAAAAGCTCCAGATACGCATAGCTTTCCCCCTTCATTAGAAGCTCCAGAAAGTCACAACTTCTTTTATCATGAAAACTATAGAAAGGCATAGCTTTCAATATAATGTTTTTCTTCAGAAGCAAACATATCTCTTCAGAATTTAATTTTTCACCCGAATTATCAAAAAATGTGGTAGCACAACACAAGACAGCTTCCCCCACACATAAGATCAACTAGATTATGCAATTTCACTTCATGATTTGGTTGGATAGGAAAAATTGGCTTGTATTGTGGCTAACCCAACAGGTTGTGCATGGATTCTAAGGGATAAAAGGATTAAATTTTCAATTTAGGCCATTATAAAAAAAGATTTTTTTGAAATAGGGGCTTTAATACCAAAAAAATGCCTCAATCATTTAAACATAAGTACCTCAAACCCTCAAGTTTTGATAGGAATAAATAAAATTTTGTTTAAATAAATCATGGGTTGGTTCTATCAAGAATTTAAGTGAATGTAAACAATATGAAATTAATGTTTTCGAAGCCTCATTGGAAAGTGGTTTCAAATATAAAAACAGTGAGATGTGGCATGGGATTCAAAATTCAGTGTACTTTTCTTGAAATTACTAAATATTTGACCTTGAAACAAAGTCATTTCAGCATTCATTTAAGCTTATTTTCAAGAGATAATTTTTTTTCACTCATTGATATGGATTCCAAAATGGTGATGAGAATCATTTCATCTCAAAATATTCAAAAACACACAGAAACTTGAACAATAAACACATAAAATTTGATAAACACACAATTTTTTGTTTTTGTTTTTTTAATAGGAAAACAATTGAAATTACTAAACTAAAAGGTTCCCTCCCCCATTCTTAAAATATTTCATTGTACTCAATGTGAACCCATGAGATGATATATTCACATGATATGTTTAATTTTAGAAAGGAAAAAGAATAAAAAATTTAAAGGGTTAGGAACAGCCTAATGTGCTCAAGTGATGATGGGGTCAAGCAGTGTGATAAAATCCACTACATAAGTAGGAAGTCCCTCAATGTATCTATTCAAACGTTGCCCATTGACTGTAAATCTCATTCTTGTGTCCTATTGTGTGGTCTCCACTGCACCATAAAGAATAAAATTAGTCACAATATAAGGACCTAACCATCTGGAATGCAACTTACCAGACATCAGCTTCAATCGTGAACTGTAGAGAAGGAATTTCTCTCCAACATGAAACTCCCTTTGTTGGATCTTTATATCGTGAGTTTATTTTGATATTTCCTTGTCAATCCTTGAGTTCTCATATAAATACAATCTAATCTACTTACTATCTTGAATTTATAGCTTCTTTTGGATTCCAGCTTGGGCCAAATCCATGTTGCATTTCTTTATATCCCAATAAGCCTGATGCTCAACTTCCACGGGGAGATGTCACACTTTCCCAAAAAAATAAAAAATGGGGACATACCAATGGGTGTCTTTTATACTGTCCTATAAGCCCACAATGCATCATCCAAGCACTTGATCCAATCCTTCCTATTTGGCTGCACAATTTTCTCCAATATTTGTTTCAACTCACGATTTGAAACCTCAACGTAGACATTTTTTTAGGGGTGGTATGGTGTTGTTTTTTGCGTGTCACCCCATACCTTTGAAGTAGGGAAGGAAAATTCCTATTGCAAATATGTGTCCCTTGGTCATTGATGATGGCCTTTGGAACTCCAAACCTACAGAAAATTTAAACCTTGACAAAATCCACTACAACATGAGAATCGTCAGTCCTGGTGGCCTTGGCCTCCACCCATTTACTCACATAATCAACAGCAACCAAAATATACAAAAATCCAAATGAACTAGGAAAAGGACCCATAAAATCAATTCCCCATACATCAAAAATCTCACAGAATAGTATGGGTTGTTGGGGCATCTCATGTCTCCTAGAAATGTTCCCAGTGTGTCGGCAATGAGAGCATGACTTACAAAACACATGTGCATCCTGGAATAAGATAGGCCATTATAATCCAATGTCTAAGACTTTTATAGAAGTACGTTGTGGTCTAAAGTGTCCACCACAACCAAGTGTATAACAGAAATGCAAAAAAGACTCAAACTCATGATCGGGAACATACCTCCTAATGACTTGGTCACTACACATGCGCCTGATGTAAGGATCATCCCACACACAAAACCTAGACTCACTTTTTAATTTTTGGACTTTATGCTTCTTATGGTATATAGTTATTTTAGATGCAACAATGTAATTAACTAAAATAGCATACCAAGGATGTGTACCTGAGATGGTATAGATATGCTCATCAGGGAAAGTGTCCTCAAGTGGTACCCAGTCCAAGGTGTCACCCTCTAAGGTGTGAGTAAGCCTACTCATGTGGTCTGCCACCAAATTCTATGACCCCTTTTTGTCATTTATCTCGATTTCAAACTCTTGAAGAAGGATCATCCAATGGATAAGTCGTGGCTTTGCATCTGGATTCTTTAGGAGGTACCTCAAAGCTGCATGGTCAGAAAAAACAACTACATTAGATCCCAATAAATATGAATGAAATTTATCTAAAGAAAATATAATAGCAAGAAACTCATTTTCTGTTGTGGTGTAGTTTTATTTGGAAGAATCCAACGTCCATGATGCATACGGATCACAAGTGAACGTCCCTCCACCCTCTGAGTGGTCAGACACTTCTTTATCTCATCAAATGATACCCTGCATGAATCATCAAAATTGAAGTCAATCTCTTTTTGAAGCAATCGAGATAAGGGTAGAGCGATCTTACTAAAATATTTGATGAAGTGTCCATAAAATCCAGCATGTCCAATGAATGATCGAACATCACTCAAACATGTAGGATATGGCAGGGATGAAATAATGTCTACCTTAGATTTATCAACTTCAATTCCATGTTGTGAGACTATATGACCTAAGACAATTCCCTTTTCGACCATGAAATGAAATTTTTCAAAATTCAGGACCATATTTTTCTCAATACAACGATGCAACACATCACCCAAACCCGAGAGAAATTCATAAAATGAAGATCCATAAACTGTAAAATCATCCATAAATACCTCTATGAAGGTCTCAATGAAATATGAGAAAATACACACCATGCGTCTCTGGATGGTACCTGGGGAATTGAAAAGTCAAAATGGAATCCTTTGGTATGCAAAGGTACCGAATGGGCGGGTGAATGGCGTCTTCTCCTGGTCCTCTGCTGCAATGGGAACCTGAAAATAGCCAGAGAAACCATCCAAGAAGAAATAATGTGTCCTACCTGCAAGTCTCTCAAGCATCTGGTCAATTAATGGAAGTGAGAAATGGTCCTTACGTGTGGATTAATTTAGTTTCCTATAGTCATTATACACTTGGCAACGGTTTTGTACTCTCACAGGAACTAACTCATTATTTTCATTTTTTATAATAGTGAAACCAGCTTTCATTGGTACAACCTGGACCGGGCTAAGCCATTTTGAGTTAGAAATAGGGTAAATTATACCTTCCTCGAGCAAATTTTCAACCTCTTTTTTAACAACCTCCATAATGGTTGAACTGAGTCTTCCTTGTGGTTGTGTCACCGTTTTAGCCCCATCCTCCAAAATAATCCTATGCATGAAAATGAAGGGGCTAATACCAGATATGTCAGCCAAGGTCCACCTGATTTCCCTGATGTTCTCCCTAAAAAGATTCAAAAGTTTTTCTTCATGTTCAAAATAGAGATTGTTAGCAATGATAACAGGTAATTTGTCACCACTTAATAAGTATGAGTATTTGATATTTGGTGGCAATGGCTTGAGTTCTAGTGTAGGTGGGTGGTGAATGGATGGATACATAGAAGGAGCTGAAATATGTGCACAAAGAAAATCAGTATCAGAATAGAAATCTTCACAATCAAAGAATAAAGAATAAAATCCATCCGCATACTCAACAACCATGTCATAATTAGAGTTCACATTATCAAAATCAGAATATGATTCCATTTCGAAATCAAATCTTATAGATTCTTGTTCCTTAGAAATGGGTTTGGAAGTTCTCTTAGACATTAAATCAGAACCAATACTCATAATCTCTCTAATAATAGGACAATCAAATTCCATGGGGTTTTTACTTGGTGGTTCAAAATGGGAGAAAAAAAATGCATAATGATCCCCTAAGGGGTACTTCATGGAATACATAATATTAAATATCACAACTTCATCCCCAAATTCCATGTAAAGTGTACCCTAATTGACATTTGTGATAGTTTTTGTAGTTTTGAGGAAGGTTCTACCTAAGATAATGGGGGAATGAGAACATACCTGATCATCCTCCATGTTAAGCATGTAGAAATCTGCTGGAAAGATCATGTCTCTTACCCGGACAAGTACATCCCCAAAGACTCCCACTGGATATTCCATAGCTGTATTCACCAACTACACGACTACTCTCATCAGTTTTAGCTCACCAACCTACACACAAGATAATATAGAGTGAGACATCACATTTATGGAAGCTCCCAAATCACATAGTGCATAAAAAAAGTGAAACTCCCCTATGGTTCATGGGATGGTGAATGTCCCTGGATCCTTGCCCTTTGTTTCAATTTCTGGAGCTGGTGTAATAAGTGCTGACACATTCCTTCCAAGATTTATCCTTTCATTTCCCGTGATCCCTCTTCGATTGGAACAACGTTCTTTTAAGAATTTCTCATACCTTGGAATTTTCTTAATGGCTTCAAGTAGAGGAATTTTGATCTCCACACACTTGAATGTGTCCAAAACCTCCTTTTTCATTCCTTAGTCATCCATATTATTGGTTTGAACAACCCTGTTTGGAAAAGGAAGAGGATTAGGAGGAACATCATTATCCTTTTTCTTACCTTTATCATTCCCCTGGGGTTTCTCATCAGTTGATGTGGAATTGGGCTTCTCCAGATTTGAGGTGAATCCAGGTGGAACAATAGTTGCAGATGTATCATTTGTTTTCTTCCCACTTCTCAATGTGATGACACTGACATTACCCTTGGTATTTGGGGTAGGTTGGGAAGGTATATTTTCTAATTCTTACTTACAATTTCATGGATGGTGGTGGCAATCTGGATCCTTTGAGTATTCAACTCCCTCAGCTCCGAAGCTTGACTCTTCATCTCATTTTGTTGATTAAGAACAATTTGGTTCAAAATATCATCAGTGTTAGAATATAGCTTTGGTTGATAATTCCTCTGTTGTTGACTTATTGGTGCTTGGGCTTCAAATCTTCTTTTTGGTTGTTGGAATCTCTGTTGGTAAGGTGGAGGCTACTGGAAGTTTTGTTAAAAGGGTGGCCTTTTTTGTTGTCCAGAGAATTACCTCATGTCTGATTGATCCTTCCACCCTAGGCTGTATGTTGGATCAAACTTATTTTGGGGATATGGTTGTTGTTGTTGTTGTTTCTGATATGGTCTCCCTGGGAACACTGCTGCACAATCTTCTATTTCTTGGAGTTGTGGGCAACAATTAGTTGGGTGGTTTGTCTCAGTTCAAATTCCATAGGGCCTTGAAGTAGGGGGGTGGGATGTCTTTTGTGCCAAATCAATCTACCTCACCATAGTTTTCAATTCTTCTAACTTGGTATCAATCAAATGAATCTCAAGAGAAGATGGACTTACCTTATATACTCCCCTGACATGTGGTGTACCTCTATCGCCAAATTGTTGGGAATTTTAGGCCATCTTGTCGATCAATGCACGTGCGGCTACTAGTGTCTTGTCCACCAGTGCCCCTCCTGCTATGGCATCCACCATGCTCCTCTCCATAGGTGTGAGTCCTTCATATAAGTATTGAATGAGGAGTTTTTCACTGATTTGGTGATGTGGAAAGCTTGCACACAACTTCTTAAATCACTCCCAGTACTCATACATTAACCCTCCTTGTGCTTGCTTGATCCCAGATATCTTTTTACGAATGGAAGTGGTCCTTGATGCTAGAAAAAAATTCTGCAAGAAAAGACGTTTTAAATCGTTCCAACAAGTTACATCTTCATGTTGTAAATAATACATCCAATATTTCGCAGCTCTGTCGAGTGAGAATAGGAAATCTCTTAATTTGATTTGGTCTTCAGATACATTTTTTGGTTTCAAGGTTGAGCAAACCAAATTAAATTCTTTAATGTGTTTATTGGGGTCCTCATATGAGAGGCCATGAAATTTTTGAAGAAGATGAATTAATCTAGATTTCATTTCAATGTCTGATTCAATATTTGGGTATGCAATACAATTTGGTTGATAATTAATAGCATGTGCAGCCAATTATAGAAAGGTTCGATTTAGGTCATTGTAATTATTTCTAGCCATTGGTATTTATTTTATGTTTGAATTTGAATTGCTTCCAGTTTAAATGTTTCTAGAAGAGAGGAATTCACCACATGGTTGAATATTGAAACTTCCCATAGGCTAAGACTGTCTGATTCAAGATTGAAGGCTATGTTCAATCTCAGGGTCAAGATATAAGATATCACCAGGATTAGTTCATGTCATAAATCAAAAAATAAAAAAAGGAAAAGTGGACCATAATAAAAATTAGAAGTTTGAGTTGATGTTCCAAAAAGAAAAGAAGATGATGAAAGAAAAAAATTGAAAACTTGAGAAAGGGGAAAGATGAAAAGGAGAGGTGAAGAAAATAATAAAATAAAAAATAAAAAAATACCTATAAATGGTTGAATAAATTACTTGCCTCCCCAAAAATGGCGCCAATTTGAAAGAGCACTATAGTGGGTGCCCTCAAATGATTAGTGGATTTTGGGTTCTTAGGTGTAGTAGAGTGGCTGACCAAGGTCATCTATCAGAGGAGTAAGTAAATTAAAACAACTTCTTAAAGGTATTATAAAAGTAAAATATAATAGAATTAAAACACCACTTGAAAGGATGGGGGTGGTTGTTTATCATTTATTAAACATGATGAAGTTTGCTGGAAGAAGATTGCATATTTGTTTTTGTTTTTAATTTTGAAATGAAGTTTGATTAAAAAGACACAACAATAAGATGTTTTTTTAGAAAATATTTTAAAAGGTGTAATCAATCTAACTCTACCTCTTCATTTACTTATTAACCATTATCATTTAAATCAATATCCACTTAATTATGATCCCCTAATTTGTTAATTCTAAAACCCAACGAGAGTTAACTTAACCACAAAGATGAAATTACATAAACCCTAGACTAGCTTCAGAACACACAATCACAACACCCCTCTTTGATTGTTGTTCTAAGGCTAACTTATGGTCAGTGGTTAATTAGAGAACATATCCATTCTGTAAGTGGAGATGAGGTTGGGTTATACCCTTTCAATTCATTGATCATGCAAAACGTCTCCACTCTTGATTCCAACCAAATTAGGAATATTAAAAGAAGAAAAAAAGGTAAGAACATAGAAGATTATTTGAAGAAAAATTCAAGATACAAACATGAAAGAAAATAAATACAGAGAGGAGGAGTGAGAGGAGAGCCTTTTTGGAAGAGAGGTTTGCACAAAGCCTTACTTCTTCCAAGAGTTTTGAGGGGCTCCCAAGAGACACCCTTTCAGACACACCTTCCCAATGCTTTAATCAGCCCTCCAAAATAGCGAAAAATCCCTTTAAATATAGTTTGTGAGGGCTAGGGTCACATAACATTATTAAATGTGAAAGGTAAATTCGACCAAATATTTTAATCCCAATTGAACCGCATTGTAGACCTCAAAAACTCGTGAATTGGCCAGCCATATATAAGGATGAGTTGTGCATAATCATGTCCCAGAGCTTCCCTCAAAATTTGGGCGCCATCCATTCTCGTATGATGATGATACGTCCCCAATTGGGATGTAATGTCAAATCTAGATAGTTCAGTCCATCTTTGTCTTCATGTACCATTTACTCCACTCAAATGCATGATCCAACTCTAATGTCCTGAATCGAATTTGTATCCCATTAAGTCAGGAACACAATTAAAAAATTTTAATCCAAAATATTGTACATAACAATATTTATGCTCTAAATACTACATTGAATTAAAAAGGGTAAAACTGGATTTTTTTTATCAATTTTGAAAATGAATGATCTAATTCCAAATATTTCATAATTGAACATATTTAGCACAATGTGAGGAAATTATGTCATTTATTACCAATCAAATATTCAACAAAATAGTGTTTTATCAGTTCCACAAAATCATAAATCATATATCATAGTATAACACATGTAATAAAAATGGGATTCTTAAACATCATGCCATCACAACATAATCCATATAAAATAAAAGAACTTCATAAAAATAATTCCATAATAACATTATCAAATAAATTTCATAATAGAGATAGAAACAAAACCCTATATTATCTTATATGGAAAATAATTTTGATAAAACATTTGAACTCCATTCTTGAGGAAAATATCCTTTCTACTTCAAAAACATTTTTCCTTTATTAACTTGTAATAAAATTTTAAACTAAAAGAAGATCATTAAAAATAAACATGAGTACTTGTAAATGAATATTCATGGAAATAATATTCTATGAAATCATTAAAATCCTTTCATGCCATATAAGTTAAAAAACATTCTTCTCGTACTTTGGCCAGAAAAGTCAAAAAGTAACTCGTACTGAAAATGACAAAATATTCCTTTCATATATTTTACTAAAATTCACCAATAGGTAAAATTGGATTTAAAAAATTGTAGGAGGATAGAAATAATATTACTTATTGAGTAAACGTGGATCTGGATGATAAATACGCCCCAGTAAATTCAGAAGTATAAGCAATCTCAGATAAAAATGAGATTGTGAGATTTTCCCTTACCTTAGGTCCGATATGCTTTGTATGTATCTGAACCTCTTGTATAATGATTTAATTAATTTACTTGACTTATTATAGAATAATATTAATTTTTATGATATCATATATGTTAATATTCTATTATTCTTATTAGTAATATTTCTACTTGTAATTCGGGTGTTCATTGCTTTATGTTCTTATGCATGTTTTGTAGAATAAATTCTTATTCCTATTTTTTGGTTATTGATACCTCATTTACAGAATGGTATTAGTGAAATATGTATCATATTTATTAATTAAATTCATTTATATAATCATTATTCAATGAAGATCATGTAGAACGAGTCGCATCACATCGTGAAGACAGTAGGCCGTACGTACGCACGAGCGATGATATCATTCTCATGATTTTGGAATTGTATTGAATTGTATGGTGTATAATATTTCAGAATAAATATTACTTTATAATTATCATATATAGTTATTTCATCCATCATATACCCATCCACGTATGATAGTGATGAAATAAAAGATTACACCACGACATGGAGACGATAAGACTTACGTACGCACGGGTGGTGATTTCGTTTATTTCATAGGATGGATAGAATATAGAAAATTTTTGTTCCATATTCATAATAACATATCAGTATAAAATTGATATTATAGTTATTACTTAATAATGAAAAACTCATATAGATGAAGTATAAGAAGAAATAAGTCTGAAAGAATCGGTAAAGGATATTACCTCTTCTTCGACGCGCCTCATCTTAACCTCCTCTTAGGGAAATAAATTTGGTCTTGGAAGAAGACCAGGACCTCTAGTATGTTTCAAGGGAAGTGTAGAAGAGAAATTGGTAGGGTTTTTCTGAGCATGAAGGCTCAAAATTGTGTCAAGGGGAGAGGGAGGAGGTTCCCTTTTATAAGAGGGGTGAGGGGTACCTTAGAAAAAACTTAAAATATTATTTTATAATAAATTAATATTCGGTTTATAATGTCTCCAAAGTGACTTATTTCTAGTCTAGGGTGGGGATGAGTTGAAAGAATATCAACAAATAGTTTTTATACAAGTTTAGGGTACCATTTTAACCTTATCATTTATATTTAACTCTAAGTTTAATAATTTAACTTTTACAATATCTTCTTGTAATATTACACTAGATGGTTAATAAACTTACTATAAACTACCAATAAAACCCTAATTTGTTCATTAATGTCATATATATTATTATATAAGTCTTTTGGAAGAACCTTATATTTTTAGTAATAGAATATGAATTAATAATTTAATGTTGTTTTAAAAAAACTCTTTTTTGTCAATTTTGACACTATTTGGTATTTGGTTTTTTCTAAATTCATAACAGCATTATTACTTTGAATACAATTTATCTAACCAACTCTAATATGCTATATTAACCTATAAAATTATTTTAATTCATAAAAAGTCACAAATTACATTTATTTGGGTATTTATAATATCAATTATATTAATATTTCATTAATAAGGTAATTACTGCATCATCATTGTGTCATAAATAAATAACTTATTTAATGTCTAAAAAATATAAATAAAATACCATTATGTAGGAAATATTTTTATCTTTCTAATTAATATTTATAGTCAAATTTATCTTCTGTATAACCCTATATTAAAAATGTTTTAGTTATTAAACATTGATTTAAACTATTTTAACTTTTCTTTAAATAAATTAATAATAAATGTCCTAATCTAATCCAAATGTACCTAAATTGTCATATTTTATTCCTAAGGTTATTATTGGTCGAATTAACTTTATAAAATATAATTATGGTATGTCTTAGGGTAATAATAATATCATTTTTACCCTTAATTACCTTATTTAATTTTAACCGTGTTAAATAAAAGTAAAAAGTTACTATTCACCAAAAATTATTTTTATCTTATTGAACCACATTTTACTTATTGATATCAAACATGCCTATCAAATATTTGAAATTCCACTCATAGGAGCCGTAAAATTATGTTTTATGTAAATTTGAAAATTCTCCTAAGAGGTGGGTAAAAGACGGTAAAAAGTATAATTTTTTTATATATCTAAAATTATTATAAAATGACTCTAATGAATTAAATTGAACATATATAGGTATTATGTATATATTTTTATCTAAAATAAATTTAAATAAAATAAATAATTATTAATTTAAAAATTCGGTTTTAAACTATAACTTAGTGTTTTTCACTATTCATCAAAAATTGAATGTTTTTAGAAAAATACCAAACATTCACCCTAGGCTAATTTCAATATTCCAAATCCAAAGATGAAACCCATTTTGAAATATATGATTTATAAAATTTCAAAAAGTGGGTATTACTATTCATAATGGCTTGTTTATATAATATTTTAATATCATATCGTTGTTTAGTGAAACCCAGTATTGCGTACTACACACGCTATCGAGGATGGTCGTGATTGCATGTAATGCAAGTCAAGTAAGGATTGTGTGTAGTTCAAGATCCCTTTGGTGTTTTATATAACATAATCAAAACATATTTCATTTATATATTAAATGAAATCTATACTTAATGTTGCGTAGAATAATTTCCACAAAACGAACTTGAAATTGTGTGTAACACGAGCCAAGAATATTGTTGCATATACTGCATGCTAATACGGTGTTGCATATAGTAAAAGTTAATCATGGTGTAGTGTACAATAGAAAAAGAATATATTTCATAAAATCTCGTGGTGTTACAATATATATATATATATATATATGAATCTTGAATTTAATTCTAAAAAATATAAGGTTAGAAATTACATATATATAAAACGTGGAATTTGAAAAAAAATATATAATATTTTTATTAGAAAAAGAAAATTCCCCATACTATTTTCTATAAACAAAAGGGAAACATGTTTTCCATAGGGATGGAGGTAGTGGGTTCTTCTTCAAACCTAGTGAAGGAGTTTCTTTCTTACTTACTAGAGGTGGGTGATCGAACTCATGAAATAAGAATAAGTAATAAAATAAGGAGGGGGGATTGGGCTATCCAAAGAGATAATGGTGTTCTTCCATGTATATATATATACAGGTTTGGATTAAATGTATTTAACTTCCGTGAGAATATGTAATTATGAAGGGAAAACTCTATAAATGCATTACAGTGAACCTGCAGCCCTAGGAGATCACCATCGGGTTTAAAACTAATGTTTCATGTACTGGTAAAAAATTGAATTGAGGGGTTTAAAAAAATTGAAATGTTTCTATTTAAAAACAAAATCCAAACACAATTTCAACATTATTAAATGTCTCTTTATTAAATATGCACAGTCAATATTTCTCATGAAGCTAGAGTGGCTACCAATGATGGTCGTAGGCCGAATACCTTGGGAAGAAAATAAAAAGACTATTCTTCTTTGGAAATGGAAGTTGTTTTCATTGTACCTATGTCATTTGTCATGTGGTTTAATTTTACCACAAGGAGGATAGGTCAAAGAAAACTAGGAATGTTCTTGGAATATTCGGCTAGATTCGCATGCTCATAAAGTAGTATGAATAGTGATGGGTCTAATGGCCATGAGGTAGAAGACAATGGGGAGTAAGATCAGATGGTTGGGTATGTTTCATCCAACTAGTTTGATTTAACCGAAAAAGAAATTGATCCCACAATGAAGCATAAAACTAATTATCTCTCCTTTATAATAAAATATGTGACATTCTATCGATAGATCAAAAATACTATCTTTATATATGGGCCGATGCAGGAGGATACTACTAACCCAGGAACCCTCTAGCTCCTGTGGGAGCACATTGTGCCTAACCTATACACAACCTTAGTGAGGTGACCCAGCTATCTCTCTACCGCTACTCAATCCAAAATAGGCTTCAACTCTCCACATGGTCAACCCACTTGGGATCCATAACGGGTTTAGAGGCACCCCAAAAGGTTTAGAGTTTCTATCTAAATTTTTCATATAAAGTAGAGTTACTGAAAAAATTAAGATGAAAAATATATTTTTTACTACTAAACATTCTTTTCTTTAACTTCTAAATGTATTAAATTCATAAATTTAGTTACTAAGTTAATTATTATTTTTTGGATTTCATCCTATGAATATAATTATAGTTTCACATTGATTACTTTTTAAAAAATTTAACAAAGAAACAAATTTGAAAAATTTAAATAATTATTAAAATAATAATATCTTAATTAAATCAAACATATTAGATATTATAAATTGATAATAATATTTAACTTAAGTGAATCAATATAAATTAATTAATATTATTTATTAATTATAGTGTATTTATATTATATCTATTGTTAAAAATGGGCATTAGTATTCATAAAGTAACATTTTTTGAAAAGTAATAATGTAATAAATTTAATGATAAAACATACTTTTGAATAAAATAATATTATATTTTAAATTACTTTAAGAAGATACATATATTAAGTGAATGTTATTACATCTGAGAAAATAAAACACTATTTTATAAATTATCCTATGATGAAAATACTTAATGGTTAAAACTTATTTTGATTAAAAAAATAACTTGATTTGATGAATATGAAAACATTTTTCAATTGTGTTTAATTATAAACCATATAAAATAATAAATATATTTACATATTCTTCAATAAAATAAATGTAATATTTTTCTCTTAACTTATAAACCAATTTTTATTAAGGAAAATATTTAATCCTAAGATAAATTATACTTAAGTTTGTTTTAAAAATATAACTAATCATTAAATAAACATTTTTAAAAATTCTTAAATTCTTGGGTTGTTACATTCTGACCCCCTTAAACATAATTTCAGTAGCAATTTTTTTTTCATACATAAAGAAAAATATGAAATTCCATTTCCAAAATTTATAAAACTAGAATAACTAGAATTATATATTATTAAAGGTCACTTAACTTCCTAGGTGTTCACGAGTTTATTTATAACTCTTATATCATTACTCATACTAAATGTTTATAAAAAAGAGGTCTTAATGATTGTTTATACTTAGAAACTATACTTATTTTTAAAGAAACATCATAATATACAATGTTATCAAAACCATTACTCTGATACCAACTCGGAGGCTCCAGTCTTGTGCTTCCTAATCTAGTGAAGAAAATTCTTTATATTTTTTATGAAAGGTAACTGAAAATATACAATCATCTATATCTATGGATCTTTTCCATTCAAGGATTTAGAGGAAAATGACAACTCTTTCATATTATTAGAGTAAAAAAAATAAAAAGGTAGTAATAATACATTACTTGTTATAACTCTTTATGGAAGCTAAACTCCATGAAATCTCAAAATGATACTGAAAATATTTTATAAAAACGTAGGGTGAGAAAAATTTCCCAGTAAGTAGTTTTTAAAAAATCATGTGAAAACCCTTTTTGAAAATACTTATAACTTTTGAATATATCTTGGGAAATACTTTTGAAAATACAATTCAAAATACATAACTTTGGAAAAAATTTAAAAATACATGAAAAATAAATATAATTTTGAAAACAATTTTTAAAATATAATAGCTTTTTAAAAACTCATTTGAAAATTATTTGAAAACATGATTTTGAAAATTCATTTGTATATACTTCTGCCTTTTAAAATATTATAATAAATTTTCAAAATACTTAGGCTTTTAAAAATTCTAAAAATCCTTTAAAAATACATACACCTTTAAAAATATAATAACAATTTTTGAAAATACTAATTATTTTCATAAATTTTATAAAGACTTTTAAAATTCTTACACCTTTGAAAATTTTATAATATTTTTTAATATACTTACGCTTTTGAAAATTCATCAAAAATAATCCAATGATTTTTAATAAAACATTATGAAATATTTTGAAAACAAAATAATAGGGTAACATTAAACATTAAAGGACATATAGGCATACCTTATTTTCTTAAGAATGGGTTCACTCCCCACACCCCCTTTCTTGTTTACAATGTCAAGGTGCCAATTTTTTTATAAAATATTTTTTAGATTTCCTAACATTTATATACATTTTTCACTATGGTATCTGTTTTAAAAACATATCAATTCATTAAATAAAAATAAACACTTTTATTGATATATAAATTTATAAATATGAACTTTCATTGGAAATCACATGCTAGATTTGGTTCTATCAAAACACATGATAGTTATCCTTCCCATGGACTGTTAATAAAAATAATAATTAACATCCGTGTATTAAAATTTTCATTCATAACCTCATGAATTAAATTTTATTGAAATAAGATATAAAGTGATATATTTTTCATTTAAAACTCACCCTTGAATTAAAATATTAGAAAATCATTTTTTAATTGATTATATGAATAAATGAGGATGTCAATGTATGAAACCATCACATAAAATAATAGGAATTATAAATTTATATTCACGAAAAAATAATAGATATATTATTGTTCTATCAGAAAATAATCATAAAGAATACATTTATATAAAACATGAAAAATTATTAAAAGTAATATTTTTTGAATAAAACATTTCATCCTTGAATATTTGATAATATAAAATTGAGTAAGATCGTACTTTAAACTGAAATTCTTATTCATTCCAAATCATTCAATAACCAAAAAATGCATATATATTTATATATGTATATATATATATGTGTCTGTACATGAACATATATACCATAAGTGTAAAACACTTATAAAATTGAAAATAATTCCCTTTTAGCACATAAAATATAAAGGGGCTCTGAAATATAATATTTAAATTACACCTTATCATGAATTTAATTATTTAAAGTATTAACTTGGAAAATTTAGAAATAATACATGCATATTTATATATTATTTTGAAACATCAAATTTAGAGTAATACATATATAAATATAGTACACCCACACATGAGTATAAGTATGAAAATAATTGTATAACATTCAAAAAATCAGATAATTCAAAAATAATACTTACAAATATATGTTTGAAAAACATAAAATTGAAAATACACACACACACACACACACATATATATATATATATATCATGAATTCAAGTCTTAAAAATACAAACATAGAAATTAAAAATATATAAAACATGGAATTTTAAATACATATAATAGTTTTTATTAAAAATAGAAAATTCACCTTATTATTTTCTAGAAACCAAAGAGAAGCGGTTTCATCAAAGGGATGTAGGTAGTGGGTTCTTATTCAAACCGATTAGAAGAATCAACTTATTCATTAATGAATTTGGCTGATCGAACAATGCGGAATAAAAAGAAGTTATAAAATTAAGAGGAGGGCTTGGGCTATCCAATGAGGGAATGTGGTTCTTACTTGTAAAAATATATATTTAGGTTTGGATTACAAATATTTAGATTCATAGAGAAGTTGGAATTATGAAGGTACAATTCAATGAAGGAATTACAGTGAACCTATAACCCTAAGAGACCTCAATTTGGTTTAAAACTACATTTTCCTATACTGATAAAAAGTTGACAAGAGGGGTTTAAAAAATTGAAATGATTTTATTTTGAAAAAAATTTAAACATGATATTAACACAGTTAAATATTTGTTCTTCAAAAATATTCTTCAACACTTCTCGTGAAGAAAGAGTGTCTACTAGTTGTGGCCATAGGCCAAATACCTTGAGATGAAAATTGATGGTTTGGTATATATTAAAATTGTTCTGTCGCGCAATATACGTAGGTTGAATACCCTGTGGTTTACTTTACTCATAAGAAGAATAGATATAAGACAAATGAGAAAGGAGGCATCAGATTTAGATGGAATTTCAGGCTCATGATGTTTTATGAACAGTTTGGTGTCAGATGGTCATGAGGTAAAAGATAAAGGGGAGGAAGATCAGACGACTGTGGATATTTGATATAATGAATGTGATTCAAGAAAACTAAAACAAATTGACCCCACATTGAAACATATTACTAATTACATCTACATTATAAGAAAAATTGTGACATATATCAGAAGATAAAAATCATGGGCCTTATAGAGTGGACCATGAATTGGGATACACCTAACCCTTTCACCCTCGGGCTCATATGGGTGCGCTCTATGCCGTAACTATGCATGCAGTTCGTGAGGCTACCCAACTATCTATCTGACGCTACTTAGGCTAACATGGGGTTTACCTATCCCCATGGTCAACCCACATGGGTCCCAGAATGTGTTGAGGGGTCTCCAAATAGGCTTATAGTGGTTGTTCTATTTTTTGTAAAAAGTAATGGTTACCAAAAAATAAGATGAAAAATAAAATTTTTACCATTAAATTTTTTCTTTAACTTCTAATATTATTAAATTAATACATTTAATAACTAAGTATTATTATTAATATTATTGTGGATTTCATCTTAAGTAGATATTAATAGTTTCACTTTGATTACTTTTTTTAAAAAAGTAATAATGAAACAATGATGAATAATATAAATAATTATTAAAATAAATAATATGTTAATTATGTGAAAGATATTAGCTATTATAAATTTAAAATAATATATACCATAAGAGAAAAAAAATGTAATTAATATTCTTTATTACTTATAAATTATAAAAATTTTATATGACGTTCAAAATGGGCATTATATATTTATAAAGTAACTTTTCATGAAAATTAATAATGTAATCAATTTAATGATAAATCATACTTTTTAATAAAATAACCTCTTATTAAAACATAATTTAGGAAGACACATGTATTATGTGAATATTATTTCATCTCATAAAATATTACTATTTCATAAATTATCCTACGATGTAAATATCTTATAATTAAAACTTATGTTGATTAATGGAAACAACTTAATTTCAAGAAGATTAAAACATTTCTTTATTGTGTTAAATTACAAAAAGTATAATAGAATAAATATATTTACATATTATTTAATTAAATAAAATTAATATCTTTATCTTATCTTTGAAACCACATTTCATTAAGAAAAACAATTAAGTCTAGGATAAATTACACATTAAATAGACATTCATAAAAATTCTCAAATTCTTGGTTTTTTTTCAATTCTTCTCATGATGGAATAACTGATGAGAGCCTTAGGCTACCACTTGTCTGCCCTACTTCAAGATAGACCTCAAAACAATTCATGAAGCATCACAGAAAACATGATAATCTAAACATGGTTCTAGAAGATTCCAAACTCGAGGTGAATTCAATCTCACCATAAATTCCTAAAAAGATCTCAAGCACTTGACATTCCATTCCAAATTTACACCCTTACAAGTTAATTCTATCATCAGAGGTGAAATCTTGGGGAAGTACTTGACAAACTACCTATAATAATCAACCATACATAAGAATATTTAGATCACAAACACATTTATGTTCCACTCTAGGGACATAACATCCTATATTGTTTCAAGAACCACTAACATTCCCCTCTCAGATAGAACATTCCCTTGAAACTTTACATCTTGAATTTGAAACTCACATTTGGAAAGTCTTCCATACTGATAAAGTAACCTTAATGTTCCAATAATGATATCCAAATGAACTATGTGCTCCTCATATGACAATGAGAAAACCGAAATATCATCCATGAACACCACAACAAAATATTCCAAGAATTTATGAAAGATCTTGTTCATCAACACCATAAACACTATAAGAGAATTAGTTAGTCTGAATGGGATAACCAAAAACACCAAATGTCCATACCAACTCCTAAATGATTTATTAAGTATACCCCCTTCTTTGACCCTCAATTGGTTGTACCCTGACTATGGGTCAATCTTTGAAATCCAATGAGCCCCTCTCAGATGATCAATATGATCATCAATTCTTGTCAAGGGTTATTTGTTCTTTATGGTCACCTAATTTGACATTCGATAGTCAATACAAATTTTGAGGCTCCCATATGCCTTATTGAAAATGAGTATAGGAAATCCCATCGTGACATGGTATGACTAATAAATCTATTGTCCTTGAGATCCATAAATAGTAACTTCGGTTATACCAACATAGTAGGTGTCAAATGGTAAGATGGAATAAAAATTGGCATCATACCAGGTTATATGTCTATGGTAAACACAACCTCTCTATAGGGCATTAAACCATAAAAATAATATAAAAATACCTCTAGGTATGCACACACCACCATAGATAGATGACTACCCAAAAATGGTCAAAATCATCAATAAATATCTCTTAAAAATAACATGAGATTACCCCAAGAATATGGAACAATAGGCCCTCCCCTTCCCAATATAGAGTCCCACTCACCCTGAAAAACATGAGTGACCCTATAAAAATATAATAACTAAACCCTATGGTTATAAAAATTTATCTACGACATAACATTGATCATATAATCCAAGGTGATAATCAATTCTAGTATTTTAGGATCAAGAACTAAGAATTCACACACCGCCTGATGGTTTACTATTATTACTCAACATGCTGGGAACTGGAATCCATGTATGGGCCTCCTCCGTGAAGGCAAGGAATGATCCAATAAAAATAGAATAATATACAAACACAATACCAACACTTAAACTATATTTAATGATATAAAATAATGAGTAGCACATATATCAAACAAATCTAGCACCATAGAATATGAAATAAACTTTTTACCTCTAATTTTGGTTAGACCGGATTCAGATTCATATAATGTATACTCTACTGCATAAAGACAAATAGTCTCATCCCCTCCATGAGATTTATTTTCTACATTAATATCCCCCATATCCTAAAGATAATACCAACCACTAGGGTAAGCATCGGTATAAACCCACAATCCTGTAGTGAAGGCGGATGCAGCCTTACTACCTTGGGACATCCTCTTACAAAAACAATTTATATGGATAGATTTTCCACAATAATGAAAGTCTTGGGAGCCTCTATGAAATTAATATTTGTATGACCAAGCTACCCCCATTAATATAAAATCACATTTTTTTAGAGTAATCCTACAATACAGGTCGTAAAGAAAAATGGCTACCTTTGTGCTTCCTTTTTTATCCAGAAGATACACTATAACTAATGACATAACCAACTGAAGCTCCTCCAAAACCTATTTTTCTAGGTATGTCATCTTTTTATAAATATTCATTATAAAATACCTCTATTAAGGTCGAAAGTAACATGAGGATTATCATCAACCCAATAATAACCCTCAATACCTACTGAAACCTTTGATCCTTTAGGTAATCATTGGTGACTATCTCTGGTGCCAAGCTCACCAACTTAGAAAAACGGGTGCAATAATTCAAAAAGATAATTTCTCTGCCCTAAATTCAAAACCACCCATTTATTCTCCCCACAAAATGTATCATGAAATAAATATTGGTTGAATATTTTTCTAAAAGTACACAGGTGATGTCATCATGTAGATTACCATTCACAATAGAGTCTCGCTATCTCTATCTCGATCCTTCACACGTATACATTGAAAAACCCACCTTAGAGTCTTAAGGAGTCTTCAAAATTTTGATGATACACTCAATCCACTTAATCCATTCTTTAGATCCCCTGTTTCATTTTCAGCATTAAAGATAGGTGGATGTTTCTTTGTAAATTCTAGGTCATGAACCACTTCTCATCTAGGGTTCCAACAACTACTAGAACCAGAGACTGAATAGTGAATATTAAAACTTCTACCAATAAATGCTCTACCAAAGGATTTTCCAATGAAGCCTTTCTCGAATCTTCCTCACTTTAATTTGGATGAAATATTCTTTGATACAATTTCTAACACTCACAAGAAAAAAACCAGTCTTGAGAAGATTCCAAAATCAAAGGACCAACTCCATGTATCGATATCAATGCTTTAAAGAAATAATAATTTAAATAAAATATGAATTCATCTAAAAAAGAAGAAACATTAATTAAATAATGGGTTCATTTAAATAAACTCCGTATCTGATTCATTTAGGAAACCTCAACCACCATGTCTCAAGCTTGGAAAAAATCTCTGACCACCCATCATAACTTGGATTCAGTCCTAAAGGACATGCCCCTTTTCCACACTTACTACCCAAATTTTTATGGTCATAACTCTTGTCTAAAAAAGCTCCGAACCATAGTCAGGTAGTGTCAAGAACACTTTATGCTAGGTATTTCATTTGGTACACATATTTATGGAATCATCCTGTGTAAACAAGGAATTTTACCCAATATGGTCTGCCACATGGTGAAATCTAGAAAAGAACCACAAATCTCATGTAAAATTGAGTAAACATCAAAGTCACATGTGGAAGAAATCAATACTTATCCATTAGAAATACAAAGTCAACACACTGTTTCCAAACAAGAATGATAAAGTCGACTAGAGTAAACCAATATTTATATGACCATAAATCACCACCACACCATCCTATTATGAAGGATAAAAATGAAAAGAGAACCTAAAATGATAAATGATTCCTTTCTATTTCTATAATTAAAAAAACAAGTTCTATAATGGCCTCAAGAAAAAAGTAGGGTGTGGGTACTTATCCTAGTAGAATACTACTGTAGAATCTATACAAATTCTAACATCATGAATGCACAAGTTCTATATTTAAAAGAGAATCCAATTTATAATGTTTTTTTCAAAAATAAATTCATTTATAAAAATTAATTTATTTTTTAAAAATTCATATAATATTGTATAAATATTGGAATATATTAGGTATAAAATAAAAATAGGTAAACTAAACATGTGCCCAAATATCCATGAAATAAACCATCATGCAATAAACAATGTAGAAAAAGACAAAGCACACCATTTGGGATCTATAATATTAAAATAATTACCAGAAATAAAATAATCCTAAAAAAAGAATATGTTGGTTATAACTGATATCACATCCTCCCAAAATCAGTAGATTTTAAAAAAAGATACTTCTAGTGATATATCACTTACTAGGGTTACCTATGTCGATTTCCCGATGCACCCAAGGTTCCCAATGCACTAAGATTGTACAATACCATTTCCAAAATATAAACATAGATATAATAAAAACCCTATTATAAAAAATATAATCCATTTAATTGAATAACACAAATGGTTTAAGAAAAATATATAGAAATTCAATAATTAGAAACACTACTGTAGATACACCTACTTCATGAATGATGAAAACCTATCTGCCTTTGACAATGAAAATTGAAAAACCATGGATCGTCCTTCAAATGATATGGAATGATAAGATAATTTAAATGATATATATATAATAAAAATTTATTACTAATCAGAATCACTAATGTATCTTACACTACCTCCATGACCAAAGGCAATGGAGAAGAAGAAAGACTGACTACAAGGGATATACGACACAACCTCCAAGGGAGTCAAACACTGAATGGAGTGATCTGGAAGGACGGATATCACCCAAAATCACCAGAAATCACCAAAGAATATCCATTGGAGTTGAGATGAAATTATAAAATCTTAATGGAAAATAATCAATCATGTAGCATGTTTAAAACAATTAGACTCAAGGAATTCATGTTGTGAATTCCTTTCAAGGCCTGAAATATCATAAATTATAAATACTTTAAAAAGGTGTCACCTAGATTTAAGTGTAATATGGATTAATGTTTTCACACCATATAAATATTTCAAGGCCTATAAAATTTTTACACCCTATACACAACTCATGAAATCTTTCGTGAAATAGATTAACATCATGTAACCCATTCATTATGTGAATGTATCTAGTAGGCAGTGGTCATCCTAGTTCTTTATATAAAACCTATGAACCAAAAATTAAGGCTCTCAATACCCAAAGAAAACCCTATAAACACATTTAAACATTTATACCAGAATTCCATTGAACTAAGAAAGCATACATGTCCATAATTTAGGTCATTTGCCATAGAAAAGGATACCCATCCTCGTAAATCCCACAATGAACCCAAATAAAAAGGGTAACCAAAACAAAAGTCAAATAATACAAGAAGGAAGGAAACTTGGTGTTATAAGAACTATTTTCCCCTCTAATAATTTTCTATTTCTTTTTATCTTAAAAGTTTTACCTTATGTGATATCATAATAGTACCAGATCATGAACATCCCATTTTTTTAGTTATCTACAACATATGGAGGATATTAGATAATCTTTTCTTAAATCATTCATAATATTATTTTAAATGAATTTTGAGAACCTTTATAGTAATGATTGTATAATGAATTCCATATTTATATCCAACCTCAAAGGAGATCCTAATATCTCTAATTCATTTAAATACACAATCATATTAGATACATCATAGCATATGAATATTCCTTTATTCATTTTGTATCTAAAAAAGTATTTGAAATCTTATATCCCACATTCTTTTATAGTTATTAATTAACTGCATTAATGTTATCTATCATCTTGAATACATCTACATTCTAATACTTATTTTTTAAAATAGGTTTCTTGGAAACAATAATTAGAGAAGATAAATTAAGTGAATCATTCTTATGTTTCAATAAATAATTTATATTCACTCATTAAAAAACTTCAATGATTTTTTTTTCTTCAGTTGTTTTTTCTATAACACCTAAATTTTTTCTATTTTACTTAAGAACATTTATTAATATTTTATAATAGTATAAATATTTTATTATATTAATATCATCATTCTCTAATATTAATCACAATTATAAGGAATGTGCGGATTCAATTTTTAGATAAGATATATTTTTTTAGAAAATGAATATCATATTTTATAATAATTTAATAATGAATTTTATTAAATAGTCTCCCAATGAACTGATGAATTAATTTATAAATTTTATCATATCTATTACAAAGAGAGGATCCATATTTCATCAGAAATAACATGAATAATCTGAAAAATTAACACAAAGAAATATCTATTAGATAATAATATTATTCACATTATATATTACTCTAAAAAATTTGAGTAGAAAAACATTTTCCTAAATCTTTCATATTGAGTATCACAAATTTATTCCCCATTAATCCTTGCCATGAAGGTTTCTAGTTTACTATTACCAAATATAACAATAAGAATAGGTTCATAACCATTATATTAACCTTTTTTCTACTTGACATACACAAGATAATTCCATGGTCAACTAACTATTTGGTTCACCTATATGAAATGATTAATGTATTGATAGGTATTTTATTTAGATGGAATCTATCAATTATTATTTTAAGGGGAATATTTTATATCTCACTATATTATATAATATATTCCATATATATATATAATTTTTTTATATTATACCTTTATCTGAAATAATATTTTCCAAACATTTACCCCCCAAAAAAAATTAAAAACATGATACAGTTCAAAAATATATATTCCAAGAAAACTATAACTCAAAATTGGTAAAATTGAACCACATGAAATAAGAAAAACCAATCATCCTAAATAAAACTTCTATTCAAAAACATTTAAGCAACAAAAAATTTATTTTCTTCACAACAAAGAAGAAATTAAAATCGATCTCCTATGTCTAATCCATTAATTTCCAATTTCTCCCATTACATAAAATAACTTCAAATAACTTTTCATTATTTCCCTAATTCCAAAATCTCATTCTATAAATTTTATTCCTCCCATTTCATGAAAGGATTCAATGATCAAACATCACTATATTTTTTTATGGAATGTTTCATATTAGGAGTAACACATCACATTACACAAAATATAAAAGGAATAAATAATCACTAGGGAACTAGTGACCTATATATTTAAATAACTTAGGTTATGTGGTTCATTTTTTGTCAATCTAGATAGAACTTGAATATTTTTTGAAACTCATACTAATAATTCCAACTACCAACCACATTTGTGGTCATACTCACCATTTTAATAGCATATGTCATGTTATTAAACAATATTAGAACAAAATTAATGCTAATATCCTATAATATATCATGTTGATCAAAAATACATTCGAAAACAGAGATAAGATAGTTTTTGAAATCAAGATTCATTATATTTCTCTATAATGGAGTCACCAAAAAAGAGAGTCAATTTTAATGATTGTATCTTTTGGAATATTAAACCTGTATCACTACAATTAATTTATAGAAGTAATGGATTAATCTTGGAGAGATGATGTAGGAATATTTTTTTATGGAATATTTAAAAAATTATTTTATCATTTCAAACAATAAAAATAATTCTTGAAATAAAATAAGTAAAATATATATCAATATTAATTTTAAATAGATATTATAGAATAAAATTCTAGTAGAAATCCATATAAACAAGTATTTATAGGATAAAATTGAAATTATATATAAGGCTAAAAGGAGAGATTTATCATCATTTTTAACTACATTAAGTTGAGGTTGTAACATCCCCTGGTCTGAAACCACTAATTGGTGCCTGAATAAAGATCACTATGTGATCTCATATGAACCTCCCCAAATATAGGAGGATTAAGACTAGCATCATGGGTCAAAGGTAGTATGCTTGGAAGACTATAGATGAATATAAAAAGTAAAATATATATGTTGTTGGAACTAGAGTCACCTTAAGAGGGGTGTAAATCAGGGTGATGCCAGTTTAAAATTTTGATTTTCTCTATATTTATCTTTTACCCCTAGGATATTATTCTTTGTTTAATAAGAACTACCATTCAAACTTTTATTCTTTCATGTAGTTACATCACACATCAGGCATACATGTAGAAAGTAAATATGTGAGGGCAAGGATTTTACTTGGCTCACCCCAATGGGATATTTAAAATAACATGTGCCAATAATGTGTAGGTGTTATATAAGATGTAATAATATGAATTAGGGATATTATAATGGATTTATAAAGGGTTCGATATAGATAATAAGTGAAATGTGTCTTCTCTACTCTCATGTGCTACTTGAGTATGGAATGGATAGTTTATTAACATGAGGCTATCCTCATTATCTTCATTGTAGGTGTGAATTGTTACATCATTAATTATAGATTTATTCTGTTTTATCTTCAATCATACTACACTTCTTATTCTTGAACTATCTAGAATAGAAATGATATCTCCAAAAAAAACTTTTCATATATGTACACCATAAATCCACTGGGTTTTCATATTCTTCTTTCTTACAAAATGAACCTGAGTTTTCAATAGATGAAAGTACCTTCATCTATATTTTATTATTTTACATAGAATATGATATCTCAATGTAGTTAAGCACTTCTGTAAATCTAGGTATGTCAAGTACCACCTTCCTTATTCTTCTTTCATATTTTCAATATCAGATTCAAGAAACTCTCTTCTATTATAGACCAAATATGTTAATGTGTATAATAATTTTCTCACGATTTGATCTTCCATATCCTTATTATTTTATGGGCACGTGGAAAAATTTCATTCATATTTACATGTTTTAAATGATATGATCCTACTTATTTTTCACAACTGAATCCTTGATTTTAAATGAGTCAATAATGAATCATTCAATTTTATATATCACTTAGTTATTTTCTCACTAAAAAATATGAAATTTATAAGAAAACTATTCTATAACCCCATTGATATCAAAAAATAGAAGTATTTAAATATTATCAAATTTTATTTCCTTAAAAAATAAACAACGTAGAATTGTTAATGGAATCACAATTATCATCATGAATTTCCTCAAAATATATTGCATTTAAATCCATATTCTGTATCGGAGTCTATTCAAATCATTCCATCATCATTTTTTAAATGATTTCAAAAAATATCCTTAAATATCCAATTAATTTCACAAACTAAATATTTAGTATGTGGAATGCATGATACTTCATGAAAGAATGGATGCACCTAGATCTCTTGGATGATTTGAAATTTATATATTATTTAATTTACATAGGTGGTAGTTTTCATGTATCGATCTCACTTGTCTACAGTATCATTATCATCACAATATATTCATGGTGGATCAAGATATTGAAAACGATCTATTTCTTTTCCATCTATCACATTCTATTTTATTAGATCAAAATTTTATTTTCAATAGATTTATGTTCTTTTGGTCACTCATCTTCATGTGGTCGGTCAATGAAAACTCATGGTACATCTATCACTTTCACATCATTGAGATTCATAGTAACTGTTTCATAGATCCAATTGTTTATTGATTCAATGAAACAATACATGAGTAATCAATTGAAATATAAACAATTGATATCCACACATATATAATCAAAACCCACAACACATACATCCTCTATATATTTTCATGATGTCTCTTATAAAATTCAGTTCACATATTCACTAAAAGTATTTTTTTCAGTTTTTATTTTGTATGAGTTCGAAATAATGAGTTTTCATGCAAGATACTAAATTATCACATAATGAAAAAAGTTTATATAATTCCATATGAAATCAAACATGACACGAAGCATTCAAAGAATTATATATAGTAAATTTCATTTTAGATTAGGTAATCATGGAAGGATTTATTCCTACATGTTGTACGTGAATCGACCATTCATGTGAAGCCTGTATCAACAATACAAACAACATGGTCACTAGACCAACCATGAATTCTCATGTCATCCAACAATAGGGATCATCATGGTAATACACATTCCTACATGCATTAAGTGAACTGACCATACACCTAAAGCCTATACCATCTTCATAGACATCACAGTCAGTAGACCATCCATGCCTTCTCTATGGAATCTGACCACATGGTCCACACAACACCTCTCCTCCCCTACTTATTTACATACATGAATCAAATTAACATGTAACCATATATTTATGTGGGGGATCCAATGACCATTATATTAAAACATCCCATTATTATGATCCTCATCTTCTCCTCTATGTAAATGCAAGACAACATATTAACTCTTACTTGTACGATTTTATCAACACAATTCATTGTATATATAAAAAATATCTTTTCAAAATTCTCACATGGATGATCCTTATTATTTTAGGGATATCAGGGTGATCATAGTTGAGTCAACATAAAGAAATAGAAACTTATCAATCTCTTAATTTACTTATCTCATTTTTCATCATATTGAAAATAAATACAATATATATAAAACAACTCTCTACCCAGTTAAAATAGGTCTTTGCTTTACGTTAAAAATAAATGAGTCTTTGACCCAACCTTTTGAAAAAATAATATATATAAAAAAGGATGTAACATTATACCAGTTTGGATTTTATTGACAATATCCAATAAAGGCCAAGTATATATCTTTTCTTCAACTCCCTTTGTCAATAAAATACACTAGTGTCATTACCCACATTCTTCAAGATGGATAAAGGAAGGTAAAGTGTCATGACATTCCATATTCAAAATAAATAAAGAGGGATAATGGCCCCCCAAGTCTCACATCCTATAGGCGTCGAGGTGGTGACCAACACCAAGAGTGTATAATCTCACAAAAATGGGATGCATTTTGTTTGTCAATGAAAACAAGATCATCAGATAAAATGGTTCATCCTAAAACAACTCCACAAACATAATATATAAAAGAAAATGAAAAACCATCCCACATGCATGTTAAAAAAACCACTAAAAACACAATGAAAATCGAAGTAAATACAAAAAACAAGGCTACGCAGTGATGCAACAACTATTACAATGTTTGATCTAGTAAGGTCTAGCATTGTTTATATAGTCCTCCTAGAAATCTGAAAATAGTCTTATATATACAGGGTGATCATACAAGTATACTCATTAGGAAATTCCAAATTCTCTCATGCACAAGGGTTAGATGCATACTAATTCCCCAATAAGAAAATAGTAGAAACCAGCAGCTCCAAACAAGGTATACTAGCCATACTAACCTCACCAAGGAACACTCACCAAGTAACAAAAGTCAAGTAAATAATATAATAACCACATCGATGATTTGGGTACCCTTAACCACTTCCCACTTGTTAAGTCACTCTTTCCAAATGAAAAACATCATGGCGCTCCCACCTCCTCTGAAAGAACCACATCACAACCCACCTATAGACACATGGGACTCACTTCTAATCCAGTCACCAAGGAAAAAAAAGCACATCAAATCCTGCTTGGACACACCTAGGACTCACTACTAATCTCATCACATGGGAAAACAAACCAGGTTAGATCACGCCCGAAGAAACCTGGGACACAAACCACACCTCATCTTGAGGACACATGGGAAGCACAACACATCTTATCTCAAAGACACATGGGAAAGAACAATGTTCCCGCACACACCTAGGCCTCATAGACCATAACCATACCAAAGAACTTGGGGCTATAACTACTTAGAAGAGGGAGCATGGAAGAATGGGTCACCATCCATCCATCCACCCATTGGGATGTCCGGAAAATACACCATCCCTCATTACTATGGGGTTGTTCAGCACATAGTTCTCAACTGGGGTGGGGTGTGTATAGAAATCACAAGAAAAATACAAGGTATAAATATAGATACCAAAAACTAAGCCCATACTAGGGGTTCATGAACAAATAAACCAACCCACGACACTAGAAACCTTACTGCTACCTCTAAAGAAATTTACTAACAACAGAAAAAGTCACTTTAGATGTTGACAAAAGAAATTCGCTTCACAACAATCCACCAAAAGAAACAGACACCCAATGGATTCAGTTAACCGATTATCATTCTTTGTTAAACTATTAATTAATTCATTCCATCACTACCTGAGAAACTAATAAACATAATCCATAACTGGAAACACATCCCAGGTCATCTCAAAAGGTTAAGAGTCATATAAACTAAGGATTCTTTTCATACCTCTATGTTTAACACCCATCCATGTTATGATGAGGTACTGATCCTGAGACACAGGGTGAAGCTACTCATAGAGAAGCTCTAGGTGAATTACCCAAACTATCCACTACCATCATCATTATTCAAATTCATCCTAATTAATCCTTCCTCTCCACAGAACTAATCCTGAATCATAGTCTCACCCATCAACATATCTCATCACAACCCATCTGGGAAGCCCAATTGTATATCAAAACCACACCCTACACATCCTGTAACAAAAAGGCAGAAGAAACCCAAACCAGCAGCCTCATATCTCAAACACTCCATGTCTAGATTACCACATCCATAGAACTAACTCCTTATGCACAACCAAGCAACCCACACACAACACAAAACCATAGTTACAATAGTACCACCAGATAAACCAGAAAAACATATTCATACTTAGTAGGTCATCCATTATTTAGTTATGATTATCAATTCAGGGGTAATCATAGATGGTTTTATCCAATAGAATCCAATTATCAGCTAGGTATAAGTGGTTTAAAATTTTCATGATAAATCATTCACCCGAAAATAGAAATATTTAATTTCCATAGACCATTTAATGTGAAAACAAGGACCCCCAATGACCATGATTTCTAGTATTCGTACAACCCATATAGATCACAATATATGTCAAAAAAAATAATCTAAGAAGCATGCATCACTTTTCCCAACACTATATATTGATCTTAACTGATTCAACTATCTTAATTAATTTTTTGTTTTTTTATATTTAAAAAGGATACAATAATATACCCACCCTTCATGATACACAAATTAGAGAGATAATAGGATCCATTCCTTCAAGAACTGATGATCAATGATTCCTTATTTCACCAAAATAGGGAGTTCACATGTAGCAGCAACCTTCAAGGAAAACATGAACAAATATCACAGCATTGATGCCCAAATCCAAGAGGAAGAAAGGTCGTAGGTATATCCGGTATCAAGGTTAAAGGGAAGAATACAAGAAAGAAAGTATCTCAGATTTAGAAAGGCCAGATCCTATATCAATGGGGGAAACAACTTTTAAAATCCATTAAAGTTATGTCTTTGATGAAGACCATGTTGTTTGTCCATTTAAAAGCCTAATGATTTTTATGAAATTTAAAGATATTTTTAAGAACATTGAATTGGATTCAAAACCATTTAAATATGAAATTAAATTCATTTTACATCAATTAAAATTTTAAAGGAGTGAAACTACAAAAACTGAGAAGATTCTGAAATTTTGGAAAACTATTGGAAATGACTCACCATTTAGTGAGTCACCATTGCGACCAACCATTTCTGAGTCACCTCTGTGAGATACCATTGGAAGAGCTATAATTTTAGAAAAATCTTGGAATGAGTCACCATGACATCCTTGAACACTTCAAACACTAGATTTTCACAAAGTAATGGATCAGAAAGGTCCATGACATTACATTAGATACCTCTAGAACTATTTTAATCCTCAATACTTTAAGAACAAGACTATAAGAAATAAGGATCTGAAAACTAGATACATATCAAGGATCTCAATACCATAGAAACATAGTTACTGATTAAAAACATCAAATTTCAGTGATAAACCACCTTGTGTTTCCCGAAATCTGGAGTGAAACCTCAACCTCCAAGAACTCCTCCCCCTAAATCTACCAACCCAAAAAACCAAAAAACCATCATGTAATCAAAACGACCATGGTGTCCTAAACATACAAATTATGGAATCTCATTTTCTATGGTAAGATACTATCCAAATTGGGTGCACTAACTCTCCCACATGGGTTGAATCACATCTTCATTAATGCATCTTTATTAGGAACCAAATTCTCCCCTCTTAATATTCCAGTACTTTATCACATGTTACAGAACAAAGAAACAACTCATCTAATAGAAAAAAATGTTCAAACACCACATTACAAAGAAAAAAAGGACAAGTAAAAACTCAAAACATCCCTAGGTACTGGTCACACATCTAAATTTATTGCTGCCAATTAATCTATTCCAGGACACCATGCCTCTACATTACATGAATAAAGGGAATGGTCTGTCTACACAACACATTCTCTCAATGAACTTGGATTTCCACTGGTATTTCCACAAATGTCATGTCATCCTTAACATCAAACTCTCCATATTCAATGAAATGGGAGTCATCGTGTAGATACTGGAGAAGCTAGATGAATTGAAAGATGTCATGGAACCTATAAAACTTTGGTGGTAATGCAAAAAAAGAATGCCACCTTTCCAACTCATCCCAACACCTCAAAGGTTCTGATGAACCTTGGATATAGATTTCTTCCTCTGCCAAACCTCTACTGTCCACGTCGAGGGGAAACCTTCAAGAACATTTGGTCCCCATCCTCAAACTCCAATGGTATCCTCCTGTTATTAGAATACAACATCTTCTAGTTTTGTGATTCCTTTATCCTCTCATGAACAAGTTTTACCTTCTCAGTCATACTATTCAACACATACAGACCATGAACAACTACAACCCCAAGTTCTATCCAACATAAGGGTTAATGATATGTTCTTCCATAAAAATATTCAAACAAAGCCATGAAAATAGAATATTGATAGATATTATTGTATGAAAACTCCCCCAAGTATAAGTTTCACACCCATGATCCACCAATGTCGAAGACACATGCCAGCAATATATCTTTCAGCATCTGGATAGTCTGCTTCATCTAGCCATCTCTCCGAGGGTGGAAAGAAGTGTTGAGGCTTAACTGGGTTCCAAAAGAATGATGCAATCCCCTCCAGACTCACAAGGTAAAGAGTGTTTCTAGATCTGATATGACGGATCTTGGAAGTCCATGAAACTGATCCACCTCATCCACATACCCCTTTACCGAGGAATCCACTGTACCCAACTCCTTGATCTCTAGGAGGTGAGCCAATTTCATTAGTGGATCCACTATTACACAGATATCCTCATACCCTACCTATGACCTGGGTAACTCTATGATGAAATCCATTGATATGTCATCCCACTTCTACTTGAGAACATCTAAGGGCTGTAACAAACCACCAAGAACATGGTGATAACACTTCACCTACTGAAAAACAAATAACTTCTCCACAAGATCCACCGCTACATTCTTCATTCCATGCCACCAAAAATGCATCCTCAATCCATGATACATCTTGGAATCTCTTGCGCGTACCACTAAGTGTGATCTATGAAACTCATAGAGGACTTCCTCATGCATCTCCGATATCAAAAACTATCTTCCATGGAACATCATCCCATTCTGACTATCCTTCAACCATACCTCTAGTGCATCGTTGTGGTCAATGTGATCATACATCACCTCGGACTTTGAGTATCCCCACTGAGACTCCTACACCAACTGTATTATAGAAGACTACACTGTCATATGAAATAAATATCCTCTATGCCCATCCATTATTGTATCTAAGTAAAATGATATGAGATCCTATTTTGCCTTCCAAGTTTTAGCAGATTCCCAAAACAACCTCCTTCTATGACTTCCTTTACAATGAAACAGCTAAAGCATTCCCCTTTCCTGAGGTTCAGGAGATATCAAAATCATAGTCTTGTAGAAACTCTACCCACCTCCACTGTCACAGGTTCAGATATCACTATGAAATGATATAAATAATTCTCTTATGATCCATGAAGACCACAAAGCACTCCCCAATGAGGTAATTATGCCACAACATTTGTACAAAAACAACTTCTTCTAGCCCTAGATCTTGGGTGGAATAGTTACGTTCATGGGGATGTGACTACCTAGACCCATAAGAGATCACTTCCTGGTGTTTCTTCAAAACATATCCCAAACCCAGATAAAAATCATTACAAAACACCTCAATCATCACCCCTTCTTCTAGACACCAGCGAACTGGATCACTAAAAAACTTCCCCTTCATATAGCTAAATGCAACCAGGCACTGCCAGTCCATTCAAAATACTGGTTCTTCCTAGTCAATTTGTCAACAGATATTCAACTCGAGATAAATAAAACATGAAACTCCAATAATAGCATTACAGACCAATAAAACTATGAACTTACATCACATTCTTGGGTTCTACCTAAGAAACAACAACTTCTACCTTTTATGGGACAACTTAAACGCACTTATGTAACACCACATTTCCAAGGAAGTGCACCTCTCGTGTCCAAAAATTACACTTGGAAAAATTTCCCTATAGTTTGTGGTGTCGAAGAACCTTTAGGTTGGTCTTAGTATGACCAACATTATCCTATTCTAACTATGATTTGATCTGATTTTTGTTGAGGAATACGAAGACAAATCGGTCCATGAAATCCTAAAAAACTGGGTTAAAAATCCCCATGAACAAGGTTGGTTTGTTCATAACACCAAATGAAATGACTATGAACTCAAAGTTTCCATATAAATATTTTAAATTATCCTTCAGGATATCGGATTCCTTCACCCCCAAATAGTGATATCAAGACCATAGATGAATCATAGATAAAAAACATTCACTTATCAGTGGGTCAAAAAGATCATCAATTCTTAGTAGAGGGTAAAGGTTCTTGACCGTCACCTGGTTCAACCTCTAGTAGTCAATGCACAACCTCAGAACACCATCCTCCTTCTTCTTATACCAAAATAGGGTACCCCATAGTGATACATTGGACTGGATGAAGCCCTTCTTCATCAGGTCATCAATTTGAATCCTGAGCTTATATAACTGAAAATGTGCCATCTGATAATGAGCCATCGAAATTGGATATCACTCTGCTGAAGGTATATCCTAAAATTGACGTCACATCGAGGGTGTAGGGTCACATAATCCTTGAAAAAACGTCTAGGAACTCCCCAAAATCCCTAGGAGCCTCCACCATCTTAGTATCCACTGATCCCGCTGATATCTCTTCTAACAAGAAAAGAACAGGCTCCACACACTTACAACTCACCTGAAAACTCTACTCTCTAATGAAATCCTCATAAAAGACACCTACATCCGAAAACACAAACATAATCTAGAAGTAGTTGAAAATATAACGCACAAAATAAAACCAATCAATGCTAAGGATGACATCATACGACTACATTTGTAGCAAGAAGAGATCTGCATAGGACTGATGGAGTCCCATTATTAGTCTACATCCCCAACACACATCAAAAAAGTTGTTATGACCTCCGATTAGCGTATTCAGCACCAGTGATATGAAAAGCCTCTATAAATCTAGTACTAGATCATGGGATAGATAAGTTTCAACAAAAGAGTGTGAAGATCCCAAATCAAACAAAGCACAAAAAAGAGTACTAAACAATTTCATTATAACACTAATGATCTCAGGCATTTATGTAACGACTACCTCTATGCCATGAAACTAACCATTACCAACTCCTCTTCCACTCTTATGATGACCTCCTCTTCAACCACACCCAAGTCATGGTCCTAAAGGAACACCATGAGGTCAGAATCTACATGACCAATCTCCCCTCAATGGATCATGATCATGAAACCCCTACTATTGACACAACCTAGCTGGTAACTACTGCTAAGATGGATGTTTAACCTAACCACCTCTACTATGCTGATACCAAAAACACACTAGGAACTAATTCTGAATATGGCCATGAGCTCTAAAAATAAAACACCTCCAAACCATGTTCATGGGAAAGGAATGAGGACTAGAAGTTCGAAATGGAAACTATTGAGGTGTACTCCCCATTGGTTGGAACATAAAAGGCCATGGAGACTGAGGCCTATTGTTGAAAGCATTTCACTTTGAAGAACCCTTCTAACTCCCCTATAATGGTAGACCTCCTTGCTAGTGAATCCACTCAACTACCTCTTCCTTCTTCTGGACCTCCAAGTATGTTAGTAAGATAATGGGAGTAGCCTTGTACTAGAGGAGAGGAAAAATGTCATCCTTTAGGCATCTCGCATGAGACTCCTCAACTGGAAAGAGATACAGAGAAAAATGAAGGGGATACTTGAACATGATCCCCAACTCTCATACATACATACTCCCTTACTGGAGGGAGAGTAACTCCTACCTCTTCTCGGCCTTTATAGTCGATGAATAGAATTATGATTGGAACCTCTTCTCGAAGTCGATCAATAAAATATCACCCTCTTTTCTCTCCCCTAGGTACAATTTCCACCACTGATGCACTGCTCCCCTCTTGTGGCTAACTTCCAATGGATCCCAGTACTCTGTCGGATCTCATATCAAAATAAAAGTGATCACAAGATCCTCGAACTAACTCTCTGTCTCCATGATTGAAACACTACCCTTATAATTTTCCCATAGCCAATTTCGGGAAAGAACGAAACATTTTCTGCAATTGGTCATCCTTCTCATCTAGATAAACCATCCTCCAATCAAATGGATCAGCCTGCTGAGCCTTAACTACCCGACCCACACATGAACGTCGAATAGGCACCATAGATGAAATGGTAAACAAGGAATTCTAAATCACGAGTAGTATGGATTTTTTTATGATTCATTTTAACATATTTAAACGATTATTAATTTCGATTTCCATAAAATGTCCAAATCAGAAGGAACTCAATTCATTATGATGCATGTTCCTTTTTTAGGGTCTCTACCTTGTAAATAGTGTAGCTTCCCTTGGTTATTCGGTAAGATCAGATTCCTTGCATCAGATAATGGGGGGACCCTAAAATCCCATGTCCTAGTTGGTCTTCACTGGACTATTCCATGAACCAATTTCCCCTAACATTGTTTCCCTACCAACCCACGCAATACTCACAATGCATAACTCCAAACTCCATCCTATCTCTCAACCATCTGCCTTTGATACCATTTTTTCACGTCCCACCTTCATCAAGATGAAGAAAGGTAGATAAAGTGTCGCAAAAGTTTATCATCAAGATAGAGAAAGAGAAATAATGACCCCCAATTCCATCCTCCAATAGGCCCTTGGGTGGTGACCAACACCAAGGGTATAAAATCTCTGAAAAATTAAAGGCATTTACCTTAAAAAAACATGACTGGTTTATAAGATAGTTCATCACAAAATAACTCAAAGAACTATATATATAAAATAAAATCAATAACCATCCCACATTCATGTTAAAAATAAAACATTTACAAATAAAATAAACTCAAATATATACCATAAACAATGATAAAAAGAAACTGAACAACTGTTCCAATGTTTGTGCTGGTAAGGTCCATCATGGTCCACGTAGCCCTCCTAGAAACCTAAAAATAGTTTTATACATGTAGGGTGAGAATACATGTATACTTAGTAAGAAAATCCAAAGTCTCTAGTGCACAAGTGGGAGATGCATACTAATTCCCCTGTTAGAAAATAGTACAAACTAATAGCCCCAAAAAAGATATACTAGCCATCCCCAACTCACTAACACACACTCATCAAGTAAAGAAAGTAAAGTAATGTAAAATAACAAGAAAATCGATGATTTTTGTACCCCATATCACTTCCCACTGGTTTAGTCACTCTTGCATAATGGAAAAAATCCCAACACATCCACTACATCTAAAAGAACCATGACATAACCTACCTGCAGAAGCCTTTGCCTCACTGCTAGTCCCATCACCTAGAAAAATGAATTTGATCATATCCTGCCCACACACACCTAGGCCTCACTACTAGTACCATCACCAAGGAAAACAAATAAGGTAACATCACACCCACATAGACCAGGTCCATAAAACACACCTCATACGGAGGACACCTTAGAATCACAACACATCTCATCCTAAAGACATCTATAAAAGAAGAACTCGTCCACACACACCTGGGCCTCACAAATCATAACCTGCTCAAAGAACCTTTGGATATCACTTCCTATAAGATGGAGTAGGGAAGAACAGGTTACCATCCATCCATCCTCTCACCAGGATGATTGGTAAAGACACCCTCCCTTATGATGATGGGGGCGTTTGTCCCATAGTGCACTAATAGGGTGGGGGTGCTTATAGAAATCATAAGAAAAAATATTGGGTATATATATAGGTACCAAACATTCAGCCCATCCATGGGGTTCTCGAATAAACAACCATCCTGAAACACTTCCAACATTGCAACTACCTCTAAAGGTATTTATTAATGCCAAAAATTCACTTTAGATGTTGAAAAATTAAAGCCTCTTCATAAAAAGCCACAAAATCAAACACACCCCCAACCAATTTAGTCAACCAATTCTCATTCATTGTTAAACTATTCAATTATTCATTCCATCACTACCCACACAACTACTAAACAAGATCCATAATAGGTAACACAACCAAGGTCATCTCAGAAGGTGAAGAGCAATATAAATTAAAAAATCTTTGCATCCCTCTCTATTTAACACCCATTCATGCTATGAAGAGGTTCCTATCCCAAGGAATAAGGTGAAGCAACTTATGGAGAAAATCTTGGTGAATTACCCATACCAAACACTCTCATCATCATTATTTAAATTCGTCTCACATAATCCATCCTCTCAACAGATCAACACCTGACTCAAAACCGAACCCATCAGCATATCTAATAACAACCCTACCTGGAAGCCCTACTGTATAGAAACCTTGCATCTTACACACACAAAAACTCAAACGTAGAACAATACAAACTAGAATACCCCCCCACTCAAACATACCATGTCCAAATTACCGCATCCACAGAACCAACACCATGTGCACAACCAATAAACACACACACAACTAAAAAGCGTGCTAAAAAAATTACCACTACCCAAACCAGAAAAAATATTCAGACTTATCAGGTCATCTTTTAGTTAATTATGATTTTAAATTCCAAGGATATCACATAAGGTTTGATATCAGGGCATCCAAATATTATCCAGGTATATGTGGTTATCAATTCTCATGTTAAATTATTCAACTAAGAAAAACTATCATTAATTCCCATAGAACATTCTATGCGCAAACAAATTCCCCAAAAAACGATGATTTTCAATATAAATATAGCCCATACAAATCACAATATCGATCAAAACAATAAAATTAGAAGCATGAATTACTTTTCCCAGCCCTGTATACTGATCTAAATCAAATAAATTATATTTATTAATTTGGTGTTATTCTATCTTAAAAAAGGTGACATTCATGCACCTACCCTACATGATAGACAATTTAGAGAGATAAGGGGATCCCTACCTTGAAAAACATATGATCTGAAATTCCTTATTGCGCCAAAGCAGGGGGTGTGCATGTAGCAAAAACCTCCAAGGAAAACATGAACCAATATCACAGCACGGACACACGAATCCTTGAGTAAGAAAGGTCATGGGGACGTCAAATATCAAAGATAAAGGGAATTATATAAGGAAGAAATTATATTTCATTTAGAAAGTCCATATACTATATCAACATGAGAAACAACTTTTAAAAGCCAATAATGTCAAATCTTTGACCAAGACCTTGCAGTTTGTCCATTTAAAAGCCTCGAGATTTTTATAAAAGTCAAATATATTGTTTATAACTTTTAAATAGATCCAAAACCATTAAAATTTTATATAAAATTCATTTTATGTCAATTAAAACATTAATGTTTTAAAACTAAAAAATGTGACGATTTTGAAATTTTGAAAAACTGTTGGAAATGACTCACCATTGGGTGAGTCACCGGCGGGACCTACTATTCCTGACGCACCACTGCAAGCTACCATTGAAAAGGTTTGAATTTTGGAAACACTTAGAATGAGTCACCATGAATTCCCCAAACACTTCAAACCCTCTATTTTCACAAAGGGGCTAGAATGGTCTGGCCATAACAAATAGGTCTTTCTCCCTATCTTCTTTAATATTATCCCCCTTTAATGATTATATAGAGTTATAAACATTACATCATGACTCCCCCTTTCATAACAAATTCTTACGTGCCAGTGATTTCAATTAATATAATCAACTTTTTTAATTATCCAGGAATCCAAAATATAGAGATATAATTATCCCCCATCATGATATCCTTCATATTTCATTAAAATTAATTACATCAAAAACCTCTTGAACATATTTGAAATTTTTTGCAATGAAACTGACTCATCCCTTTAAGTTAAAAACACATAAATGTAGTTTTTTTAATTATAAAGAGAAAATTCATTTATTGGAAATGAATAATGAAAAAAATCTCTAATCTTATTGATCTAGAGCTCAGTGTTGGAAACGAGAGAATTTTACAACACTATAAATGTTGGTTATAATCAGTAAAAATTGTAACACTAATGAATATATCATGTTATTAAAAACTCGGTGATACCACTTAAATATTAATCTTCCAAAATTCATAAAGAATATTCTTCCTTTAAAATTTTTATAAATAGCTTATTTATGTTTAAGTCCAAGTCTACCTATCTTTGTGAACCTTAATACACCATTCTATGGAATGTTATTTTATGTTGATAATAAGAAATTTATATGTATCTTAATGGTATCCTAAAATTAAACTAATATTAAATTATCAGTTTAAAAAAACAATTATAAAATAATGATTCTTTATTAGGTAGTTTATCCACTCCCCTAGGGGACACCTCCATTAGATAAAGCCTAATACACTTGTGAGGGGATACCAAACATGTCAAAAAACAATTTAGAAGCTTGGAAATTGACTTTTAAACCTAGATAATATAACATAAATCATGATATCGATTTTTTTATAATATTTTAGTATCTAATGATAGCTTCTAGAACTTATATTAATATTTCACTATGCATGCTCCAGTTTTAACAATTAAGTTTTTAAGTTGATAGATTTCCCAACAAGGATCCATAGCCTTGAGACCACATGTTATATGAAAACTCTATATTTATTCATTATTTTAATTTTCAGTAGACACTATATCATATAGTAAATAAAAATTTCTAATGATTCTTACTTAAATGAATAGAAGGTTTAAATTCCCCTTGGATTGAATCTCCCTCTTTATCCTTAATAAATTTATTCATCCCTGAAAATAGAGAATGTGAGGGGTACCATCATGTTCCCAAGGTTTTTTTTCTTTGTGGACCATCACATTTATCTAAGCTAGTGGACAAACTTCTTATCTCATGCTCCCAATTAAATTCATCACATACTTTGATTTAGTCTTATACTTAAGAATGATTCTCATCCCACTGATAGAAGTTTCTTTGGTTGGAGAATTATTGTTACATTTTCAACTATCATACCTCCTTCATGGAAGATAAACACCCCAAATTTTGATTTCTTTCCTTAGTATAAGTGAATCCAACCATACATGCCTTGTTATTATCTTGCATAATTGATTTTATTTAATCTTATTTCTTCTTTTCCCCCCATGATAGTTTCTTTTAATTCCATATAAATTGTTGTATCACCATAACACTTGATGTCTGAAATAAATGTCATTATTATATGGGCTCTTCTTCTTTTAAATCCATGAATCTATTCTTTACTATAACATGTTCATTATCAAAATGTTCTTAAATTTTTTACAATATGTGAAGTAAATCCCCAAAAATCATGTGATTATTTTGTGAAATATGTAACTGTTTTACAAATATTTTCTACTATATCTATCAATTTTACTTAAACCCCATGAATTACATTTATATATCCCCAATTATAAAATTCTATATTCTTTCACTAAGTGACCTTATTATCAAAAATAATGAAATCATATTCTAAAGGTATTTATTTTTAAAGATGCTATTAATAGTCTATATTTGTAACCCATGACACCCCTATTATAGTGATAACAATGAAGGAAATATAAACCATAGATCCTTTCTTATAGAAATGAAAACATAAATCTTCTATTCCACTCACAGTCTGAAATCAAACAAATGGATTCTCCAATAAAGCTCTCTATATAGTAAGGTATTCTATAATAATAGAAAACATTATCAAACCCCTAACATTGAATTCACTTATTTAATTTAAACTCTTATATTTGTTTTTAAATTGTCTTCTATGAATTTGATTTGTAAACTTATCTTTTCTTCTTTCTATTATTCATTGGATATTTATTCACTTCACTTAAATCTAGATTTCTCTTAGTATTAGAACCTTGATATTATGGTTCCTAGGTAATTTTTGATAAATCAAAAAACCACATTGGATCTATTTATATTGTGAAGCTAATTCTTAAACACTTATTTATTTAATCCCCAATTATGAGAACTTCATGATGAGACAATCAGTTTTTTCAAAAGTAGATTTTAATTTTCCTTCACTTACACTTCTGAGAATTTTAATTTTTTTATTTTCATTTTTAATTGAATAAAAATTAATCTCAATTTATTTAATTCCCCTTAATTTTACCTCTACTTGTATATTTCTTACTTTTATTCTAGATTTAAATGATCTATATACTGATAGTAATTTTTATTATGGATTATTACATGTATATCTTATTTTAATTTCCTTTAAATCATAGTTTTTCAAGAAGACATATTTGTTAAACTTCTTTATCAATTAGATCCTCTTATGGTCCTAAAATAGATTCATCAGGATCCTTCATCAGTTTCTCTAGTGACTCAACCTTTTCATAAATTTCTACATCATTTCTTCTCATAGATACCAATTCTTTAAAGATCTCCTTCACATTTATAAAAATTATATTTATTTCTTCAAAATCCATTAAGAGAGAATTTTTTCTCTCTCTTTAAAATTTTATGAATTATAATTAATATTTTCAGAAGTGAATTTAATTTAAATGGTCTCACAAACAACCACTTGATTTACCACTTGATGTTGTTACTTTATCTTCAAAATATTCAGATGATATGAGATCTACATCTACCTGAGAGTTAGAATAAGATATACATAATGAGTCTCCTTTGATTTCCTAGGGAGAACATTATTTATTATATAAATTCTTCTTGGTCATCTACTTTTGGATTTAATATATGATTCACTCTTCCTTTGGGATTTTCACTTATAGATCATCAACTTATTGACACTTATCAAAGATATAGTTTCACGTTTTTTCTCAATTATTTTTTCAACATAAATATGTTTTAATTCTTACACATATATTTTAATATATTTTTTTATGATATTATTTTTAAAATTTTATTCATTTTTGGATTCCCATATAAAATTCTTATCATGATCATCAATTTCAATTATTTTTTGATCAGACTCATATACTCTTCCATGCCTATAACACCTCGATATTTTACGATAAGTATTATTTTTAATTTATTTGATGTCATGTGTTTTATGATACACCAAGATTATCTTGTGCTATACGCAATAATGTATTATCTTGCAGTATACGCAACACTATTCTTAAATTGTGTTACACACAATTTCAAGTTCGTTTGATAATAGTCATTCTACACAACATTGAGTGTATATATATATATATATATTCAATGTATAAATGAAAAACGGTTGAATTCTGTTATAACGAAACAAAAAAGGAGTCTTTTACAACATGCAACACTAACTTGTCTTGCATTACATGCAATCGCGACCTTCCACAATAGCATGTGTAGTCCGTAATACCAGGTTTCACTAAACAACGATATATTATTATAATATTATAAACTAGAAGTTATGAATATTATTAACTGAATTTTGAATTTCATAACATTATAATTCATCTTACACATTTTCTAGAATGAGGTATGAAAACAAAATTAGTGTTTTTGGATAAAAGATGCATTTTTCCAAAAATACAGTTTTACCGCCTTTTGATGGCGCACCCACTTTAAATGTAGTTTTTAACATGTTTATAAGTTCAATTTGACAAAATAAAATTCTTCCTTGGAATCAGGATATAAAAATTTATTTTGGATAAATATTTCATATTATTATATAACTTTCATATTTTGATGAATAGTAAAAACACGCTATATTTTAATTAAAAAAAACTTTTTTCATCGCAATAACTTATATGGTTTTATTATCTTTGTTTTAAAGTGCAATTAGAATTTATTTTTACCATTTAATCCATTTTTGGTCATTGATATTAATTTCACTTTGAATTTGGACATAAACAAGTGTCGATCTTTGATAGTTATTGTTTCTTAAAAGCACGCTATTTGTTTCGATAACGGGAATTATATTTAAAATTAATTAATTCCACTTATATGTTTTGAATTTGGAAAAAATAGACATCATTTTTGAATTCGGAATATCAAAAATATCTTAGGCTGAATTTTTGGTATTTTTTTGAAAAACTTCAATTTTTGATGAATAGTGAAAACACTGAGTTTTTGGTTAAAACCGACTTTTTATTTAAATAATCATTTATTTGATTTAAATTTATTTTAGGTCAAAATAGATAAATAATACTTATATAAGTTCAATGAAATTAATTGGAATCATTTTATAATAATTTTATATTTATAATAATTGTATTGAACTCTTCACCGTCTTTTACCCACCTCCTAGGAGCTTTTGCAATAATTCATAAAACGTAATTTTACCGCTTCTGTGAGTTTAATTTATAAAATCCAAGTGACACAGTTAATATGAAGGATTAAAATGTGGTTCAATTAGATAAAAATAATTTTTGGTGACTAGTAACTTTTTACTTTTATTTACCACGGTTAAAAATAAATAGGGTAATTCAAGGTTAAAAGAATATTATAATAATTCAAAATTATCTTAACACTTCTCCAAAACTTATTGGATGAGTAATGGCCGACCATGGGCATCCTTGGGTCGATTTGGGGACTCCATGGAGCCACTTAAGAAAGGCAATGACACATTAGATTAATTAATTTAATGTAAATACAAAATTGGCATTAACAACAATCTTTTAGTAATTAATTTATATAAGGGGATATATAAATTATCATTTAGACTATAAATATTCATTGGAAATATAAAAATATATCCTACATTTTGGTTTTTTTTTTAATTTTTAGACATCAAATAAATTAAATTATTTATGACACAATAATGATGTAGTATTTACCGCATTAATAAATGATTTAAATAAATAAGATTATAATGATTAAAATATTATCCAAAACCTATCCAATTCCTATTTGATGATTTTATTTAGAATATGAGTCATCTTATCTTAGACATTAATGTGTTTTGGACCTCTTGAAACTGAAGATAAGTTTATAATAAAATAATTTTTTCACACTTTCCTAAAGAGCCCCTCCCCTCCCTTATAAAAGGAGACCATTTCTATCTAATTACTCACATCTCTCAAGACATTTAGCTCATCCAAACTCTGCCCAATTAAGCTCCATACATCCCTCTCCTCCCTCTAGAATCCTTAAATTAGTCAGAAGGCACTTCAATAAGTCCTTTTGGTTCAAGCAAAAGGAAGTTATGCAAATTAAAGGAAATTAAAGAACGATCGAGTCAAGTCGGACACGAGGTAAGGGAATATCTTAACCCAATTTCCGTTCTTTGGGTTGATCTTATCTTTCTTGTTTATGTCGTTCTTTGATTATGTGAGAAATTAATTTTTATATCTTATCATGTATTTATACTTTCTTTATGTGACCTTACAGTGAATACACATAAGTGATCTATTTTATTTTTAAAAATACCTTTGTAAGGGATAACTTTTCCAATCTCATTTTTAGCCGAGATAGTTTATTCGTATGTATTTACTGGGGTTATTGTTATCATCCATGTACATGTTTTCTAGAAATTTTTTCATGTATGTTTAAAGTCCTATTTACCCATATTTGACTTTTACTACATGCTGTGTGAGGAATCTTTATTTTAAGAGGTACTTTTTGACTTTTTCGGCAAATGTACGAGAAGAATGTTTTTTTAACTTATACGGAATGAAAGGATTTTCACGTTTTTATAATGCATTATTTTCATGAAGCTTACTCTACAATATTTCATAAGTATTTTCAACAAAATCCTTTTCTTTTAAAATTGCAAGGAATTTTGTGAAAATAAAATGTTTTTGAAGAAGAAAGGATATTTTCCTCAAGAATTCATTTCAAGTGTTTTGTCAAAACTATTTTCCATCTAAGATGACATTATTTATTATAATTATGTTTCAAGTATAAAGTCTCTATTATTTACATGGTTTCACTTTTCTTATAATGAAATGTCCATTTGTTTTATATGGATTATGTGATTATGTTTATGAAACCCATTTTATTCTTTGGGTTATGATGAATGATTTAAGTTTATTTTGTGGCACAAGTAAGAATGATTTCATTATGAGATGGGTGGGACCTATATCTCCCTCCAATGCATTGGGTAAATATTTATATCTCATGAGGTAGACATAGCTGGAATGGAAAGTAAATCTGGTTTAGTAATACAGGGATGGAACGACAAGAAAACCTGGTTCAGTAAGGGACTTTGTCCATTAAGATAGTATTGGCAGCAATGCCTTGGCTACTATGGAAATCATATCATGTGCTTAATGTTTTTACACAATTACATGTTTTATTCCCATGATATTTTATCATGATTAATGTTTCTTTATGATCTATCCCTTATGTACTGCCATGTTTTATGTCATTGCTCAAGATTTTGATGTTTAAACATTATGTTCATGTTTTTAAGTTCAAATGTATATGATTTGTTTTATTTTATCCATGCTTACCCTTAATGAGCATTTGAGCTCGCCCTTTATATGTTTTCTTTTCCCCAGGATATAAATAATGGTTTTAGGTAAGAAAAAAAAATGGGAAGATCTTTATGGGATATGTTAAAGATCTTTCACCACGATTAGAAGATTATTTTTCTGATTTTCCAAAGACACTAAACTATTACGGACCTTGAGTGTTTGTTTTTGTTATGTATTAAGTATTCCGCAAAAGTAATGTAATGTCCATGTACGTCAAGCTTCGGGCCTCTACAGTTGGTATCAGAGGAAAGGTTTATTCAACCTTTAGAAACTAGGATGCGGGAACTTTAGTGAGATCCCTAGAGATATTTCTAAGGTATGTCTAGGGATGTCCCTAAGGTTAAGTATAAGTATAGTTTATGGTCCTAGAATTATGGTAATGATATTATAATTAAACCTAAGATGTTAGATATTGAAGTTACTCCCCCTTTATTTGGTTATTGTACCTATCATGATTTTTACCTCTCGCACTATTCTTTTTGGGTTTTAGAAAATGGCTGGAAACAAGAAGATTCACTATAATGAAGAATATGATGGACAATGGAATGATATTCTTCGTAATCAAGAAAATGAAATGGGATTTTGAAGGCGAAAAATCGTTATTATTCCCAATCATAAATCTCATAATATGATCAATAATCTCATATTTGATAAGTTTCCTGACTCAGCTAATAAGAGAAAGATGGAGTTTCATGGTGATCATAGAGGAAAGAAAGTTCAATTTCCATCATGCAATTTAGGTGGGAAGAGGCATCAAGGAGAGTGTTTCAAAGGAACTGGAAGATGCTTTGGGTGTGGAAAAGAAGGACACAAAGCTAGTAATTGTAAAGGAAAAGGTTCAGTTAACACCATGGACAAGGATAATGGTATTGCTAAGACATCAACAACGGTTAAGTGTTTTAAATGTGGAATGTACGAGAATTATTAAAACCAATTCCCTAAGGGAAAATCTCATAAAGAGAATCAGCATGGTCATATGGGTAGTATTAATGTGGATGATGATGAAGAGAATACAAATGATATATGAGATGGAAGAAATGATGAATCTCAGTCAGTGGTTTAAGAAGGTAGTGTAATGATTGTATGTTTATCAAGAATAATGTATGGTACTATGGAATAAAGAAAAATCTAAGGATTGTTACACTGATGCCCTTTCTTGAGTTTTGAAAGTATATGATGAATGGTACTGGTAACCATGAAAGGTTATTCAGATATAGATGATATGCGTGTAAATAAGGGATATAGAGAAAATGAAATGTTTGAAAGTATTCATGAGATCATGACTAATATAAGGACAATGTGATATTATGGTTTGAGCATATAAAATTTTTGGGATTTTGGTATGTGGAAAGAGTTAACTTTTGACAGCATTCATGTTTTCACTAAGGTTCAATGAGTATTCATTTTTCAAGAGAATACATGATTAAGGTATTCACATGTTTGGAATGTGACCAACAAGATATATTTTATATGGAAGATAAATGATGGTATTCACATGCTCGGTAGATGACATTTCTAGTAATTATTTTCTTTATACTATGAGCCTGCACAGAAGTATTTTTAGATAAACCTAAAGATTGGAATGGATTATGTTTTACATAAGTTAGTATTTTTTATGTCTATAACTATTTTCGATATTATTGATGGAATTTCATAATGATGTAACTTTAGAAATAGGACAACATGCATGACTGGTGAAAACCCGTCACGTCGAACAACGCTGTGGGAATCCAACCCACAACCGAAGTGTGACATGACTTTATTTACTACCACTGGACTACAAGAAGTCCCTGGTTAGTAGGAACTAGTTTTATTATATTAATAGTTATAATATATGAAGTATAAGTCCATTTTAGGAATCATATACGATTAACCTCACCATAGATACACTTATGTATATTTGATAACTTTTGCTAACCTTTTGTTTGAGACAGATGGAATGACCTATCATTCTATCGCATGATCTTCTAACACTTCACAGAAGACAAATTCAACTTCATTTATTTAAGATATGAAATGGAAATTGTTAAATACATGAACAACAATGAGATTTTACCAAAATCAAGTAAGAATTTCTTTTAATTCAAAAATTCGTCAACATTAGGGAAATTATCTTGAAAGCCACAAATGTTTTCCTAGTACTTTTATATCTGATGAATAAGATGGTACCTTAGATCATCACAAATCTATGGCTTTTTTATTGTTATCTTTTTAATAGCCATGTCCTCTACCACTCTCCATCAGAACTTGATGGTTAGATTTTTCTTCCATATCCATATTTTCACCTATGTTCTTCTATGTGGAAACCCAGTTATTAGTTAATTTGGTTAACTGTTAAATTTCATTATTTAGTTTTTAATGTTACGTTTTGGTATTCCTTTTTACGATGTGGGCTTCTATTAAAGAATCTTTCAAGTAGTAAACCATTTATAACCCCGACGAATTTCGAGGGTGAAATTCATTTTAAGGGGGGTAGAATGTAACACCCTGAGGCTTTATGATAAGTATTCTTTTTAATTTATTTGATGTCATGGTTTTTATGCTACAAAAATATTATCTTGTGCTATATGTAACACCGTATTAGTTTGTAGTATACACAACACTATTCTTAGATCATGTTATCCACAATTTCAAGTTCGTTCGATAATAGTCATTCTACGCAACATTGAGTGTATATATATATATATATTCAATGTATAAATGAAAAATGGTTGGATTATGTTATAATGAAACAAAAAAGGAGTCTTTCACAACACGCAACCCTAACTTGTCTTGCATTACACGCAATCGAGACCTTCCACAATAGCGTGTGTAGTACACAATACCAGGTTTCACTAAACAACGATATATTATTATAATATTATAAACTAGCCGTTATGAATAGAATTAACTAAATTTTTAATTTTATATAATTATAATTCATCTTACACATTTTCTATAATGAGCTATGAAAACAAAATCAGTTTTTTTGGATAAAAGAAGTATTTCACAAAAAATGCAGTTTTACGGCCTTTTGATGGCGCACCCACTTTAAATCTAGTTTTTGACATGTTTATAAGTTCAATTTGAAAAAATAAAATTATTCCTTGGAATCAGGATATAAAAATTTAATTTTGATAAATATTTCATATTATTCTGATAACTTTCATATTTTGATGAATAGTAAAACACGCTATATTTTAATTAAAAACAACTTTTTTCATTGAAATTTTTTTTATGGTTATATTATCTTGATTTTAAAGTGTAATTAGAATTTATTTTTACCATTTAATCCATTTTTGGTCATTGCAATTAATTTCACGTGGAATTTGGACATAAACAAGTGTCGATCTTTTGATAGTTATTGTTTCTTAAAAACATGCTATTTGTTTTGATAACGGGAATTCCTTTTAAAATTAATTAATTCCAATTATATGTTTTGAATTCGGAAAAATAGAAATTATTTTTTAATTTGGAATATCAAATATAGCTTAGTCTAAATTTTTAGTATTTTTCTGAAAAACTTCAATTTTTGATGAATAGTGAAAACACTGAGTTTTTGGTTAAAACCGACTTTTTATTTAAATAATCATTTATTTGATTTAAATTTATTTTAGGTAAAAATATATAAATAATACTTATATAAGTTCAATTAAATTCATTGGAATCATTTTATAATAATTTTAGATTTATAAAAATTGTATTGAACTTTTCACCGTCTTTTACCCACCTCCTAGGAGCTTTTGCAATTGTTAATATAACATAATTTTACCGCTTCTGTGAGTTGAATTTCGAATATCCAAAAGACACGGTTAATATCATGGAGTAAAATTTGGTTCAATTAGATAAAAATAATTTTTGGTGAATAGTAACTTTTTACTTTTATTTACCACGGTTAAAAGTAAATATGGTAACTCAAGGTTGAAAGAATATTATAATAACTCAAACTTACCTTAACAATTATCCAACCATATTGGATTAGTAATGGCCGACCACGGGAATCCTTGGGTCTATTTTGGGACCCCATGAAGCCACTTATGAAAGACAATGACACATTAGATTAATTAATTTAATGTAAAGACAAAATTGGCATAAATAAAAATCATTTAGTAATTAATTTTTATAAGGGGATATATAAATTATCCATTCGACTATAAATATTAATTGAAAAGATAATAATATTTCCTAAATTTTTGTATTTTTTTTTATAATTTTTAGAAATAAAATAAATTAAATTATTTATGACACAATAATGATGTAGTATTTACCTCATTAATAAATAATTTAAATAAATAAGATTATAATGATTAAAATATTATAAAAAACCTATCCAATTCTTATTGGATGATTTTATTTCGAATATCAGTCATATTATATTCGAGATTAATGTGTTTTATACCTCTTGAAACCGAATATTAGTTTATAATAAAATAATTTTTTCACACTTTCCTAAAGAGCCCCTCCTCTCCCTTATAAAAGGAGACCATTTCTATCCAATTACTCACACATCTCAAGCCATTTGGCTCATCCAAACTCTACCCAATTAAGCTCCATAAATCCCTCTCCTCCCTATAAAAGCCTTAACTTAGGCAGAAGTAACTCCAAGAAGTCTTTTTGGTTCAAACCATAGGAAGTTACCCAAATTAAAGGAAATTAAAGAACGATCAAGTCAAGTTGGACACGAGGTAAGGGAACATCTTAACCCAATTTCTGTTATTTGGGTTGATCTTCTCTTTATTGTTTATGTCGTTCTTTGATTATGTGAGAAGTGGATTTTTATATCTTATCATGTATTTATACTTTCTTTATGTGACTTTATAGTGAATACAGATAAGTAATCTATTTTATTTTCAAAAAGATCTTTGTAAGGGATAAATTTTCCAATCTCATTTTTATGTGACATTGTTTATTCATAAGTATTTACTGGGGTTATTATTATCATCCATGTCCATGTTTTCTAGAAATTTTTCCATGTATGTTTAATGTCCTATTTACCCATTTTTGACTTTTACTACATGGTGTGTAATGAATCTTTATTTTACGAGGTACTTTTTGACTTTTTTGGAAAAAGTACGAGAAGAATGTTTTTTAACTTATACGGCATGAAAGGATTTTTACAGTTTCATAATGAATTATTTTTATGAAGCTTACTCTACAATATTTCATAAGTATTTTCAAAAAAATCATTTTCTTTTAAAATTGCATGGCATTTTGTGAAAAGAAAATGTTTTTTAAGAAGAAAGGATATTTTCCACATGAATTCATTTCAAGTGTTTTGTCAAAAATATTTTCCATCTAAGATGGCATTATTTAGTTTAATTATGTTTCAAGTATAATGTCTCTATTATTTACATTGTTTCATTTTTCATATTATGAAATATTCATTTGTTTTATATGGATTATGTGATGATGGGATGATGTTTATGAAACCCATTTTATTCATTGGGTTATGATGAATGTTTTAAGTTTATTTTGTGGCACATGTAAGAATGATTTTATTATGAGATGGGTGGGACCTATATCTCCCTCTAATGCATTGGGTAATAATTTATATCCCATTATATAGACATGGATGGAATGGAAAGTAAATCTAGTTCAGTAATACAGGGCTGGAACGACAAGTAAACCCGGTTCAGTAAGGGACTTTGTCCACTAAGATGGTCTTGGCAGCAATGCCTTGGCTACTATGCAAATCATATCATGTACATAATGTTTTTCCACAATTACATGTTTTATTCCCATGATATTTTATCACTATTAATGTTTCATTATGATCTATGCCTTATGTACTGCCATGTTTTATGTCATTGCTCAAGATTTTGATGTTTAAACATTATGTTCATGTTTTTAAGTTCAAATGTATATGATTTGTTTTATTTTATCCATTCTTACCCTTACTGAGCATTTGAGCTCACCCTTTATATGTTTTCTTTTCCCCAGGATATAAAGAATGGTTTTAGGTAAGAAAACAAGAGGGGAAGATCTTTATGGGAGATGTTGAAGATCTTCCACCACGATTAGAAGATTATTTTTCCATGTTTCCAAAGATACTAAACTATTATGGTCCTTGAGTTTTTGTTTTTGTTATGTATTAAGTATTCCTCAAAAGTAATGTAATGTCCATGTACGTCAAGCTTCGGGCCTCTACAATGCCGACTTTGCAATAAAATACCATAAAAAAATGTGAAAAGGAATACCAAAATATTATTTAATATATTTATTAATGTCTCCCATATTGAGAATTGATTCCAATCAAATATAGGATCTATTTGGGTGATTCTAGTTTATACATTTATTTTTATCCTCATTTATGCTTTCTTTATATGATCATGTTCCCAATTTAATAGGTACCACCATTAAACCTATTTTTCTTTATCTCTTACAATCAAATAACACACCATGAATATATCTATAAATACAATATTTAAAGGGAAGAGGTTTTACTTGGTTTACCGAAATGGGATAGTATAAGGAACACACACCAACAATTTATTGTTGTTCTATATTCTGTAATATTCAATATTAAGGATATTACAATGGCTGTAGTGATGGATCATTACTGATATTAGGTGTAATTACCCTTCACTAATCTCATGCACCGATTGAGTGAGGAATGATCAGTCTACATACATGAGGGTATACTCTTGATCTTCTTGGATTCCCTCTATCTTCTTCATCCATCGAGTATATAAATTATATCTCACAAAAAACTCTCCATATATGTTCACTGTAAGTCCTATATATATTAATTTTATTCCTTTTTACAAAATATAATTGATATGTTGATAGATTAAAGTCCCTTATTCTATGTTTTATTCTTTTTCTTTGAGCTGGAATGTCCATACTAAACAAATCTTTCGAAAAACAAGATATGTCAAGAACTACCTTTCTTCTTCTTATTTTTAGATGTCTGGTTTAATATTTTATCCATTCTCATCTGTTCTATAACAAATATGTCAATGTGTGAGAAAAAATTATCACTATTTGATCTTCTATATCCTTATTCTTTTATGGATCCTTGTAAAAGTCATATTTAGAATTCAATATATTCAAATATATAAAACTCTTTATTCATTATAGATTAATATGGTCTTTCAAACGTGTCTACAATAACTCTTCATATATACCATATCTCGTAAATATTTTCTCACTAGAAAACAATAAATCTCCAAGAAACCCATAGGATAACTTCCTCAATATAAAAATAAGGAAATATTTCAATATTCTCAAATATTAATTCCCCAATAAACTAGTATTATAAAATCCTTAATGAATGATCAATGATCTCTATGAAATCCCTCATAATATGTGGCCAGTAAAATCAATATATATATATATATATATATGATAATATTGAAAATGTCATATCATTAACATTTTAAATAAAGTAAAAACATATCATTAATTTTCCCAAGTATCACACATCTTCAAGATTCATCACGTGGCATACATGATACTTTCTGCAACAGTGGATGTGGCTAGAGCTATTATATGTTTTGGCTTTCATATATTATTCAATTTATATGAATTATAGTTTGAATGTATCTATTTTACATGTCCATAGTAAAATCATCATTATAAGATATTCATGGTAGATCGAGATACCATTAATGAGATCATGGTAGGTCTATCTTGCTCATGCGATTGTGGAAGATATGCATTTATTTATGTGGTAGATTTATGTTCTTATTTTAATTCATTTTAATTCCATTTCTTAGTAGAATCTCGTGGTACGTTCTTCAATTATGCATCACTAAAATTTAAAATACAATTTTCATAGCTCCAATAGGTATAACATTCCATGAAAACATGCCTAAGAAATCAACCAAAATAAACTTTATTTTACTCCACATCTGTACACTCAGAACCCACAACACTTGTAGCCTTCATATAGTGTTGTGATGTTTCCTACATAATTTCTTTCACATATTAAAAACATGTGTTTTTGTAGAAATTATTTTATAAGAGTTAAAAATAAAAATTTCATCATATTTATACTGAAGTCTCTAATAAAGACTATAGTGAACATTATTATATAAAAACTAAAACATTACATGAAGAATTTGAAGAATTATATATTGTATATTAATTTATAAACAAATTAATCATGGTAGGACACATTCTTACATGTGATAGGTGAAACAATCATACACCTGAAGCCTATATCAACCACACAGACAACATGATCATAAGACTAACCATTCCTTCGCAATAGTATTTGATTATTGGGCTCATCATGGTAGGATCCATTCATAGATGTGGTAAGTGAATTGGTCATACATCCTAACCTTATATTGGACACATAGGCAACACGGTCAATAAACCAATCATTCCTTCTCCATATCATCTAACTATAGGTCTCACACAACACCTCATATCCCTTATTTATCCACATACACAATCTGAATTCACTTACAACCATACCTTTATGTGAGGTTTCAATGATCCGTACATAAAAATATCTCAAGATCATGATACTAATCCACCTTTCTATATAATATAAGCTTGTATATTAAATTATTTGTGTATAATTCCATCAATATAATTACATGTACCCTAAAAAAATTCATTCAATGATTCTAACATCTATGATCCTCATTTTTAAAGAGATCTCATGGTGATCATAGTTGAGTCAACATGAATAATTATATGCATGATGAACTAAACCTTTCTTCAAATCATTTTCATCATATTATCAATAAATCCAACATATATAAAACCATGGGTGAAACAAGTGGGAAGACTATACTTATATATCAATATGAAACAACAACAACAAAAATAATGTAATAAAATACAATTAGGTAAATAAAGAAGTAAAAATACTTCATGTAATGTTCTAGATAAACAATCACAAACTTGTGTTATATCCAAATGAACTTTGTACATGTTAAAAATTTATAAACAATAGAACAACTCCATAAAATTTCCAAAACAAATGATTAACCAATAAGTCTCCCCAAAATGAACCCAAACTCCCATGCTCTGGCCTACCATCCCAAATAAGGCATCATTCGTAGGACGCTTTCCCTTGTCCTTTTATGAAGACTGGAAGTATGTCAGGGACTCATATGATGGACCGAGAAGGGTGTGAGTGAAACTCATTAGGCCACCACCAATGGTGTCTATAAATATTTCTAGTCTGAATTTTTCCATGATGTTGTGAAAAATAGATATAACTATGTATAACTGGTGAAGAAAACAAATAATTAAGCATAATTGAAACTCAGGTTCTCGGATGACACTTGAGAATAACTATACCTACTTAGGCATGTTCTAGATGTCTTTAAATAATGGTTTCCAATAAATGGAAATATACTCATCTATGTGATTAGATTCCTCCCAGAAAAATATACTCTCATAGAAATAAATGAAAAAACTTAAGAAAATATACAATCTCAAAAAAATAAATCCACACCACCAGAAATATACCCATCCTTGAATGAATGTTTAACCAAGTTGAAGTGACATATTTTAAACAATGGATGAAAATATCCAAGAGAAACATAAAATTATATAACCTTGGCCTAATGACAAGAATATTAAATTATTCAAAATCTCATCATTCCCTTATAGTTTCATCGGAATCATTTTTCATTTAATCCAATACACAATTCATCACCTATATTATATCACCCTTTTCCATTTAAAAAAACACCTCTCTATTTTATAAAAAAATAGTTTACATTTACAATAAAGTTAAGGAATTTGGATTTCATCAAATATAATTACACATTTCATTCAAAAAACATGTTCCAAGGAATCCTCATAGGATACATTATAATTAGGAATCATAGAAAATTGAATGGTTCATCAGTTATTATAATACCAATGATTTAAATTATTAAATTTAATTTTAGCTCAAATTCATGGTGATTCATCAAGATTGCACAATGCATGTTCTAATAAATGAACTAAGAAATGAAATAAAATTTACAGACAACCAACCTCAAGAATAAAAAAACTTGATCATCAAGAATCACTGCCTAAATCAAAATCAACCAACCAAGATCCATAAATAAAATTTCATCAACATCGTATTGGTGTTTATGAGAAGGGGAATGATAAATAGAGGATAAATGATATATCAATGGAATTAATATTATTAGACTTATGGAGAGGAATCAATAATAATAATGTAAATTTTTATCTACTAATAAATGAAGGAGAGGAACCCTTAGAAGAAAAAATACATTATAAAACATGATAGAGGTAGAGAGATGAATATAAGGGGTTTCCCAAGAAAGACCTTATTTTAAAATAACTGAAACACTTCTTAGTAGCATTTAATAATGTGAAAAACACTTTCCCAATGTGAATGATTGTTCCATACCTCCCCCATAGGTGGGGAATTTTTTTTATAGTGGCATACTTTATTTCATGCAATTAATTTCCAACTTCATACCCCAAATGGTTTTAAGAAAATATCATTCCTACCTTACTCACAAATGAAATATCTTGACACAATTAATATTAAGAAAAAGACAACAATACACATGTCTAGGAAATAATATAGACCATAGAATGCTGTGAAATTTTCATGGGGTGTTACAAACTCACCCTCTAAGGTCTTCTCAACCCTGAGAAGTGTTTGTAGGGGTCATTACTGAAAAATTTGATCTCTATACCAAAACATATGACTTCTGATCTCAAAGAAGACTATTTAATACATCTATAAAACTAAAACACTCAATCGAGAAGCCACACCATAATTTTCTACATGATTCACCCATAGAATCATGTCAAGAACCATTTTTAACCTTTTAAATCAGGTTTTGACAACCTTCCAAATAAAATTTTGATCCTCAAAACCTTCACACTAAATAAAATACACAGACCTTAAAAATTTTAATGGTTTTATATATTAGATGATGTATAGAGGTTTTAAAACCTCCCTACGAATTAATATTTCTTCCTCACATTTTATTCCAAAATTTCATTGGGTTCATTCACATAAATCACTGGCCACTCAACCTTCATGTATGATTCTCGATATCACGAATCCTATGGGTTATGGTTGTACTACCACTACACCCACACTAAAAGAACTATCTTAACACTAATTTACTATTCACTATGATAATCAATTTAAAATTTAAACACCTAAATATAAATCTATTCCCAAGATCAAATTATTACTCACAAATCCACATATAGGTTCTTTCTCATACCCAGAAGTTATGATACCAACTTACCTCGCTAATTGTGCTACTACAATATCACAAAACTATATCCACCTCTAGTTTGGGTTTGTCAACATGTTACTCCCAAAGTTCATTTAAAACTACTAAAAATGATAATTAAGAACTCAAAATATCCATAGTGTTCCCAACATAATAATTTCTTATTGTTGATCAATGATCATGATAATTACCAATATAAACCACCAACTTAACATTGGCATTCTCTAGACCACTCATATTACCAACATTGGTTCTCAAATAGATCTCAACTTGGGACTATATTAACGCAGTGGTTCCCCAAGAAACCACTTCCCAAAGGTGCCCCTCTCCTCCCTTATAAAAGGGAACCTCCTCCCTCTCTTCCTCACCCCAATTGGAGCCTTCATGATCGGCCAAACCCTGCTCATTTCACTTACCAACTTCCTTAGAAACCTACTAGAGGTACTGGTCTTATCAAAAGACTAAATCTAATGCCTTAAGAGAATGTTTAAAGGAGGCACTTCGAGAAAGAGGTAATACCTTCTACCGTTTTATTCAAGTTCCATTCTTCTTCTAGTCCCTATTCTTTAGTTGTTTCATTATGAGGTAATAACATAATTACCACTCATATACTGATATGTTATTATAAATATGAAACAACCCTATTTCACCTCTTATCCATCCTACGGAAAACGAAATCACCGTGCGTGCGTACGTACAGAATACCGTCTCCACGCCGTGGTGTAATCTATTTTCCACCACCACCATATTTGGATGGGTATAAGGGTGAAAGTAATGAATATATATGATTATTTTAATGTGGTATTGATTCTGAAATAGTATACATACACTCCAATACAATTCCACGATCATGGAAACGATATCATCGATCGTGCGTACGTACGGAATACCGTCTCCACGATGTGATGTGATTCGTTCAACATGATCTTCATTGCATAATGATTATATAAATGAATTGAATGAATGAATATGATATATATTACACTAATACCATTCTGGAAATGAGGTATCTATAACCTAAAGAGAATAATAAGAATTTATTCGACAAACACGCATAAGAACAAAAAGTAATAAACACACGAATAACAAGTAGTAATGAAATATTACTAATAAGAAGCTAAGGATATGACCATATATGATATCATAAAAATATGTATGATTATTTAATAAGTCAATAACATTATTTAAATAATTATACAGGAGGTTCAGACACTTACGAAGCAAATCAGGCCTAAGGTAAGGGAAAATCTCGCAATCTCAATTTTTATCCGAGATTGTTTATACTTCAGAATTTACTGGGGTGTATATTATCATCTGCATCTGTGTTTCTTCAATATGTAATATTTTTATATCCACCTAAAATTGTTTAAATCCAATTTTACCCTTCGGTGAGTTTTTAGTAAAAGATATGAAAGGAATTTTTTGTTGTTTTTCATACGAGGTACTTTTTGACTTTTCCAACAAAAGTACGAGAAGAATGTTTTTTTAACTTATACAGCATGAATGGATTTTTAAAACATTATGTCCAAGAATATTCCTTTACAAGTTTTCAAGTTTATTTTTAATCAACTTCATTTAGTTTAAAATTGTACGACATGTTAAAGAAAGGAAAATGTTTTTGAATTATAAAGGCTATTTTCCTCAAGAATGGAGTTCAAGTGCTTTATCAAAATTATTATCCATCTAAGATAATATAGGGTTCTGTTTCTATCCCTATTATTACATTGATTTGATTATGTTGTGATGGAATTATTTTTATGAATTCTTTTATCTTATATGAATTGTTTTATGATGTCATGTTGTTTAAGAATCCCATTTTTACTACATGGGTTATGCAATGATGTATGATTTATGATTTTGTGCAACACATAAGAATGATATCATTATGAGATGGGTGGGACCTATATCTCCCTCCAATGCATTGGTTACAGATTTTATATCTCATGAGATAGACATGGCTGGAACGGCAGGTTAAACTGGTTCAGTGAAACAGGACTGAAACGAGGAGTGAACTCAGTTCAGAAATGGACTTTGTCCACTAAGATAGTATTGGAAATGAGTCTTGACTGATAAGAAATGATTCTCTATGATTATGTGTGTATGCCAAAAAGTTTCATGTTTTATGTTATGATTATTGGGATTTTATTTCACTACTATGATTTATCCCATGTTATGAAATCATTCTCTCTTTTGCAGGTTAAGATTTCCAAAATGTTATGTTCTTATGAATATGATGTGATTGATATTTCTTTTGTTTACCATTACTGAGCATTTGAGATCACCCTTTTGTATGTTTTATTTACCCAGGTTAGGAAGAAGCTTATTAAGTAAGATATGCCAAAAGGGACTATAGATATGATGAAATAAATGGGAGACAATGTAGACGCTTTATGAACCAGTTGTTTATGTTTCCCAGTTTCTAAAGACACTATACCTGTACGGTCCTTCCCTGGTTTTGTTATATGTTGTAATAAGTATGCTTCAATTTTTAAGTAATAACAATATATGTAAATTATGGGTCGTTATATATGAGGGTGAAACCGATCACTCTTGATTCATCCAACCCTACCCTCGTAGCAGCAGGTGTTTTCGGTTTTTAGTTCCCAATACTAGTGGCGGAGTGCGGGAACATCCTTTAAAATTATTTTTCTAGGATTACCTCCCCGCAGGGAGAGGGACTTCTGCATTGACTTGTACCCAGGGATAGAACTGATCTCTATACCTTCATATCATATGGATCTCACAAAACACTGGGAGATGAGAATATAGTTGTGGGACCTACAAGGAGAGGGCTTAGTAAGACCTAGTGTTCAAGGTTATGTGTGGATTATCGACACTTTAACCAAGTGGTCGTGGAGATTGAGTATGCACTACCAAAGGGTCGATGGTCACATCGACCAGTGAAAGGGGGTCACCTTTCATGTTGATGGAAAGGTGCCCATAGTCTATTCAGCAGTTGAGACAGTGGAGATGGAAAGAGTTCCTCCAGGACTATGACTTTGAGATAGTCTATACTCTTGGGAAGGGGAATGCGGTGTCTAATTTGCTCAACAGGAGGCATGGTTTGCAGTTGCTGAGTGAGGTGATGGAGAAGCTAGCCACGATGCAGATATCCTTTGTGGATAATGATGGAGAAGCTTACCATCAGTCTATGACTATCACTCCCCCACTCATGTAGTGAGTTAGGGAGGCACAACTTATGGATATTGACAGTGTGGCCTGACATGCTCAGATATTCTTAAGACATGTTCCTGCTGGATTTTCGATAGGTGGGGAGCACATCATCCTTTTTAGAGGACTCACCATGGTACCAGTGACGTTACAAGAGGAGTTTTTGATGGAATTCCCTATATCCCCTTTATCATTAGATCCTGGTGTGATGAAGTTATACCTAGACCTTCGACATCAATATTGGTTTCCAAGGATGAAAAAAGCAGGGGCAGATCATGTTTCACGATGCCTCACATGTCAGCAAGTCAAAGCTGAGCTTCAGGTTCCAGCACGCTTGGATCAACTACTTGAGGTACCAGAGTGGAAGTGATATGGTATCTCAATGGACTTCGTGATGGAATTACCATGCATGTCCAAGGGCCCTGATTCTATATGGGTGATCGTGGACCGAATCACCAAGTCAGATCACTTCCTACCCATTCAGGAGAAGGGATCATTAGAGGGCTTGGGATGCCTCTATGTCCAAGAGATAATGCGGAATCATGGTTTGACTTAGACAATCATCTCAGACCGCGAAGCACTCTTTACATCCCAGTTGTGGAAGGTGTTGTAGGAGGCATTTCTGACTCAGTAGCACTTGATCACAAATTTATTACCCCCATACAGAAAGTCAGTTAGAGAATATCATACAGACCTTGTAGGACATGCTTCGTGCTTGGTTCTTGGATTTTGTTCACAATTGGGAGGACCACCTACCACTAGTGTATTTTTCATAGAATAATAGTTATCACTCCACCATTATCATTTCACCATTTGAGGCCTTGTATGGGTGGCCATGCAGATCACCTCTATGATGGAATGACCCATGGGAGTCAGCACTCATGGGTCCAAAGTTGGTATGAGCTACCACTAAGAAGGTTCATATCATATATGAGAATATGATGACTACACAGAGCAGACATAACTCTTATGTTGGCAGGAGACAGAGAGCCTCAAAGTTTGTGGAGGGAGACCATGTTTTTCTTCTAGTCTCACCCTGAGGTGGATTGTGGTGATTTGGTTGGGGTGGCATGCTATCTCCAAGGTTCTTCGGTCATTTTCAGTTCATCTGTATAGTTGGTGAGGTGGTGTACCACCTAGCTCTTCCCCTAGCAAAGCATTGGGTACAAGATTTTTTTCACACATCACAGCGGAGGAGGTACGTGAATGATCCATCACATGTAAGCTATTGGGGAGAGTTGGACACTGATGATGGGGTGACGTTTGTGGAGTTCTCGGTGGAGATAGAGGATAAATAAGAGCAGTTCGTTCATGGATGGTCTATTCCTCTTGTGCACGTTCGATGGTTGCACAACAATCTATAGGAGAAGGAGGCTCAGATTCATATTATTTACTGCCAATAGTTTGATTAGCCTTTGTTTTGGATTTCAGGGACATAAATCTATTATGTGGGGAGAATTTAATGTCCTATAATTTTTGTATTATTTTTCTTATATATGGAATTATTTCAAAACCGAGCATTAAGACGGTGTGAAATTCTGAGGCTCGGAGTTCCCGGAATGACCTGTTAAAAAATATTAATCTTTAAATAGCATGCCTGAGTGGTTTTCCTGAAAAAGTAGAATAAATCTTAAACAGGTTCTCGGATCACAAATATGATGGCATTGTTGCCTTCAAGATGGTGGTTTTACCCTAGGCGCAACTTAAGTTTAGTCAGCGTAGGCCTTCGGTGAGAAAACCTGAAAATGATGTAACCATAAATAAAAAAATTATAAAATTATTTTATTTTTAAATGATTATAACTCATGAACGATTACCGAGATTAAAAATCTGAGACCACCAATGAGTTTGTGATGGTATTCTTTCCTTAGGCAGATTCTAACATTGGATAGCACAGGCCAATAGTGGAAGTTATATTTTGGACATAAATAAAATAGTTAAGTAACTATTATTTTATTTTATAATCTTTATAACTCCAAAAACGGTATCTAAGATTGGAAATTTGAGAGTACTATTGAGCTCATGCGGGCTTTTTCCCCTTAGGCGGAGCCTAACCTCAACCGGCACGAGTCATGGGTGAAAGTTAATTTTTGAACTTTTTTTATGGTTCATTTAAATAAACATGCGAGTAGGTTTTTCTAACTTTTGAACAGGGTCCTAGATCGAAAATACAAGGGCACCGTTGAACTTAGAGCACTGGGATTCACCTTAAAATGACTTTACATTGGTCGAAAATGGTCGAGTGGAAATGTTATTTTCAGACTTTTCGAGAAAGATAATAAAATAATTTAAAAGAATTATTTTATTTCTTTTCACAACATTGAGTGGAGAATGGAGACACTGTAGTGCGGCGACGAGACAACAATGAGGAAAATTAATAGAGGGTCAATAATGGCTCATTAGGAGCCACAATGTTGTTTTCTTAATGGATCATTAAATGTGGCTCATTTAATGAGCATCATTAATGGACTCAAAGTCGCTGTGATTTTTATTTATTTTATTAAATACAACATATTGGAGTTTGGGAATTAACAAATTTAGGGAAATATCTGGAGAAACGCTGACGGAATCCCACTCTTATGAAGAATAAGGAAGGAAGCGATGAATGCTGGTGAGACTTCATCGTCTTCGACATGCCTTGAAAGAACAGAGTCGAAAGTGACATTAACTTTTTGAAACCTCGAAGAAGAAGGCTTAGACATCGAACATCAACGAGGTAGGGGTTTATGTGTTCTATGAATTTGATGAATTTTTCCTTGTTCATTAAAATTAACGAAGAATGCGGATAAAATGACTAACGGGTTGATCCATGAATCGCTCATTCTTGCATGTGGATATTTTGTGGGGATTTGATTTGGGGTTGTTTCATGATGTGTGTTTATCATCATGTTTAACCATATGATTAAACTCTAACGCAGAGGGTGCGGTCTAACCCGAACAACGCCCAAACACTTCCCTATATTTGTTCTTGGTGCATTCTTCAAAGTCGACCAGTCAACTTGTCAGCTAGGAAAATTTAAAGGCTTCGCAGTGAAGGAGGTATCCAATGGAGCCCATGGACCCAATCAGTTGGATAAATTGACCACTAAAGCCACTCTGGTGGCCCATCAAAGGTACATTCGTTGGCGGCCCATGGCGGTAGCTTATGGTGACAGTCGTGGATGGAGGGCTGCGGCGCGCCTATCAGCGCGCTACGGTGGCAGGAGGCTGCGACCGGCTGGATGGGGTAGCGGCGGAGAGAGGGTGGCCCACATCTGGGCCACCCAGATGCATTGATCCATGGTCATTTGACTACGGCGGGATGAAAACCCTACACTGTGTGGGGCTAGAAAAGGCTGGATGTCGCGTCCTCGGAGCACCCCACCGGCCGCACGACGCGACCGGTCTTCCACTAGAGGGTCGTGCCCCATCCAGCGGGCCATGACCCAGCCAATGGACCAGTTCAGACCCACACCAAGCTGGCCGAATCAATGCTATCATGCCAAACACACTCCCATCGGGCTGGGCCAGATGAGACCCGGTCACCGGGTGACCCGGCAGGTAGGACCCATTCCCAAACTGGGCCGTGTCCAGCGATGCCCATCGGGCCTGGCCCACTGGCTAGGTTAGACCAGACCAACCCTGACCCAAACTAGGTTAGGTCAGGTCTATCTGATTGAACCGAGGTATGTGGGACCCCCAGGCCTTGTGGGTTGGGTCGGTCCGACCGGGTCTTACCGGGCCCATAGACTATCGGCCCCTTTGTTACTAAAATGCTCGTATCTCTCAAACCGGCCGTCCAATTGACGCACCGTCAGTGGAGTAGCTACCCTTTGTATGATGAAATGCTTCTGAGATACTATATGTGATTTTTGGTTAAATTTGGTGTATGGATGGGTTGGATCAGACTCGAATCCAACCAGATGTTTTATCTAAAAGACCTATAACTTACAGAATGGGCGTCCGAAGGACACACCATCGGTTGGGTTGGGAACCATATGGTGAGAAGTTATTTTGGGGTTAATCTATGTGGGAAATAGTGTTGGTTGTGGTATGGATAATGGATTAAAGATCAGACCCTCCGAAAGTCAAGCGTACTAAGTGGGGGAATCCAGTGGATGTTTGAGACGTGAAGAAGGAATAACAATCCTAAGTGGCTTCGCACCTAGCCATCCTGAGTGGGTCATCACATAGTGACCCTTTGTGGGTATGCCCCTAGTGATCCTCTGTGGGTCTGCACTTAGCAATCCTTTATGGGTCAACACCTAGTGATCTTGTGTGGGTCAGTACCAAGAGATCCTCTATGGGTCAGCACCTAGTGACCCTATGCGGATCAGTGATAGAGCCCCCCAACAGAATAATATGATATAGATTTATGACTAATAATATTTACTTATGTACTTAAGTTAACCTTATGTGAGATGTGTATTTTACTTAATGCTATGTGTTTTATATCTTTCTTGGTGGTATTACCTTTGTGGTATTTTCCTTTTTGGGGTTTTACCTTGTGAATTACCGAGAGAACTTCATGGGTCTCGGGGTCCCTATTAAGTATTATTATACTCACCTCTGCATGGGCTTCACTGGAATTTGTTGTTTCTTGTGCAGATGACCGATGAAATTGATTGTACTTTAGGGAGCCAGGACTAGATGGGGCTCGAACATGATCAATAGATGTGGTGTGGTGTAGTAACATCTGATGAAGAGTTGTACCTACCCTTTAGGTAGTATCCTCAGCAGATGACTTCCAAATCCTGTACTTCATTTTTTGTAAATTCTTTTCAGTTGGGCTTGTATTCTAGCCCCTTACTTTTAGTTCACACATTTTTCTCTTAGTGGTGGTACTTTGTGGTAATTCCATTAAATTTCATTCCTTCATGGTTAGATTTGTGTAGTTCTACCTATCTGTGTGTGTACAGGTTTAAAGGCAATGCCTTCCCTTTTTGGGATATGCCTTTCCAGGTCTAGTCACCAACCCCTATCCTACGGTAGGAGGGATTGGGTAGTCACAACACGGGCCTCGGGGGACGGGTATTGACATATAGGATAATATATCTTCATATCCAAACACTGAAAGATAATGACTAAATCCATCATCCTTTCTATATCCCAAAGATGTGACCTAAATTTCCATAAATACAACTTATGAAAATAGTCAAAGATCAATATAAAAATCCAAAATCATTTGTCTGATCAACTAAAATAATCAGTTATACTGGACCTAAAATAAGGTCCCTACAATAATCAGAAGGGACCTACCATGATTCCATGTTATATCACCCATCTTAAGACAATTACCCTATAGGTATTTTAGTTCCCACAAGAATATCCCAATATCCAATATAGCTTTAATCATATTGATGTACCCATAGACTAAAAATACATTAGTCACCCATTATGTAATACACTAACATATAATATCAAAAAATTTGATACATCCAACCAAGGATTATACATTTGGAATACCCAAAGTCACATTTAGGGAATGATGATGCCAAATATAACAATATTTTCCATTTATTTTACATTTTCTGTAATAGGCTACAAAAACAATGAGTTGTCACTCCATTGAGTAACTCCATGAAACACAATAATAATAATAAATGAAACATAGGAGTATAACTATATGAAAATACCCATACTACTAATTATTTAATCTCTATAATGAAATTTAATGTCCCTTAGTAATTATTGTTATTATTCCAACGAAATTTATTAAGATAAATCCAATCCCCAATGAACATAAAATAATCCATATTCTTAAAATCCTATAAAAACCCATAAAAGCCATGAGTAGGAAAAAAATATTTATATAGACTAGGGAACCTTAATGATCTATTATATGGGTAGTTATTCATGGAAACATTGTTATCGAGCATCTCTATAATCAATAAACCAAGGGTGGCATACTTATTCCATTACCAAGAGACTATACCCCACTCAACTCATGAATTTTCAATCGTCAAATTAGAAATGAAGTTAATCTACCCCAAAATTCTATAAAATCACACACATTACACATATATAAACATGATCTATTGATTAATATCAAATGAAGCACCAACCTCTATATTAATGTAGTCAACTCATCAAATATTATTAATCGATTGATATCTATATATCTAAAATCAATGAATCAGTCCAATATGACCAAAATTTGGTTTTACACTTGAATAGTAGTATGTTGAGATAAATGATGAGAAAAGAATAATATATTAATTTTCTCCATATCGAGAGAGGTCTCTAACTTCATATGAAAAAATTATTGACAAAGATATGACGCACTAGGTGTCATTGGAAGAAGAGGGTGTGGGAGATGGTAGATTAATAGAGAGGGATGGGTTTTTTTAGTGAAATGGAAAATGGGGGAAAATATAATAATTTTAATTAAAAAATTTAATATTATAAAAATTTTAAAATATAGTTTCACAGCCCACAGGGTACTCAATTTCCATCATTAGGAAGTCATTGGTGTAACCAAAATCCTGTAGTGTCCTAACATCCACCATGTGAAACTTTTAGTATCATTATACCTTTTCATCACCACTAAGTACCAAATTCATCCCCCCACATACACAAGGACCAAGTGGTATTTGTAGTTTAAAATTAAAATTTCCACTAAACTCCTTTTTTACCACTACACCCTAATAATTCATTTGAGGCCTCCAGAAAAATATGAAAACACCCACTAATGATAATCATGTCTTAAAATTCAAATCAAAATCTCATTTTTTTAACCACCCAATATCTAGATTTATGAATGTACAAAATTCACTATTTTCACTAAACCATAAATATAAGGCTCATTAAAATGTCCCCGCCATGTAGTTTCCCATCATTGAGAAGCATGCGTGATCATCTCTTGATTTTTACAGTTAAAATACAATACTTATATCCATTTATATTAATGGACAAGATTTTTGTAGTATTATACACTCTTACAATATAACTAACATTTCTTCATATAAAATCTCACTATAATATTTTATACATATATATTTTCCTTCCAAAAATTCATCTTACACCATTTCCACCTTATAATATGAGATTATATATTGAAAGAAATAGTCAATACTTCAATAAATTAATTACCCCAACTATTGATTTTTTTCGCTTTTCATCCACCAAATATAAATTTATATCGGTTATCAATGTCAATGACTACACAACTACTATAAAATGTCCGTAGATCTTTTGTTTCACTTGAATCTAGTTAAATTTATTCCACCCCATTCCAGTAAACATAATGAGCCTCACTTTTTTATCATTATGATTCATTGTACCTACTAACATTGAATTTGGTTGTATCCTACCCAAGTGAAGGTTCATATTAAATAAAATCCATAGGATTCTCCCCATCATAGGATTATCAATATCATAACACTACCTATAAATCACAGTTGATATCTAACAACCCATGAAGATCACTACTCGTGAGCCTAAATTGAAGTGTACTCAAAGATCCATTATACATCACAACCTATATAATTAAAAAAACACAGCATAATTAAATTAGTAATATATTTTAAAGGATAATTAAACATCTTTTAGAAAATCCAGTGACATAATTTTTAGTGGCATACCTCAAAATTTTTATGAATCATCTCACATAACTCCATGATAAAGTCAATATGACTTGCCTACAAAATCTCCATAAATATACCATTTTTACATGAGTGGAACTTCTTTAATCCAACAAAACATTCTGAATTATTATTCCTTAGTTTTACATATTTAGATCTCTCTATACTTTACTTCCTCCTTGTTAGAGAATGTAATAAACTGTGGTTGGATTACTTTTCCACTATCATCCTATTACACAGTAGTAAACTTTCAACATTATCTAGATTCTACCCAGATCCCTACATCTTTCTGGGGTAAACAATTATCTACCTCAACTTTTAGATCATTTTTGAAAGCCTTTGAGTATATATTTAGGAAAGAAGATGAAACGTTTACCCATAATTAGTACGTGAGGCCCTTATCAATTTTTTTCACCTTCATGAACACATTTCCTTCAAATGATTATATAAAATAGAAAATCCCTTGGAATTCCATTGTGTATTCCATTTCCAACATTCCATGTTGTGGAAAATCCATAAATCTTTATAACATGTATATGTAAACAATATTTAGGCATAATATCTTATAAAATAGAGGATCAAAATCAATCAATCTCATGTTATCATCATCTATTTTTAGCTATATATAATTCCACAATTCAGATGCCTCATTTCCCAGTGATATAAAAGAATTTGTCCCTAGATATTTTTTTGGTATAATTTATATATTATAACTAAATAGGATTATTTTAACAGGTTAACTAGTAATTACTTTGTCATTTATCCCAAGGTAAAAAACATAGTAAATCATTTGAATAATTTATATTTACAAAAAAAATAAAAAAATTGGATTGTATTATTTTACTTGTGTGTATTATATTTATAATGAAACTACTAATTTTAATAATGTATTATATTTGGAGTATTGTGAGATAGTGATAAAGATTCCCAGATTATTTGATCAATATAAGGGATTTGTGGGTAGTATGATAAGATTACTAAAGTTCATTAAAATAGTTCATGGATTTTTGTTAACACAGCCAATAAGATCCAAATTCAATCCACCACACTACCTTGGACTTAATTCTTAGAATACAGGTCTACATAAGTTTTCCTAAAATTCAAATGTAAAGTAATTAAGAATTATCAATCTATGATCTATTTTGTGAAATGGTATTTACTTATATAATTTTATCTTCTATAATTCATTTTAAATCCTCATAGTGAATGAATTAAATATCATGTAGTCTATTATTTAAAAATATTATCTACAAAACATTCTAACTATATCTCTATTTCACTATAATTGTTTTACCTAAGAATATTTATGATTTTTTAGAAGTAGTGTTTATAAAATATAAAAATATTAATTATATTGTGTCATTTCTAAAAATCCCCAAAAGTTCTTCTATCTATGTATCTCTTAGAGTTTACCAAAGCAGAATGATCATCCCTCGGTATCTAGCTTTAGAATCAGCCAATAACTCTAAAAAAACTATAACTTATCCTTTTTATTATATTTATAATATTTCATTGTCTTCCACATAATAATTTAATTTTTATAAAATATTTTCAATCCATTCATTTCACCCCATATGGTATGTAAATTATATAAGTCATTTAAAAAAAATATATCACGGATTTTACCCCCTTATATGTTTCATTGAATTCTTTATTTCACCATATTTACTATATTACTAAGGCATAAGTCTTATCCTTAGACATAAGGGTCATTTACTAACTCATTCTCATCATGTAGGATTAACAAAAGTGTCATCATCGATTCCCATTTTATATTACAACTTTGAAACACTCAAGAAATTCCCATTGATAATATTTTAAAAAATAGTGATGGTAGACTCATGCTAATGAAATAGACTCATGGTTGAATCCATTATTCTTTATGGTAAATATGGTTTGTTCATTGTTAGTTAAAACCCCTTTCATATTCAATTTAACACCATTAAAGTATTCTAAAGATACCATGGAGATACGTTCATAGTAATTCAAATACCCCTCCCTAACTGTTCGAATAACATTTTAATTAGCTCAAAATCCATCAAAGTTGAATATGAATGTTCCTCAAGGTAACAATGAGTTATCAGTCAATAATAAAATCTTAAAAAAACATGTCATTTTTTTTATCATAAATGGCCTTTTTTATCACCCATTATACTTTGGGTGTAAATATCCAATACTAATGAGTTAAAAAATATAAAAACTTGAATTGTTGCACAATAACATATTCATGAACTATAAAAAAGTATATATAATAATCATTTATCAAAAAATATTTCATTAATTGTTTATAAAATACACAAATATCAATTGTTCTTAATTTTATGTTTAATTATATTTAAAATAATTAAATACTGAATAATATCAAAACATATAATTGTCAAATTTTTAATTAATTACATAGCTCCAAACTAGGTTTTTTATTTTGCAATAATTAAGTTATTAAAAAATTTGAAAAAAAATAAAAAATCCATTTTGAAAAACAATTGAATGAATTATAAAAATATTGTGGGATTATTAAATTTTCTAGTTAATATGAAAAACATTTATAACTCTATGATCATTAATCAATCAGTAATATTAGTGTAAATTTTAATTTTAATGTTATTTAAAATTTAATTGTAATATTTTGTAATTATATTTAAAATTGATTATATTTTAATTTATATTATTTTATTTAAGTTTGTTAATTACGAATATACATTTAGGTATTGATTTACTAGGCACTTTAATTTATCTTTTGGGCTTACTACTTAGCCTATAATCCTATCACCTTTACCTTTTCTTTAATATTTGGCAATTTTTTATCTCACCCAAAATTGTAGTGAGTCATTAACAACCTAAATATCATAACTAATGCATATTACATATATTATTATTAGTGGGGTTCTTAACTGATTGTTTTGAACATTGATTTTTATTGACCTTTTATGTACTTTTTCCATGTCTCATATGTCAATGGTGTTGGTTCCCTAGTCTAGTTTTCTCAATGATTCCAACAGATGTCCACCATCCACATTTGTGCCTCACACCACACACATAATCTTCAATTATTCCCCCCATCACATTTATTTTATATATGTAACACTCAATATTTTGAGGGGGGATTTATTTTTATTGGGGAATTCACTTGAGTCTCCGGTTAAGCATGATATCCTTAATTTTCAATAGATAAAGAGGGATAAGAGATGGGTCTCTAGTGACATACTTCTTATTCATCTATAGTGAATAAAGAGAGACAACAATGGAGAGATAGGTGAGTTTTTTTCCCTTGGTGATGGCATAGCTCTTCTTTGTTTTACTCTAGTATGAATAAAAAGATCCTTGGTGGTTCACCTAGCATGCTTATAGAGGTCTAAAACTCATTAACCTGGAGGGGGTGATGATAACTCTAAGAATTGACATTCGTTATCAGAAGTATTAAGGATATGATATTTTTATGATGTGGGGTTATTGAACCCTGGTAAGGGGTACATTCTAGTGATATTCATTTTTAAATTATTTTTATTATTTATAAATGTCTCTATAAATATTATTTTAGTCATTTTTATATGGGTGTTAATCCAAGATCAGGTGAATATATCACATCCTCAACTCTTATTTTACTATGAGTCTTAGAGTGAAAAGACCATAATTATTATATATATTATTTAGTATGTCATTTTTTCTTGAGTTTTTAATTCATACCTTATACCCTTTCAATATCTTTTATAATGAAAGTATTTGATGTCAATTTTTTAAAGGTTGGGAATGGAGAATCATTTTTATTATTGAAACAATGCAAAGACCTCTTTAACTGGGTAGAGGGAGACCCATTATATAGACCGAAGGCCCAGTGGTCATTTAGCCCATTACATAGCCCGTAGGCCCAATTATTTGGCCCAAGGCCCATTCTAAATGTCCACTCATTTCTCCCTATTTACTTATTTTGTCTTGTTTTCATGGAAAATAAACTTCAATTTGACATATATTGTTTCTTTGACTATATTAGATTCTGTATATTTATTTATATTAATATATTTTCTATTTTTATGAAGTATGTTTACCCTGTTTTATTTTTATTTCTTATTTATTATCATCAGAATCGTAATCTAGTTTAATAAAAATCTTATATTTTCATATTTAACTTTTTCTAAAATATGTTATAATAATCATTATCTTCGTATGAAGTTCCACCCATAATAGTTAGTATTAGATATTATCTTATTATATTAATGGTCCCCTATTAAATTCAATTACCATGTGATTTTTTTGATTAATTCTAATTCAGTTGGGCCATTTTAATTTATTTATAATATTTATTTTAAATTATTTCCTCTATCTGCAAATAAATATTGTATTACATTTTTTTAGTTTTTATAGTTTAATAGATTCAATGTGAATGTTTTAAATGTTAAAGAGGTAAGGGAGAAGTGTGGTGTGAGAAATGGTTTGGTGTTTTTGGGTGTTTCCTACCTTATTCCCCTTTAGGATTTGAGACAGCATTGAGCTCTTGGCATTGTTTCACTATGGGTACCCATTATTAGTGAAACATTCATCTGTTTTATTTTATGTAGTAAAATATCCATAGGTGGAATCATACTCATTAAGGATTTAGTTAGTCCCCTTTAATAGATAAGAAGATTTTATTTTAGAACATCTTTGGATATATTGTCATATATTAGATTCAATGTTTTTGTTCACTTCATAGATGGTGGGTTAATATCTAAATTTTACTCAGAGATATTTTATGATGATGAATTGTCCTATAATGATTTAGGTCATGTGCCTGGGTAATTTCATTAACTTGGATCCATGAATATTTGATTATTCTATTTTACATCTTTCCTTATATGTTATCATCTAATACTTCTTATTGTATTTGAACTATTTCATGATTGTGTTCATATTAGTACCTTTGAATTGTTTTTATCCTAAGTTTTTATTACAATATATTTAATAAACTATATTATATTGGTTTAAAGGAACTACTAAGCTTCTTCAAAACCTATGTAGGTATCATATATACTAATATTATAGGTTTGTGGATCTAGAATCTCATGTATGTGTAGAGGAATATCATTTAATGAATTTTATTAGTTCAATAAGTAATAATAAGTACATTTATTTTTGAATTAGATATCGTTACATTTGGGTAGGTCTCTATCACCTTGATACACAGAGAGGAAAGTTGGATTGATACATTGAAATATTAATATTTTTGTTTCAATCCAACATTTTATTATATTATTAGTGTGATTGGAAAAATTAATTGATATAGGTGGTAAAAGAACAAAATTTTTTGATTGTATTCTGATTTAATTTTCAATGTGGATTTTTTTAATTTTTATTCCCTGGTATTGAAAATTTAAATGATTTGTTATTTTATTCCATGGAAAATTGGTTTTATTTACATATATTTTATTGGATTTATGTTTTGAATTTAATAATATACTGGTGGGTTGAGTTTTATCGAGATACTAAATTTTTCTATGTTAACCTTTCGTTAAGAAATATGTTCCTATGGGTATATATATTAATGGAGGAAATACGGTAATAATATAAGGTGTGAGAGAAGAAACATAAGGAAAAAATCCAAAAGGAGTGTATCCCCACAGATCTACCACCCAATAATACAACTAAGTATAATAAAATAAAAAATATGCCCCCTACACACAATAACTCACCCCTTTAAGTAACAATTTTAGATGTCCCTTCTCCATGACATGGCCTAACAGCCTACCTCCCTAGTATGTATGGCTGTTCCCTTTCTAGGGTATTATTTTTATTCTCTCCAGATATCACATATTATATCACTACCCACCCCTTGAGATCCATGTATTTTATAATACTAAAATAAGGGAACTAGTTATGGTGGACAAATTCATCCTCCCAAATAGATTTATCAGTTTTATGTCCTTTATACTAAATTAAAAATTGGGTATGATAAATGCTATCATTGGTCTGATATCAGCTTGACAATATAATTACTTGTTCTATCCACTCTATTTCATCACCATAATGGTTGGGATGAAGTGGGATGGGCCATCATGTTATCCCCCTACTAGTTTGAGTTAGGAAACATGAAAGGTATAACAAATGAATAATTTCTGAGGGAAGTCAAGTTAGTAAGAAACTAGGCTAATATGTTGGAATATAGAGAAATTCCCATAATAACAGGATGATAAATTGTATAAATTCTTTGAAGAATATAGTTTTTTGTGGGGGTGGAGTTTTACATAAACCTAGTCTCTCACTTAGAAATTGACTGGTCATTGATGGTTATCTGTCTGTTGTATCATGATGTCATAGGCATGGGAAAGGTGATGTTTGAGTTTCTTTGAAGCCTCATCCTTTCCTAATATATCATTGGCCACCCCCATGACATTTATTTCAGAGGGGAGGTAGCTGATTAATGTTGTTGGTTTCTTCCATAGATGACCTCAAATGGGGTGGTTTTTATAATATCATTCCATGTCGTATTTTATGATAATTCTTCCCCCAAAATCTAATTTGACCAATGTTTTGGTTTTTCTCCCACAAATATATAGAGATATGTCTTGAAGAACCTGTTAAAAAATTAGGTTTGGACATCAATTTGTAGATGGTTGGCTAATCTAAAGCAAAACTTAATTCCATGTAGCCAAAATAGCTCAGTCCAAAATTGGATGTGGAAAACAGGATCATAGTCACTAACTATTGAAGTGGGCAACCTATGTAGGTGAAAACCCTCTCAAGAGAATGAGGACATTTAGAGATACTTTTCACCACAAAAAAAAAGATGAAATTGAAACAAAAAAATTTGTTATGTCTAGTGATGAAGTCCATAGTTAAATCTGTTGAGATGATATTTGGAATTTCTAGTAGTTGAAGTAGCCCTATAGGGGAAATTTTTGAGTGTTTTATTAATTGGAATACTAGACACCACTATATGAATAATTTGACCATATATTTCATGCCTTTCTAATAAATTGTGCTAGAAATGTGTCTACAAGAGTGATAGAAACTAGAGTGGCCTCCTTGAGAATAGGATTGATACTCTGATAGTATGTTTGAAATCCATAGAGTTCGGAAGATATAACCATCCAAGATTTATTTAAACAATTCCATGATGATAAATGAAACTATGGTATAAACTATAACTATTTTATAATTCAAAAACAGTCTTTTTAAGGTGAGGGTAATAGGGAATAACTTTAAGTATGTCCTGACCATCCAAACACCAAGGGGAGGATTGAGTAAGGGTTAATGAATTGACATCATGTAAGTTTGATAAAGCATCTACAACTTAATTATAGAATTTAGGGTTAATATTTATCTAAAAATGTTTTCTCAAGGGCTTGGATAACCAGCATTTCTAGTCAGTATTACTGACAGACTGTTAGAGTATTAATTTAAATCTTCATTAATCTGAATAGACCACAACGGGGTATCTGAACAATTAGGGTCGCCAGTGCTGTATGGACAGAATGGGGGAAATGAGTTATTTTTCATATGTGGAAATTTCCATGTTTTGTTAGGACAAATACTTAATAAATAAATAAATGGGTCACATTTATTGAATGAGGAAAAACCCTATGCCTCCTCCAGAAACATGACTTTTGAATTCAACGTTGTTAGGTAAATTTGGGAAAGTAAGGGAGGGCCTTGGGTCATGAGCTGCTGAAGGTGAAGGAATTAATCCAAGTATGAAGGAGTCTAGTGTAATTCCTCCTTTTTTTGTCAGGTTTGAGATCAATTGAGTGATGGTTCCATGAATTTTATTAAACCTTTCATAATATATCATCATTAGTAGAAAAATACAATCTCCTCTACATATAATAGGTTATAGATATTGAATAATGGATTTGATATTATAATGATATATAATGACACCCTTGCTTGAAATCACATGGCCTAAACACTCCACTTTCTCTTGAGAAAATTTTAATTTGTGTTGGTAATCAAAAAAAATATTTCTGAATAAAAAATTAGGGAAGAAACTAGATTCACATGATGTCGCTTATAATTTATGATGTATAATAAGATTTCATTAAAAAATATTAGGATATATTTATGAAGCATGGGATGGAATAAATCATTTATGGTTTCCAGAAATGTGGTGGGAGAATTATTTAGGTCCAAAGGCATGACTGATTACTCATAATGGATGTAATGAGTATGAAATGTTGTTTTTTTCACACCTCATTCTTTCATATAAATATGATAATACACAGATTTGATGAAATTTTTTGTGAAAATGTGTCTCCATGAAGCTCATCCAATAATTACTATAGCATTGGAATAAGAAATTTTTCTTCAATGGTTTATTTATTGATGGAGTAATAGGAAATTCACATACTCCAAGAGTCATATTTTTTTCCAAAAAGGGATAAAATACGTTCTTTAACTTTCATTAATTAAACTAGTACATAGAAGGTATTATACCTTCCATTAAATATCATTTTTTTATATGTGATGATACTAATATGTAAAAACCACCACTGGTTAGTGGCCAAGTAGTAAATGGATGGCATTGTCACATAGACATTTAGGGGGAAGGCCTGTGCAGTCCTTGAAGACTTATGTAAAATGAGAAGTCAAGTGGGAGAAGTATGAGTGAAATGTATCAACTAAAATATATGGGTCACAACCTATCTTAAATCCCAAAATTTGGTTTAGTACGCTTTTCCCCCATATTTATTTTTCCTAAAATTTAAATGAAACTGTCATATGACTAAGCGGAGGTGATTTATATAGGAAATAATCCAGACTATCTACCCTAAACGTTGTCAACATCATCCTCAAATTGTTATAATACATCAAAAGAGTTTTTAACTATCCAATTACCAGTATTATTTCTAGGATAACAATGTTTATGGTATGAAGATGTAATTTATAGACATAATTTCCTAATAATAATGTTAACTAGGGACAAACCTAGCCGGAACAAAGACGATGTCCATCACCTAACTTGATTCACATCATATGGGAGGCATGTACATCGATTGCAAGGTGGAAAACCAACACTAGAGAAATAAAGTTATGAGAAGACCCAATATTTATTATAAACAAGACATGGATTCCTATAAATTAACCATCCACTTTCATAGAAGAGTTCCCTTTCTTTTTGGACCTTGTTATAGAACAACCCAGCTAGAGATGATGAAATTCCACCACTTAGAATTTGGCCTCCTCTAGGGTTGTAAAAACTGGTTGATCTTTTAGTTAAAATTCCTTATCATCACTTCCAGTGTCTCCCCCCCAAGACTAGGATCCAATGTTTTGGGATATTTAAATGGTGTGTGGGAGATTAAGGAAAACCACACCAATATCAGAGTCCCTTATTGCATTGGATTTTCCACTCCTGAGTAGTTAAAAGTATAATTCCCTAGACTATTGAAGAAAAATGGAAAGAAAACTATATGGGAGACCTTAATGGGCCCCTAATAGGCCAAGTGAGAGGTAAAGATAAAGAAGGATACACTGGAGTGGGGTTCAATCCTAAAGGTAAGTGAAAAAGGGTGGAATCATGACCACTTCTGGAAACATGAGGGCCTCCTTCTCAAATATATCATGTTGATCGTTGATAGAGAACCATTTTTACCTATCATGAGAGGAATATTTTAATGACCCTATGTTTATTATTAATATTTGTTTCTTGAATAAATGTGTGTTATTATATAATATTATACAAATAAAAAATATTAAGAAAACAAAACAATACTAAATACTGTTATATTAATCAACAATGAAACCAATTAAAATTCTAAACATTATGATTGGACAAAAAATAAAAAATATGGATCTCCCCAATCTACTTGAATCAAAAACCCCACTATAAATACTATAGAAAAAAACCATTAGTCAGTCAATAAAAATCCTAAAAAAATAGAAATATAAAATCTTTAGAAGAATTAATTTGAATATTGAGTGAAATAACGAAGTGTTATCTATAGGAGGTAATGTCACCGTTGTAATAGTAATGTGACTGTTGATATGTTAACTTGACCATTGAGAATAGTAACTAACTATTGGGAATAGTCACCCATCAATTTGAATAGTAATTTTACCTCAAAATAATACATTATGAAATATATAATATTTATCATGATTAATTTAGGTAAATATAAATATTATAATTCAAAAAAATAAATTTCATCATTAAAAAACTAAAAGAAAATATAAGCACGCTTTTAATAAATATATTTTTAAGGATTTTGTAATAAATTGTCATTTTTATAATGAAAATTAAATTTACCTATTTTAGAATTTTGTTTTGGAAAAATGAATATCATTTTTGAAATCAACACATCTATATTTTCTGAGGAAGTTTTTTTGTAATTTTCTAAAATACTTCAGTCATTGGGTGAATAGTAAAAATACATTTTTTTCACATAACTGGTGTATCTTAAATTACATCATTCAAGATGTAATAATGTAATAAAAATTTACATAATTTAACATTCATCCATGATCTATTATATTTCATAAATTAGTCATTAAAATACAATAAAAATAATTTAAAAACCTAAAAAGAACATTCCAAAACAAAAAGTGAAAATTGATTCTTTAAAATAACAATTTCTCTTTTTTCACTTTCCTTTTTAATAAAATATTTATTTATAACTATAAATGGTATTTAATGTCTCTAAAAAATTATATTATATTGATATATGATTTATATTGTAATAAAATTACTATTACAAGTTTTTACGTTGATATACTATTTTATTTATATTTTATTCTAAAAATACACCACTCCTCAAGTATAAATAATTCATATCCCTCCCCTTGGAAAACCACTCCTCTCACCCTTTACAAATCCCAATATATAAATAAATTATATCTCTCAATACCATTAAAATAAAAATATACATTCCAACTCCAATCACAGGGTATTTATAGTGCCTTATAAGAGAAGCTACATTGGGGAGAGAGTATGTCTCTATTAACTCTTCCCTCTTTTCAACATTTCTTTCTTCTTATTCCCAATTTTATTAAAAATGTTATAGTATGAAATAATTATTCAGTATATTAAAATAATATTAATTATGTTCAACTACAATAATTATAATATTTATGACAAATATAAATTTCATACTTCCCTTTTCTCCTCTTTCGACAACGTTCCATTAAAGGTCAGTAAACCACCTTCAGAGACATTTGCATGACAATTTCTATAACCCCTTCATGTATGGAGTGTATTAATTATATATGTTATATAAATATGTAATTACATGTGTTATAATCTTCTTTAGTTAATCATACATTTATATAAATTACATTGAATAAAAATAGTGAAATGAAAGGGACACGAGAATTTTTAAAGAAAGACATGATATAAAAATGCTTCAATTTCATCAACAGAAATTGAGAAATATAATACAATGATCATAATTTAAAAATATTTGTATAAATGACTAAAATTAATCTCTGGATAAATGTTTTAATAAATATATTTTTATTATTCTTGAGGTGTAAAAGCAACAAAATAAAGTGTAAATTAAGCAAAGGGGATTCTTGAACCCAATACATTTTCTTTTGGTTATCCCTATTTCATGAAATATTTTGTATGGATACTCATATAATATTCATTAAGTATAGTTTAATTATTATTTACTCTTCATTTATTGGATATACATTCTTCCTACATGATTTTATGACCATTTTAAATATTTTTCCAAAAGAACACTTTTTTCCAAAAAAAAATCATTGAGTCTTCATATTTCATTTCTTATCCAAATAGAAATTATCTTTTATTCCAAATTATGATATAAATTTTTCATGTGGGAACCAAAAATTTCATACATGAATGTATGATTTATTAAATCTTTATGAATCCCACTCCATTACATGAGTTACATCATAACTTTTATTGATATATGATTTATATGACACGCATGATTAGGTAAATGTTATGATGTGATAGAAGGTATTGGAATTATATAGCCCTCGAATTCATTTGGTAATGTAATGTATCTAATGATATAATGTGTATTATTTATTAACATGATTCTTGACTGTTCCCAATTATTATGTAATTATTATGAACATATGTTCTGTGTGAACTTGATGCTAGATTTGTTAACAATTTCGTGAGGTATTTGACCACTAAGACATGATATTTCGTATTACGCATTTTCAAATTCCATGCCTTTATCACATGTTTCCATAATTATTTTTATTAATATCCTATTATTATGATATGATTATGATTTTTATTCCCAACCATGTTATACTGATTCATGTCTCTTATTTATCCTCTTACTGGGATTTTATCTCACCCCTTTTATTCATGTATATCCTCAAATGGTTACAAGTAATAAGGATAACATTAGGGCACCTAAGAATATAGAGAATATAGAATTAAATAATTCTTATGTTTTATTATATAATTTTTTTTCACAAATCTAATTTTACCAATACAATAAAACTTTTTACCTTATATTTATAACACTATTATGTTTTTTATCTCTAAAATTATGTACTAGTCATGTAAGAAAAAGTAGGGTATCTATATGAAAGACCTAAATCCCCAGGTTAGGAATAAGGATATTAACCCAAGAGAGGATCTCCTCCTACCATCCATGAAAAAAATTGCACATATACTATGGTTTTGTAAGGTGTGGCAATAAAGAGGAAATGTACTCATATTATTTGATGTATTCTTGAACTATACCCTACTGGTGGTGTGACACAAATTATTCATAAGGATTATTGAGCTAGATTCCACATAAATAGTCCATAAGCTCATGATTGAATACAAAATAGGTAAGATCTAGGAAAACCACTATGAGAATCGATAAACAATAGAAAGTGAGGCCATTAATTCTATCCTACACAAGTTATATCCAAACTATATTCAGCATCTGATGAATCCATAAATTTAATTCTACATGGGTGAGAAAACCATGTGGGTTTGAACCATCAAATTTTAGGAGATCCAAATGGAGGGAATCTGGGTAAGGATTATATAACATGTGAGATAGTTCAAACACCATAAAAAATCCTAGTACAATATAGAATTTAGAGATATACCCATTTGTTTTGAATACTGATGAAATATTGAACAACTTAGAAGTATTAGTTTGAGGTTTCTTTTCATTATATTGAAGATTTATCATTCTGAAATCAATTTCCACAATGATCTCCTAGTCCCAATATCATTGGCCTAGGTTAAACTCCTAAACACCCTACCAGAGGACTTTAACCATAATATATAGATCAATTATGAATAACTCTATTTATTCTATTAATTTCCTTAGGCCATCAAAATGATACTAATTGTAAGTTTCCATGAAGAAAGGAAGGGAACAATGGGTGTAAATTTGGACCAACTGTTAAGAACTATGATCCTTTGGGTATGTATATTAATGGGGGAACTAAGATTACAATGTGAGGAGGGATGGTAGAAATAGAGTAAAAAATGAAAAAATGAGAGCAACCCCTATGTTTTCCCACACAAGAATACAAGAAAGTTTATTCCAATGGAAAAGATACTCCCTACCCACACGAAACCACCCCCTTCAAGTAACTGTTTCGCATGTCCCTACTCCCTCATGTGACCTAACTAATTTCCCCCCTTGTAAGGAAATTCTTTCTCTTTCATGAGTATACCATCAATTCTCCCAGGATATCATGGATTCTTTATGCCTACTTTTTTTCTCTTACACCTCTGAGTGGAAACTGGATAAGAGAGATGGAATTAGTTACCCACTTCAAATTTTTCAGTAAAGAAGAATTATAAACAAGGAGTACTTTTTCAATTTATCTTTATCATATAAACTCTATAAAAAATAAAAATTGGCTCAATTAAATTAATATAATAGGATGGTAAAATTAAAATAAAAATAGTTAAAGATACAGAATAATTCTTCATATTGGGTTTCTTCTTAAAATATTTGTCTTCTATCATTATCCAAATATATTATGATTTTTAAATCAAAATTCATGAAAATTGTTACTCTAAAGAACAAAAAATTTATGGTATATGTATTTTACAATTAAATATGAATAGTAGCTGTAAAACAATAATGAATTCTAAGGCTCAAAAGGTATAAGATTTTAACACTTATCATGGTCCTGAACACCTTGACATTAACATCATGGAAAAATTAATTCAATATTAAATTGAATAATACAACATGAAATCCCTCTTTAAACACCTTATTTTCAATAGTATATCACTAGATTATTTTAAACTTTTCTAGGAAATACATGCATTCTCAATGGAATCAATTTTTAACTCTTATAACTCATTCAATAAGAGTAAACTCTTATTAGTATCATATTTTAATTCATTTTTCAATGTTTAAAAAACCCCAAAATATTTTTTCTTCATTTTATATAGAGGATGGAATGACTTGTAAAATTGTAGCATATATGGTTATATTATAATTTTAGTTTTTTAGGTTTTTCTATATTCCCACAATGTAACTTATATATTTGTTTACTAGGTAAAAATATCATCGGGAATCAAAAAAGCAGTTAAAATATATGGTTTTAATATTGTATATTAGAGAACAAATGTTATCTCCAATGAGGGATAAAAAATCATGTAGTCATAATTAGTAAAAATATGGGTTGGTTTTGAATTTTTTGAAATAACTAAATTAAATTTTAAATAGATTTTATTATATAGAATTGGATTTAGTGATTGTTTCATGGGATGGATTACCAATTTATATGGTATCATAATCTTAAATCGATTATTTCTTCTACTATTATTTGTACAAAGTGAAATTCCACAATCTCTTCACTCTATCAAATGATTGATTGTGAATGTGAGTTTCAAATCAGTAATTATAGTTTCCAATTTATCTTTTATATTATTCATCTAAAAAATATTAGAAAATATCTAATATACATCAGTGATGAGTTCCCCTTAAATTACTCAAGAAGCCCTATATCAAAAAAAGATACTCTTAAGATATCTAAAGAGATCTAATTTATTCCACACATATGTATCAATAATCAATTAATAAATCACCACTAAAACCTACCCATTTCATCATTTATAGTAATTATATAGTGAAGGAAGAAAATAATTTATCAACTAATAAGAAATTCGTGCATATAAATCTAAACTAAAAATAATCACATCTAAGTAAATATCCTAACATGAAAAATCATGATGAAATAAAAACAATATTATTGATATTAAAATTATTTAATGAACAATATGTTATCCTCCACACTATCCCAATCTCAAAAATATTTTTATACCTCCATGTGAAGTTTTACAACCAAAAAAGAATGAAGAAAACTGGAAAAAAAAAAATAAAACAATTACTCAAAAACCTGAACTCCCAATCCTCATAGTTTCAATATCCGTATACTGATTCTCCATTTAGTTCATATTATTAGTTATGATTCCATATATAGAAATGTTTACGAGATCTCATCCTTGGGTATTTTAAATATTTCCTTTTAGATTTTGAGTTCTACGAAAATCTTCATTGTGAATTTTATCTTCCATAGATTTAATGAAACCTGGAATTCGATCATCATTCCTTTCTAATTTGGTTATGTATTCAGAAATGAATAACCTACCATAGTATCCTCAATAATCTTGGGATGCTCATAGAATCGAGATAATATCTATGCACACAAATTCTCATTAGTTTTTTGAAAATATTTATCTTTACATGAAATTTCATTCTTGATAATAGCTTGAATTCACAATGGAAAAAACCTTATGTGAGTGTTATTAGAATAGAGTTAATCTTACTAAATTTTTTGGGAATCTTACATGAGTTCCAAAAAATAATATCCACCCCACTACAAATACGAGTTCTTATATTGTATATTTAATATAATATTTTGTATGGTAAAATAATTATTATATGACACAAAATATTTTTTATATATCATAATGAGATTTGGAATGATTCTTACATACCAAATAGAACATGGATCCTTCCATGTCAATGGTAAAGGAAATTACTCACGTATTAAGGAATATTCCTTTTGTACCATGGTAAATTCTTTAAACACAAAGGAAATTCCTTATATTCTAGTTATTTTCACTCCAATTTTCACACACATATGGAAAAATCATTTCTGACATATCTAAGTTCTCCATTTCTTCAGAAAAAGTAAATTCCCTAAATATTCCCTTGAGGAATTATGAGTTAATATAATATATGTAATTTTCCATATTTAATATTTAAATAAACTTCTTCACTACTTTATCCTCAACAAATAAAAGGATTATTAGTAGATATCCATTCATTTAATTATAAAGATTAATAAAATCAAATAAATCCATAATTTAATCTATTTTAATTAATATTCACAAAATATAATTAAATTATCCTTTAATTCCAAAAGACTCTAGTACTTAATCAATAGAAAATATTAGGGAATAAATTCAATTGATTATCAATAAAAAAATAATGAATTAATTAAATCTATTAATTCCCCTATACTTAAACCTTGGAATCATGGATAAGTGAACATAAAAATGTTTACCAAGTAATTTTCAACTCATAATACAATGTAAGTTCACTTTTCAAGAGCCATGTCATTCAAGATCACCATTCATTTTACATATTATTTATTTCATTTTATCCATGAGTAATTGTAATACCATTGACTATGTTGTGGTATAAACCTATTTAATTTTTTCCAATGTTGTGTATTTTGGGGTTTGGGGTTTTTATATGATTTTTGGGTATTCAAATGTGGTATAGGATAGATATTGGATACATATGTATTTGGACCTAGAAGAGAATTTGAAGGTGTTGGTGTAGGAAATGAATTGAATATCAATAGTGGTCCAATATTTTGGATAAGTTTTCTATTATATTTTAGTTTTTGTTTATGTTTATAAGAATTATGAAGTGCTAAAATTTGTTTGGAAATGTTTTGTAGTAACGTTTTTCATATTTTATAGTTGTAGTGAATTTATGGAAAATTGGAAAAATCATATGAATTAGGGTAATCATACACAATTGTCCCAATATGTAAGGGTCACTATATGTAATTGTCCCCCCATTTGAAAAAGTAATCATAGTTCATTATATAATGTTCTACATATGTAATGGTTTTGGTATATAAGGTTCCTTTTGTTTGGAAAAAATTTGGTAAGTCCCTTACGTAATGGTTACCCTGTTACATATGGGTCCTCCTCTTTTGAAAAAAATGGATAATTGTTGAATGCACCTATGATATGTAAGTTTATAATATGTAGGTGTTAATATTTATCATATGACTAATAAAGAATAAGAAAATGGATAAGTGTCGATATGTTAGGGTACTTCCCTAGATACACCTCAGATTCTATAAATATTCTCAAAAATAGATTCCTTAACAAACTTAAAGAGGGAAACTAGAACTACATTAGTTATTCCCTTTGGCATGTCGGAAAGCAATCCTTCATCAATATTATGAATAATTCCCGATGGATGGTCCCCACAAACTCTTCCATGAAATTTTGGTTGGATAACTATATGAGATCACCCTTATTTTCTATGGAATCTTCTGATCAAACTCCATAAAAAATCAAAAACACCATTAGAGACATCTTAAGCTCTCATCAGGACCACCTCCCTGATATTATTCTAAATGTCATTGAAAACTACTATTTCTCAGATACTGATGACTTCCTAATTTGGTAACCATCTCACAATGGTATTCTTAACTCTAAATATTTCTATATCCATTATTTTTGTAACCCTTACAATGATTACATCTGTCTAAAACATTTTAAAAGACCTTGGACAAAACCTTAGATATTTACTCTCATCTGGCATCTCGCTCACAACAGAGTTCCCACTGATATTTGCCTACAATATTTTGGAATCCAAATTTTCTCTAAGTGTAAACTCTGAATCCAACATAGAGAAGATGTTAATCCCCTCTTCCATTCTTGGGCTACAACTTCTTCTCTTAGGAACAATATTTTTGACATTTTTAATTGCATATGGTTCTTTTTTGACTCTGTCAAAACTCAACTAAAGAAATGTGAATATAAGGAAGGCTCTCAACAAATCAAGAACCATTTCCTAGTTTCAGTTGCTGATCTCCACCATGTCATCAGGTATGACCGGAATGCTATTATTCATAAAAATTACTAACTTAATCTAAATGCAAGTCGGATGTGGATTCTTATTTCAACACATGACACAGATTTTTTGAAAAAGGTACATTTCCAGAATACCAAGCACAAATTTGGAATCCTAAATAATCTACAGGTTAAGGGAAGTTTTTGTCCACCACATCACAATTTGGAGTAGTTTTGGAGAACCCCTCTCCATTGATGGATCTAAATCAATATTTATGGCACCTCCAAGTGAAACTCGTGCACTACAGGGTGTGGTGTTGCCTTTAAGAATCACTTCAGTCAGATTCTTGGTTGTTTCATGGGTAGTTGTGACATTTCCACCACCCTTGAAGATGATATGCTAAGTTTGATACATTCCATTGCTTCTGCCAAGCTCTTTGGATGGAACAACCTCTGGATTGAAAGTGACTCGACGACCATAATTCAAGCGATCTGGAATGGAGTAATTCATCTTGCTCGGCCAATTACTATGAATTGGATGGAATGAAATTGTTCGCTCACTGATATTAACTATATCATCACACATGTTTATTGTGAAGCAACCATGGTTGTAGAGGGACTTGCCAACGTGGGAGTAGATAGAAAAATTTCCTAGTTTGCAGACCTCCCTGCTGAGCTCATTTCCTTTCATGAAAAAGATTGTAAAATGATCCTGTATTTTCAAATCTTTTAATTTTTCTATTAATAATATTTATGCTTTGGTCGTTCTGGGCCAAGGAATTACCTTTTCAAAAAGAATATTTAAGGGTCTCTTGGGGTGATACACAAGTGTATCTATGGGATATATTTAAGGGTCATGAAGTTTTCCACAAATTTAGTTTAAAAAACTTATCATATAATTTCTAAAATATTGATGAAATGTTTAAATGAAATATAAAGAAGGTTTAGGTCATTTTCAACCACAATATCATAAGAACTCCTTGGATTGTTCTCTTTTTCATCTTACCACTAAGTGATATCTTCAGAAAATCTTGATAGATCCTTATGTTATCTATTATGGGGATAATCTATGGGAATAGATAATAGTCCTTGAGCATCTATTTGTTTTTTTTCTATAATTTTTTCATAGATTTATATTGTCCATGCCTATTTTGTCATATTTTCAATTGTTTCAATGTTTTTTTATTATGATTATTTGGAATTGAATAAACCAATCTTATTCAAGGAGAATATTCCCTTAAGAATAATGTTGGTGATCCGAAAGCTACCCCTATGTTCTAACGTTATCTTTATGTGACTATGATGTGTTTTTGGGATGACCTAGCTTGTGCCCGGCCAAATTTTTTTTTTAAATATATATCCTTATGTTTATTGAGGAATTAAAAATATTATAAACATGAGTAGTCTGTGATTACAAATATAGCCTAAACTTTTGGCCACCAAGTGAGGTTTTCCACGTGTTAATAAGACATGAATTTTAGAAGACAACATGTTGGGTTCCCTTAGGGAAATATTGACATAGAAATTTGAACATAGATTCCCAGGTTAGATCTCTAGGATGATAACCATTGGTAAATATAAAATATAGAACCATTTTTAACATGGTTTTACTAAAATGTGTAATGTGATTAAATTAACATATTAAATTATGACAACTGGCTAATCATTTATAATGTTTTTATGGTGTTGGATTAAATAGTAAATTTTGAATTTCATATAAATAATTATCATAAATTGTGTATTGTTTTTAATATCTCTTATTAAATTATAATGAATATAGTCGGGGTAGTTATCCACCCTAATGTACATGATATGGATTTTGGACGAGGCACTCTTACCTTTAGGTGATGAGATAATAATAAATGGTTCTGGGGTGGGATGCTCTTCCCCCAATGGTTATGAGACATTGGAGATGATTCTAGGGTATGGAACTCACACCTAGGTGATAAGACATTTTAGATGGTTTTGGGGAAGGGAAATCTCCCCAAGGGTGATTAGACATTGAAGATAGTTCTTAGTCGCGGTGATCTTCTCCTATGTGATGAGACATTAGATATTGTTCTGAGGTGGTGCACTCTTCCTCCCTCGGTGATGAGACATTGGAGATAGTAATGATGTGCTGCAATATTCCACTCTATGTGATTATACATTGGATATGGTTTTAGGGAAGGTATCTCCCATGGGTAATCAATCATTAGAGATAGTTTTTAAGTGGGGTGATTTTCCACCAATGTGATGAGATATATGTGATGGTTATGGGATGGGGAACTATTCCACCCAAGGTGGTGAATAATTATTCTCAAAGAGAAATGAACCTAGATGAAGCATATATTTTAATTTATGGGTATGATTTATTTTACTGAAATTGATTTTTTATTATGAAACATAATCATGTACTGGTTAGAATTGATATATTTAGGGATGTCGTTGGTGGTGGCCTATTGAGTTGTACTCACACACTTATCTGGTATCCATTTTAACACCCTGAGATTTTTTGAGATATATTCTTTTTAATTCCTTTGATTGTACACTACACCATGATTAGCTTGTACTATACGCAACATCGTATTAGCTTGCAGTATATGCAACACTATTTTTGGATCTTGTTACACACAATTTCAAGTTCGCAACATTGAGTGTATATATATATATATATATATATTCAACGTATAAATGAAATATGGTTGGATTATGTTATAAAAAACAACAAAGGAGTCTTTCACTACACTAAACCTTGACTTGGATTGCATTACACACAATCACGACCTTCCTCGATAGCGTGTGTTGTATGCAATACTGGGTTTCACTAAACAATGATATATTTTTATTATTTTATTATTGACTAGATGTTATGAATAGTATTAACTAAATTTTGAATTTTATAACATTATTATTCATCTTACTCATTTTCTAGAACATGTTAAGAGAACAAAATAAATTTCTCGGGTAAAATAAGTATTTTTCAAAAAATGCAGTTTTGCCGCTTTTTGATGGAGCACCAACATTAAATATAGTTTTAGACATGTTTATAAGTTAAATTTGACAAAACAAAATTCTTATTTGGAATAATTATATAAAAATTTACTTTGGATTTATTTTTGATACTTTTCTGATAAATTTCATGTTTTGATGAATAGTAAAAATAAGCTAATATTTAATTAAAAACAACTATATTCATTGAGATAATTTATATGGATAAATTATAATATTTAATGGTTTTAAAGTATAAATAGAATATATTTTTACCATTTAATATAATTTATGTCATTAGAATTTATTTTACATTGAATTCGTAGGTTAAATCAATTCAATCTTTTGTAATGTTTTAAAAAAACCGTTTTCTTTCGACAACGGGATTAATTTTAATTTAATTTCTCCAAGTTTTGTGAATTGAATTTGGAAAAATGGATTCCATATTTTGAATAAGTGGGTCAAAATTATGTTAATAAGATACTTTTTATTTTTGGGCATTATGAATAGTAACTACGGAAAATTTTATTTACCATAGTTAAAGGTAAATCGGAAGATTAAGGGTAAATATAAGATTATAAAATTACCCTAAAACCTGCCAAAATCCTATTGGATGACTAAAAGTCGACCCATATCACCTAAGGGTCGGATTAGATTCATTTAATGGGCTTTTTTCCATGAAAATAATTTAATTATTATTAAAACCAATGAAAGTAACAACAAGTCACTTTCATAAATCTTATAAGTATAATAATTTTAATTTAGTGATAAACTTAATGAAACCTAGAACACAAATAGTCTCCAGAAATCTAATACAATTATATACATAATAAAAATTTATTTATAATTTTTAGGTATTAAATAATTATCATTAATTATGACACAATAGTGATGTTGAAATTATAATATTGATTGAAATATCAAATAAATAATCTTAAAAATACTAAAATAAATATTATATGAACTATTTAATGTGCTCCACTAATTTTCTAGATACATATAAAATTTTATGAATCTATTAAATCTTTTATTTCGAACATATCTTCTGTATATATGTTATTGAAATTCAAAAAAATGAATAGTGTCAAAATTGACACTATTGTTATTTTATAAAAATAACATATTATAAAATTGTTTAAAAATCACAAAAATATTTAAAAATTATAAATTAAAATTTATATGGTCAACAATGTCATAAAGTGTAAAATTATGGAAAATTCACAACACATATGTAATTATTTATAATAATTTAAAATTTAGAATATTATTACCAGAAATAAAATTAAATTGATAAATAAGGATAAATCAGGTTGATAATATTTAAAATAAATTCCTAACATGTCTAAATTTTATTGGATGATGAGATTACAACCCTATATTCGGATATGAGTCATTTTGGAAGTTTTTGAGTAGGGTTGGGATTTAATATAAATTAATATTTCTTATATTTCCAAAGGTGCCCCTCTCCTCCCTTATAAAATGAAACCTCCTCCCTCTCCTCCTAAAACCAATTTGAGCCTTAAATCTCAGCCAACCCCTGACCATTTAACTTTACCACTTCCCTAGAAACATCCTAGAGTTCCAGGTCTTCTTCTAAGACCAATTTTAGTTCCCTAAGAGGAGGTCTCAAAGAGTCGCTTCAAAGAAGAGGTAATGTCCGTTACCGATTCTTTCAACTTTATTTCTTCTTCTAAATTTTCTTCATTAGTTGTTTCATTATACTGTAATAACCTCTGTATCACTAATATATTGATATGTTATTATAAATATGAAACAACCCCATTTCACCTTCTTTCCAACCTAAGGAAAATCAAATCACCACGCGTGCTTACGGAATACCGTCTCCACGACGTGGTGTAATCTATTTTCCACTACCACCTTACTTGGATGGGTATAATGGTGTAAAAAATGAATATATAAGATTATTGTAAAGTTATATTAATTCTTAAATATTATACATACACTCCAATACAATTACACAATCATGGGAATGATATCATCGCTCGTGCGTACGTACGGAATACCGTCTCCACGATGTGATGCGACTCGTTCTACATGATATTCATTGCATAATGATTATATAAATGAATTGAATGAATAAATATGATATATATTACAAAAATAATATTCTGGAAATGAGGTGTCTATAACCTAAAAATAGGAATAAGAATTTATTCGACAAACGACACATACGAACATAAAGCAATAAACACCTGAATAACAAGTAGCAATGAAATATTACTAATAAGAAGGTAAGAATATGACCATATATGATATCATAAAAATAATTATGATTCTTTAATAAGTCAATGACTTTATTTAAATCATTATACAGTAGGTTTAGACACTTACGAAGCAAATCAAACCTAAGGTAAGGGAAAATCTCACAATCTCATTTTTATCTGAGATTGTTTATACGTCAAAATTTACTGGGGAATATTTATCATCCAAATCCATGTTTCCTCAATATGTAATATTATTTCCATCCAACTACAATTGTTTTAATCAAATTTTACCCTTCGGTGAGTTTTCAGTAAAAGATATGAAAGGAATATTTTGTCGTTTTTTTGTACGAGGTACTTTTTGACTTTCCGGCCAAAGTACAGGAAGACTGTTTTCTTTAACTTATACAAAATGAATGGATTTTTAGAACATTATTTCCATTAATATTCCATTACAAGTTTTCAAGTTTACTTTTAATCAACTTCTTTTAGTTCATAATTATATGACATGTTAAGAAAGGAAAAAAATTTGAAGTAAAAAGGATATTTTCTTCAAAAATGGAGTTCAAGTGTTTTATCAAAATTATTTTCCATATAAGATAATATAGGGTTCTGTTTATATCCCTATTTTTACATTTATTTGATTATGTTATGATGGAATTATTTTTACGACATCCTTTTATGGATTATGTTATGATGACGTGATGTTTAAGAATCCCATTTTTATTACATGGGTTATGCTATGATGTATGGTTTATGATTTTGTGGCACACATAAGAATGGTATCATTATGAGATGGGTGGGACCTATATCTCTCTCCAATTCATTGGGTAAAGATTTATATCTCAAGAGATAGACATGACTGGAATGGCAGGTTAAACCAGTTCAGTCAAACAGGACTGAAACATGGAGTGAACTAGGTTTGGAAAAGGACTTTGTCAGCTAAGATAGTCTTGGAAATGACTCTTGACTACTAAGAAATTATTTTCTACGATTATGTGTGTATTCCACAAAGCTTCATGTTTTATGTTATGATTATTGGAATTACATTTCACTTCTACGATTTATCCCATGATATGATCTCTTTTGCAGGATAAGATTTTCAAAATGTTATGTTCTTACAAATATGATATGTTTGTTATTTTTTTTTACCCTTACTGAGCATTTGAGCTCACACATTTGTATGTTTTGTTTTCCCCAGGTCAGGAAGAAGGATATTAAGTAGTATATGCCAAAAAGGGACTCTAGATATGATGAAATAAATGGGAGACAACGTAGATGATTTATGAACGAGTTGTTTATGTTTCTCAGTTTCTAAAGAAACTATACCTATATGGTCCTTTCATGGTTTTGCTATATGTTGTAATAATTATGCTTCAATTTTGATGTAATATTCATGTATGTAAATTATGGGTCTTTACAGTTGGTATCAGAGGAAAGGTTTAGTGAACCTTTGGAAACTATGATGTGAGAACTTTAGTGAGATCCCTAGAGATTTTTCCATGGTATGTCTAGGGATGTCCCTAAGGTTAATTATAAGTATAGGTTATAATACTAGAATTATGCTAACGATCATAGAATTAAACCTAAGATGTTAGATATTGAAGGAACTCCCCCTTTATTTTGTTCTTTTCCCTAGCATGATTTTTTCCTCTCACACTATTCTTTTTGGGTTTTAGACGATGACTGGAACGCGAAGGAATTGTGCTAATCAATGTAATGGACAATGCAATGATATTCCTCCTGAACAAACCAATGTTACGGGAGATGGAGTTAAAAATCTTATTTCTATACTTACACAAGTTATGAATCATTCTGGACTTTCAAATGAGCAGCGAAGCAAATAGTATTCTATTGAGTCCTTCATGAGGCAACGTCCACCTTCTTTCCGTGGTTCTTTTGATCCACTTGTTGCAGAACAATGGATCAGTACCACTGAAAAGATATTTTAAGTTATTCAATGTTCTGAACATGATAAAGTCATCTTAGCGGTATATCGTTTGGAAGGTAAATCTGATCAATGGTGGAATCTTATCAAGAATATGAGGCCAAGAGATGAAATTGATTCCACGGAATGGGACAAGTTCAAGAACATATTTTTCAATAAGTACTTCCCTAGTATTATTAGAACAAATATGAAGAAGGATTTTCTTGAACTAAAGAAAAAGGATGATGAATCTGTTGTTATATACGAAGCGAATTTTACAAGGCTTTGAAGGTATGCATCTGGCTTTATCATCTAACCTGAAAGTAAAGTTGATCGATTCTTCAGTGGCTTAAAACCAAGTCTTATAAGGGAATTAGCTATATGAGACTTTAGTATCTATGAAGAAATTGTGCATTGTGCTATCAAGGTAGAAATAGAAGTTGGTGTTACATATCCATCTCATGGTTTTGACGAGAAACGAAAGATGGAGTTCAAGGAGAAATCTCAGAATGTTGGTGAAAAAAAGATGAATGTTTCCTTATGCACAAAGTCTGGAAAGAAGCATGGTGGATATTGTCTTAAAGGGACTAGAAAATGTTTTAAGTGTGGAAAATAAGGTCATCGATTAGCTGAGAGTCGAAGTAATGGAAAAAGGGTTACTAATGATAAAGAAAAGACTGCAGAGAACACACCACCAACACTTCAATGCTTCAAGTGCAATGAAATGGCGCATTATGCTAATCAATTCCCTAATCCAAGGGTTAATGATGATCGACATGAGCAACCACTTAAGTAAAAGGACAAAAGGAAGTCACATGCGATCACTATTGGCGATTTTGAATATGACAACGATGTGGTGGAATGATTAAGTGTTTTTGTAATGGGATTCCAAAATAATGTTGTATATAGTATTGTGGAATTTTGGAATATCTATATATTGGTTTCCAATAATTATATGGTACTGGTAACCATGAAAAAGTGATTGAAATATTTTTGGAAAGTAGATGAAATGAACATAATGAAGGGATAAGGAGAAAATAATATGATAGTAATCATGATCTCATGACTGATATAAGGACTAAGTTATATTATGTTTTGAGTATATAGAATTTTTGGGATTTTGGTATGTGGAAAATGTTAAAATTTAACAACGTTCTTATTTTCACTAAGGTTCAATGGGTATTCATTCTTCAAGAGAATATTTGATTAATGTATTCACATGTTTGTAATTTGACAAACAGGATATATCTTATGATATATGGGGGATAAATGATGGCATTCACGTGATTGTTATGTGACATTTCAAGTAATCATTTTCTTTATACTATGAGCTTGGACCGAAGTATTATAGAAAAGCCTAAAGATTGGAATGGATTATGTTAGACATAAGTTAGTATTTTTTAAGGATAGAACTTTTTGGATATTATTGATGGGACGTTATAGTAATGTAGTTTTAGAAAAAGGACAACCAGCAGGACAGGAGACAACCCATCGCGTCAGACAAGGCTGTGGGAATCGAACCCACAACCGAAGTGCAACTGGCCTTTATCGCCTAACACTGTCCTACATGAAGTCCCTGGTTAGTAGAAACTAGTTTTATTTTATTAAGCGGTATGATATATGAAGTATAAGTTCATTTTTGGAATCGTATATGATTAACCACACCGTAGATGGACTTATGTATATTTGATAACTTTTTCTAACCTTTTTTTTGAAATAGATGGAATGACCCATCATTCTATCACATGATCTGTTAGCACTTCACGAATAACAAATTCGACTTCATTTCTTTAAGATATGAAGTGGAAATTGTTCAAAGCACGTACAACAGTGAGATTGTACCAAAATCAAGCAACTATTTCTTCTAATTCAAAATTTTCAACATTAGGGAAATGATATTGAAAACCAAAAATTTTGTCCTAGAGCCCTCATATCCGATGAATCAGATGGTACATTAGATCATCACAAATTTATGGTTTTGTGATTGTTGGCTTTTTCATAGCCATGTTCTCTACCACTCTCCATCAGAACAAGATCGTTAGATTTTTCCTCCATATCTATATTTTCACCTATACTCTCCTATGTGGAAACCCAATTCTGAGTTACCATGGGTGACCGTTACATTTCTATATTTCCTTTTAAAAGTTAAGTTTTAGTATTCCATTTTACGATGTGGGTTTCTATGAATAGTAAATAATTTATAACACTAACGAATTTTGAGGGCGAAATTCATTTTAAGGGGGGTAGAATGTAACACCCCAAGATTTTATGAGATATATTCTTTTTAATTCCTTTGATTTTACACTACACCAAGATTATCTTGTACTATATGCAACACCATATTATCTTGCAGTATACGCAACACTATTCTTGGATCTTGTTACACACAATTTCAAGTTCGCAACATTGAGTATGTATATATATGTATATATATATATATATATATTCAATGTATAAATGAAATATGGTTGGATTATGTTATACAAAACAACAAAGGAGTCTTTCACTACACGCAACCCTGACTTGGCTTGCATTACACGCAATCATGACCTTCCTCGATAGCGTGTGTTGTATGCAATACCAGGTTTCACTAAACAATGATATATTGTTATTATATTATTATTGACTAGACTTTATGAATAGTATTAACTAAATTTTGAATTTTATAAAATTATTATTCATCTTACACATTTTCTAGAACATGTTATGAGAACAAAATAAATTTTTCGGGTAAAATAAGTATTTTTCAAAAAATGCAGTTTTGCCACCTTTTGATGGCGCTCCCACATTAAATATAGTTTTTGACATGTTTATAATTTCAATTTGATAAAATAAAATTCTTCTTCAGAATCAGGATATAAAAATTTAATTTGGATAAATTTTTGATACTTTTCTGATAACTTTCATGTTTTGATGAATAGTAAAACTAAGCTAATTTTTAATTAAAAACAACTTTTTTCATTGAGATAATGTAACGCCCCAACCCCAGCTACCCAGAGTCGGTGCATTACTTCGTAACATTGGCATGATCGCAAAAGATCAAGTCTCGAAAGACCGATTAGTTTAGTATCCTTGGAAACACTAGATACATTCATAAACATTACATTACATCATAAAGTGAAAAACTACAATAACAAAGTCTCCATAGTCCACTCTCATATCCTCTTCTGACAATCCCTGCAGGTTATTCATAAAACACTTGTTCACATCCTGGAAAAAATTAAAACATTGAAAGGGGTGAGCTCAGATGCTCAGTAAGGATAACAATATTGCGGAAGATTTCATAAATAAACATAAAAATTTAAGGCAATGTATAACTAAAACAAAAGCCTATTAAACTTGAACATAAAAATAATATGGCGAAAGTAAAATGAGATAATTCCATTCACTTCTTCCCATGGATATTCTACTGGTCGAATAATCACATGCAATATCAATAACCACTTTCATAATGAGGGAATGTATAATTCCAGACATTCTGAAACATTTTGTCAAGGCCTCGGCCAAGACGTCTAAAATGATTAAGGCCTCGGCCAAAACCATAAATCAAATTGGGAAAGGGCCTCGGCCAATTCCACGTCTAGTTGTCTCATGAGACCTACCGATGCATCGAGGAGCTATAGCGGGCTCCACCCGTCACTTATTAAGTCCAATACATTCCTCATATGAATAGGTTTAAACATATCATAAACCATAACATAATCGTATCACATAAAACATGCATAATGGAAACATAACATTTCCACATTTCAATCACAAGATATCAATACAACACATTGATAAAAATGCTTTCAAAACCATTTTCAATACCAAAATAAAAGAAAGTTAAAACTCTGTATTTATTTTTCATTAAAAAAATGATGGCTTGTAGAGGAAGCTGAAACTCAAATAATGGTCACGTCGGTGGAGAAGTCGTTTTTTCCGCATAAGTACGGAAAGAAAAACATTCTCTTTTGTCGTTTAGCAAAATGCTTCGTATAAAAGGATTCCTTTTGAATAAAGGTAAAAGTAAAAGGGGTTTATACACCGTATAAAAGAAAATTGTGTATAAAACCAAATATGCCTCAATGAAAGGAGATTGAGAAGAAGTCCTTAAAAAGATCATTTTTAAAATAAAATAGATCTGTTATGTGTATTCACTATAGATACACATAAAGAACGTAAAAATAAAAAATAGGACATAATATCATGACATAATTTGAAAGTAGGAGATTAACCCAAAGAATAGAAATTGGGTTAAGAAGTTCCCTTACCTCGTGTCTGACTTGACTCAACCGTTCTTTAACCTCCTGAATAATAAACTAGAGTTAATATATACCTTATTAATAACCATTTTCAATTTCATTATCCTTTTTATATCACTTATTACAATGATATGAACATTATGTAATTATTTAAGTTAATAACGGTCGTTTTGTCGATCTTCGGTACTTGAGTCATCAATAAACTTATTATAATTACAAGTTGATTATGTGGTAGAATATCCATTATCTCCAGAATTATATTCATGATTTAGATGTCATATATATCATATATATCCATTATATACATTCATTTATAACATTACGTAACATTTAGAGGTAAGAAATGAAATGCACCGTTCATGGAGACGGTAAGCCGTACGTACGCATGAACGCTACTTTCATTTCTATTTCATATTTAATGGAATGAAATCATAATGATATAAATGTATAATATAATTCCAGTATAATATAGTGTATAATACCATTTACTCCATCCTTTATACATCCCACATATGCCTGTAACGATTCAAATCACTTTGAGGGTGCGGTAGTCCGCACTTCCTGAAATGAAATTATCGCGTTTACCCATAATGGAAATCATAAATTATGTCATAAATGAGAAATACAGAAGAATAAGTAAAACATAAACATATTATATATCATATATAAATATAGTTACATCTTAATGGCCACCTTTTTAGGTGTTATATGAGTGTTGAACAATCATCGTTTCGTGAGGCAGAAATTCGCCATCCACAGAAACCGTATGTTCTTTAACCATTAGATGTAGGTGTGTGTAAGTGTAGCTCAAATCCTTCTTATAACAACATACTAGTATATTGAGGATACTGGTGTTGTTACAAAAGAAATTAATAAAAAGAGTTTATGAGGTTGGAGAAGAAAAATAAAACAAAATAACATAAGAGAAGACATTACCTTTAAATCGGGTAACTCTTTTTATTGGAGACAAAGGCTTCCTTGGGAAGAGTTATTCACAAAGTGAGGATTCTAGGAGTAATAGGGAGAAGTTGGGAGAGTATTTGGGCAGAGGTTGGCCGAGCCAAATGGCTTGAAATTGTGAATGAGGTGGTAGAGGTGGGGGCCTTTTATAAGAGGAGAGGAGGGGCACTCTTGGAAAGTAAGGAACTTTTACATTATTATACAATGATTTTCGGATTCTAAAGGTCCCACACTTATATAATTAGTGGATAAGGTGATAAGGGTTCGAAATATACCCATACAATAGTCCTTGGACAAGTTTAAGCCTTGGATTGTACATTATCTTTTCATTTTATTAAAATCGTTAAATAATGAGGTCATCGCTGCATCATAATGATGTCATAAATAATTTAATTTATTTAATTTCTAAAAATTATAAAACAAATAGTATGATGTAGGAAATCCTTTTAGCTTTCCAATGACTATTTATATTAAAAAATATGACTTGTATAACCCCATGTAAAAATTGTTTTAGTAAAACATTTCATGTTTGTGTCATTTTTTACTTTAACATTAAATAAAAGGTATTTATGTCATTTTCCAACTAATGTGGCTCCATGTGGTCCCCAAGTTGACCCATGGATTGTCTTGGTCGGCCATGAATCATCCAATAGGAGTAGGAAAAGTTTCAAGCTCATATCATATTATTAAAACATTATTTTTACCTTAAACTACACTAATTACCTCTAATCACGATTAAGAACTTAAAAGTTCCTATTCACCAAAAAAATTATTTTAATCTCATTGAACCACATTTTACTTCTTAATGACAACCATGTATGTCGGATTTTTGAAAATCAAATCACAGAAGTGGTAATATTTCATTTAAACGAAAAATCAGTTATTTAACTACCACTTAGTGGTTTCACTATTCAACAAAAATTGAAGTTTTTCAGAACAATGCCAAAATTTCACCCTAAGATATAATTGATATTCCGAATTCAAAAATGATGTCTATTTTACAAAATTCCAAAAATATAAGTTGCATTAATTAATTTTATAATTAATTCCCGCTGTCACAACAAATAGCGTGTTTCTAAGAAACAATTTATATCAAAAGATTGGCAATTGTTTATGTCTAATTTAAATGTTAAATTAATTCTAATGACCACCATTGGATAAAATGGTAAAAATATATTCTAATTATACTTTAAAACCACTAAATAGTATAATTTATCACAATAAATTATTTTTTTTAAAAAAGTTGTTTTAAGTATTTTTCACTATTCATAAAAAATTGGAAGCTCTCAGAAAGTTACAAAAAATTCAAATTAGGATAATTTCGATACTAAAAATACAAAAATGAAGTCCATTTTGAAATATAAAATTTCTATAATTTTAAAAAGTGGTTATTACTATTCATAATGGCTACTTTGATTAGTCGTGTTGTGTTAGAACTCGAACTTGCGTACAATGCAAGCTATTGCATTATTGAATGAGAAGCGTATAGTGGAAGCTCGGGGTGTTACATTCTCTCCTCCTTCAATAAATTGTGTCCTCACAATTTGAAATTTTTCTTTGAAAATAAAAGGTTGAAATGAGAAAATACCTTTGAGAAAAACCCACATCAGAAATAAGATTAATAAAATTTAGCCTTAATAAGAGGGAAAGGGAAACGAAAAAGTCACCACCCAATTATGATCTAGATTAGGAGAACATTGGTGGAAATTAGAGACATATAATTGGAGGAAAAACGTAAATATTTGTAGGGAGTGATTGAGGTCATCAATCACAATCAACTGTCAAATTGGGGGCCTCAAAGCCTTCAATCTATGTTGATTTAAAATATCATCAGTTTAACAAGACATAAGGTATTAGGATAACACATTTTTTTGTTTTAATATCCCATTACTAATTTTTAAGAATTAATTTATTCATTGAATAAAAGATAGGTATATATATATTTATTCTTGACGATTAGAGTTTCAACCTTCAACTCATCTTTCACTCAAAAAGATAATAGAACTCAAAAATATTATACTTATCATAATTGTATAAGGTTCCAAATGTTAACACATACCATTTAGATTAGTAAAATTATTTTGTAATAACCAGGGACTTCCAGTAGGCTAGTTGTAGGAAATAACGGCCTGTCGCACCATGATTGTGGGTTCGATTCTTGCAGCTTTGTCCGACGCGACGGGTTATGCCCCACCCTGTAGGTTGTCCTTTTCCTAAAACTATAGTATCATAATATTCCAAAAATAGTCTTCATAAATTTTTTAACCTTAAACAATACTAACCAAAGATCAACTTAATCCACTCCAACCTTTATAATTATCCAATATACCTCTGTCCAGACTTTCTCTAAAAGGTCTCTTAATTCCAAAATCAATTTATCAGATTCCCCAAACAAAGTAAATTTTCTCTTATTGTCACATACTAAAAATATAATTACCTTCATCATATTAAAACCTTACTGAAATCAACAAGTACTACAGTACAATCCTTATATATATATCACATTATTCTAATAACCAGAATATACTCCATGAGTCCAAACGCACCATTACATTAGTTATTCTGCTTTAAGTGTAGTAACAACATAAGATTTTCCTTGATCCCTTGGCCTTTTCTGAGGTAAGTTTCCCTGACGCTTAGGACATTCATTTGCATAATGACCCATTTCTCTACAATTGTAGAATTCAAATTTGATAGCCTCTTTCTTTCCCTTGCAATCACGAGCCTGGTGACCCTTTTCTCCACATTTATAACAAACTCTCATTCCTTTTAGGCAAGTGCCAGGGTGATTCTTCCCACAATTATCACATAATGGAAAATCCTTCTTTCCCTTTTTCCCTTTATCTGTCTCTTGTTCCACCGTTCTCTTCTTATCTTGCTTTACTTTGTTGTCATAAGACTTAGAGAATTCTTTTTCTGTCTTGATAGCACACGAGACAATATCTTCGTATGATGAGAAGGATTGTGATACTAAAGCTCGACGGAGAAATGGTTTTAACCCATCAAAGAAACGATCAATCTTACTCCTTGGGTTACGTATATAATCTGCAGCATACCTTGCTAACCTTGTAAAGTTGGCCTCATACTTTGCGACATTCTCATCCTCCTTCTGCCTCAGACTCAGAAATTGCCTTTCCGTATCTGCTCGATGGTCACGAGGAAATTATTTTTCTAAGAAAAGATCTTTGAACTCCCTCCATTCCATATTCGATACGTCATCATCTTCCTTTGGTTTTGAATCAGCGACCACCACTGATCGGCAACTCCAGTGAGGCGGTAAACTGCCATGACAACCTTCTCCATTTTGCTACTCCCCAAGGCATGGAATATTTTCTATAAGGAGTTTATCCATTGCTCAGCTACTAATGGATTTTTACCCCCATTAAATGTTGGTGGTTGTTGCCTCATGAAGCGGTCTAACATTGATCCTCCACGTTGTGGATCAGCGTGATCTATACGAGTAAGGTTATTATTCATAACTTGAGTGAGTTGTCCCAGTATGGTAATAAGTTGATCAGCACCAGTTGCATCTCCAGATCCACAATAATTATCTTGAGCAGGAGGGCAATCCCTACACGGAGTGCGTGCATTGATACGGTTTCCATTCCTTCCACTAGGCGCCATTTCTAAACAATGGCATAAACAAGATTAGTTTATGAATCAAAATACATAATTCCATACTTGTAAAATACTTAACATAAATTGAACTATTTATGGATATAATCCATAATCATAAAAAAGTTTTATTTGAGGAAGTATAAACTCATAACCATTCATAGTGGTTTTTAAATAAAATGGGAATTATCTTAAGCATATCCCCCAGGAGTGTCGTAACCAAGAGTGCAGCAAGGCCCGTTGTCGTGCACCAGTTCCCGTTCGAGTCTAGCTCAAACCAGTGTTTTCAGGTTTTACCCCTAGGTACATCTATGCCAGAGCTGCCTCTACCTACTCGTATCCAGACAGGGATGTATTGCTCGGAAAACTCACAAAATCTCTACAATAACAAAATTCTAGGAAGTTCTTCTATACTAATCCTCAAAGTCTATCTTTGGGCTATGTGCTCTAATCAGAGTTTATCTAAATCTAGCTTCCAAAGTTAGTACTAAACTGCCTCTGATACCAACTGTAACTCCCCGACCCCAGCTACCCAGATTCGGTGCATTACTTCGTAACATTGGCATGATCACAAAAGATCAAGTCTCGAAAGACCGATTAGTTTAGTAGCCTTAGAAACACTAGATACATTCGTAAACGTTACATTACATCATAAAGTAAAAAACTACAATAACAAAGTCTCCATAGTCCACTCTCATATCCTCTTCTGACAATCCCAACAGGTCATTCATAAAATACTTCTTCACATCCTGGGAAATATTAAAACATTGAAAGGGGTGAGCTCAGATGCTCAGTAAGGATAACAATATTGCGGACGATTTCATAAATAAACATAAAAATTTAAGACAATGTATAACTAAAACAAAAGCCTTTTAAACTTGAACATCAACATAATATAGCGAAAGTAAAATGAGATAATGCTATTCACTTCTTCACATGGATATTCTACTGGTCGAATAATCACATGCAATATCAATAACCACTTTCATAATGAGGGAATGTATAATGCCAGACATTATGAAACATTTTGTCAAGGCCTCGGCCAAGAAGTCTAAAATGATTAAGGCCTCGGCCAAAACCATAAATCAAATTGGGAAAGGGACTCGGCCAATTCCATGTCTAGTTGTCTCATGAGACCTACCGATGCATCGAGGAGCTATAGCGGGCTCCACCCGTCACTTATTAAGTCCAATACATTCCTCATATGAATAGGTTTAAACATATCATAAACCATAACATAATCGTATCACATAAAACATGCATAATGGAAACATAACATTTCCACATTTCAATCACAGGATATCAATACAACACATTGATAAAAACGCTTTCAAAACCATTTTCAATACCAAATTAAAAGAAAGTTAAAACTTTGTATTTATTTTTCATTAAAAAAATGATGGCTTGTAGAGGAAGCTGAAACTCAAATAATGGTCACGACGGCGGAGAAGTCGTTGTCGCCGCATAAGTACGGAAAGAAAAACATTCTCTTTTGTCATTTAGCAAAACGCTTCGTATAAAAATATTCCTTTTGAATAAACGTAAAAGTCAAAGGGGTTTATACACCATATAAAAGAAAATTGTGTATAAAACCAAATATGCCTCAATGAAAGGAGATTGAGACGAAGTCCTTAAAAAGATCATTTTTAAAATAAAATAGATCTGTTATGTGTATTCACTATAGATACACATAAAGAATGTAAAAATACAAAATAGGACATAATATCATGACATAATTTGAAAGTAGGAGATTAACCCAAAGAATAGAAATTGGGTTAAGAAGTTCCCTTACCTCGTGTCTGACTTGACTCAACCGTTCTTTAACCTCCTGAATAATAAACTAGAGATAATATATACCTTATTAAGAACCATTTTCAATTTCATTATCCTTTTTATATCACTTATTACAATGATATGAACATTATGTAATTATTTATGTTAATAACAGTCGTTTTGTCGATCTTTGGTACTTGAGTCAACAACAAACTTCTTATAATTACAAGTTGTTTATGTGGTAGAATATCTATTATCTCCAGAATTATATTCATGATTTATATGTCATATATATCATATATATCCAGTATATACATTCATTTATAACATTACGTAACATTTAGAGGTAAGAAATGAAATGCACCGTTCATGGAGACGGTAAGCCGTACGTACGCATGAACGCTACTTTCATTTCTATTTCATATTTAATGGAATGAAATCATAATGATATAAATGTATAATATAATTCCAGTATAATATAGTTTATAATACCATTTATTCCATCCTTTATACATCCCACATATGGCATTAACGATTCAAATCACTTTGAGGGGGTGGTAGTCCGCACTTCCTAAAATGAAATTATCACGTTTACCCATAATGGAAATCATAAATTATGCCATAAATGAGAAATACAGAAGCATAAGTAAAACATAAAAATATTATATATCATATATAAATATAGTTACATCTTAATGTCCACCTTTGAAGGTGTTATATGAGGGTTGAACAATCATCGTTTCGTGAGGCAGAAATTCGCCATCCACAGAAACCGTATGTTCTTTAACCATTAGATGTAGGTGTGTGTAAGTGTAGCTAGAATAATTCTTATAACAACAACCTAGTATATATAGGATACTGGTGTTGTTACAAAAGAAATGAATAAAAAGAGTTTATGGGGTTGGAGAAGAAAAATAAAACAAAATAACATAAGAGAAGACATTACCTTTAAATCGGGTAACTCTTTTGATTGGAGCCAAAGGCTTCCTTGGGAAGAGTTTTTCCCAATGTGAGGATTATAGGAGTAATAGGGGGAAGTTGGGAGAGTATTTGGGCAGAGGTTGGTCGAGCCAAATGGCTTGAAAGTGTGAATGAGGTGGTAGAGGTGGGGGCCTTTTATAAGAGGAGAGGAGGGGCACTCTTGGAAAGTAAGGAACTTTTACATTATTATACAATTATTTTCGGATTCTAAAGGTCCCACACTTATATAATTCGTGGATAAGGTGATAAGGGTTCTAAATATACCCATCCAATAGTCTTTGGACAAGTGTAAGCCTTGGATTGTACATTATCGTTTCATTTTATTAAAATCGTTAAATAATGAGGTCATCGCTGCATCATAATGATGTCATAAATAATTTAATTTATTGAATGTCTAAAAATTATAAAACAAATACTATGATGTAGGAAATCCTTTTAGCTTTTCAATGACTATTTGTAGTCAAAAATATGACTTGTATAACCCTGTGTAAAAATTGTTTTAGTAAAACATTTCATGTTTGTGTCATTTTTTACTTTAACATTAAATAAAAGGTATTTATGTCATTTTCCAACTAAAGTGGCTCCATGGGGTCACCAAGTTGACATATGGATTGTCTCGGTCGGCCATGACTCATCCAATTGGAGTAGAACAAGTGTCAGGCTCATATCATATTATTAAAACATTATTTTTTCCTTAAACTACACTAATTACCTCTAATCGCGATTAAGAACTTAAACGTTACTATTCACCAAAAAATTATTTTAATCTCATTGAACCACATTTTACTTCTTAATGACAACCATGTATGTCGGATTTTTGAAAATCAAATCACAGAAGTGGTAATATTTCATTTAAACGAAAAATCAGTTATTTAACTACCACTTAGTGGTTTCACTATTCATCAAAAATTGAAGTTTTTCAGAACAATGCCAAAATTTCCCCCGAAGATATAATTGATATTCCGAATTCAAAAATGATTTCTATTTTACAAAATTCCAAACATATAAGTTGCATTAATTAATTTTATAATTAATTCCCGCTGTCACAACAAATAGCGTGTTTTTAAGAAATAATTTATATCAAAAGATTGGCAATTGTTTATTTCTAATTTCAATGTTAAATTAATTCTAATGACCACCATTGGATAAAATGGTAAAAATATATTCTAATTATACTTTAAAACCACTAAATAGTATAATTTATCACAATAAATTATTTTTATTAAAAAAGTTGTTTTAAGTATTTTTCACTATTCATAAAAAAAGTGGAAGTTCTCAGAAAGTTACAAAAAATTCAACTTAGGATAATTTCGATACTACAAATAAAAAAATGAAGTCCATTTTGAAATATAAAATTTCTATAATTTTAAAAAGTGGTTATTACTATTCCTAATGGGGACTTTGTTTAGTCGCGGTGTGTTAGAACTCGAACTTGCGTACAATACAAGCTATTGCATTATTGAATGAGAAGCGTATCGTGGAAGCTCGGGGTGTTACAGATAATTTATATGATTAAATTATAATATTGAATGGTTTTAAAGTATAAATATAATATATTTTTACCATTTAATATAATGTATGTCATTATCATTGATTTTACAATGAATTCGTAGGTTAAATCAATTCAATCTTTTGCAATGTTTTAAGCAAAAACACATTTTCTTTCGACAACGGGATTAAGTTTAATTTAATTTCTACAACTTTTGTGTATTGAATAGGGAAAAAGGGATTCCATATTTGGAATCAGTGGGTCTAAATTATGTTAATAAGGTACTTTTTATTTTTGGGCAATATGAATAGTAACTACAGTAAATTTTATTTACCATAGTTAAAGGTAAATCGGGTGATTAAGGGTAAATATAAGATTATAAAATTACTCTAAAACCAGTAAAAATCCTATTGGATGACTAAACATCGACCCATATCACCTAAGGGTCAGATTAGATTCATTTAATGGACTTTTTTCCATGGAAATAATTTAATTATTATTAAAACCAAAGAAAGTGACAACAAGTCACTTTCTTAAATCGTATAAGTATAATAATTTTAATTTAGTTATAAACTTAATGAAACTTCAAACATGAAGGGTATCCAGAAATCTAATACAATTATATACATCATATGAATTTATTTGTAATTTTTAGTGATTAAATACGTATCATTAATTATGACACAATAGTTATGTTGAAATTATTTTATTGATTGAAATATAAAATAAATGATCTTAAAAATATTAAAATAAATATAATATTAACTATTTAATGTGATCCACTAATTTTCTAGATACATATAACATTTAATTAATCTATTAAATATTTTAGTTCTAACATATATTCTATATATATTTTATTTAAATTCAAATAAATGAATAGTGTCAAAATTGACACTATTGTTATTTTATAAAAATTACATATTATAAAATTGTTTAAAAATCACAGAAATATTTAAAAAATATAAAATAAAATTTATATGGTCGACAATTTCATAAAGTGTCAAATTATGGAAAATTCACAACACATATGTAATTATTTATAATAATTTAAAATTTAGAATATTATTACCAAAAATAAAATAAAATTGATAAATAAGGATAAATCAAGTTGATAATGTTTAAAATAAATTCTTAACATGTATAAATTTTATTGGTTGACGATATTAAAACCCTATATTCTGATATGAGTCATTCTTGACGTTTTTGAGTGGGTTTGGGATTTAATATAAACTAATATTTCTTATATTTCCAAAGGTGCCCCTCTCCTCCCTTATAAAAGGGCACCACCTCCCTCTCCTCCTAACACCAATTTGAGCCTTAAATCTCGGCCAACCCCTGCCCATTTCACTTTACCACTTCCCTAGAAACATCTTATAGGTCCTGGTCTTCTTCAAAGACCAATTTTAGTGCCCTAAGAGGAGGTCTCAAAGAGGCGCTTCAAAGAAGAGGTAATGTCCATTACCGATTCGTTCAACTTTATTTCTTATTCTACTTCTTCTTATTTAGTTGTTTCATTATATTGTAATAACATCAGTATCACTAATATACTGATATGTTATTATAAATATTAAACAACCCCATTTCACATTCTATCCATCCTAAGGAAAATGAAATCACCGCGCGTGCGTACGTATGGAATACCGTCTCCAGTTCGTGGTGTAATCTATTTTACACCACCACCTTACTTGGATGGGTATAATGGTGTAAATAATTATTAAATATTATTATTGTAAATTGATATTGATTCTGAAATAGTATACAAACACTCCAATACAATTCCACAATCATGGGAATGATATCATCGCTCGTGCATACGTACGGAATACCGTCTCCACGATGTGATGCGACTCGTTCTACATGATCATCATTGCGTAATGATTATATAAATGAATTGAATGAATAAATATGATATATATTACACTAATACCATTCTGTAAATGAGGTTTCTAGAACCTAAAAAGAGGAATTTAAATTTATTCGACAAAACACACATACGAACATAAAGCAATAAACACCCGAATAACAAGTAGCAATGAAATATTACTAATTATAAGCTAATAATATGACCATATATGATATCATAAAAATAAGTATGATTATGGAATAAGTCAATGACATTATTTAAATCATTATACAGGAGGTTCAGACACTTACGAAGCAAATCAGACCTAAGGTAAGGGAAAATCTCACAATCTCATTTTTATCCGAGATTGTTTATACTTCAGAATTTACAGCTGAATATTTATCATCCAAATCCATGTTTCCTCAATATGTAATATTATTTCTATCCACCTATAATTGTATAAATCCAATTTTACCCTTCGATGGGTTTTTAGTTAAATATATGAAAGGAATCTTTTGTCGTTTTTTTGTACGAGGTACTTTTTGACTTTCCAGCCAAAGTACGGTAAGAATGTTTTTTTAAACTTATACGACATGAATGGTTTTTTAGAACATTATTTCCATGAATCATACTTTACAAGCTTTCATGTTTATTTTTAATCAACTTCTTTTAGTTCAAAATTATATGACATGTTAAGAAAGGAAAATGTTTTTGATGTAAAAAAGATATTTTCCTCAAGAATGGATTTCAAGTGTTTCATCAAAATTATTTTCCATATAAGATAATATAGGGTTCTATTTATATCCCTCTTTTTACATTGATTTGATTATGTTATGATGGAATTATTTTTATGATATCCTTTTATGGATTATGTTATGATGACATGATGTTTATGAATCCCATTTTTATTACATGGGTTATGGTATGTTGTATGGTTTATGATTTTGTGGAACACATAAGAATGGTATCATTATGAGATGGGTGGGACCTATATCTCCCTACAATGCATTAGGTAAAGATTTATATCTCATGAGATAGACATGGCTGGAACGTAAGGTTAAACCGGTTCAGTGAAACAGGACTGAAACGAGGAGTGAACTCAGTTCAGAAAAGGACTTTGTTCGCTAAGATAGTCTTGGAAATGAGTCTTGACTACTAAGAAATGATTTTTCTATGATTATGTGTGTATGCCAAAAAGCTTCATGTTTTATGTTATGATTATTGTAATTACATTTCACTTCTATGATTTATCCCATGTTATGATAACTTTTGCAGGAAAATATTTTCAAAATGTTATGTTCTTATAAATATGATATGTTTGATATTTCTTTTGTTTACCCTTACTGATCATTTGAGCTCACCCTTTTGGATGTTTTATTTTCCCTAGTCCAGGAGGAAGGATATTAAGTAGGATATGCCAAAAAGGGACTCTAGATATGATGAAATAAATGGGAGACAACGTAGATGATTTATGAACCAGTTGTTTATGTTTCCTAGTTTCTAAAGACACTATGCCTATACGGACCTTTCATGGTTTTGTTATATGTCGTAATAATTATGATTCAATTTTGAAGTAATAACCATGTATGTAATGTATGGGTCTCTAAAACCATGATACCTAAGAATATTTCTTGGATATAGGTCAAGATAAGGGATGGTTTTTTATACCTATTTATTGATCTGGATAGCTAGGCTGGAGATTGGTGTTTTCACATAGAAAAATATAAGTAATACTATAGGATAAGTCATTTTAGTGTTTTAAAACAAACTTGGAAATTACATCAAAACCTAACATTTTAAGTTGATTGGATGTAAAAAATATGGATTAATTGATAAATCCATGTAAAAGAAATGCATGTGGTTGAAAAAATGAACAGTATGGAATATAGTCAATACTACAAAACAAATGAGTCATATGTTTAAAGAAATCCAAAAATAGTGATCTATATAGCAAAAATAGAAAATTCAAACAAACGGTAATACAAAAATCAATAAATCATTAGTTTAAAAAAATTATGGAGTATTTTTTAAAAAACCAAATACTCCTTAAAATGTATATTAATAAAACCAAAATTTTAAACCGAAGTGTAAGGTAGATCATTGATCCCAATATAAGGTGTCCATGAATTTCAAAATCTCATAATGTATCCCCAATTTTATACTTATTAGTATGTTTATAATTTTATCCCTTGAATCCACCAAAATAAACTATCAAAAGAATATATCTTCCATACAATGGAATCACCTAATATCTATTTTCTTATCCCAAAATTCCCTTGATCATAGAGGACCAGAAACTAATTACAATTTAAATACTAATATATTTATAAAAATCCTCTAAATTCTTATCTCCTAGTGAAATGCTCAAAAGTAAAATAATTACATTTATTAGGATCATTGTTATGAACAAGTGATTTCAAAGATACAAAATGATCAAACGTTTATTGTATTCTATCCATTAATATGACACTTGATCTTATGACTCTATTTATAGACAATAGTGTAACTAACTTCAATAGTCGGATTCCAAAAATCTCAAATTAAGTTGTAACAGTATCCGAAAAAAATTTATCTTTCACTAATATATTAAGTGATTTGAATTTTCTATTGATTGAATTTTTAGGAACTACTATAGTTATATTGAATATGGTGATTATAATCTATCAGTGAGTTTTATTATACTAGAATTTTATAAACCTTATTTTTTTTGTACTTCTGTTACCAAAAATTCATTCTGCATTAACAGAAATACTAAAATTGAGTTGAATTTAAGTGAAGATAATATTAAGTGTATTTTGATTCCCAATAAAATTAAAGGAAGTGAGCCTTTGAATCAATAATCTACCCCTTGTTGGAAATCAAAAACCTCACAAAGAAAACTGAAATGTTCCACTATTGTTTTTTAAAAAATCCTTTTATATTCGAGTAGATTATGTAAATTCTAGTAGAATGAAATACATAATTTATTCAAAAAAACATTCAAAATAAACTTAATACTTATAAAATATATATATAAATTATAATCTTACATAAATTTATACCCATTTTTCAAATTTCAAAAATTTATATAAATTTCTCTCTATTTTTCATATTCAAAAACGTAAAAAGAAGGAAAGAAATAAAAATAAAAATATAACGATATAATTATAATTTAGAAATAAAATTGTAAAATTAAAATAAAATAAAAAATTAGAAATTTAATAATCTTAGGTATTTTTGATCATATGTTTTGGATGCTTTTGATGTTTTTATAGTTTTTTATACCTCTAAGGAAATCCTTTAAACAAGGTTGATTTAATCTAAATTTTCAAAACAAATTTCATTTTTACCATGTTTTCCAATATAATGAGATCATGTTAGATGATTTTATATATAAAATATTATCCTCTCCACTAGTCTTTCAGATCGTATCAGAAATTTTTATATAATAGAAAATATCATTCTATATTATTGAACTTTCACCTTCACCTTCTTCCCTACTGATCGATGAGAGTGATTTAACAGGATCTGGTTGATTAAAAATTTTAGAATAAAGAACATTGAGTTTCACAGATGATATTACGAGCTTATTCTAAAAAATTATCTTAGAGATACTTATATGAAAACTATTTCAGTATATAATAGTAGATAAATAAAATAGAAATTTGAATATGACTATGATCCTTGAGATTTATGTCCTTATATTAACATTTTAAATTTCTATTTTTAAAAATAAAATCTCTTACATTATGAGTGTACTTAATGTATTCCCCTAAAAATATGTGGCTAAATCATGTAATATGAATTTTTTTTAAGAATTACATTTATGATTTATTCATATAAAAATATTAGTTACCTTATAATATAAAAACTTAATTATAATGAATACTGTCCATATATGAGAAATGTGAAATTAAGTGATATTAACTTAAAAAATATCAAACGTCTCTCTCATTGATGAAAAATGAAATTATTGAAATAATTATTTAGAAAAATATATGATTTTAGGAGTTATACCTCCATGACGTTATCTTCCAATAACATTGGATAATATATATCTTTTTGGGATTGTTTGATGAAATATTTAGTTATAATTATTAATGATTGACAAAAATGTAAAGATGAAAGTAGTAGAATAATTATTTAAATATAAAGGAATAATATGTAAATATGATGACAATATGTATGGAAAATTTTATGAAATGAAAAGTTGATCCCCGACACTTCAAGAAGCTTTTAAATATTAGAAGATAGTTTGATCACAAATTGGAATGAAGATTAATTTATATTGATCATACCTAACATATATTTAATGAAAATGAATATATAAAAATTTAAGGGTTTTATACCAATATAGAAAGATTATTTTCAGTTCTAATAATGTTAATAATTATATTTTCTTTTTTTGTGTGATTCCTAAGAAAATGATGTCTTATATCTACATGATTTTCTTTTGAGTTATATGTTGGGTTCATTGCAAAATATATAGAACTAGTATTATAAAAAATGATTGAAGTTTGGGTAAAAATCAAACCAAAATCTATATGGGTTGCTTCTATAATACTTGATAACAACAACAACTAACTACAAGAAATTTAAATTCAGTATTATAAAGTGATACTCAATGTTGTTTCTTACTAGAATAAGAATCTAAATCCACAACTAAGAAATGACATGTTCTAAAAGTACTTTTATATCTAATTTAGAGGCCCCAAAGACATAATCATAGTATATGTTAAAAAATTTTTTAAAAAGAATATGACTTATGGTAAAAAATATATACCACATACATCAAGAATTATTGATCATAATAATTAAGAAATATCGACTGAATTGAACCCAATGAACCAATATCCCTAAATAAGTTTCTAAAAATAGCATTTTAGGGGTTATGATAAGGATATATAAATATATGATAAAAGATACATGTATAGCAGGGTGAGGTTAAAATTTGTTTAGAGGAATTATTACTATGACTTGATCTTATATCCTCAAAGAAAAAAGGAGGTGTGCCATCTGTGTCAACCCGTATCTCCCAAACAATAGCAATTCCATCTCATTCATCCCAAAATTGTTTACAAGCCTTATTGGGACCTTTAAAAGATAAAAAATGATATGATACACAGGTATAGAAAAAAAAATATAACAAAAATCCACAAAATATCTTAGAGGAATTACAGATGGGTAGGTGAAAATATATTCAAGTGATAAAAAATGTTTAAAATAATTGTATTATAGTAAAAAGTTCCACTATCATGAATAAGGTAATTATGAGTGTTCAAAATATTAAAAGTTATAATATTTAGAAGAATATAAAAGCGTTCCATTTTTGGGAGTTGAAATTTCTCCACAATTGAAGTCTAATGACATTGACCATCTTTGACTCTTGATAAGTATACCAAAAACTAAATTCTTAGCAAAAAGTGTCCATATTTTGATAGAAAAAAAAACACAACTAAGTATAAAATGATCAATATTTTTTATCATTTATATGGAAATATAACACATCTAGAATGAATTGGAATAATAAATTTACCAAAAAATTCATCTATGGGTATAATTAGTTTAATATCCTCCAAATAAATATTTTGACTAAAATGTTATTAATTCAAATAATACAACAAGAAACTACGATAAATGTTATTTTATAAATAGAATGAAATATTCTGAAAAATATATAGTGTTTTAAATAATTTTTATCAATAAATATAGTTAGGGGAATGTATTTTGATTCTAATAAAATAAATTTATAATAAATGGAAGGGATAAATTTTTTTGAAAGGTTTTATCTATCCTTAATAAAATTATTTCAGGGATTAGTTATGGATGAAAACCTATTCTATGATTTAATTATATCAGATTTATATAGGTATTCAATCCCTAGAACATCAATGAAATTTTCTAAATTAGGAATTTATTTATTTTTAAAATATATTATGTGTATTTGAAATCCATGATCAAAATTACCCCATAAAAAAATTCATCTTACCATTAAGAGAACTAATGGTGGATTTATGTAGAGATGGACAACCAAATAATAAAGCACACAAGTAGAAATAATTAACCTAATGATATAAATTTTCCCCCATGAAAAAAACTAATTTTTCAAATTTTATATTTTCTTTTAAAATTTATCAAATATAAGAATAATGTGAGCATGTTTAGGCCATATAATATAAAAGGGTAAATAAAATATAAGTAATATGGATTTTGGAATGACTTATGTTAATGTTTCACTTAATAATCCTTACTCTAGTAATAGGTAAATGGTTGAAAATAATGAATGAGGTAAACCAGGATAAAAATATCTTTACATTATATCATTTTAATTAGTTAATAATTACATCTCGCAAATAATATCACAATCCAAAGAACAATAGGTTTATTGTCTTTTAATATTAGTTACACGTGTAAATTATATTATAATACATGTGAAAATTTCTCCATAATCGAGCCACAATAGACTCTAATTAAAAATTCTTATAAGTTATACTAATATTTATAACTTGGAGAATGGAATCATAAAAAAGGGTAGATCTGAAATGATTTGCAAAGGAAAAAAATCAACCTTTCATAGAGTGTAAGATTATAAACATGGGATAAAACATGATCATGAGAGAAATATATTATTAAAATAATCATGAAACAATAATATTTTTCCATAAGTCATGATATATGAATATTAAATCTCAAATTAACAAGCATATATCATGAAAGAAGAGTGTAGTAACATTAGATAATAAACATGGGTCATGGAGAATAATCATGGGCATAAGAAATAAAAAATATGGTATATCATGAAATAATACCATAAAAAGGAACTATGGAATAAAAATAATAATATGAGAACATTACATTGTGGTTTGGGAATAAAAATACCTCGACCCATTATATTGTGTCTCAAACATTACTTCTTATGAATTATTAGTGACTCGAGTATCATAACTCAAGGTCCATTAGTGACTTGAGTATCAGAACTCAAGGCCCATTTTTATCACATAAGAAACATAACCCTAAAAAAATACATTGGAGGGTGATATAAGACCCTGAAAATCACTTAATAATAATTTACAAGTGTACCGCATTAAATAAATAATCATATCATAAATACACATGGAAAAAATGGGTTTCATTTCATTATAAAATTGTTCACAAAAAATGATCTCAATAATGAGATTAGTTGATACAAAAATAAATCACCATAAAGGATTATTTAACAATGCAATTTAGAGGGTGATTCATGAAAAATTAATAGATATTGATATTTTTTAGATAATGAGAATAATTAATGTGAAATAATGAAGATAGATTTCATCAAACATTTTTAACATTATCGAAAAAATGATATTTCATGTTTCTTTTAAAATATTCCTTCAATAATTATACATGAAAAACTTATTCAAAAACTATTTTGAAAGAAATATCAATAATATAGCCATGAAAATGGAAATGGTTTTTCCGAGTAAATGTTTTTGTGGAAGATAAAATGTATGATTGGGAAAGGAAAAACTTTTTTACAATTTTTTTAAAAAACCTTTATTGAATCCCACAATGTAAAAAGGGTCAGTAAATATATATATTTAAAAGGGGTAAATAAAAATAACAAGATCATAATAAATATTAAATATTTATACTTTAAAACAAGGAAGGATATTATTGATGAGAATAAATAATATTGAAATGGAAAGAAAATATTCTTTAAATAGGATGATAATTATTCTTTATTGTGTTATAATTTTATGAGAATGAAATTAATAAATGAAGAGTATTTTGTTTAAAAATTTAAATTTTCCAAAATATAAAGATAGAGTATAATATAATAAAATATCATGGTAGAAGAAACTAGATATATAAGAAATAATTTCAAAGAGAAACATTATAACTCAAAGAGTGGTTATTTGAGTTGAAAAAAACCCTTATAAATTTAGTAATAAATGAATATAAAAAATATTGAATAAAATAATCTTTAATGTATTTATAAATTCAATGAATGTTATGAATTGTATGAGGAAAGTAATCCATAGGGAATTATATACACCACATTAATTAAAACAAGTGTTGAATATGACAAGTCTCAACAAGGGATAGTCGAGCGGAGAAAACCACATACCTTTTACTACTAACATTAGAAAACAACTTTTAACGACTCTATAATAAGCATAAAACTAATAATAGCATATTTAAAAACCTTATTACAATATATTACCCTATATTATCTTCAATTATAATAATTTATTCTTTATTTATAGTCTATTTTCATTATCAAATGTTAGTTATTTTAATCATTTCACACATCTTTTAAAAGGTCGATGTGGACACCCATTCCCTGATACTAGTTTCATCATTCATATATTACCCAATTTACTAGACTATATTAATTATAATAAATTATAAATTTATAATTATATTCCATGACATTTTAAGTCATGATTCGGGAAGACATATATGGTGATGAGCTTGTTTTAGTAATATTTGACGAAACAAACATGGAATATTAATTATGATTTAAATAATAATATTACCTTTAAAAGTGTTTAATAATGTAATAAAAATAATTTCAATTCATTAAATATATAATTACAATCATCCTAGTTGGGCTACGGTGAAAAATAAAATATGTTTTTCTATAGAGGAGGTAGTTCACATGTATAAATGGACAATATTTTTGTTTTCCATAGAATGGAATGAAGGTAGAAATAAGTTCATATTTTAAGATTATAAATCATATTATAAATATCATATTTATTCACTAAATACCCACTTTTGAACCATCTATGTAATTTAATAATGAAAAATAAAACACATTGTTCATGGAGGTGGTAGACCACATGTAACACGAACAATGTGTTCATTTTTCAAAAAAAGGGGAAATGAAGATGATGGTTAATCACTTACTATAACAAAATTTATGTATAATAATAATTATTATGTAAATATAAAAAAATTATAAAAATATATTTGAGAATAGGTTGAAAAGAAGAAATAGAATAATTATTATAGAATAGAAAATAATTATATAAAAGAATTTGATTTCTTCTTGGAAACTTTTTTGATTTAGAAGGGATTTGGGAAATATCTAAGGAAAAGGATCACAATAATGCAAGATAAGATATTTTTGGAATAACATTTATTATATTATTTATTATAATTTAATTTTTTTTGTGTATATTTGAATGGGCAGTGTGAGACTCTTTTTTTAAGAAATTATAATGAAATTTTTGTAAATATAATTTCTTATTATAAAAAAATCATTTCAAATCAAAAAAGTGGATCCAAAGTGGAAAATAATATAGGGTGGGAAAACTAAGGTTTTTTAAATCTATTAAAAATCATTTGGATTAAATTTTTTAACATGTTTTAAGTCTCTTACCCCTTTGATTTAACCCTTTTCCATTTTGAGTTTAATCATTATAACTAATTTTTACCTAAGTAATCAAATTTTATGCCTAAAAATAAACCGGGGGTTATTAAAAAAATTTACCTTTTGATTTCAAATATTAAATCCATTTTATTATATAATAATTATAAAAGTGATAAAAATTGAATCTAATATAATAAATATTTAATGCATTAAAAATAGTTTCAAAGAAAATTATAGACCATGTATGTCAAAAATAGGTTGTTAAATTTAACTACATATTTTTAAATTTATAAATTTAATTATAAAATATATTTTTTTTTCACGAAACATATATAATAAATTTTATTTCATTCTTACAACATTATTATTTTATTAAACTCAAGGTATTTATAAAAATGATACTTTGTTCTATTTACCTAATAGATAAATATTTTCATAAATTAAAAAAATAGATTCTAAGATATTATTGTTATGACGAATTCAAAAAATAATTTCATTTTTTAAAATGGTAATTATAGAATTTATAATTTTATCTTTTAAATAGAAACATGAAATATAATGAAAATTGTTTCTATAGAAAGATGATTTTTTTCAAATATTATCTATTTATATAATTATATCTATCAATTTATAATTAAATTACTATAAATATATTATTCATATCAATAATACTACTATTTATCATATAACCATAATATACATAATTTTTTTGAAATAAAAATTTGTACCATATAAAATTCCAATTAAAGAAAAAATATATTTTTAAGCATAAAAATATTTTTATTATTTTTTATCTATACAAATATAATTATTTTATAATGTAATTGTGGTGAACTAATAAACAATTATCCTCTCTAAGGGAGGAAATATTGTTTGTATATTGTGAAAGATAAAGATGACACGATACCTAAAGTCTGAAGTGGGACTAAACTCAACTTAACCTCTAACACCCCCCCTCGAGATTGTTCCACATTTCATAGATACAGAAGAAAACGAAAATAATAATCTATGAAACTCCTCTTCAAGATGGAAATTCCAAGCATACAATATAAATTAAGAAACTAAAATAGAAAACACATCACCGAAGAAGCCTGATGATGGTATGGACAACAGTAAAAGGCCGGATGGATATTTGGGCATCTCGTCAGTAATTTAGGTAGAGACGAATACGTCTTATGGTTATCGAGAGAGATTTATAATAATCTACAAACTGATGATGAAACCCAATGATAATTTAGGAAAACTAACAAAGATTAAAGCAGTGATGTGGATGCATGATGGTGATCTTGTAGCCCAATAGTAATTCAGTCATTGATAAGGGCAACAAGGGTTATAATAAAAAAAGAAGGGTGGTATCAAATTCTTATTGGAGGAGTGATAATAGGGGCACCTGGAAAATGGGTATATTAAGATCTATCTCTAATGACTAAGGAGGCTATCGCTAGAGGACTAACTCTTAGTGATGTCATCACAAAAAAAAATCACCACCTAGACAATATGCCTATAATATAAATTAAAACATGACAATCTAGATTTGGAGTGAGTGGCTAGAAGGATTCCCCATGAAGAAATAAATCTACAATAAACTATTAAAAAAGGTTTCACAATGATGTGGGAGTGTTCAACTTCATAGGTAGGTTTCATCATTAGAGTTAATGCTTGGAATATGTGTCATTTGACTAGGGAAGGGGAGACCATGCATGAGTCAGGGTAGGTGTGTCACATATAGAGGTGTTGGGTAGTCACAAATAGATTAGGGGAAGAGTTAGGGGCAACTTTCATGTAGTTCAAGCATGCATGAAGGAGGATATATAGGCAGAGAAGGTGGAGAAGGTTTGTTAGGGTTGCGTTGTAGGGGATTTTCAAGGGAGAAATATGAATGGTGGCATGTAGAAAAATAGGAGAGGTGACACCTTTTGGGGGGAATCATGTAGGGATAGGTGATGTAAAATGTGGGAATATCACCCATGGAGGGTTTTCATGCGAGGGTTGTATTACAATAGAGGGTTAGGGTGGGGAGAAACTAGTGAAAATAAGTTCCTTTGGTCAGTAGTAGCAACCCCTTTGTGAGAAAATAATAGTGTTTTCTCAATGAGAAATGAAGTTAGGGGGAATGTCTAGGATTTGGGAACGTATTATGACACCACATTAGAATAGAATATTGGTGACATAATACCCAGTATTCATCTATAAAGTAGACCTTGGTGTTTATTTATAGATAATGATAAAGATGACATGATACCGAAATTCCGATGTGTGACCCAACTCAACTTAACCTCTAACAAATTTCATTAGTGAATTATTACTAAAAGTAAACTTTATTAATATTTTTATATTTATTTTCTATTGTAGTTACCTCTATTTATACCCTCTTATTCAATGAATACATTAAAATAGTAATATTTTTCTTAATAAAATTGTTCAATAATATTTTTTGTTTTGTGTTGCATGTAAACCAATTCATTTAACATAATTTTTATTTTAAAAAGAAATATTCACTAAAATCATGAGATTTTTCAATTTATTCTATGTTATTATTTTTAATTTAAAGACTATAAGCATTTAAGATATTATATAAAAAATATTTTTTAGAGAGCTTTATCATCACCTCTTATGAAAATAAGGAAAACATTAACATTAAAAAGATGAGCTATAAAATTATATTTATAATGAGTGGGAAAAGGTTTAATATTACATTTTAGAAACTTTTAGTGATGTAAAAATAGATATAATCCAATGTAATAATAAAAAATTGAATAAAAGGGATTAAATTTCATAAAAGCTCTAAAAGAATTGAAGTAACCAACTAGTTATCCATTAATAAGAATCGAGAGATCAGTAGAGGATAAATAGTATTTCAAAATTATTAAAAAATATATATCTAATTCAAAATTTTCCAAAATAATAAAAATTGAATCCCAATAATAGTGAAAAAATTTTATGTGAATATAAATCATACTAATCAAGGTATTTCCTTTCCTTTTCTTGCTTCCAAATCTGACCAGTTGGAGGAGTCGATTTATTTTTCGAGCATGTGTTCCATTCCATTGGATTATAAGACGATTATTTCTGGGTATGTACATGGGATCCACCACTTTATAAATCCTTTAAATTTTTAGAGAAAATTATTTTTTCTTGTAATACATTGAAATATTTTAAGAATCATTTTTATAACAAGGCGCCGAAACTGAGCACGATTCCAGGGCTCAGTGAATCTAGAATGAATTTTATAAAACTATTAAATATATTTTTTATAATGTGCACATAGTTTTCAAAAATAATTTAATATATCCTGAATAGTGTTTTAGATTGAAATATGAGGTCATATTGGAATCCAAAGTTCATGATTTACCCAAATCTCTGCCTACTGTTGGTTGGAATCGAATATTTGGATAGGGATACAATTGGTGGGTATGTTTAGTGAATTAATTAATTAATTAATTTAATAACAAAGAGCTAAAATCCTCTATTATTATGTAATTATGGTGAATTAACTCATTTAATCACATAACATTGGGAACATTGACTAGATTTTCCACCATTCTTAACTGGCGGATTGATATCGGATGATGGTCGGAAAACAAATCAAGGTGAATTGAGGCGTAGTGAATATACCACATATTATACATCATTGGAAATTTTTTTCTTCGCAAAATATTGATACAGATTGATATAGTTCTTTCATTTTGTTGTATTTTATCCCTTTTTGAATTAATCAAGAATTTTTTTTATTAATCTCTCTGATTTTTCACTTTTTACAACATTCGTATGATCCCTAAAAATTGTTGATTCAATTTATCTTCTCATTATTCCATGTGTCCCACCCTAGATTTTTTCAATTGAAAAAATTGTCTTATAACTCTAAGAAAATGATTTTTTATCACCTTTTTTTGTTCTTTTCCCCCCGCAATTCTTCTTATTCTTCACCATTGGCCTATCGGGTAACACTATGAATTTTATGGGGATGGTTCAAGAACAACTGAACTCCTCTATTCATGGCAGTTGTGTAAATAATGACTGGGATGGTGATTTATAGATGGAACATGATATGTTATCGGATGTGGGAGATGACTGTCATGGATATGGGATACATGATAAATTAGAAGAATATGGGAGATAGTAAGAGACAAGATGACAACATGTGGCCTTTATATAGAAGGATCTAGATTGGATATTCAAAAATAGAGGACAAGAATCAATGGGCAGAGGAATTTCCATCTAATTATATGTGGTTAAATGACTTGATTTTAAAAAAAAGGATATGAAATCCTAATAATAGATCATAATTTCTATTGAAAACCCAACTATACAATGTGTATCTTAATGAAAACACATTTTGTAGTACCTAAACTATGATGGCTAGGGTTTTCATGTGATTTAAACATAAATTTTTTTCTTTATCCGCCACATATCATGTGAATCAGTGACAGTGGATAGGTGTATACTTTAGGAGTATACAAACATAGACATGGAGAAGAACACACCATATAGTAGTATACAAATAGGTAAACAATCACATCTTGATAGACTTGGATACATCCAATTGAGCATGGGAAGCATCTGGGTGAGTGCGACATTATGTGAAGTATAAAAAGTCTAGTGAGTCATGTATTGTTGAGGACATGACCAAGAAGGGGAGTGGGGCCACATGTCATGTACTTACATTTTGAGTAAACTTCTACCTCTCCTATCTCCTTCCTTTTTACTCAAATATTGTCTTGTGAGAAGCCTATGCTGAGTTATTTTCTATGAACAATGAGATGGTGGCCTTCATAGTTCCTTTTGAGATTTTTGTGAGATTTTTTAAGAGTGAAAATTCTTTAAAAATCACTCAAAGACATATTTTATCAGGAAGTATCATCAAAGAGAGGTCAGGGTTGGAAATCCCCATGTCATGATAAAGTATGGGTCCCCCATACACCTAATACTACTATGTGTTACCCCCATGAAGGAATATGGATAATTACTCTATCTACCTACTGCATAGTACCCCTCACAAACTGGGGTGTGGATCTTCTACCTACTGATTGGTACCTCTGATAGACTAAGAAAGGAGTCTTATAACTATCTTCTGAGTAATACCCCATAATATACTAGGTTTTGTATCCTATAACTATTTAAGTGGTACCCCTAATATAATAGTGTGATATTCTTCAATGTAAATACTGGTTGGTACCCCTCTGATAGACTATGTTGTAGACCCTCTATCTATCTACCGAGTGGTATCTCATTATAGGATAGGGAGTGGGTCTTTTATCTATTTGTTGAGTGATACTCCCCAAAATACTAGGACATGGGTCCTATACTTGAAGATCGTACCCCTACCCCTCGGTATAGTTATGAGGTTTGGTTCCTCCAAATGGTTACTACTTCATGCATACACATGATATACAAGGCATCATTGATAGATCCCTTTGTAACTATTGGAAAACTCTTTTCCAGGGATATAATTTGACTTGGAGATCCCCTTTCTCTCTCATATGGGTTTATTTTATGATTATATATATATATATATATTGTTATTGTTGAGTTTCATTTCCTTCTTACTTTGGGTTGCATTGTCTATTTATATCATGTCTCGAATTGACCCCCTCCAGTTTTTGGGGGGTCCTGCTAGGAATGTATATACTCACCCAAGAATGGAATTTTCCTAGATGTTTCATGTCTTATGTCGATGAAATATAGGTAAATGATGATTTTAGAGGAGCATAATGTTACCTTGGTACATTTGACCATGTAATATGCTTTGGTATTGGATATCTGGAGCCAGGATCTCTTAGATTTTCATTTTCAGATATTTTCAGGTTGGGAAATCTATTCTGGCCGGGCATGTATTTTCCCATTTACTTTTTGTATTGCACCATTTCTTGATTTTTATTCCATAGAGGTTATTAAATTTATTATATATTTTTTAGATATTGTTCTATTTTATTATTATTTATCTCAACATCTTCATAGAGATGGTTGGGTTCATGTATACAAGTACTTTAGGAAATATTCTCGCTTCTTAGTTATGTCTTTTGGCATTTCTCGTCAGCCCCTTCTTAATAGAGGCGGTCTTGGTGTAGTTATGGATCATACTTCCACTGACCATGAAGGAACTGGTGGGTTGGGTCATGAAATATTGGTATCAGAGGTGGTTTTACTTTGGGATGATGTTTAATGTTTAGTCCCCTTTTGAGGATTGGTTAGGAACATGGTGAAATTGTGTAAAGGTGTCTCGAGTGTGGATTTTAGGCTAGGGAACCCAATGTTAGTGTGGAAGCATATTTTTCCATTGATTATGAATCTCACTACCTTTTTATCAAATTTTTATACCAAGATATTTCTTACAGGGAACATTAGTAAATCCACCATATAGGATTGAGTCCTTTGACTATCCATATAAGTTAGCTCCAAATATATATATTTTCATATGATCATGATACGTTCTGACTAAAGTTTCAGGATTCCTCTAATAAGACAACTATCCAGGTTACAAATTCATGATCTTAACAAAGACCTAATGAATAATGAGGCCTCTATTAAGGTTAAATCATGTGATATATTTCCTCAAGTAGGACAGGTAACTACACCCCTTCTTGTCAAGGTGTATATTATACCAACAGATCATGAAGAGGATTCATATAGGCTTAGCTCACACTGTGAGTTCTGATATTAGAGGCCAGTAAGGTTTCATGGTGATCTAGATCCCCATATAGTGTATGATTGTCTTGAGTCGGTTATCCAGGTTTTAAAACTTGTGTGGAACCTGATTTATCAAATGGTTTCACTAGTAGCCTAACTTTTCCAATGAGCATCTGGGAACTGGTGGAGTTTAGTCATGCATGCACATTTTGAGTTGACACTCTCATTTCAAAATTCATGTAGCTATTTAATGAGGTGTAATACCTAGAATAATTTTTCATAGTTAGTATTTAGCAGTTATTGGATCTATAGTTAGCAGGGTTGCTGGTTGTTGAGTATGCAGTGAGGTTCACAGAACTTATTTTATACTCCCTTGACAGGATTCGGGTGGTTACTTTTGGGCATAGATGTTTTAAAAAGGTCTATGAAGAGACATCTATACCTATGTAGTACTACTATACATTCCCATGTATACTAGAGTCTTAAAGTGGGAACTAGTGAGGGAGAGAATATTATATGAGGGAATCCAAATAGCTGGAGGTGTTAATTGGGAATCATATGGATTAATTATCTACAAAAACTACCATTTAGAAGGATATTGGCATAGAAGATCCCCACATGGTCAGACTCAGGATTGTGGTCATGTGACTCATAGAAAACGCAGAGGATTACTATAGATCAGAGTGGGTAGATGGTATGTATGTTATGGGTGAGGTCACATGGAATTCTATTTACTAACTCAATATGTTGAGTAGGGCAAGCATATTGCAGATATACTACCACATTAGAAGCAGTGCCATGATTATGGTTCTCCCAAGCATGGCTATGGTGGCCTCCATAGAAGTAGAGATAACATATGAGGATGTGTGGATCTTATAGAAAGTTTTTCTAGTGGTGGATGACATTATGATCTCCTTACACCACCACCAACACCAAGAAACCCACTCTAGGCTTAGGGAGACATCATTTAGGGTTGTGCACAACTATAGGTTATAGATGATTATGACCTAGAAGCTCATAATATTATTAGAGGTATGATATGTGTTTATTATATTTTTTATTCAGTACTACCAGAAGAATGTACATGTCACTCCTTCATCTACTTACTCCTAGTGTGAGAGTTGGGCCCCCTAGTTGAGAATTTATCCTAGTATCATTTCCTTGAGGTTCTTATAGGGAATGATTCTTCGATATATTTTATTTTCCAAAAATGCCAGATATCACTTGGTGGAGATATTTTCTTGTGGGAATAATTAATCATGATGATAATACCTTATGATGTCATTTTTTTATAGACTGGATGTATACTTTCTGATCCCTGATTGACTATCACCACAGATGATCCAAATGGATCCGTAAATATGGTATGATATTCTCATTTATGATAAAGAGAGATATCATGGTGGAGAGAGACAATCTTGCCAGATGGAAGCTAAAACCCATCACCCATCAGTGGAAGGGTTTATCCCTTATCATATTGGTATTTTTATGTTTCTTTATCCCTTTAGTCATAGAGGATCATAGAGACATCTTCCATGAGTACATTTTAGGACTACCACCATCATGAGAGATCACGTTTTTTATCTACTTTAACCCTATGCACGTTTTGAAATCTTCTATATCATATCAGATGGCCCCTACCAACCTCCAAGAGCTAGGGATGCAGTAGGAGGACCTTCTAAATAAAGTATTTATAAGACCCAGTGTGTCCCTCTGGGAATCTTCAGTTTTTTTGTGAAAAAGGCAAGTGGGAGCTTGTGGATTTTTATTTATTATCTTCACCTAAACTGGGACATGATATAAAAAAAGTACCCATTTTTTGTGATTGATGACTACTTTTATTATTTATGATGTAGGATATGGTTATTGATGATCTATCTGAGGTCTTACAATCACTAGTTGAGGGTTAGTGAGGTTGATATTTAAAATATGGCATTCCAATGTCACTAAAAACTCAATGTGTTCCTTGTGATGCCTTTCAGTGCATCCAATGCCCCCATTTTGATTATGTATTTGACAAATTGGATCCTCCATCCTTACTTAGACTGATTTTTTTTTCTTCATTGAGGATATACTCTTATTCTCTGTATCATAGGAGGAGTATGTAGAGAAAATTTTGATGGTACTAGACATTCTCTAAGAGCACCAATTTTGTGTAAATATCTAAAAGTTATAGTTTTGGATCTATGAGGATCAGTTAAATGGAATTTCATTTCTTATCATTTATTAGATTTAGAATTGGTCAATATTGATTCATTTCTTTCTTGGAAGACACCTTGGAGTGTATTAGATATGCAAAGTTCTCTTGTCTTTGGGGGGTAAAACCTGAGGTTTGTGGAAGAATTATCTAGAATTTAAAGCCCCGTTGAAATCCCTTTCATGGAAAGGGAATCCATTTACCTGGATTGGTATTTTCCAAAAATCCTTTGAGGAGTGGAGAATAAGGATTCTGAGTGATCCTGTTTTGAGACTAGTGGAGAAGGGTTTCAATTACCTATTGTATGGTGATTCCTTTAGATTTGGTCTTAGCTATATACAAATGAAGAGATAGGTAGTGATCACATATGGGATGAGGCAGTTGATACCCCATGTTAATAAATACACAACCCATGACCTATATTTAGTTGTGGAAGTCTTTTCAATGAGTATTTGAAGCTACTATCTTCCAGGAGAGTGCTTTTTTGTTTACTCATACCATCAAAGTCCCAGGTATGTCTGCATACAGTGATACATCAACATGGTGTAGAGAAACTAGTAGAAGTTCCTATAGGAATATTATTTTTGGATAGTCTATACTCCTAGGAAGGTAAACATGGTGTAATATTACCTTAGTAGAAATTAATGTTCTTAATGGGTTGAAGAGGTGTCTGAGTAGTTAGCCTCCTCAAAACCAACCCTAGTAGAGGAGGAGGGTTCATTTTTTATCCTGTTAATGTAGTTGATTCCTTCGCTTATTTAGTGTGTGATGGAGGATTAGTATAGATGAATCTACTATGAGGTCCAATGTGACCATATATCCTTTTAATATTCACAATATGGATTCTTTAAAGGAGTGAATCATGTCATAATTTTCTCAGGCTGGACAGTGGTATCTGTTAAGATATGAGGGGAAGCAATGAGTGAGTTTCACACTTCTTATGTGGATTCACATCCCAGTGTAGGCAATATGTAAATGATCCTTTGGTGGATTTTTTGGTGGGCTGGAATGAGGCGTAATGTGGTCTAGTTTGTCTCTTAGTGTCTCACATGTCAATCGGATAAAGCTGATCACGAGGTTCTGGTAGGTTTGTTGCAGCCTGTTGAGATCCCGGAGTAGAAATGTAATGACATGTCCATGGACATTGTGATAGGGATTCCACTAAAATTGATAATCGATGATTCTATTTGGTTGATATTTGACCAACATATAAATTTAGAACCCTTCCTTTCTCTTAGAGAGTAGATTTTGTTGGAGATATTGGGGTAGTTTTTCACGCAGGATATTATACATCTCTATGGGGTTTCCATAGTGATTGTCTATAACCATGATGTGTGGATCACATCATAGTTATGGAGAGGCATATAGGAGGCATTTGGGATCCAGATATAGATGAGTACAACTATTAAACCCTAGAAAGATGGAATGGTCATGTGAACTATCCAGGTGTTGAAGGATATGCTGAGGGATTATGTGTTAGAGTTTTGATAGATCTGGGAGGATCACTTAACTTTGGTATAGTTTTCTTATAATAATAGATATAACAATACTATCAACATGTAGCATTTAGAGAACCTTTACGGGAGACCCATCAGGCCACCCTTATGCTAGAATGAGATTTGTGAGGCTTCACTTATTGGTCCAAAAATACTGATGGAGATGATAGAAAAGGTTGAATAGATCAGTGAGTGTATGAGGATAGACCATAGTAGGCATAAATCTTATTTAAATCAATGTCATAGGACCTTTGATTTCATGCAAGGATACCAGGTTTTCTTGATATTATCTCCTAAAATATGATTGTGGAGATTAATCTAGGGAGGAAAGTTATCCCGAAGGTTTACCAGGACATTCAAGATCCTAGATAGGGTTGGAAAGGTTTCTTTCCACCTCATCTTACCTCCATAGTTGGAGTGGATGAATGAAATCTTAAATGACTCACAGATGAGGAGATACATGCATGAACCTATGCATATTATTGACTGGGGTGAGGAGGACATGAAGGTTGAATCCACCTTCATGAATTACCTAGTCGTGATGGAGGAACAAAAGTAGATGATCCTATATGGATGGTCCATTCCCTTAGTCCAGTTATTTTTACAGTATGGGAGTATGCCATAGTACTTCAGGGAGTGGGATATCTAGATGCAGGATCAATATCTCCACTTTTTTCTTATTTTTTTCTTTTTGAGTAGAAAAAGAATTAATTAGTAAATAATGTAGAGACTTTTTTTTGTAATACTTTGAAAGATTTTCCGAAAAAAATTTAGAGTCAGGTGTGGAGACGACACACAATTCTAAAGCCTAGTGAGCCTTGAATTAGTTTTATAAAAATATTGAATTTATTTTTTATCATACACACACTATTTTTTATAAATATTGTAATATATTCAGAAGGTATTATCATATCAAAGTATTTATGTGATGGTTGAATCTATAGCGCATGATTTACCCAAAGTGCATCATAATGTTCATCGTTTTCAGATGGTCAGATGAGGAAGCAATTGGTGAGTACATTAAGTGAATAAATAAATAAATAAATTCACATAATACCAAAGGACTAATATCCTCTATAATTATATGGTTATGTAAAATCATAAGGGTTATATACATAACCCTATGATAATTGAGAGGAGTTTTTACTATTCTTTAATTTAAGATTGAGATCAGACAACAACCGAGAAATATATAAATGTGAATCGAGGAACAACGAGTGCAACATGTCCTCTCCTTCATTAAAAACAATGTTCATCACTAATTATCAACCCAAATATAGGTTGGAAAATTATTATTTTTGGATTTCATCTCCTTTTTAATTAACCAATGGTTTCATTAACTTCTATAATTTTTGGAATTTTCAAACTTTCTACATGATCCCTAAAAATTAATGATTCAATTTATCTTCTCATTATTCCATGTTTCTCAACATCGATTTCTCCACATACAATAATTTTCTTGGAACACTTTTAAAAAGATGTTGATCATCTTTTTTATGGTTATTTTCATCCATCGTTCTTTGAATTATTCAACATTGGACTATGGAACCATATTTTGACTTTTTTGAGGCAGTTTTGAGCATGACCAAACCACCTAATTCGTGGTGGTTGTGAGAAATATGATCAGGATGGTGATTATATGATAGATATTCATTTGATTCATGATGTGGGTGTTGATTCTCTGGGATATGGTATCTGGTATTGATCATAAGACTATGGGAGATGGTGGGAGATGCGAGGGCCGCATGCATGCTTTGTGGTGAATGATTATGATTTTATTTACTGCCACTGAAGGGTCAGAATTGATGACAAGAGGAATATTCCACCGATTAAGGGTGGTCAAATGGTGTGATTTGTGGTGGAAATGGTTGATATAGAATCCACATAATGGATCTATATTTCATTGTAAAATCTAACTATATGGAATGTAGTATGGTAAACACACGACGTGTATTCCCCTAACTATAGAGACTTGGGATTTTGGATGTGTAAAATATCACAAACCGTGTGAATTTTTGTTGGTGGCACATCGTATACTCTAGGATTACATGGAACCAGACATGGTCAAGTGCATTCCATGCACATCCACATGACCAGGTACATGAGCATCGATTGATGAACACAAACATGACCAGGAGAGCATGGGCAAGCCTCATTTGGCCTGGAAATGTTGTGTAGTACCAATACACATCATGTAGTACTATATGGATAGAGATCCATGCAATGAATAAAACACTTCCATGCATAGGAGTAGGTCCACATGCTATATGGAACCCCTTACATGCAATGCATTTTCTTTTTGAGGAAAATTTTACCTCTATTATATTATTTTTTAACTTGAATTTTGGATTGTGAGTAGCCTCTCCTGATAGGTTTTACACAAAAAAAGAGATGGTGTAATTAATGGAATTTTTTGAGATATGATGTGCTATATAATGAGTGTGATGCTTCAATAAGAAGTTTTCGACAATAAAGAGATCATACAAGGTCATCAGAGAGAGGTCGGGGATGGAAATCACCCTATCATACTAGGGAATGGGTGCTCAATACACCTATAAAACCAAGTGGTACCCCCTGATTAACATGGGTGTGGGTCCTCTATTTACATACTGAGTCATAAACCTTCACATACCAGGGTGTGGGTTCTCTACATACAGAGTTTTACTCCCTAACGTATTAGGGAATCAGTCCTCGATCTATCTAGGAGTTGTACTCCCCTAACAGACTAGGGTGTGGGTCCTCTACCTTCTGAGTGGTATACCCTAACATAGTAGGGTGTGCGTATTCTATATAAATATTGAGTGGTTCCCCTGATGGACTAGGATATGGGTCTTCTATTCTCAACTGAGTGGTACCCCCTGACTGACTAGGGCATGATCCCTCTATCTATCTACTGAATGTTTCCCCTAGATGAAAATGAAATGTGTCATGTACTTAGAGAATGTTTACCTCATATGTGCATCATAGTGGTGAGGTATGGTTCTTCTACATAGTTACTACTTCGGGAAAATATGAAATATGTTGTGAATCACTGATGGACCCCTTGGAAACTATTGGAAGATTATTTTCTTGTACTTGGCATTGAGATGAAGATCCCATTTCTATCTCATCTGGGTTTCTTTTATAATCACACACACACATTTAGATTCTGTTTCCCTTTTTATTTGTGTTTATATGTACTTTTCTATCATCTCTAGCAGTAATCCCCCTCAATTCATTGGAGAATCCTACTGGGTATGTATTTTATCACCCCAGTATGGGATTTTCTCGTACATTTCATGTCTTAGGCAGATGAATGATAGGTTAACAATGATCTCATAGGAGCACAGGGATACCTCAGTGCATTTTACCGCATACAGTAGTTAGATCTTAGAGATAAATATCCAAGCTATGTTAGAATTTTGTATCCATATTATTTCGGTTTGGGAAATTATTCTGGTTGGGTGTGTATTTTACCCCTTTACTTTCCAGATTAAAATATTGACTTTTTTTCTTCCCTATAGCTTATTAAATGAAAGTTTTATTCACTAGATGTTTTTATCTTTTATTATTATTTCCTTACACTTAGGCATGAAGATGTTTGGATAGATATATATAGGTACTTTTGGAAAAGGCCTGCCATTTTAGTTATTCCTTTCTATACTGGTCACTAGAACCTGCCTTATAGAGGCTGGATTAGGGTAGTTTCAGCTTTTCATTTCACTAGCCTAGAGGCCCCCTATGGGCCAGGTCATGAAAAATATTGTTTATATATTTTAATTTCATAGTACTATTTTAAAAAATTTCATTCACTCAATAAGGGAAATAATGGAAATCCTAGAGGTGATAATTAATGTGTTTTTTTCTAGTAATTATTTGTAGAGGAAGGGGTTAGTAATCCTTAAATATGTTAGGGTTATTCAACATATGAATTATAAAAAATTTCAGTACTTCCCATGGATATAAAGACAACACTACTCAAAATATAATCATTAGTAGATCCAACGATATCTTTATTTATGACCGTCAAACATTTTATAAATAAATTTTCAGAAAATACATTTATTCTAGAAGCAGAGTTATCATTAAGGTCTCAAATTGATTTTTTACCCTCTTCCAAATTTTTTAGGGACAATAATCATTCACTAAGATCCTCATTATAGATAGAGGTATTTTCTCTAGAATATCATTTTCAGAAAAGGTATTAATAACTTTAGAAATCATGGAGAAGTGAGGAGGGTCAATATTTTAATTTTATCAGGGTATTCGGTGAGGGATTCATCATTTTCTAATATAACCGATGAAGGAAATTTTACATCAATTTTTGTCATGATAATGGAATAATTTAGAGCTAAACACCCCATATTTAATACAATTTAATCAAGAATTTTTCTATCTAAAACATTATTCAATTTTATTAATATATGGAAGGCTATATCTATATTTGTGAAGTTAATCCTTATTAGGATTAGAAATTTCGGCATCAAAATTAATTTAAACCATCTGAATCTCTTATTACTTGGTATTTATAACATCAAAGATTCTTCTGATTTTGTTAATTATCCTATTTTAAAGAAATCTTGGGTTTTTTAGTTTTTCACATGGATATTGTATCCCCAATATAAAGGGAAGTATTACCCCAAATATAGTGGATAAATTAACAAATTTTTTGGTGATTCTTGAAATTATAACTACTTTGGATAATCCTCCATATGATATGTTTTTTATGTAGAATCAAAGAATTATAAAATGTGGCATGATTAATATGGAAGACTTTAATGGACTCTATAATTTTATAAATATCATTAGAAGTTAAGTATCAATATAATTTATCAATTTAATCCCATAAAATCAATCCCTTGACCAAGTAAATTTATTTCTATTATAAGGGGTTAAAAATTTTCATAACTTGAATAAATTCATTGAAATTTTTATTCTCACACATAAATACATTTGAAAAACCACTACATTATAAAAAAATTGAAAATATTAAAAGCACATCGGAAAAAATACATTTATTTAATAATTTCGTCTAAATTAGTAATGTTATCCTAGAGCTATCAAAAATTTTCTCCAGTGGATTTTGAATAAATAAAATTTAATGGAAACTGATCTTAGATTAAAGAACAAAAACCTCAGAGTGAAATAATTTAGACCTATTTATAACCCTCTTAACATTGAACAAGAAATCCTAGAAATATAAATTTTTTCATAAAAAATATTATAAAAATTAAGGAGTCCCATTTTTTAGACAACATAGGGGATTTTATCTGGGTTTAACATAGGCTTTAAAAGAGTAATAATCGAAATATGATTATGTTTAAGAATAAAAATGACATTTAATGATGATGATTGAAGGCCCAAACCTCTAAAATTCTATGTGAGGATCCAAATAATGCAGATTCATTATTTGAGGATATATTAGGTTTGCTATTATTATTTATACTTTTCATTTAAAGTCTTGGTTAATATGAATTTAAATCTTGAAAATAAGAAACATTCCAATAATAAATTGTGGAGACTGAGGAAATAAAATATTTGTGATTTGAAGGGAGAAGGTATTTATAAAATGAATAATCAAGGGGTTTATAAAGCATATGGAATTTTATAAGATGTTTAAATTAACTAATTAAAATAAACAAATTAAAAGGAATGATAGGAGAGGAAAGTAACTTTTCTTCAATAAAAGAAGATAATGGATTAACTAAGAAAATTTATTTATTAATGATAACTATATTGGATATTTGAGGAATATTCATGGGAATAAATAAAGTTCATATCCCACTTAAATTAAAAACATGACCTAGGATCCCATGGAATATGTTTAACAACCCTGATTCTGGACAACCTGATGTCAAGATAGAACCATAGGGTATCACACAATAAATTTTTTTCTTGAGTCACACATAGGGATGTTGAGGGGTACAGGGATGGAATATAAGTACCATAAAGCCACTACCCCATCACATGTCCTTTTCTAAGAATGCTAGACTATATTACTTGTGATGCTCTGAGTAAACCCTAGAAAAGAAAAACGATACAGGATAAATCAGAAATAGTAAAATATTGTGATGCTCGAGGATGATCTAGGGTCCTGCAACTAGTATAAGGGGATAGGGGAAACCTTAGTCTCTATGGAAAGTGATATAGGGGACATTTTGGAGTCCACACAAATGTAGATCATTTCTTAGGTCCCTATGACTTGGTTTTAACAGCTCGAATTCTTAGTAGTAGGGTGTCATGACATGACCATAGTGTGTCATGTCATGAATCGTATTCCCAAGTCCCACATAAAAATTTCAAGGGGTTTGGGAAAAAAGATAAGTTCTATGAATCACTATCCCCATCACTAGACCCTTTACAAAATTCGGTGAGTGTCCTGGAAGTTATTTAATGAAGAAACCCTATGTGAGAAAAACTATGTAGGATAAATTCTAAATTGTAAAATATTGTGATAAAATTGGATGATGATGGATTACAATAGAAATTAGGGGGAATGGATAATAAATAAGGATAGATAAAAATGCCTTTATGTGGGAGAGAGACCTATAGCATTATGATTTCACCTGTATAGAATCTGGGGTCAGAAATAATAACCATAGTAACCTAATAATTCAATGAATATTTTTAAATAAAAATAGATGATTAGAGTGAGGATATTTTCTTAAGTTATAAGGGACAATTTTATCATTATTTTAAAACTGTTTTTTTATTACCTAAGTGGATAAAAAGTATAATATTCTCCACTATTAAATTTTAATATTTATATAAAGAATAATATATATTTCACTAACCAAGGATATTATATAAAGAATAATAAAAAGGATTGTTTTATTATAGAAAATGATATGTGAATCCATTCTTAAAATAAATGGTCTAAATAAATCTATATAGTGTCTTATAGACATGCAATTTGATTCCTATCTAGTAAATATTAGGCTCAGAGCCTGAAAATATATCCATTCCATATTTAATTGTCTATATAATTATAATACATGTCACCATCAAAGCATTATAATCTAGTAGGTGAATGAAAAAAAGATATAATGTCTAATAGAATAGAATAATCATATATTCAAATAATAACTTCAATTTTAGAGCCCTTTTAGGATCCATAATGATATATCTATTAAAGGTACATATTTTCTAAATCAATCATTGGAAATACTCATCATTGTAAATCCCTTGCTGGTATCATTTGAAAGAAGACTGAGATTAAGAAACTAGGTGACAAAAATCACAACTCCATATATGTCAGAGGTATCCAAATAGTGATGATATTCTATATGAAATGTTGGGAAGACTTGAATATGGGTATTAGAATGTGAAATATTAATAAATAACTAAAACATAATCCACAAATAAAACATGTTTTTCCAAAGAATTAAATCTAAAATATAATTTTATAATGTAATATGTTTATGCAAATTTTTAATAAAATCAACCTATATTAATTATACATACATACTCTTAAATTATCACCCAATAGATGAATAAATACAAATGTGACCCAGAATAAAAAAAACACATCACCAAATCATGGGTCTATCCTAGGAAACATATCAAAAACCCATTTATAATCTATAACCTAATCACCAACATACCTTGTTCTAGGTTATTCTTGTAATTAATAAATTCTAAATTTCACCATGGTATGTGTACAAGGTGTGAGTACAAAATTCAATATTACACCACCATTGATGGCCCTTATATATTCAATAACTGATCATGGTTATTTATATATGAGGAAATAAACAAGTAGTATCATAAAACATGGATGAAATAATAGTTGGTCATTCAATTCTAAATAGACCACCACAACAACCAACCTGACTTATTACAACCAATGTTGGCATTCATGTTTTTCATATCGTTTGTAAAATCCAAACTAGAGCTCTAAACTCTAATTAAATATGTATTTAATCATAGATATTGGATCCAATTAATGAGAACATCCTAAAACTGTCTAATCCCTTCTAAAGAAACATAAAATGTGGTATCATCGATATCTGTTGATCCATTTTCATTGGAATATAGTACGATAAAACATAATAAATTTTGTATAACTAATTTATGCCCCTACATATATACATGATTGAAAATAACATAACTAAGGTACTATAGATCCCTTCTAGTCCTCTAAAATTTTAATTTGAAATAACAAGATCAAGGAACCATGTCCTTCAGCTCACTACATCTTGTATTCAATGAAAATTGATATCCAAACACTCCACACATTGATTTCAATGGAGTGAATTATTCCCATATCCAATATCCTTTCTAAGATTCATTCATAAAGCATGCATAAGACACTATAACATTTTTACTCCAAGTGTGAACTTCCCCAGTAGCGTTAGCTTCTTCAACTATAGAAGTGTCACTTTTCTATGATTGCCTTTCCCCAAATGTGTCACAAAATGTTAGGTCTCAAGAAAAAATCACTAAAACATTAAAATAAATGTATTGAGTCACAGAGCCTTCCATGATTTATAGTAAAGGGGGAAAGAGAAGAATAATGATGATAAAGAAAACAATTCTATAGATTAGCACTCTCTAAAGCACAATTGGAAAAACCCAATGTTTGATCCCCCACTATCCATGATATGATCAAAATAAATTCTCCCCTCCATTCCTATGCTAGACCCTTATTTAATACATACCTTCAAGGAAATAACACCAAAACTAATATAAAATAAATGACATCATGACCTCTAGAAGATTAACCTACTCCTGATTACTAACATAACCCTACACAACTCGAATGAACAACTAATTTACACATTTCCAATAACTAACATAAAAAATGTATACATCTGTTATTTTCCAAGAACCTAGGGAAATTTATTCCACCCTTAAACCAGTACTCATAATATGCCTCACTTTAATATCATTGGGATTCACTATACTAACCAACATAGACTTTTTTTATATCCTTATGAAGTCATGGTTCATATTATAAACAATACAAAAGGTAATACCCATCATAGGATTATCCATATCACCACCCTACCTATATAGCACACTTGATCTCTAACATCCCAGAAAGATAAAAATTAACGAGCCTAAAATGAATCATCTTGACAGACCCATTATACATCACAATAACTATCCTTTCACATATACATCATAGTGAAATTATTTAAACATTTAAAAGGATAATTAAATATCCTTAAGTAACACTAATGACTTAATCATTAAATTCATACCTAAAAAATTGTATGGATCACCAGTCTCTATTACATGATCAAGTCAACTTTACTTTCCTAAAAAATCTCTATAAATGACCTATTTTTTACATGAGTGGAACTCCATTAGTCCAAATAAATTTTTGAATTATTCTCCCTTAGTTTCACGCAATTAAAAAATTCTATTGTGTACTTCTTATTTAATGTAAAATGTGGAGAAATTTATTATTGGATAACTGCACCAATATCATCCAATTACTCAATAATCAACTTCCATCCATTTCTATATTCTACCCAATCCCTATAACTTATTTTGGTAAAAAATTATCTGCTTCAATAATTAGACCCTTTATGATTTCCTATAGGTATATATTCAGTTAGAAATAGGGTAATCATACCTATAATGTGTACTTTAGACCCTTATTGATGTTTTTAATCTTCGTGAACACATTTACCTTCATGAATTATATAAAATATTACATCTTTTTTAATTATATGGTGTATTTCGTCGCTCACCAACCTTTTTGTTTCAACTCCACAAATATCTTAAACATGCATAGATAAATAATATCTAGGTAGAATATAATATACAATATAGAATAAAAAATAGTAAATGGAATGTTGTCATCCTTTATTTTATTCCATAGGTAATTCCACCATTCAGATTCATCATTTCCCAGTAATATCAGAGGATATTTTTTTTTTAATTTTATGACATAATTTATATCCAATAAGTGAATATTTTATTAAAAAATTTTAACTGATAAGTATTATGTCATTAATCTAAAGGTAATGAAATGGGTAAATCATTTAATTCACTTATGTTTACAAAAATTAAAATAAAATGAGTGTTATTTTATTTATGTTACATGTACTATATTTAAAATGAATCTAGTTATTTTAATAAATCATTAGAATTAGAGTATTTTGATATAGTGATAAAGGTATTTGGTGTCTTTGATCAGGAGAAGGGATTTATGGTAGTAGGATATGATTATTATATTTCATTAAATTATTTCATGGAATTGTGTTAACACAATCAGTAATTTAAAAATTCACTCCACCATTATACCTTAGAATCCATTTTTAGAAGTCAATTCTCCATAAGATTACCTAAGATCCCATTATATTGTAATTCTAAATTATCAATCTATTGTCAATAATGTGCCATGAAATTTCCTCAAATAATTTATTCATTTATAATTAATTTTTAATTCTCTTATTAAATAAATTACACTTATCCTTAAATTTCTTCATTATATCTCAATTTATTTTATACAATGATGAAATGAATAGGGTATTATGATTGTTAAGGATAAAATATCATACAACCCATTAATTAAATGTTTCACTTTAAAATTGTCTAACTACATCTTCATTTCACCATAATGGATTTATCTAAGCATATTATGAGTGATTTAGAATTTGTATTTAGATGATAAATAATTTTTAATAATATTTTTTCATTACATCATATCACCAAAAGTTCTTATAACTAATTATCTATTAGATTTGAACACTATAGAATCATCTTATTTATGTATCTAACTCTAGAATCTACTGGTAAATCTCAAAATTATCCTACCTTAATCTTTTTATTATTATTATGATGTTTCATTTTCTTCCACATTTTAATTTAATTGTTAAATAATATATTTCTGACATTGAGATCTCCCCATGTGGTAAGTACAATATTTAATAAATTATAGAAAAATAGATCATGGATTTTATCCTCTAATTAGTTTTATACAATTCGTTATTTCACTATAAATATAATGTTCTTAAGTAATAAGTATTATCCTTATCCACAAGGTTCATTCACTAACACATCATCATCTTTTAGTGTTAACACAATATTCATTAATGATCCCCCTTTATACTGTTACTTTGAAAAACACTATAAATTGACATAGACGATCTTCTAAACAGTAATTATGGTATAATTAATCTACTACAAACTACTTATGGTTGGATCCATTATTTTGTATTTTAAATATTTTTAGGTATCTAGTGGTCAAAAACCCTTTCACATTCAATTTCACACCCTCATAGTATTCTAAATATATCGAGGATATGTGTTCATAGTAATTCAAAACCCATCACTTATACTTTAATGAACTTCACAATCAAATAAAAATCCTTCAAATTTTATTTTGAATGTTTCTCAACGTGATCTTAAGTTATAGGATGGATAAAATATCTTTAAAAAAACTTCAATTTTGATCATAAATGGATTTTTCATCATCCAATTTTTTTTATGTAAAAATATTCCATTCTAGTGTGTTTCAAAACATCACAATTTTAATTAGGAAAATAACATATTCATGAACTATAAAAACATTATCAAAAATTCTCAATTTTCAACACATATTTCATTAATTTCTTATAAAATCAATAAATATAAATTCCACAAGATTTTTTGGTTAATTATAATAAAAACCCATAAATATTCAATAATATCACATCATATAAGTTCCTAATTTTTCACTAATCCCATTCCCCCATACTAGGGTTATTATTTTTATATATGTAAATTATTCAATAAATTTGATAAAAAACAAAAAACTTCATTTTTAGAAATAGATGAATTAATTCTCTAAATATGGTTAGTATCTTTTAATTTCCCAGTTAAGATGAAAAAAATTCTTCTATCTATAATAATTATGTTATCAATAATATTAGTATAAATTTTAATTTAATTAGTATTTAAAATTTAAATATCATATTTATTTAAAATTATTTTAAAAATTAATTATATTTTCATTTATTTTATTGGATTTAAATTCATATTTTTCCCATATACATGTGGTTTTAATTTTATTGGACTGATACATTTATCTATGTGGGCCTCATGTTTGGCTTATACTCCTCTCACCCGCAACATTGTTTATAACCATTTTTTAATGTTTTTATCTCACCCAAACATTTTGTTAGTCACTGAGAACATGGATCTTATTGTTAAGATGTATTCCTTTTATTGTTCTCATTGTGTATCTTCAGAGAGTGTTTTGAATAGGATGATTGTCATCCTTTGATATCATTTTTTCATGTTTCTTATGTCTCTTGTTTTGGTTCCCTTTCCATTTTTCCTTAATGATTCTATTGAATGACCTATATCCACATGTTTTCTTCACTCCCTAACCCTTCTATCCACTATTCCCCCCATTAAATTGGTTTTTTATAAGTTAAACATAGGCTTTTGAGGTGGGTGTTTCATTTTTATTGCAGGATTCACTCGAGAACTATGTTGAGCATGATCTCTCTATTTATCAAGAGATAAATAAGGAAAATTGATAAGGATCTAGTGACCTACATTCTATTCATTGATAAATAATAATAAAGTTCAAATAAATAGAGAGAGGGGACTTAGTTTTTTCCATGGGTGATGTTCTATAGATTATTTGGTTTTCTATGGTATAAGTGAGGAGATCCCTAGTAGTTCACCTAGAATTATTGTAGAGGTCTATAGCTCATTAACCTAGAGGGGAGAGATGATGATTCTGAGAAGTGTCCTTCTTTTTCAAAATTATGGAGAATCTAACGTTGTAATTAGAAGGGGTTATTGAAACATGGTAAGGGGTTCATTATAGTGATATTTTTTTTATTTTTTTTATTCATTATACATGTTTCTATAAATATTTTAATGTTCATGTATATGTTTGGTCTCTTCCACGATAAAGAGAATTTGATACATCCTAAATTTTGAGTTTACTATGAGTCTTAGAGTGGAAATATCATCTTTCGGGGATACATTATTTGGTTTTTATATTTTCTATTGAGTCTTTATATCGTTTATTATACCATTTCGTCCTATTTTATAATTAATTAAGCATGATTTCCATCTCTTGTTCATGTAGTTCTGTTGACCTAAGCACATAAATCTCAATTTCCTCACATTTTTCTCTATTTACATCTTTTTTAAAATATTCATGGAAAAGTCACATTTATTTGTTTGATTTTGATTCTAAAGTCACATTAGACTGTTCATATTTATTTATATCTATATATTTTTTATTTTTAAGAAGTATGTTTACCCTACTATATTTTCATTTCATATTTGTTGTTATTGGTAATAGAATCTAGTTTAATAAACATGTTATATTTTAATATTTCACTTATTTAAAATATGTTATAATAATCTTAGTCTTCCTATAAGGTACCACCCATTAAAGTTGGTATTATATCTTATCTTATTATTTTATTATCCTCTATGAAATTTAATGATCATATGATTTTTTAATCATTGATTTATAATGATTTATTTCAAATTCGGTTTAGTAATTTTCATTGCTTTATAACCTTTATTTTCAATAATTTCCTCCATCTAAAAAAAATTATCTTACATTGTCTTCCATTTCTATTGTTTAATGGAATCAATGTGAGTGTTGGAGAAGTGAATGTAATGCGGGATCAGTGTGGTGTTAGAGATGGTGAGGTGTTCCTGGGTGATACATGCTTTGTCCACCATTAGGATTTGAGATAATATTAAGATCTTGGTGTTGTTCCACTATGGGTACCCATTATTAGTATAACATCCTTCACAATTATTTTAGGAAGTTAAATCTCCATTAGATGAAATTTTCATTAAATAATAATCTTTAGGGATTAATTTATATTTTATTTGGACTTAATGTGGATTTAAGTTGTCCCTTTTAGGTGAAAAGGATCTTTAGTTTTATACCCATTATTGATTTACAAGCATGTATCAAATGCAATGTTTTTGTTGAATTATTGAATGTGGGTTTATTTTCTAAATCATACCCACATAGAGTTTATGATGATGAATTAGCCTATATAGATTCATGTTAAGTGTCTATTTCCTTTATTCCACTTGATTCTAGGATTATTTGGTAGTGTTAGTTTACATATTTCTTTCTATGTTATTATCTGATACTTCTTTTTGTATTTGAACGGTTTCATGATTGAGTTCATATTCATACTGTTGAATTTTATTTATACCATGGTTTTATTACAATATTTGTACTACACTATTTTTTATAGTCACCAGTTAGTTTCATAAAGATCATTGTTAGCATCATATCATCTAAAACTGTAGGTATGTGGAGATGGAATCTCATGTTTTTCAATAGTAGGCTCACTTAATGATTTTTTTAGATAAATATATAATTATGAGTATGTTTAGAGTTTCATTATATTTATTTTTGTCTGGGTGGGTCTTTATCACCTTGATACACATTGAGGACAATTTTATTGATACTCTGACTAGGTTATACTATTTTCCCCCAAACATTTCATAGGTGGTAAAAGAACAAAATTTGTGATATGATTATGCATTAAATTTTAAACGTGGATATTTTTTAATTTTAATTCAATTTCATTTCTAATTTAAATTTCTTTTTTTAATTCAATGGAAAAGTCCTTTTATTTTCATCTATTTTATTTGGTTTATGTTTTGGATTTACTAAAATATAGGTCGGTTGATTTTGTTTGGATGCTGAATTTTTCTAAGTGGGCATTCTTTTTTGGACCATACACCTCTATCCTACATCTTTGTCCACATCATTTTCTTGATAAATTAATCTCTCCTTGACTTATAATGATTCATTATCACCTATATCCTATGGATGAGGTGACCTTATTTTATGATTCCTAATTTTATTCTTTACCAACTGTTTCAAGATATATCTTCATTACCCATTACTACCATATTTTCATATGCTAGGATTTTAATGTTATAGAATACTCAACTATTTTCGTTAACTCTTCGAGTAGATATCCATAGTATACATATTATTCTTATATCGGCTCACATTTTAAAAAGTAAATTTCAAGGTTTTGAGGTGGGTGATCCATTTTTTGGAAGATTAATTCAAGATCAAAATTTAGCATGAGATCTTTATACCCAAAGTGAGGAAAATTGATAAGAGAGAAAGAACCTATGACCCACTTCCAATTTTTGGGTAAAGAATAAATATAACCAATGAGTAATTTTTATGTTATCTTCTTCATATAAACTCTCTAAAAAATAAAAATTGGATCAATTATATTTGGATTAGATGATGGTAAAAATTAAATTAGAATATATAAAAATTAAAAATAGTTTTTGATATTGGGTTTCTTCTGAAAATAATTAGCCTATGTATCTTTATCCAAAAATATTAAGCTTAATCCATCAAAATTGAAGAAAATAGTTTCTCTATAGAACAACCCTAAATGTATTCTTTTGGTATTTGACCATGAAATATGAATGGTATCTACTCACCTATTACTATTTATATAGAAAAAAATGTATAAAATTAAAAATACATGGAATGGTATTGGACACATTGAATTAAAATTCTTGTAAAAATAACATCTGTATTGAATTGAATAATAAAACATGATATATTTTTAAAATCCTTTTTTTGAATATATATTTCATGATTTTTCTTAAGTAAATAAATTTTTATAGGAATCCCATTTTAAATATTAAAACTCATTAAGTTAGATTATCATATACTCAATATTATATTTGAATGAATTTTTCAATTTTTTAATAACTTAAATAGTTTTTTATAATATTTATCTATCAGATGGCATGAATTCTCAAAAAATTTCATGTATGGTGGAATTCCAATTATGGTTTTAAGGTTTTTCTCTAATCCCACAATACATCATATAAATTAGTTTATTGGTTCAAAAAAATTCATGGGGAATGCAAAAAATCTATTAAAATATATGATTTTTATATTGTATAACATAGAACAAAGGTTATCTCTAAAGAGGAGTGAAAATCATGGTTTCACAGTTATCAAAAATATGGTTTGGGTTTAAATTTTTGATAAAAATAAAATAAGTTTGAAATATATTTTATTATCTAGAAAATTATTTAGTAATTGGTTTATGGGTTGGATTAATAATTTCTATATTATCCCAATATTAATATGATTAATTCAATTTTTATTATTTTATCATTCATAGAATCCACAATCACTTATCTCTCACTAAGGATTGATATGGAATGTGAGTATTAAATTAGTAATGATCACTAACAACTGATCCTACAACATATGTCTATATGAAGATATTATTTAATATCTAAGACACCACAATAATGAGTTCCTCTCAAATTAATCAAGTAACTCTATATTAGGATAAAATACACTTAAGAAATCAAAATATATCTATTGGTTTCCACACACATGTATCAAGAATCACTAGATACATCACCGAAAACATATACCCATTCAATTATATATATTTAATATCTATTGGAGGAATAAAATAAATTTTCAACCACATAAAAAATAGTGTACATAACTATAAACTAAATATAATCACATATAATTAAATATCCTAACACTAAAAGTTAAATTCAATTAACAAAAAAGAATTTTATTTTTGATATTGAGATTCATGAATGAACGATAGGTTCATCTAACCACTATAAAAATAATCAAAATAGTTTTATCCCTCCATGTGAAGGGTTATAACCAAGGAATAATGAATAAATTAATATTAAATAAATAAAATAATAACTAAAAAAACTGAACTCCCAGTCCTCACAAACCTAAGATACTTATATAAATTATATATTCATTACTTGGTTTTAGTAATGATTCCATATATAGAAAGATTTAATAGATCTATACCATGATGATTTTAAATATTTTCTTTGATATTTCATGTTCTATGAATATAATCACTTTGAATGTTCCCTTTTTGGATCAAATGAATCATGGAATGTGTGATTAATTATTATCATATTTTGCTAAGTATTTAAAAATTAAGATCCTATCTTGGTCCCATCAACATTCACAAGTTCCATGTTGCATCAAGATAATATACAAAGAAACAACTCCTCATGAGTGTTTTTAAAATATTTATCTTTATGTTACATTCCATTCATGATCATATCCTGATTTCATAGAGGTAAAAACCTTATGTGAGTGTTATGATAATAAAGTTAATCTTACATAAGTGTTGTTGATTCTAATGTGAGTTCCATGAAATAATATGTATCCCACTACATCTCTGAGTACTTATATATATATAAAATTGAAAATTATGTATAAGAATATAATTAATAAATAACATTGAATATATGTTATGTTTATCAATGATTTCTAGAATGCATCTTACATAACCCATGAAACTCAGATCCTTCCATCTCAGTGGTAGAGGAAAATTCCTCATGTATCAAGTTATATTCCTTATGTACCAAGGAAAATTCCTTACACACAAATGAAAATTCATTATATGCCAGTTGTTCTCACTACAAATTTCAAAAAGGCATTGAATGATATTTTCTTACATATCTAATATCACTATTTCCTTTAAAAATTTATATTCCTCATATATTCCATTGAAGAATTATGAGTTAATTTAATATATGTACTTTTCCAAAGTTTTTATTCAACTATCATTCTTCACGACTTCATCCACACAAAAAAATCTTATCAATAGCTACACCGTCATTTTATTCATCAAAATTAAAAAATTCAATTAATTTCACAATTTTATCCATTTTAATAAATATTCAAAAAATCTAATAAAATGATCCTTATATTCCAAAACTACATATAAGTTAATCAATTAAAAAATGTGATAGAGTAAATTGAATTGATTATAATAAAAATATAATGAATTAATTGACTATATTAATTCCTCTTCACATAAACCTTGGACTCTAGGACTGTTGAATATAAAAATTGTTACCCAAGTAAAATTAAAATCATTAGATAATGTAAGTTCCCTTTATAAGATTCATGTCATTGATTCTCATCATTCATTTTACATATTTGTTATTCTATTTTCTCCATAAATAACTGAAACATCTTGGACCCTGTTGTAGTATAAACATGTTTACTTTTTTTCCAAATCTATGTATTTTAGTGTCTTGTGTTTTCATATGATGTTTGTATATTCAAAATTGGTTTTAGATAGATCTTGGATCCATATGAATTTGGACTTATAAGAGGGTTTGAGGGTGTTAGTATATGCATATAATTGAATACTAGGAGTGTTTTTAACTTTAAGCTGGGTTTTCTTTTATTTATAAATTATATGAGTAGTTTAGAAGAGGTATTTAAGTGTTGAAGACTATTTGGAAATTTTTTTCAGTAAATATAAAAATATTATGTAGTCATCATGAATTTATATAAAATTGTAAATCTTATCTACGCAAGGTCTATCATAAATAAATGTCCCTATATATAAGGGTCACCAAATGTAAGTGACATCCCATTTTAAAAAATATGCAATGTCTTATAGGTAAATGTCACCATATAAAGGGGTCATAATATATATGGATCCTTCTATTTGGAAACAAATGATAATGTTCCTTATGTATGGTTTACCCAAGTTCATATGGTTCCTCCAATTTTGGAAAAAACTGGTTATGTGTTGGAATCCTCTATGATATGTAATAGTATAATACATAAGGGTTAATATTTATCCTATGATGCATAATGGATAGAAAATTTTCTATGTGTATATTATGTAAGGGTCCTTCCCTGGATAGATAAGGGTCATCATTTATTAAAATTTAATAATATATAGGTGCCTTCTCTATGATACCTAAGTTTGATCCTCTGGTATATAATGGTTGTCTGATATGTAAAAGATTGAAAATTGTTTATTGTTTGGGATACCCTATGATACTTTAGGGTGGATTTTTTTAACACATAAGGATCATCCCATATGTAAGGGTCTATAAGTGAGGCTTATTCACTTAAAAAAAAATTCTAATTATGGATAATGTGATACATAAGGGTCTCTTGGGGTAATACATAAGGGCTTCTAGGTATGATCCATATGGTAGTGAGAATTTTCTAAAAACATTTTATAAAAAATATCCTATATTTTATAAAATATTGGAAAAATGTTTAAATGGAATATAAAAGGAGGTTTAAGTAATTTTAAACCACAATACCATAATAACTCCTTAAATTATTCTATTGTTCCTATTTTCGCCTCAATGTGATATCTTCACAAAATCAAGATGAATCTTCATGTCATTTATTGTAGAGAGAAACCAAGGGCATGGTTAGTAGTCCCTGATCCTATATTTCTTAGTTTGTCTAATTATTTCATGTATTTATGTTTTTCATGAATGTTTATGCCTATTTTAAATTATTTCATTATTTTTTTTAATTCTAATTATTTATAACTATACCAACAAACACTATTCAATGAGAATCTTCCCAAAAGCCTAAGGTATGTGGTTTATACTTTATCCTCAAGGTCTAACATTGTCATTATGTGAATATGATGTGTGTTCGGGATATACTAATGTTTTTCTAAACAAAAAAATTGATTTTATGGTATATGCATTCATTTTATAAGGAATTGGCAATATTATTGACATAAGTGGTCCATGGGTAAGAATAGTATTTAAAACTTTGGCTTATATGGGAGGTGTTCCATGTGTAAAAAAAATATGAATTTTAGAAGACAATCTGAGGGGTAACATCAGTGAAATATTGATGTAATAAGTTGAACATAGATTCCCAAGGTAGATATCTAATGGGTGGTAAATAAAAAAGTGATAAAAATTTATAAATTAGTTTTATTAAAGTGTGCATTGTGAATAAGGTCTCATATTAAATTATAACAATTGGAAAATTGTTTATAAAGTGATTATGGTGTTGGGAGAAATGGTAAATTGTGATTAAAAAAATAGTTTTTTTTAAATTATGTGTTTTTGATAATATCAATTATTAAATTGTAGTGACTATGGATTGAGATATTATACACCCAGATATACATGATATGGTTCTGGGGTGGGGCACTCTTCCCCTTGGGTGATAAGACATTAATGATGGTTTTTAGGTGGGATACTATTCCCTACTAGGTGATGAGACATTGAACATTGTTCTAGGGTATGTCACTCACCCCTGGTGATGAAAAATTTTAGATATTTGTGGAAAAGGGAGATCTCAGCCCTTGGTGAAAAGACACTAAGGATGTTTTTGGGGAGAGGTTCTCTTCTGCTATGTGTTGAGATATTAGAGGTGGTTTCTAGGAATTTAACCCTTCCTCCATGGATGATGAGACATTGGAAATGGTTTTTCGTGTGGCACATTATTCTCCTCTAGGTGATGGTACATTGGATATGGTTTTGTGGAAGGACTCTCTCCCCTATTTGTAATGATTCAGTCGATATTCCTTTAGGGAAGGACTCTCTCCCCACTTGGTGATGAGACATTGGATATGGTTTTTAAGTGGGATTATCTTCTATTTTGGTGATGATATATATGATATGGTTATAGTATGGGGAACCATTCCACCCTATATGGTGATGCATTATGCTCAAATAATTATGAAACATGTTGAAGTATGTATTTTCGATTATGGGTGTCATCATAAAACTCAAGGGTCAATAATGATTTATTTCATTTTAATTCATTCATTTATTATGGAACAACAACATGCATTGGTTAGAATTGATATATTTAGGGACAACATTGATGGTGTCTTATAGAGTTATAGTCACACCCTACATTGGTCATCATGTGTAGCCAAAACAATTTCATGATTATAGGTCATTACGAGTGAAAGGGATATATACTTGATGATTGATCCTGACAATTAGGGTGGATCATGATGTTTTCCTAGAGATAAATTGTAATAAGACCATATGACAGGGGAATTGTTGTTTTTTAAAAAAAATGAATTTTTTTTACTACACTAATGTTTTAAGTTGATATGGTTTACTAAATGCCAATTAATTGATAAATCGAAGTAAAAAATTACAAAAAGTATAAAAATGAACTATTTGAAATAAAGTTAACACTGGGTATATAAATGTGTTGGAATGTTATTGAAATATGAAAATAGTGATATAAGTATGGGAAATAGAAAAATTAAGCCAATGGTAAATTAAAATTGAATATAGTGGATGTTTAAAAACAAATTATAGAGTATTTATTAGAAAAACAAATACTATTTAAAAAGGATATTAATAAAACCAAACATTTAAACCAAAGTGTAAGGTATAAATTTATACTTTAACTATTGTATCAATAACTTTGAAACTCTTGTAAGGTATCCCATATATTATACCTATCAGTATGTCTATTTTCCTATCCTCTGAATCCTTTAATTTAACATATTGGGAGTATCTCTCTTTTACACACCAGAAGTAATTGTGCTCTATTTTCTTATTCCTATATTTTCTTGATCACATGGGATCATAAATCAATTACAAAAGAAATACAAATATATTTAAAAAACACTAAATTCATAGCACATAGTAAAAACACTAAAAATAAAATAATTACATTAATTAGAACCTTTATTATAAAAAAAATTATTGAAATTATTCAAAATGGTCAAATAACATAAGAATACACTATCCATTAATCTCATGATAGAGTTTTAAATTATATTTATAGAAAATATTATAAATAACTTCAACGGATAGATTCTTAGAATATGAAGGTCATTTTTAACAGTATCACCAACAACTAATTCATCCACTGATGGAATTAATGATTTTCATTATCTATGGATGAAGTTATCAAGAACCACTCTAACAGTATTAAATTTGGTGAATATAATCTATCAATAAGGTTCATAATATCATTATTTTGTAAAAATTAAACGTTTATTTGGAAATTATTTTATCATACATTCATTATTAATAAGAACAACAACTAAAATGAAACTCAAGTTAAACCATGTTCATAAAAATTGTTTTTTTATTTCAAAAACAATGAAAGGAAGTGAGTCTTTGAATAAAAAATATCCCCGTTTTAGAAATCACAAAACACGCAAACACAATTGAAATGATCAACAGAATTTTAAAAGAAATATCCTTGTATATTCAAGTCGATTATGAAAATTCTAGTAGAATTGAATAATCCTCATATTCAAAAACATACTCATAATAAAAAATTTTGTCATAAAAGGATATAAAAAATGATAATCATTCATAAATTTATCCCCCATTGTAAACTTTATGAAATTTTCATAAATCCCCACATTTTTATTTTCAAATTATAAAAAAGAATAAAATAAAAAAAATAAACGGAGAAGAATAATATGAAAAATTAAAAAAATAGTTGGAAAATTAAAATAATATAAATAATTAAAAATATAATTGTCTTAAGAATTTTACTATCATATTTTTTGGATGCATCTGATGCTTATATGGGTCTTTATAAATTTAAAAAATACTTTAAAATAATTACATTAATTTAATTTTTCAATATCAATTCTATTTTGACCAAGTTTTATAATCTGATAATACCTTGTGAGATGAGTTTATATGTTTAAGATAATCTTCTATACTAATATTTCTGATTATAGAATAAATTTTCATATAATTGAAGAAGTATTTCTACATTATTGAACTTTTAACGTCATCTTCTTCACTAATGACCTATAAGAGTGATTCAGCCAGATCTAGTTGTTTAACTATTTTTTCATAATGATCTTTGTGATTCACATATAATATTTTCAGCTTATTTTAATAAAATATTCCACAAATACTTCAATTCCAATCCATTTCAACATAGTATATAAGAGAGAGAAGACAAAATTTTGAATTTGATTAATATCGATGATATTTAATCACTTATATTGGAATTTGAGATTGTTATCATACTAAAGAAAATCTTCTTTATTATATGGTGGTCTAGAAAGATTCTGTTTATAAATTTATGTCTAAAACAAATTTCCAGTTATTTTTTAAAAGAATTAAATTACTAATTTACTTATATAAAAATCTTTGTTACCTTCCAATAAAAAATAATAATAATAAATACTTATACTATAAGATTAATAATAAATTAAGTGATATTACCTTATATAAGTTTAAAACATTTATCCCTTTGAAGAAATAAGAATGTATATAAAGAATAAGTCAGAATAATATATACTTATAGGGGTTAAACCTCCCTGAAGTTATCTTTCAATAAAAATTGATGATATTCCCATATTGAGGATGGTTCAATGAAAATTTTAGATGGAATTGTTGATCCTTAAAAAAATATAAAAATGAAACTGTTAGAACTATATTTTAAAGCTAATGGAAAAATATGTAAATCTCAAGAGAATATGGGAGAACAAATTCCTGAAATGAAAATGTCCTCCCAATTACATCTAGAAATTTTTCAATATTATGAGATAGTTTGAACAAAATGTATATTGAAGATCAATTTATCCTGATCATTCCAAACATCTATTTAATGAATTCAAATCTATCATAATTAATGGTTTTTATAAAAATATCACCAAGCTGATTTTTCAATTCTGATAATGTTAAGAATAATAACTCCTTTTTATCTATGACCCCAAATAAAATAGTGTGTTACATCAATTTTATTTTCTTGTGAGTGATGTTTTGGGATCCTATACAATGATATAACCCTATTAGTATCACAAATTATTGGTGTTTAGTTAAAAATCAATAAAAAATCCATGTGTGTAAAAACCACAATACTTGAGCACGAAAACTTCTAGCTGTGTCATTTTCACCATCAGTTGTGGAATGTGCTCCATAAAATTTTTTCTTTCTATACAATGAAATTAAAACTTCTATTGAAAAATAATATGTTTCATAAATACCATAGACCCTCTAAAGTCAGCATCAGAGTAACTTTTAAGAATAAAATTATTTCAAAAATAATACTTTTGATAAAACTTATAGAACACCCACCTCAATCATAATGAAGCTTAATAATAAAAATATATATACTGAATCAAACCTAAAAATACCAAGATCCCTAAATCAAATTCCATTGAAACTATATTAAGGATTATGATTAGTAGAACAATAAAGAGATGATAATGGGGACATATAGGGAATGGAGAGGATTATACTTATTGAGAGGAATCAATCACATTGAATAGATGTTATATCTACTAATAAATAAAGGATAAGAACCCTTAGTGTCCAAAATTCATAAAAAATGTGATGGAGTTCAAGATAATAAAATGAGGGGTTTCCCAAGTGAGCCCCATATTTTAAAACACCATAAAAATTCCCAGTATCATTTTACAATGTGAAAAAACATTCACACCAATAATGTTCTTATCATCCCTTCTCAGAGCCTAGCCACATTTTTTTCAGGATTTGACATAGTATGTCACACTATGAATGGCCACTTACATCTCCCAGACAACATTAGAACCCTCCCGTTCATCCTAAACTCACTTACAAAATTCTTTAGCACATTTAACAACCAAATAATTCCATGATACACATGTCTTGGAAAAAACATAAATCACAACATTCCTTAAAATATCTAAAGGGAATTACAGATGGGTTGGTGAAAATGGATTCAAGTGATAAAATATTTTTTTTAATAATTATATTATTGTTAAAAGTTCCACTCTCATAAATGAAGTGATCAGGGGTATTCAATATTCTCCATCATATAATAATCAATTGTATATTCAAAAAAATATTTTCTTTGAAATTTTAATTTATATACCATTTATGTTTAATCACATTGACCCTTTTCAACTCATCATAATTAAAAAATAACATGCTTTGAAAAAAATATCTAAATTATTATAGAAAAAAATAACAAATTTAAAAATGATTGAGGTTTTTTAGCATTTATATAGAAAAGGAACACATATTGAAGAGAGTTGAATAATAAATTTACTCAAAATTTCATCTATGGTAATAATTATACTTAATACCCACCGAATAATATATTTTGACAAAAATATGTTTATTTAAATTAACATAGTAAGTGATCATGATAAATAAAATTTTATAAATGGAATAACATATTCTCATAGATTTGTAATTGTCTAAATAATTTTATTCATCAAATGAATAAGGGGAATGTATTTTGAGGCTAATAAAATAAATTTATAATAAATGGAAGGATTTTGAATTTTGAAAGGATGCATCTCTCTTTTATAAAATTATTTCACGGATTAGTTCTGGATGATAACCTATTCCAATATTTAATTATATAATCTCTCGATAGATCTTATATCCTTATAATATCAATTTTTTTTTCTAAAGTAAGATAATAATCTTTTTCTAACCCATCTAGTTTCTTTGAAATCTATATTCAGAATTATCCCATAAAAACTACTCATCATTCCATTAAGATCTCTAAAGTAGGATTTATGTAGATAATGGACAAAAATATACTAAATAATATAAGTATAAATAGTATACTTAATGAGATAATGATTTCCACCCATGGAAAATGTCTTATTTCCACCATTCTGTATTTTCGTATCAAATTTATCAAATATAAGTAAAATTTAATCATGTTTAGGCTAGACTTTATAAAGGCGTAAACAAATATAAGTAATAGCTATGTTAGTGCGACTTATGTCAGTGTTACACTCAACAATATTTATTCTAGTACTATAAAAGTGCTGGTCAACAATTAATGAGGTGACCCAAGATATGCATATCTTTATTTTTCATCATTTTAATTACTTAAAAATTACATCTCCTAACAAATCTCAATGTCCCATGAATCGATGTTTTATTGTCTTTGATGATTAGCTATATAAGAAATTAATTTTACAATACTTGCGAACATTTATTTAAAATTGATCCAAACTAGACCCCATTCTAAACTTCTTATAAGTTATACTCATCTTCATAACTAAAATAATAAAAACATAACAAACGATTGAGTTAAAATTCTTATTAAAAAAACTTATCAATATGTCCAAAAAATTAGATTATAATCTTGTGAGAAAACATGAGCATGAGGTAAATATATTATTAAAAAAATTTAACAATAATAGTTTTACATAAGTCATGATAAAAGGATATATAATTTCATTTTAACAAGAATATATCCTAGAATAAGAGTGTAGAGACAAGAGATAATAATCATGAGTCATGGAGAATAATCATTGGCATACGACAACAAAAAATATGGTATGTCATGGCAATGTTCCACAATAAGGAACTATAAAAAAACATATTCATAGGAAAAAATTACATTGTATTTTATGAATGAAAAATCCATGACCCATTATATGGGGGCTCATACATTACTTCTTGTGAACTACTAGTGACTTGAGCATTATAACTCATAGTCAATTACTGACATGAGTATCGTAACCCATGACCCATTTTTATGTCATGAAATATATAAATTTATGCAATACATTGGAGGGTTATATAGGAACCGAACCATAAAATTCTAATCACCCATCAGTGCTCCACATGATTTCAATCATAATATCATAAAACCCCATGGAAATAAAATGAATTTCATTACATATTCAAATGGTATGAAATAAAATAACCTCGAGATTTAGAAAAATTAATACTGAAAATTCAATCACTAAAGAGGAGTATTTAACATGATAATTTATAGGTTGACTCATAAAACATTAATATAAATATTATTTATATTTTTTAATAAATACATACAAAATAACTGAAATCATTAAAAGAGACTTCATAAAACATTTTTAATATTATTAAAAGAGATAAAATTTTGTGTCACTTTTATAAGATTCTTTAAAAAATATGACATGAAAAACTTTTTAAAATAATATTTTAAAATAAATATCAATGATAGAACCTTGATAAAGATAAATGTTTTTATGGGAAATTTTAAGTGGAAGGTCAAATGTACAATTAGGAAAGGAAAAACCATTTCAACATTTTTTTGTAAATTACATTTTTTGATTACCACATCATAAAAAGGGTCCATAATATTCCAATTTTAATAGGAGTAAAAATAAATTTTAAGTTCAAAAGAAATAATAAATATTAAGATTCCCAAATAAGTAAGGATAACATTTAAAATAAAAAATAACATGAATATGGTGAGAAAATATTCTTTAATGAGGATGATAATTAATTTTTACAATGTTATACATTATAGAAAAAAAATCATCAATGAATATGAATTGGATTAAAAGTGTCAATTTTCCTATATGTAAAGAGAATTTATAAAATAATATACTCTTATGGTGGAATAAACCAAAAATAGATAAAACAAGTTCAAAATGAAACATTATAACTCAAAGAAATGATATTTCATTCAATTAAATCCATTAATGATTTAGTAATATTTGAATCTATAAATATTGAATAACAGATATTTTTATGGATATATAAATCCACTTAATTTCATGAAATGTATGATTAAAAATAATCCATATAGAATTATATACAATAGAAAAAAAAAAGTGGTGAATATGACACATGTCTCAAAGAAGGTAAATTGAGACGAGAAAAAGTATTACCTTTTAATCCTAACTTATATAAAATCACTTTGACCTCAAGTATAAAAAAATTAAAATTATTTATAACCTATTAAAAACAATATTATTATATATTACCTAATATTCCCTTAAATTATATTCATTAATTATACATTAATTAGTTAGTTATAGTTTATTTTTATCATAGGATGTTTGCAATTCTAATTGTTTCACTCTTGTTTTCACATGTCGATGTCAACTATCATTATTTGACACAAATTTATTCATCCATAGATTAAGAAAGGTACTAAAATGTATTATTTATAACAATTTATAAATTTTTTAATTCCATTCCATTATTTTTTAGTAATGATTCGTGAGGACATGATTAGTGATGAGCATGTTACAATAATTTTTTATGAATGAATGTTAGAATATTAATGGTGAGTAAAATAATATTAACACATTTCAAAAAACATAATAATCTCATAGTTCTTTTAATTATTAAAATATTCTAATTTAGGTAGTTATTAAAAATAAAATATGTCTTTCCATGGATGTGGTAGTTCACAGGTAAAAACGGATGACATTTTCATTTTCCATGGATTGGAAAGAAAGTAGAAATTGGTTTATAATTTCATAATATTTATCATGTTATAAATACCAAATTAATTCATTAAATACCCCTTTTTAAAACCATATATTTTACTCTGTGATGAAAAATAAAACTTATCATTCATGTAGGTGGTAGTCCGCATGTAACACAAATGACGTTTTTAGTTTTTTAATGAATGGGGGAAGGAAGATAATGGTTATTCCATGAATACAAAAAATATATATAATTATAATACTTATGTAATTATGTTATAATTAGTAAAATAAATTTATTAATAGGTTGAAAAATAATAAATAGGATAATAATTATGGAGGATAAAATACTTATTTAGAAAATTTTATTTCTTCTTGGAAACCATGTTGATTTATAAGGGATTTAGGGAATATATAGGGAATGAAAAATCCATAACGAGGGATAATAATTTTTGGGATAAAAATGGATTAGATTATAGATATCAATTCTAAGGTTTTCTATATCTTTGGGTTGGTGGTGTGAGAATAGTTTTATAAGTTAAAGGAATGAAATTTTTGTAAATGTAATTTATTAATATAAAAAAATAATTTAAAATAATGAATATATTTCCAAAGTGTAAAATAATAGAGGGTAAGATAAGGTATGGTTGATAAATCCCTTAACTACTCATTTAGAGATCTTTTTAAACATTTATTTGTCTCTATCCCTTAGATTTAACAATATAACAATTTTTTTTTACCATGGTAAATAATTTTTACCTAATTAATTTAATTTTTATGCCTAAAAATAATGTGGATATTATTAAGCAATTTAGACCTTATGATTCAAAAAATGAAATCAATTTATTATATAATATTAGTGTATTAGATATATTAAAATTTTGTTTCCCATATTGGTATATGTTATATATTTTACTTCTATTCTAATATATAAATAAAGAATCATACCTTATTGTGAGGTATGGTTTCCATTTAATATGGTATCAAAGGAGGTTTAAAACATCTTCCATCCTTGTCGGTCACCCCCCATGCATGTCACCCATCCTTGAGCACCTACCCCTTATTTATGACACCCTTCTAGCATGACACCCCATGAATGATGAACCTCAATGCATCCCCACCTCCAACATATATGCCCCTCCTACACAACACCCTCTGTGCACGATGCCACCACATCATGACATCCCCTAGAAAATCCAATCCTCCAGTGAAACTACCTTTCTTATGTGATGAAACCCTCACTCATCACCCCTCCCAGTATATAATTTTTCCGACTGTGATTCCCCAAAATACACAACCACACCCCTCCAATATTCATAATAATATTTATTCTATAAATAATTTACACCCAAATGTTTTAGGGGTTCATTTTCAAAAACAAATTTACACCCGCTGCCACAGTCTCTTCTCACATCAACCCACATATCATCTGCCATTAGTAATCACCTTCCCCATGGGGTTAATCCTTCATGCTAATTCCATAACCATGCTTTTGTACAAGTTTCATCTACCATGATTGATCATTTTAGGTAAGGGATATAAAATTTTATCACCGGTTTTCTACTAATTTTTCATCTTCAACACCTTCTCAATATATATCTTCATCACTCAACAACCTGTTAATTTTGTAATTCTATCATCATATTGAATCATAAAACACCACTTTAGGTGAACCTCCAGCGATGTTTTTATCCTAACTGTCAACCTCATCAGTTCTTGACACTAGTGCCTCAAAGGATATCACTAGGGATGAAATTGTTCTTCCTTCATATCACTCAAATTCAACAGGAGGTAATATTTCTTTGGTCACTAGCCAGACGGTGAAGATTGTTGGTTACGGGAGTTATACAATTATGTATAGATTGATGATATATATTATGGCCTTTGTAACAATATATAACTTTAATTTTCTATCTATTAGTAAGCTTATATCTATTTTATAGTGCTAGGTAATCTTCTCACGTACTTTTTTTTATCTTTTAGGGACATTCGATGACTCGGGTGCTTGGTAGTGGATGCCTTCAGAGTGGTCTGTATATGCTTGACTTAAATCAATGTCACACCTATGCTGTTAATTATACTCATTACCTCAAGATTCACTATCACATTGTTCATACACATATCCCCATTCATCAAAAAAATCCAGGTATGGGTCCTCTTCTTCCTTTATAACTGTAAGTCCTTTTATTACTCAAAGCATAATTGGTTCCCCTATATTCCCTAATAATTCAATAGTACATCCACACATTTTAATTTGGAACATTGTGATATTTGGGTACCCATTCCTAGTCCATCTAAAAAGGTTATCATTTTATTTTTTTACATTTTTTAGATTATTTTTCAAGAATTATTTGGGACTATTTGTTGAAAAATCATTCTTACTATTTTACCATTTTTCGCCCCTATTATCAATAAATCACAACCCAGTTTTTTGTTAAACTTCACTATTTTTATTTTATCAATGGTCATTAATATTTATCAACACAATTATAGTTATTTCTAGATGATCATGGAATTATTCATAAAAAATCTTGTCCTAATACACCTAACTACAATGGAGTTGATGAATGAAAGAACCGTCATATGTTAGAAGTTTCTCATGCAGATTTATTTCATAAGAAAGTTCTTACTATTTTTTTGGGAGATTCCATTCTAACCACCAACTATCTTATATATATACTTCCATCATCTATTCTTCGGTGGAAACAGTTCCATTATTTGTTTCTAATAATATCTCCTCAATCCGTACCTATATGACTTTTTGGCTGCATGTGTTATGTTTGGGATATTATCCCCTCAATCACCAAGTTTGATTCACATACTCACAAATATATATTTATTTTATACTCTCATATAAATATTGATATTATTTTTTCTCTATATATTTTCATTATTATATCATCTGTTCTTTTGTTTCCTTTTTATAATCCTTGTTTTTTCCATTCCTGATTTATCACCACCATCTATCAGTCCTAATTTTGAAGTTACTTAAACATATTCTCTTGATACCATACCGCCCCAATATATTCATATATATTTTGTTGGATCATGATTTGGAAAGAAATATACTCATAGAACTAGATCACTTTCTAACCCAGGGTCTGATTCTGCAACCACACCCCAAGAATCACCTTCTCTTGATCCTCCATCACTAGTGATTCCAATTAAACTTACTAAGGGTTCCCGCTCAAGCCATTCTTATTAGGGATTATCTGTGACTATGTCTATTTTTATTTTGCAACATATTCTTCTCACCCGACACTATGATCCATGGATGAGGCAAAATACCATCCTAGATGGTCAAGAGAAATAAAAGATAAATGTCAAGCCTTGGAAATCGACAACACATAAGATCTTGTCCATATCTATTTAGATAAATATATTTATTTTATTAAAATTAGATCAATATTATTCCCACCAATTCCAATGGATCTCTTACTTGTCTCAAATGTTGAATATTTTTCTAAGGGCTATGAACATATGTATTAAGTTTTTACTTTGATACCTTTTCTCTAGGGGCCAAGATAGAATAATTCTACTTATTTATCTCTCTATACACCCATTATCGTAGGCATATCAATCAGTTGGATGCTAAAATTTATTTTCTACATGGTTTTATTGATAAAGAATTTTATATGGAGAATCCGTCATGGTTTTTTTTATGGGGAGTATTCAATGGATTTCAACTTTATCGATCATTGTATGGCCTCAATCAGTCATGTCGTGCTTGGTTCAGGAACCTTTTCACCATTGTCCTTATCATTAGATTGTTTCAAAGAATAAAGGATTATTTTATTTATTATCACTAATCTACAACATGAACCATTCTCTAGATATTCTATGTGGATGAAATTTTCATTACTAATAGTGATTGTGTCAGCATTTATCGACTCAAATACTTATTTTATTGGGTTTTTCACATGATGTATTTGGGTCTACTATGATATTTAGTTTAGAATGATCAATCTTGAGGTAATAAAGGATTTTTTTATCTTAAAAAAACTATATTCTTGATCTTCTATAGTATACTAGAATAAATTGAGCTAACTCAATTGAATCACCCATTGAACTTGGAGAAAAATCAATCATACTAGAAGTGATATATTTTCTTCAAACGAATAATATAGATGACTTTTTTGGAAGTGTAACTTTTTGAAGATGAATTGAATTGGTATTTCTTGTGTGGTTATAAAAAATAAGTTTTTTTAGGGAATACACAATAAAAACGTAGTGGAAGGTTATTCTTTGCATTATTAGACATGTGAAAAAAGGATCTAGATTTGGGTTATCTATATTCTAATCATGGAAATATAGATATTGTGGAATTTTTATGTAGATTATGTTGGATATCTCTCTTCTGAGAGATTTATATGTGGTCTTGATGTATTTTTTTGTTTAAATTTGATCCCATAGAGAATAAAGAAGTAGATAGTTATTTTTCAATCAAGTGAATATTAGGATTATCATGCAATGGCATATATAAATTTATATATTATTTGGGAAAATTTTCTACAGGATATTTAGTATACTATCAAGAAACCATCAGATTTCTGGTGTGACAATCATCCTATTATCAAGATTTCCACAAATCCAGTCTTTCATGATTGGGTGAAGAATATTGAAGTTGATTGTCACTTCATTCAAGAAAACAATAATAAGAACAAGATCACCTTCATCCATGTTCACATGTTTGATCAAATTTCACATGTTCTCACAAAAGGGGTTCCCATACAATGTGTTAATTTTTTTTGTAACAGGCTAGGCATGATATGTATATATGTCCCATCATGAGGGGGAATGTTAGAGTATTAGATATTTTAAATATTCATGTACCACATTAGTATAGATTATCTATTATAATTCTTTTCTTATCTATAAATAAATCATCCTACCTCATTAGAAGTTATGGTTTCGATTTAACATATACAAATTATAAAAGTGATAAAAATTGATTCTAAAATAATAAATATTTTATGTATTAAAATATTTTTAGTGAAAATATAGATAAATTATGTAAAATATAAAATTTTAAATCCATATTAATATTTTTAAATTTATAATATTACATATAAAATAAAAAATTTGTTCACGAAATAGTTTTCATAAATTCGATTTTGGGATTATACCCTAACGATGTCATTAAAATCAAGATATTTGTAAAAATTATATTTTTCATTTTTCACTTAAAAATAATGATTTTGAAATAAATCCTAAAAATATTATTAAGATAATATTTTTATGATGAATCCGAAAATGATTTTTGTTTTAAAAAATTAGATTTCTAAAATTTATAAATTTATCTTATAAATGGAAACAAAAATTTAATGAAAATTGATTTTATAAGAAAATAAATGTTACAAATATTAATGGTTCTTATTCGAATTTCTTATTAATTTATGATTAAATTTATTTCAATCGATTTTTATATTTAAAATATATTTTATCATGGTATAATTATAATATATTTGGTTTCTTGATTTAAAAATTCAGAGCGTATAGAAATCCAGTTTTAGAAAAATAAAATTTAAGCATTAAATGATCTTATTAGATTTTTAGCTATAATAATTTAATTTTATCAGTGAATTAGTGTTAAAATAAACCTTTATTTTTCTTTATATATATATTTCATAATGAGTATACATCTATTTATAACCTCCAATTCAATTAATACTTTACATCAATTATATTTATCTAAATAAAATGTTTCATGGTACATTTTTTTCTGGTTTTGCATATAAGACATACTATTTAACAAAATTTTTATTTTAAAGAGTAATATCAATTAAAATAATGGTCATTTACAGTGGGATTTAATTTATTTTGGTTAATTTATATCATTGAAGAATTTTTAATGTTAAGTAAAAATACTTTATTTTTTTGGGAGTTCCAACATCACCTCTAGTGAAAAAATGGAAATCATCAACATTATTAAGATGATATATATACTTAAAATTATGAGGATTTGAAAAAAAAATCACCTTTCCTTATAGAGAAGGTTGATGGAGCCACAACTAGTTGATTATGAATTAATAATAAATAAAGATAAGACAAAGGCCTTCATTTTTTAAAACGTCTAAAACTCTTGAATTAACCAACGAAATAATGGTTAATAATCATATAGATATTGGTAGATGATAAATAATATCTAAAAATTATAAAATAATATAAATGAAATCAATTTTTTTCCAAAATTATGATAATTAAATCCAAATATATTTTATTATTGGTTATGTTAATATCAATCTTACTAAAAAAATATATGTAATTTCCTTTCCTTTCTTCCAAAGGTGACTTGTTTGAGGAGTTGATTATTTATTAGAGCATATGTTCATTACCATCAGATTATTAGACCATTATTTATCGGTATTCCCTTGGGATCCAACTATTCACAACTCTTTGAAATTGTTTTGTATTCTAATTCCATACTAATATTTCTAAATTTTCCATCAGTCAATCATGGAAAATAAAAAGCCTATTGGTAATAATGAATGTGTGTCTTTTTCTAGTAATGATATAGAGATAAATTTATTGGTAATCATGAAATCTATAAGGGTAATTTAACATATGAATAAGTTAAATCATAGTACATAACATGGAAAAAGAGATGTAAATACTCAGAATATAATTATTAATAACTACCACAAGATATCTCTTTATGATGCCCAAATAATGTTTACATAAATTCTGAAAAACAAAATCCATTAAGGCTTGCAGCACTGTTAGCAATAATCTCCCAAATGTATTTTTTATCCTCTACCAAATTAGTTAGGGACAACAATATTTCATAGGATCCTTATTATAGATGGAGGGGATATTCTCGAGAATATCATTATCTAAAAATATATTAATAGATTCATGAAACATGGAGAAGTGAGGAGGGTCAATTTTTAAATTTTATTAGGGTCTTTTGTGTGGGACTCACGATTATTTTATTTCATTGATACAAAATATTTTATATACATTTTTAACATGACCATGGAATAATTTATAATCAAAGACCCTATATTTAATTCAATTTATTTTAGTCATTTTCTCCTTAAAAATGTATTCATTTTTAAGGATATAAATATGTCTATCACTGGATTTATTATGTTTATCCCAATTAGAACTATAAATTTTGGCAGCAATATTAATTTCAAACATATTAACTTATTCTTACAGGGTATAGATAGTATCAAATATGTTTCCCAAATTATTGTGATTCCACTATTTTATAGAAATCTTATTTTTTTATTTTTTCTCATAGACCATCAATCCACCCATGTAATGAGAAGAATGAGACCAAATAAAGTGTATAAATGAAGAACTTTTATGGTGATTCTTGAAATTTGAATTGATTTGAATGATCATCCATATGACAAATTCTTCTTTCAAGAATGGTAGAATGATTAATACTGAAATGATAAAAATGGAATACATTTATATCTTCTAGAATATTCTAAATATCTTTAGAAATTAAGTATAAATATAATATTCTCTATTCAATTCTATTAGATCAAGCTGCTATCTAGGGAAATTTATTTCAATTATAGTGGGTTAAAAAGTTTCTTATCTTGAATAAATTCACTAAAATATTACATTTCACCCAAGAATAGGTGAGAGAAACCTAGTAATTATGAATACTAATTTAAAATATTAAAATACCATCTTAACAACCAAATTTCGTTGATAATTTTATCTATATTATTAAGGTTATCCCATATGGATCAATTAATACTATGGTGGATTTTGAATAAATAATAATTCAATATAAACTAAGACTATGATAAAGAATGAAAACTATAGTGTGAAGGAACTGATGTCAATATATAACCCTCATGACATTGACCAAGGAATCCTAGAAATATAAATTTTGTCATTAACATTATTATTAGAATTAAGTAACGTAGTTTCAAGAAAATATAGGGGATCTTATCAAAGTTTAACATGGGCTGAAAAATAGTAATGATAGAAAGATAAGTATTCTTATGAATTTATGTAAAGTTTATCATTTGTAATTATATTCCTAAACCTATAACATTCAAAGATAAAATCCAAATCATGGTGATTCATTATTTGAGGATTTGTCTAGTTTCCCATTATAATTTATACTTTTCATTTTAAGGCTTGATGGAGATAATTTGGAATTAGAAAAAAAATATATGATAATCATCATTTTTGGAGACCGAGGGAATAAAATCTTTAGGATATTATTGTATAGGGTATTTCTAAAATGACTAATCAAGGGGTTTATCAAGCATAGGGAAATTTATAAAGATTTTAAATTTATTCATTAAAAAATAAGAGGAATGGGAGGAGATGATAATATCTTTTATTCAATATGAGAGGCTGAATAATTAACCTATAAATATGGGTTATAAATGATAACTATATAAGAAATTATAGGGGTATTCATAGTCATATAGACAGTGTATACCCCAGTTAAATTAAATCCACACCATTATTTCTCATGACATGTGTTTAACATCCCTGCTGCTCGGCAGCATGGTGTCACGACGTGAGCATATGGTGTCACACTATGAAACTTATTCCTGAGTCCCACATTCGGGAATGGTGGGTTTTGGTCTTCGAATATAAGTTCCATATATCTCATACCCATAACAATTATTTTTTTATCATGGGTGAATATCCAAGGTGTGATTATATGAGGAAATCCTTAGAAAAAAAGTCATCCATGATAAATCCTAAAGTGAACAATATTGTAATGGTAGAGGATGATTTAGAGTTCCTACGATTATTATCAATGGGTAGGGATAGCCTCAACCCCTAGGGAAATTACTGATGGTGCGATTTTTGAGCCCACATAAATGCAACATGTTCTTAAGGATCTCATGACATGGGTTTAACAACCCTACCTATTGGAATAAGGGTGTCATAGCATGACCATATGGGGTCGCACTATGAAAATTATTCCTGAGTCCCATATCAGGGAGTGGAGGGATTTGATCGTGGAATATAATAACAATTAATCCCCATCCCCATCATATGTTCTTTTCTATTAGTGGGTGAGGGTGTGATTCCTTGAGGACACCCTAGGAAGGATAAACTATGTAGGCTAAATCCTAATGTTGACAATATTGTGATAGTTGGGGCTATTTTGGGATCTTGTAGAAAGTTGGGGGATCATGACTAGAATAATGATAGAAAAAATGCTTTTATATGGAAGAGTGTCTTAGAGAATTATGATTTTAACTTTAAAGGATCTAGGGTCTCACATCATAACAGTATTAACCCAAGGATTAAAAGTACATTTATAAATCAAAATAGATGATTTACATTGAAGATATTTCATTAAATTAGAAGGAAATTTTTTTACATTATTTTATACTAATTTTTATTAAGTATGGGGAAAAAATTCTAGGATTATCCACCATTCAATTATAATATTTATATGAAAAAAATTGACATTCTAATAATTAAGGAAAATATATAAATAATAATAAAAATTATGGTTTTCATATTATACCTATGGTGTGAACCCATTATTACCATTGATGATCCTAATAAATCTCTTCAGTGGCTTGGTGACATCCAATTTGATGTGGATATTTTCCTAAAATCCATAGAGCCTAAAAATACAGCCAAGTAATTTTTAATTGGTTATTTATTGTCTAAACTATCACCATAAGAGAATTATCATCCATGATGTAAAAAAATATGATTTAAGATCCTCTTGAATGGAATAATAAACAATTTAAATTAATATTGGAATTATAGAGTCCTTTTAAGAACCTTCATGTTATGATCATTAAAGGTACATATTTTCTAAAAAAAATTAAAAGTAATTATCATATTTGTAAATACCCATCCTAGATAACTAGAAACAATTACAGTCATGAAGAAAATATTTGACCACATATGCACCCCCATATATGATAATATCGTTTGGGCTGGGTGTTCAGGTTCCTAACAACTCATGAACAATTCTAAGAGGAAATAAGCAATTAATAATAATGAAGCGATAAGTGGTAATTTTATAATTTTGAGGGATTTTTATTTGGATTTAGGTTAGAGGGTGAAGACACAGTTCTATTCTAGATGTGCATACAGATGGATGCTATGGCCTTGGCTCTTAGAAAGATATACATGGGTGTTTTTTCATTCCATTCTTGTTTTGTTCTCCAAGTATTTTTCTATTTAATGTTTAAAATAGATTTCTTTTTTATCTTATTCTAATTCTTATAATTTCATTCTTAAAATTTTGAATAAAGAATAAAGTTAATATTTTCATCCTATAATTCTGTTATTTTGGTGATCTGATTAATATTCGAGTATTCCTTCATTGGATTGGATATTTCATTAATTAATGCCACCAAAATGGAAATGTGAGTGGCTAGGATTATGTCTATTAGGGGTCAATAGTAATAGGTGAAATAAAAAATGGAAATGTTATTGATAGATGTTTTGTAGCTGACTGAGCAACATCAAGACCAACAATGTTGGATTTTAAATTCTATATTTTCCTTGTAGGTGATTTCAAAGAAGGTACACAAACATACTATTCATACAATATAGAAAAAAAGTGTTCTTTGAAGTGGAGAATTAATAAAAAATTATTAGGATTTTCTTTATGAACAAGGACAAACTAACACTTCATATGCTAAATTAGTTCAGTTTTTTCTGATGTAAAATATCATTTACTGATTTTTTGAAAGAAAAATCAGTGATTTGAGGATAGAATGATGTCTCACATAAGGTGTGAGAATATAATAGAATAGTATGGTATGAAAATAGAACTAATAAATCTTTCTATACTAGTAGAGCTACCAATGTTCAATGGGTAAGATCCAATAGTTTAGATCGCATGGGTGAAGACATATTTCTTGATTCAAAATGTTCAAGGTGGATTACATGTACCTATGGAATAGTTATTCATGGGTGGACTGGAATATAATTAGATATTATCCCAAAATTCTCAATGTCTGAATCTAATTTGGGAGAGTTAAAGAAGGATCTCCTTAGGTGATTCAGAATATCCAAGGAGAGTGATCTACTTTGTAAGTTGAAAGGAATCAAGAAAACTAGCACAGTGGAGGATTATATTAATGAGTTTGAGAGAATATATTTGAGGATAATAGAGTTGTGAAAATCATAGTATATCCGTTTCTTCCTCATAGGTTTGGGAGAATAGATTAGAATTTCCATTTTTACTTATTAACCAAGAACTAAAGCGAGGTTAATTTATCTATAATGAAATATTGAATAGGATCTATTTGTAAAGGGAATTATTCATGGATTGGATTCATAGAGGAATCGAAACTGAACTACCAATAATCATACTTATAATGGAATAATGGTTTGCAAGAATAATATACCCATGCTTATTAGGAGGATGAAGGTGGAAAAGACTATTGACAAGTCTATCTCATGATGGAGGGGTATGAAATATTTCTATGGTAGAGTATGAGGAGCATTTATCAAAAGGGTTATGTTACATTGGTGGAGCTAAGTTTGATCCCACACACAAATATCTAGATATAGTATTTCTCTTTAGAGTTTGGGATATTATGGCTACCTAAGACATTGATGAAGAGTAGTCTGATGTAGTAAAACTGGGAGATCATGAAAATGAAAGTTAGTGGGAGATGACCTGACAATATTTATTTCTTAGATTATTAGACGGAAAGTCTAAAACGGGGTGGGTTTAATTATAAAATAAGGATTTTTTTTGAAGTGTTTGTGTTGGTAATCATTTATAGATGGGATGGTAATAATTATGTTTTGATGGCCCTATTAGAATTTTTCATCTCCCGATAACTAATACATAATCATTTGTAGTTCAGTTAGTGTATGGACACTGTGTGGTGTCAAGTGGAAATTCACAAGAACTACCAGTGTAGTTGGGATGATTTACATTAACAACTGATGCGTAATTATTTGAACCTACTAATTCAAACAAAATTTTTGAAATTAAATTGATGAAAACTTTGGGGTTTTTAAATTCTCATTAGAAAATTCATTCAATGAGTTTTGAATTTTGTGTACGATAGTGAACCTATAGAGGTTAAAAAATCAGAAGGATGCACCATAGTAATTTTATTCCATTTAGGAAGGGAAAATGTTTCTTAAGAAGTGGTTATAGTGGAATCTAGGGATGGAGTTTATTGAAAAAAATCAATCGATTGGTTTGATTTTAAAATAGAATTGTTATAGTTAATGGATAAATTTGTTCCAATGATGGAAGAAGCCAGTGGGTTACCACCTTAATGTTCTTCGGATTATTCCATTCATTTATAGGATCTGGTAATTCCATTAAATTTTATTCCATTAAAAATATCCCACCACCTTAAAGATAAAGTGAAATTGAAGATTAAAAATTTATTAAAGAAGTGAGTCATTAGAGATAATACTAGTTCGTATTCTAGACCTAAAAATCTGGTTATAAAAAAGATGGTGGGTGGTGTATGTTTATTTATTTTTGTTCCTCGAAAAAATGACTATTCTATATAGATTTTCATTATTATTATCAAAAAATTGTTACACAATCTTCATGGTGCACAATTATTTTAAAAACATGATTTGTATTTTGGTTTTCATCAAGTTCGATTCATAGAAGAATATATATAGAAATTTATTTCCATACTCATGAGGGACATTATGAATATATAGTCATCAAATTCAGTCTTATTAATTCTCCTAACACTTTTCATGAAACTATGAAATCAATTTTTAATAATTTCCTTGAGAAATTATTTTTTGTGTTTATTGATGATATTCTTTTCTACCGTAAAACACAGTTAGATCATTTAAATAATATTACTCGGTTATTTTCTATCATACAGGCTAACCACTTCCCTATTAATAGGGGAAATGGATAGAAAATAGTTGAAAATTTAGGCAACATCATTTCATTCTAACGGGTGAAAATGGACCTGACAAAGACTACTAGTGTCAATAATTGTCCCATTCCTAAAAATGTTAATGAATTCCATGGGTTTTTAAGTCTCACTGGATAGTATAAGAAGATTTTTTTCTTGATTATATAAAAGATGAACACCCCTTTATTATACCCACTATAAAGCAATTTTTTAATTGGTTCCATGAAGCTCAATTAGCTTTTATGACTCTAAAAGACAATTTTATTACAACACCTATGATTTGTTTATTGGACTATTGAAAATAGTTATTTTGTGGAGTGTGGTGCATCTAGAGATGAAATTGGATCATTTCAAATTCAAGATGGGTGGAAATTATATTATTTTAACAAAACTCATTCTGAATAAATTTTGTGAAAATATGTGTATGATAAAGAGTTAAGGGTGTTGGTCCATGTTGTAAAAAATGAGAAATAAAATTTTTTGGGCAGGCACTTTGTTTACCATAAATATCACAGAAGCCACATGAATTTTATTTTCCAACATATTCCCTCAATTATCCTTTTTTTGCATGAAAATATCATTATCTTTGCTTTTGATATTGTTTAAAAACTATATAGCTCTAATTATCTATTAGATTCCCTTTCACATTAGGTGGAGGAACACAATTTTTAGATGGATATTTATGAACCTTAATGGATTGAAGTTTCAGTGGTTTTGATTGTCTATTTAGATAACTATTTTCAAGATATTTTTATCATCCATAAAAAAAACTAATGCATAACTAGGTTATTCCTTTTATAATGGGTCATTATTTTTAATGGGTGGTTGGTTTTATGCAAATATTTCTTATTACTTCCATGGTTTTAACTTTATTTCCATGAAACTCAATATGGGAGTCACAAAGTGTTTTTGAAAGCACATAAATGTATCAAAGCTTGTATTTCTTAGCATAGAATGATTAATTGAATGAAAATTTTCATTTGGGAGTGTGATTTATACTAAATACACAAGTATCGTACTATTAGGTCATCTAGTTTTTTCCAACCCATTCCCATTCAATGTTTGGTTTGGGATGAAATTTCAATAGATTTTTTTTGATTGAAAATTCAACTTTCATTCCAGATAACTGCTTTTATGATAGGAGTTAACTAATTTTATAGACCCAAAGTTACTAGATCCAATATGAGGAAATAAAAAGTTTCAATATTTTAAAACATAACCAATTTCCAAATTTGAAAGTCAAAAACAACATAGAACCTGATGCCTCGATCCTTGACTCACTCGTGTCAGTCAGGGTCGCATCGCTTGCTATCAGCCATCATCAACATTGGTAATCCACCATCATCATCACCACCTATTATCGATTGTTGACAAGGGGGATCCTATAATCCATCATCATCTTTATTAATCACCATCATCATCATATAAAACACAAAACATGTATCATCGCCATTGTTAGGAGATCTACCACCATTAGAGTATCCACCATCTTCTAGGTCGCACCTTTGGAAATGCCAACCATAGAGGAAGAAGTACCATCCCAAATCCTCACCAAGATCCATTTCACCAAGATGACCTGGATTTTCGAGATGGAAGTGGAGGCTAGAGTGGATTTTAGAGAGTTATGACATAATCAAAGAGATGTGACCTTCAACATGACCACAAACCACAATATTCATAACCACTATTGGCATCACACCGAAGAAATCTATATAACCAGAAAATCTGAAACATAAACTAAAAGAACCAAAGTAAACCATCATAAAATCATAGCCAAGATGTACAAAACTAGAAAGAGAAAATACCATTGATAACACACACAAACTACAAAACCAAATAAATAATTTGACATTTATGATGAAAAACCAAAAAATACCAAGAAAATACCAAAAGAGAATAGAAGAAAAAAATAATCAGGTAAATCCTTAGCAATGAACATCGACCACGAGACCCAAAACATCCCTAACCACCATGAAGAATGATGAAAATTACCAAACAAGGAGTCAGTCATGGTGGATCCGGTTAGAAGAGCATTCAAGATTTGTTGTCAAAGATCAAAAATTGATAGACACAATCCCATAGAAGGAATGAATGAAAAAGTGGTGATCCTCTCTCCATCAAAAAAGAATTCCAAAAACCAAGGTCACCAAAGGAGATAGTTCCACCCAAAATTAAGAGCTTGAGGAGGAACTAAAGAACATGAAAGAATGGAAGCATAAGTAATGGAATGAGAGAAGAAAGAAATGAAGGGCAAGTGGTGGTGCTCCATCACGAGGGGGAAGAAACACTAAGGGTAGAAGGAAGGTTCTTGGTGGGGATTTCCGAGTGAGAAAAGTTCCACTTCAATAGATTTTCTCTTTGATCTTAAAAAATCATTAGGTTTTGAAGTAATTATTATTTTTATTAATTTCTTATCTAAGTAATTTTATTCTTTCCATTTAAATACCCATTTTCAGCTAAATATGTCATGGAACATTCCTTGAAGGAGTTATTCTAACTCTATGCAATGCCTTCTTCCATTTTCAGTAATCCAGACCCTCTTTTGTAAGTTTATTTTAGACAGAATTATTTAACCTTTATGTTACTTTGCTAAAAATGAGTTCTTCCAACAATCCACAAATGGATAGATAAACTAAAGCTGTGAACAACATCCTGGAAATCTATTTACATTTTTCTCTTATAAAATCCCACAAAAATGGATTCATTGGATTACCTAGGTTGATTTTTGTTATAATAATTCCATTCACATTTTTAATGGTATCACACCCTTGAAAAATGTCTATGTAAGGAAGCCACCTCCATTACCTCATTATTTCTTAGGTGAATTCCCAATACCAATTGTAGCTTCTTCTTGTTGCATCGTGAAGAATTTATTTAGTAGTTACACTTTTACCATAAATAATCTCAATGATATATGTAACATTCTACTAATAAGAAATATAAATACCTTCATTTTTAAGTCAGTGGCATTTTTTGTCAAATTTGTTTTCTCAACCCGCATGGACTATAACATCCCTGCTTTTCTAAAAGGTAAAGACCATTAAATATTGGTTTTATTTACTTAAAAATAATAATAATATTGATGCCTAATCCAATAGTGGAGGTCTCAGTTTAATTTTAGACTTGTTTGAAGACTAAATCCCCAAAATGAGAAGAGGTAGACTGGGCCGCATGGTTTGAGAAAACCATGAAGCCCAAACCACATGGGTTTACTAAACATTGTGGCTATACACAATGGAAACCTGGGGGCCACATGGTTTTTCTAGAATAGTGCGACCCTAGGTTCACATCTGTATGGAATTATTTAATTTTTGGATAGATAGGTTTAACACTGTTTATGCATTGTTAGTCAAACTTTGTGCTTAACCATGCAGCATTCTCCCTTATAGTAGCGAATGGTACATGGTTGTCGCATAGTTTATCCAAACTGTGTGAAAAAACCATGCGAAGTTCATTTTGCGGATGAAATTACCTTTATACCCTTAATTAATTATCCTCCCTCCCCTTTCTATTACGATTTTTCTCTTCCCATGGTGCATGGAGCTACCTTCCACCCATCCATGGGGTTTTGACCTAAATCCTTCTTCTATGGTACAAATAATTCACCATCGAAAGTAACAGAAATCCCCTTGTAATCACATTAATCTACACCCTTCTATTCCTAGTTATTTCTTCCATTTGTTTCTTTATTTTAGGGAATTATATTTTCCCCTCTTTTCAGGAATTTGTTAAATACTTCAATTTCTTATGTTCTAGGTTGAATCAAACTCAGATAACAGACGAGTGGAGTGTTACGTTGTCAAGGTATGTGGTCTATTCTCTTTCCCATCGTTTCCCCCATTTTAGATAGCATGATGTTGTAACGCCTTCTGGATTATTCCATTTTTTCTTCTTATTTGATTAATAAATTAATTAAATGGGTTTTTTATGTCTGTAGTGACCCTAGTGTAGAGAGAAACCCATCTGGGGTGTTCTCCATGACCTTAGACACCCCTTTAGGTGTGCTTATCCTAAACAGCTTATATTCCCAAGAATTATTAATGAAACCATATTTGGTGTCTATGTTGAACCTTGGTTTAATACAGTATTTTTTTTGAAAATGAATTCATATGAATAAAAAACCATGATAGGTTTTCCAATGGTAGGGCCGCTACTTAATTCCCATTATTTGGACCGTGCGTATAAAATTATGCTCATGGTCATTATTATTGAGATATAGACTTACTTCGCAGCCTTGACCTAATTTCACATACTCTTTTCCATGATGTTCCTTGCACCTTATTTCTTTTAGATGTGTGTGATTTCATATCTAAGAGCTTGTAGATTTTTTACCATGTTTTATCCTATTTTGATGTCTTGTTCTTAAACCATGATCATACTACTTGGTTCTTGAATCTTATATCCTTCTTCCATAATTAATTAGATTGGATTGAGTGCTATTACATGGTATCCTTGTAAGATTATGATGTTGAAACACCAATGATGAAATGTAATTTTTTACATTATATGCCTTGTAGCCTATGGCTCATACTGATGCTTGGATCATGTTAAATTCCATGTTCCTTACAATAAAATTGTTCCATATCTCCTAGATTTAATTATATAGTTGGGATAGATTGATTTTATGGTGAGAATATGATATTGAGATTCTCTTTTGTTAGTATGTAATTATAAATATATTCCTTATCTTATAATGTTCCTTTTTTTAAATGGATCACTTGCTATGGGTTGTGGGATAACAGGGGTCCCAATTTAAGGATGCCATTGATTGACTTGCCGTGTTCGATTGGATCTCTTAATGAGTTTGGAGTGATACTTTGTCTTGCCATGTATGGGATCACTAGGAATATTTACTTATAATTATGATAGAGGCCAGTTCCCTTTGGGGGAAACAGAGGATGGGCTCATTTGGAAATATAACTATGAAATGCCTCAGGTGATAATTGATCCCCTAAGTGATATACATGGTATGGATTCAGAGTTTCCCTTTCTTAGGTTATATAAGGGACACTATTCAGGTCGCATTGGACCACTACTGGAAAACTAACCTATACCAATGGTTTGGAACCCTTGGTATAGTCCTCCAAACCGTTGGTATAGCCTATACAAACGGTTTGGGGAACCGTTGCCAAGTAAGCCGTTGGGATAGGTCTATACCAACGGTTTTAAAAACTGTTGGTATATGTAATATGAAAATCTATACCAATGGTTATGGAACCGTTGGTATATTTATTTCAAAAAAAACATTCACTGGGATTTGATCCTAGGACCCCTCGTTTATCATTGAACGACTTAACCACTATCCTAACATGACTTCTGTGAACATAATTACATAAATATATATATGTATTGTCATAATTATTTTAAATTTTGAGTTATATGATGTTCTTGGTAATAAGATCTGATAAAAATTCAAAGAACTTATACCAACGGTTGTCAAAACCGTTGGTATATACCTATACCATTGGTTTTGACAACCGTTGGTATAGGTCCTGAGTCAGGATTGTATTTTTGGGCCAAAGGTTGATTTATGGGGGACCTTTCCCTACGGTTTTGGAAAACCGTTGGGATAGGTATACCCTTTCCCAACGGTTTGGCAAAACCGTTGGGAAAGGTGGCCACAAAGTGGACTTTTCCCAATGGTTTTCCAAAACCGTTAGGAATAGGTATACCTATCCCAACGGTTTGGCCTAACCATTGGGAAAGGTGGCCACAAAGTGGACTTTTCCCAATGGTTTTTCAAAACCGTTGGTAAATGTGGCCTCAAAGGGGGATTTCCCAATGGTTTGGCCAAACCGTTTGGAAAGGGGACCTATACCAACAGTTTTTACAAACCGTTGGTATAGAAGTGTTAGGAAAAATCAGATTTCCAGTAGTGGACAGAATCAAAGACATTGGATACATTGTATATTCTATATCAACCCTTGGGATATTATTTAGATCACCTTGGATGGGCTCAGACTCCATAACAAGAATTGATGGATTGGTTGATTTATCATTTAATACGACACAAATTAATTTCTATTACTATTATGATTAGATTTTTTTCTTAGGACATGACCTTGAGACCTAAAGATAATTTTTTTGGGGTATTCCTTCTTTGAATTCTTTGTCTACATTAACCCTTGTATAGATATTGTTTCATATATAGGTACTTATCTTCAGAAATATGGATTAGGAAAAAATATATGGTATGGGATAGATGAATATTAAGTAACTCGAACCATGGTTCACATGTTTTATTTATTTAATTCTATACTTTTATTCATATATGGAACAATTCCTTATTTACTACATGAATTGATTCATCCTAGACACTATGGGTGTCTTTATAATGAGATTTATATCTCACAGCCTGCTTGTGAACAATTTGGTACTCGAGTAGACTTTATGATCATTGGTATTGATAATGTTAAGCATGTTTCTTATGATGGTTGATTTATTTTCTACATAGGATATAGTTGGGGGAAGAGGAACAATCCTATGCTCAAGATGTTATTGTTGTAGTTTTTTTGCCTTTTTTATGTTTTGGTATCATGTAGTATATGACTGTATCCCCTAATTTCTAGAAGTATCATTTTTTATATCATCATAATCCTCATTATTATCATTTTCCTTGTTAATTTTTATTCATCTTCTTCCAGTTATATACTTTATTTTTCATTGTTGATTACATTATATACCACTACTGTCTATTTCTATTACTAAATCACATATTTTTTATCAATTGATTACCACTATTCATACTCTGGTCTGGGAGTTGGACTTCTACCAGCCAATCAGGCCAAGGGAGTAGTGTCCATGGTCGAGGTAATCCATCCCCAATATCTTTAACCAAAACAGAGTGCATCTACTCAATCTATTCAGGAAGTACCTCAGTGTCACTATTTAGGCCATATGTATGTTGTGCATCCAACACGAGTAGAATATATTATAGGGAAATCTATGATGAGAGGTACTATTATAGTATCCTCTAGTTTAGTTTTTTCCTTTTTTGATACAGGTGTATCAAAATCTTTCATATCTGTAGTTTTTCTGGAAAATATTGGACTTTCTATCGAGTGAATTTGTGGCATTATGTGTCTTGAAACTATTTTAGGTGTAAAAATAGAGGGAATACACAAATATGGGGAGTTCCCCCTTAAGATAGGTGGGTGTCATTTCTTATGGATTTTCTTCATCCTCGAGATGACTAACTTCAATTTCATTCCTAGAATAGACTAGAAAATTACATATCGTTACCATGTGGAATGCTATTGCCAATGGGTGTCTTTCACATCACTCAAGGGTATCACAAAAATACACAAGGGAAAATTGGATATCCAAGAAGACTAAGCTAACCCTAAATGTAATATGCTTTGTAGAGTAAGAAATTAGTTGGAGAGTCTCTTTATGAGCGATCAGCGAATGAAATTGGTAGAGTTCCCTCCTATTGTAGATCATTTCAGGGACATATTTCCTAATGATTTATTTTGATTACCTCTTGAGAGAGAGGTTGTGTTCACTATTGAGATAGTTCTAGGTGTGGAATCAGTTTCCATTCCTCCGTATTAGATGACACCTATTGAGCTCTAAGAACATAAGAAACAGCTTGAAGATCTTGAGGCTATGGGTTTCATCAGAATAAGAACATCGACATGGGGTTCACCATTCCCTTTTTATAATAATAATGATGGTAACCTCAGATTTTTCATTTATTATCATTGAATAAACCATTTTGTGATGAATAACTATATCCAATTCCCTAGATAGGCGACATCTTTGACTAACTTTATGAAGAAACAGTTTTCTCCATTATTTTTTTAATGTTGGGCTACCATTAAGTTCATGCGAGGCCATCAAATATACATTTTTTAGGGATCCATAGTATGTAAAACATGTAAAACTTCATGGTAATTCTATTGGGGTTGATTAACACACTAAGAGTCTTTATATATTTGATGAATAGGATTTTCCACCCATTTCATGATTCATTTCATTGTAATCTCCATAGATAACATCTTAGTGTACTCTTTCACCAAAAAGACCATATAAACCATCTTGAGATCATGATGAGTACAATATGAGAGAACTAGATATATGAAATGATTAATAAATGAATCTTTCGGATAAGTAAGGTTCACTTCTTAGGTCATATCATATCAGAGGAAGACACATCTGTTGACCCAGATAAGGTGAATGTTGTAGTTTCATGGGAGTATTACATGAATGTGGTTGATATACACCACTTCTTAGGACTATCTGGATATTATAAGAGATTCATCCAAAACATATCCAACTTATTTTTTCCTCATAAATTGCTGACTAAGAATGGTGTGTAGTTTCTATGGTCTGAATATTCTGAGAAAACTTTTTAGGAGTTAAAGTGGAGACTCACCAAAGTGTTGATACTAATTTTTCAAGAGTCAGCCATATGTTTTGAATTCTATTATGATGCCTAAAAACATAGACTAGGTGTATTTATGAATTAGTTTGTTCAGGTTTTAGCATATGGATCCCTCCAGCTGAGGCCTCATAAGACGAATTACCCAACACATGATCTAGAGCTAGAAGCTTTGGTTTATGATCTATGTTTCCGGAGGAACTACCTAATAGGTGATCAATTTATTTTCTACATAGATCAAAAAATATTATAATACATCTCCACATAGTGACACTTGAATTTGATGCCGCGTAGGTAGGTAGAATACCTGCAAAAATATGACTTTGAGATTTCCTGTGCACTCGGTAAGGGTACTGCATTAGATGATGCGTTGAGATGTAATACTCAGACACAATCTGTAGAGGTGGAAATTAGTGTATGGAATATGATGGATATGTTTTCTAAGTTATATCTAGAGGTTCATGAATATCATGGGAAACCAGTTCTAGTAGCTCTATAAGTGGAATCCACTCTCCTAGAGTAGGTCTTGATGTGGAAGTTGTCTAATTCCGAGGGCCCCATTTTGTTAGAGATCATCACAAGAGATAAACCACATCCTAGTTGGGTTATAGATAGTAGTGAGACCCTACCCTACCATGGGAATGTATGGGTGCCTTTAGATATACAAAATAATCTGATGAAAGAGTCTCATGCCCCCATTTGGTAAGTTCATCATTATCGTACCGAGATGTATTGGGATATACATCATCGGTACTCATGGCCTTGTATGAAGAGGAAGATATCAAGTTTCATTATGTGGTGATCCACCTGTCAGTATGTGAATGATATAACCAATGAACTGGTGGGATTATATAGCCTCTATCCACTCTTTAGTGGAAATGGAAGAACCCCACTATGGAGTTCATGATAGGCTTGACAATATCTCCTTATGGCATTGGTGTTCTATGAGTGATCTTTGATAAGTTGACCAAGATCAAACAATTCCTACCGAACTAGGTGACCATCTCTATAAATGGGCTAGGAAGGATTTACATCTAAGAGATAATGTGAATTAAAGTAATAAAAAATTCTATCATTTCATATTGAGATTCCCTCTTCACATCATGGTTGTGGTAAGGGTTGCAAAAGACACTAGGCTCACAGGTGCTCTTAAGTACTACATATCACCCTCATGCTGATGGCCAATCCGAGTAGATGATTTTGGTATTAGAGGAAATGATATGGGCCTATATCTTGGAATTTAGAGGTTCCTAGGAAAATTGTTTTCATCTGGAAGAGTTTTTTTACAATAAACGTTCCTAGTAAACATTTAATATGTCTCTTTATGAGTCCCTCTATGGTCGAGTTTTCTGTTTAGCTCTATGCTGGCTAGAGGAAGGTGTGGTAGCTCTATTAGGTCCTTGTCTTATTAAAGATACTTTAGAGAAATTCCAACCAATTCTGAAATATATGGATAAAACTCAGTCTATGAAATATTGTTATTCTAATCCTCATCGCATACATATGGATTTAGAGGTGGGACATTAGATCTTTCTACATATATCACCTAGGTTTGGTCACAAATGAATTATGAGATATTTATAGTTATCAACGAGATATGTCAGGCATTTGGAGATAGTGGATTGAGTGGGGTCAACAACCTGTCTATTTTTGTTAACTCAAAGGTACCATTCCATGCATGATGTCTTCCACATATGACATATTCGACAATATCATGTTGACCCATCTCTATCGTATCACTGATTACAGCATGAAGGTTATACATGGAATGTCCGCTCTTCTAATCTTGGTGTTATAGAATCAGAGACATGTACAGGACATGAACTCCGAGTGGGAGGTCAATGTATGTGCTTAGTGGAAGGAACGTTTCTCAAAATTCATTCTACCACCCTAAAAAAGGAATCTCAGGGATGAGATGTTTAAAGTTGGGATGGTTGTAACATTCCAGTTTTTGTCAATGGTAAGGACCATTAAATTGTGGTTTAAATTCCTTAAAACTACCATAACATCAATTCCTAATTTATTATTAAAGGTCTCTAGAGGGTTTGGGGTACCTTAGAATCCTAGATCCTCAACATGGGAAGTGGAAGACTAGGCCACATGGTTAGAGAAAACTGTGCCGCCCAGCCCACACAATTTCCCAAATCTGTGCAGCTCAAGACAGTAGGCACCTAGGGGCCCCACAATTTATTTTCAACTGTGTGGCCAAGGGTGCATAGCCATGTGGCCTTCTGTAATTTTTGGACAGAGAGGGTTTGCATAATTTTCTCATGGTTAGTTAAACTGTGCACCTAACCATGCAATATGTCTCTTTATAGTAGTGAATAGTGCATGGTTGGAACAATGTTTGGCCAAAGAGTGCAGCCAAATTCTGTCCAGTTAATTTTGTGGGTGAATTACCTTTATATCATTAATGAATTGGCTTTGTCCTATTTTTATCCTCCCTCCTCATTCTAGTAGGATTTTCTTCCTCTTAGGGTGTGTAGAGATCCCTTCCACCTACACATGGGGTTTTTTCCTCGATCCTTCATATGTAGTCAAAATCCTTCACCATCGAAGGAAAATAAAATCCCTTAGTAAGATCTTCGATCAGCATTATTTTGTTTTCATTTATCTCTTCCACCAATTGCAATATTTTATTGTACTTTACTTTTTCCCTAGTTTACGAAATTTGAAAAATCCGTCTATTTCATTGATTTTAGGTTGAATTAGGGCCCAATAACGGAGAAGTGGGGTGATACTACAGTGAGGCCAGGGTCAATTCTCTTTCCCATTATTTTTCCATATTTTAAAGAGCATTATAATGTGTCTTGTTTCTGATTATTCTGGTTTTTTTATTCTTTGAGTATTAAATTAATTAAATGGTTTTAGCATGTCCATAGTGACCCTTTCTTATAGTGAAACCCATCAGTGGTGTTTTCCGGGACCTTGGCCACCCATTTGGGTGTGATTATCCAAAGTGTCCTATATTTCCATGCTTGATTAATGGAACCATATTGGGTATGTGTGTGTTAGTCCTTGTTTTATTACCTTGTATTTTTTGAAAATGAATTAAGATGAATAATGAACTGTAATATGGGTCCCAATGGTATGGATTATGCTTAATTCCCATAATTTTTCCCATGTGTATATCCTTATTCCATTGTTCATGCTAATTTAAATAATTACATAATTATTAGTCTTGTTCTAATTTATTTTGATATTTTTCATGATGTACGTTGTGTCTTATTTATTTTGGTTGTGCTTGATTCCATATGTGAGTGATTATATCATTTTCCCCATGTTTTATCCTTTTTTTATTCCAGGTGCTTACACCATGAGCATACTACTTTGTTCTTTATTATTATATCCCTTTTCCATATTTAATAATCTTGGATTGAGTGTTATGCCTGCGTAGGGTTTATTTCTCATGATGTTGAAACACCAATGATGAAATATAATTGTTTGCATGCTATGACATTTTGATTATCCCTCACACTCATTCTTTTCTCATGTTAAATGACTAATGTATTAATATAAAATTATTCCATAGTTCTTAGAGTTAATTTTATAGTTGGGATAGAATGATTTTATGTTGGTGGTGCAATATTTATATTCTCTTTTTTGGCATGTAATTATAAATATATTCCTTTCTTATAATGTGACTTGTTTGATATGTCTCACTTGCAACAGGTTAGGACAGAACATGGGTCCTGATTTAAGGATTCTATGGATGGAATCATTGTTCTCAGTTGGATCTCTTGACGTGCTATGATTGATAATTTAGCTTTATAGGTACGGGCTAGCTAGGTGGATTTACTTATACGCGGAAGTGAGGTTGGTTCACTAGGAGAGCAATTGAGGAGTGACTTATTTTGGAAATATATTTATGCCATGAATTGGGTGATACCATGTCCCCAATGTGAGATACATGGTACAAAATCATAGTTGTCTTATCTTGAGTGAAACAAGGGATTCCATATGGGTCTCCTTAGAGGGAATCAATTATATTGGTAATATTGGATATTCTATAGTGACTGTTAGGATTTTTAATAGATCATCTTGGATGTGCTCGGAGTCCACAACTTGAATTGAAGGATTGGTTTATTTTTCATTTCATATGTTACACATTAATTATTACCACAATAATGACGAGATTGTTCATATGAGAACATGCCCTTAATCCCCTAAGAAGAAGCCCAAAATTGGGGGAATGCGTTCTTTAATTTCTTTTTTTACTTTATCCCTTTTATGTATATCGTACCTTGTACAGGTACATCTCTTCAGACTTCTATCGTAGGCCAAAGCTAGTGGCACAAGATGGGTGTCCATTTAGTAACATGGACCAAGGTTCATAGGTTTTATTTATATATTGATCTACTTTTATTTAAATTTGGAACACTACCTTATTTACTACATGAAATGTATTAGACTAGACATCATGGGTGTTAGCCTACTGAGATTTATATCTCACAACCAACTCAGGCACTATTTAGTACCTGAGTAGAATTTATGATCATAGGTATGGATAAAGGAAATTATGATTCTTTGGATGCTTGATTTATTTTATAATTAGGAATGAGATGGGGTTAGAGGACCAAACCTATGCTCCAGATATTGTTGTTGTAGTTTTTTTTCATTTTTGTATATTTTGGTAGAATGCAGTATATACGTGTACCCTTGATTCCCATTATGCTTATTTTTTAACGCATCATGAACATCATTATTATAATTTTTATCTATTATTATTATTCAACTTATTCTAGTTATTTTATTCTATTACATGGTTGTTTACATTATCTATCGATTCTATCTATTTTAATTATTTATTATGCTATTTATTATCCATTATTTTCTACTATGAATACTCTGATCTATGAGGGAATATTCTTCCCACATAAACACCCTAGGCACTCACTGTTAGTCAGTAGCCACTAGTATTCCAGGAGATGCACTTGAGGTCTGGTATCCACCATCTTGTGTCACTCTTGAGTGGCACTTGGGGAGGGACACATCATGTACAACTTTTAAGATCTCCCAAATATGTGCAACATTATATTTTGGACCCCTTCCAGTCATTGGTATCTTTGGTGAAGTTTCATAATGACTTCAGCTTATTGGGGGAAAAAATATTCACCCAAATTTATTTATTTATCAGTTCAAATTGAATGTTAGGGACTCAATTTATTCAAATATCCCTAAGAATATATTAGTGTTTGAGTTTGATCAAGTACTTCCAAGAAATGTTCGTGATTCCCATGTTCATGAATTTCATTATCAGTGGTTGGTTTAGTGGAATAGTATACCAATTGAGGAGGCTATATAAGAGAATTATTAGTTGATTCATGTTCATTTCCCTTATTTTCACCTTGTAGAAAAGGTGGATTTCTAGTATGTTTCAGTTGATAGGGTGGTTGGGGCTGGGTATTTAGGTACCAAAATACTCAAATATTATTCAAGGAGGAAATATGTAATTAATTATAATGAAGGGTATGTTTGTAATTTTATTCTATTTGGGGATTTTAAATTTGGCTTCTTTTTAGAGGAGGAGTCCGAATTTCTATTTTAGAAGCACATGTTGAATTTTTTCATGGACTTTTCTCTTGTAATGATGCCTGATATATTTTTCTCATTCCATTCAGTATTTTGTCATTTTAGTAGCTTCTCTATTTGATTTATAATATAGAAAAAGTTTAGATCTTTTTATAATTATTGTAATCTAGTTTATCAAATTTTGAATAAATAATATGTTTTAATATTTACTTCTTTTGGTTCTATCGATGAATTTAAGAGGTTTCCAAATATGGATGAGAGTCTATTACCAGTTTTGGGAAGACTATAGTATTGGTATCACAATATGAACTGTTAGTAAATAATAAAAACATCATTCAAAAATAAAACTACAATATTCCATAGAATTATAGAAAAAAAACCATACAGTTCTATATATATATACATTTTTTAATAATATAAACCAGTTTTTATTATACATACATACCCCAAATGGATCTCCAAATGGATGATTAAATAAAAAAGTTGATGAGAAAAAAATTAAAAATATACATAGTCAAATCATGGGTCTATCCTAGGTCATATGTCCAAACCCCATCATTAAACTATAACCTAATCACCAATATATCTTGTTCTATGTTCTATGTTTATTTTAAAAAATTTGGTTGCCACTATGGTATATATAAATGTTGTGAGAACAAAATTTAGTAGGACACCACTGACGATGGCCCGTATATATTCCATAATTGATTAAGGATATTTATATATGCAGAAATAAAAAAGAAGTGGAATATAACATGAAAACAACCACAGTGGGTCATTACATTATAAAAAGGCCACCACAACACCTGACCTAACTTTCTTCAACCACTGTTAGCTTTCATGTTTTTCATAGCCTTGGTGAAATCCAAACTAGACCAAAAAATACTATGTCGGTCTATCCTTCATAATAGATATTGTATCAAAGTAATGATAATATCTTAAACCTATCCAAAATTCTATAATGAAACATAAAATGAGGTACCATGGATCTATATCGATCCCCTTACTTTTACACATTGTATGATAAAACATAATCAAGTTTGTATAACACTTTTGTTCCCCCTAAATCTAAAAATGATAGAAAATAACATTAATAAATTACCATAGATCACTTATATTCTCCTTAATGTTGAATGTGATTTTAAATAACATGATCAAGGTGCCATGGTCCATAGATGGTCCCTCTATATTTTAACATTTTTGGTATGAACATGATGGTTTTAATGAAACTCACTACCAATTACCCAAAAATAAAACATAGTTTAAAAGTGTTTTTGAATATTTAGAATATCATAATCATATACATCCACTTGGGAATAAGTAGCAGGTTCCCTATGACTAGCCCTCAAGTCATAATTCAAGAGTCTCTACTTGTAATGAATCCATACCTATCCTATCACAAGAGGATACTATCTCTGCACATCCAGACCCAAACACACATGAAGGAATCCATCATCCATGATATATCCCTCAATAATAATTTAAATTTACCAACCACCATAAATACTAAAGGGAAAGATCAATATAAGAATCCCAAATCACTGGTCAGATGAACTAAAATAATTAATTACACCATACATAAAATAAGTTCACTCCTATAATCAAAAGGGACGTACCCTATCTCTATGTCCTATCACCCATATCAAGATAATTACTCTATGGGGATTTAAGTTCCCAAAACATATCCCAATATCAAATCTAATTTTAGTAATATCGAATTATCCCTATCCTAACAAATAAATTAGTCATCCCTTATATTTTTAACTATCATATAGTATCCAAATTAGACAAGGCTTAGAACCAAGGATAAGACCATTAGAATACCCCAAGTTCCCTTTAGGGTGATCGCGAGCCTATGAGAAAAATATTTCCCTATTGTTTCCCCTTTTGTATAATAGGGTACAATAACAATGAGTGTTCACTCTATCAAATAACTCTAATAAAAAAACATAAAAATACATGAATCCTAGGAGGATAACCATATGAAAATTCCCATATGACTAATGATTCACTCCTTCTAAGGGAGTTTAAGGTTTCTTTGTGCTTAATATTATGATACTAAGGTAATTTATTATGATAAAGACAATCCTTAATCAACTTGAATTATCCTACATGCCTTATAACCCTATAAAAATCCAATGAAGTCCAAGACTAAGGAAATAGAAATAATTTATCTATCCTATGACCCCTTAATAATCTATCAGAGGGTTAGTGATTCATGGGAACATTGTCATTCCGGCATCTCGAAAATCTATAAACTGAGGTTGCAATACCCATTACATTACCAGTATACTCTATCCTATTCAACACATTAATTCTTACTATTCTAATCTAAACTAAGGTTACTCTCCCCCAAACCTCCAAGAAAGTACACATCAGGTATCTGGGGACCACTATTGGGTACTCATTTGGCCACCAGACATGTCATAGAGTTCAACCAACCATTGTGTAAAACATATAGGATTAATACCCACTAACATCACCACTTAGTACCTGAGACCCCACCCCCACCTTCCCACATAAGGACTTGATGGTGTTTTAGTTTTAAATTAAAGAATAGCACCATGATTATTTTTTACCCCAACACACTAAACATTCATATAAGGTACCCAAAAATCTATAAAACCACCCTATAAAGATATCCCAGTTCTTAGAATTAAAATATAAGTCTCAAATTTTTTAATACACCCCTTATTTAGATTCTTGGATGTTCAAAATTCACTAGTTTCACTAGACCATAACGATGTACGTTATTATAAAGTACCTACTAAACAGTTTTCCATCCTTGAGAAGCATGCATGATTATCACTTCATTTACACAATTAAAATATACTACTACTATCCATTTCAATTCATTAACTAGATATAAATAGTATTATTAATGAACCAAATATAACTAATTATTTTCATAGAAACTCCTACTATGATATTTTATACATATAAATTATCCATCAAACAATTGATCTAACACCAATTCTACCTTACAATACAAGATTATATAAATAAAGTATCATTCAATCCTCTTCTATATTGATTAACCCAAACCCCATGTTTTAAATATTTAATCAATAAAATATAACTCTATATAGGTTAATAACCATGATAACTACAAAAATACCATAAAAAATACCTATATATATTACTTTCTTATAACCCAATGTAATTTATTCCACCCCTAAACTAGTACACATAATGAGCTTCACTTTCTTATCAGTAGTATTCTCTATACACACCAACTTATACATTGGTTATATCCTACCCAAGTCAAGGTTCATATTATAAATAATACATAGGGTTCTCTCCACAATGAGATTATCCATTTCATCACTCTATCTATATCGCACACTTGATCTTTAGCATCCCATGAAGATCACTACTCATGACCCGAACATGAAACATCTGGATTGACCCACTATACATCATAACCACTCTCCTTCCGCATAACACATCACAATTAAATTATTTAGATATTTAAAAGAATAATTCCAAATCCTTTTTTAATACCAACGATATATTTTTTAAGTAATTACAAATTACCATTCTCTGACCATTAATTCATTTGATTCTCAAGTTCTTTAATACAACTATGAAATTAGTTGAAACTTAATATTATTTAGGATAAAATACTATACAGTCCATCTATTAAAATGATTCACTGTGAAAATGACTACATACATATCCATGTAACCATAATGGATTTATAATTGCATATTATGATTTATTTAGAAGTATTTTTTATATAATTAATAAATATAATTCATATTTATTCATTACTACATATCACCAAATGTTTACATATCTATGTCTCTCTTAGAGTCAACAAAAATAGAATAATCTTCCCTCTATATATAACTCTAGAATAGACTAGTATCACTAAAAATTATTATACCTTAACCCTTTTGTTATTTTTTATGATATTATATTTTCTTCCACATAATAATTCAGTGGTTATTGAATATTTTCCTACCACTGAGATCTCCCAATGTGATATGTATATTATAGAAGACCTTGTAAACAAATATATTAATGAGATTATCCCCTAATCAGTTTCATACAATTATTTATTTCACCATGATTATAATGTTCATAAGGAATAAGTCGTATCCTTATCCATATGGTTCATTCACCAACTCATCCTCATCTTGTAGGATTAAAAAAAAGTGTAATGACTGCTTCCCCTATATATTACTACATTGAAACACACTATAAATTCCTATTTCCTATATTATAAAAAATAGTGAATATACCCTCAAGACACTACAAAATACTCATGGTCGGATCCATTATTCGTGCTACTTAATTTGGATAGTTCACTCCCTATAAAAAACGCTTTGATATTCAATTTAACACCCTTATAGTATTATCAAGATATGATGGAGAGGTGTTCATAGTAATTCAAACCCCCATAAATGATAGTTAAAATAACTTCATAATCAAATCAAAAATCCTTCAGAGTTGTCAGAGAATGTTCTTCAAGGAGATCTTGAGTAATCAATTTACTCCAAGTTAGTAAAAATTAAAATTTTTATTATAAAACAAAATCCACCTTTAAGGTAAAAGTGAGAAACCCCATGATAAAACAATGTTATTGAAGGACAACGTAAGCCTATTGGATTACTTCTCCTTAAGAATATTCTAGGAGAGAGATGTTACCGGTGTTTTTAGATCATCCTAAATAAGGTCCTCAAAGCGGTGTGCCAGTCTGTCCCACGATTTCATGAAATCCTCTTGGTTGATTTTCCCTAAATTGAAGCCACTAACTAAGGATAAATTTTGACTAGCAATCAAATCCAAATGAACTCTATTGGTGTCCACCTAAATGGACCTGAAAATAATATTTTCACCATATTCTTTTTAATCATTAAACATAAGGGATTAATCCTCCATAAATTCTTTGGAATGAAGAAGAAACTCTATGAGTTGTGTAGTTGTGCTGCCTTAATCTTGCAAGAATATTCTATCAGGATCAGCCTAGGAGGCTACAGCCTCTGCACCTACTGTGTTACCATTAGCGATGGAAGTACCATCCAACACTTGGGCCTTAAACTTTTTGTCAGATTAGGGCTCCATTGGAGATGATAGATAAGAGTATTCCATTAGTCCTTTCTTTCTTTGTCGTCGTGCCTTCCTCCTCCTCAAACTATAGGTGTCACTTCCTTGATACTCTTGTGAACTAACCACTAAAATATAACTAGATAATTCATCCCTAGACTCGTCCCATGGAATACCCTACATCATATTGAAGTTTTCATCTCGGTTAACCTCCTGATCAGGCCCTTCGTTATCCAAGATCTCAAAATGGTTACTCAATTTCAAAGTTGGAACCCCTCTTCTCAGTCTTGAAATGATCATAGGAGTTTTCTCACCCTTGGGGCCATCACATCCAATTCCATCAATACATGTATGTACAACATCTACATAAGAGGAAATTGTAAGACACTCACCTTCCTCCATTGGCCTTCGAATCACTACTCCCCAGTTATTAACAACATATTCATCCTTTTCCACTCCCGGTTCAGTATGACCCATTAAACCATTCAAAATATGTGAGAGAAAACTCAAATCATCCCTCAAATGATTGAATACATTAAAAACCATGGAATAACTCCCTATAGGATTGTCTTGAAGTCTCTTTACCAAGGCTAAAATGGACCCTGCATTCAAAGAAACTAGACCTTCAGTAATTGGAGAAGAAACATCATGATTCCCACCCACAGTGGTCGGGGAGAGACGCCTCCACCCCTATTTTTACTAGATTCTCCTATGATCCAGAAATAAATGGTCACACCTCCAATAAAAGGAGAACATAACTACTTGACATATCTGAGCTATTATGCGAATGACAACTGGAATGAAGGTGACCGAGAAGAAAGCAAGAACTGCAGAAAATGAACCAATTTTTGGAGAACAATTATTGTTGATAATGGAGTTCTTCACAAACCAGAATCCAAACAAATTCCCCTGGAGGGTTTGAAATACCATATTCCACATAGATATGGGGAGAAATCATGTGATAAAAGGAGAGATAGCACTCATCAAAGGCTATGAACCTCCTGAACATGTTACAAAATATTTGCAGAATGGTGGGATTTTGAAAAGGAAGAGGTGGATATGGGAATCTTTCCCAAATCGTTGCGAGTGGGGAGTCACATTTTTAGTGTAACTCATAACTCTATCGGAAGTGGAAAAAACTGGAGCCATCACAAGTTTGGGTGCCTTTGGACCATGCAGAAGCCAGAACATCAGTGCATTTAAAGCTAAGGAGAAAGTGGAGAGAATCCAGATGCCCAACCACGATGTGGTTCTTCAAGGGCTAGGCGATGTTAACTATATATTCATTAAGAAATCAGTAATCTTAGGGTAAATTTTAATTTTAATTTTATTTTAATGTTAAATGTCATATATTTTTTATTTTATGAAAAAATACTTATAATTTTATTTTTATGGGACTTAAATTATTTATTTACCAATATTCAAGTGGGTTTTATATTTTTCCTCATATTTGTATCTCACCCAAACTTTTTTTAAATCATTAACTACCTAGATCCCACATCTAAGGAAGATTCCTTATATTCTTCTCAGTGTATTTGTTTACTAAATGTTTTTAACAGGATATTTGTCAGCCTTTGGTGTCCTTTTTAATCTATAATATGTGGTTCCCTCACATTTTTTTCTCAATGATTCTTGCAGACATCCATCATAAACATGTGTGCCTCAAAACCTACACTTTCTCTTCCATTACCCCCCCACTGACAATGTTATTTATAAGTAACATGCCTGGTTTTGAGGTGGGTGATTCATTTTTATTGTGAGATTCACTCAAAATATCGGTTGATCATAATCTCCATATTTTTCAAGTGATAAAGAAGGATAATAGAGAAGGAACTAGAAACCAACTTCATGTTCATCGATAGAGAATAATGTTTTACAAAGAGGGTGAGATATGTGAGTTGGTTTGTTCCATTAGTGATGGTATATTTCTTTTTGGTTTACACTAGTAAAAATGAAGAGATCCATAGTGGTTCACATGGAATGATCGTAGACGTATACAACTCATGAACCTAGATGGGACGGTGATGAATTTGACAAGTGATGTTCAATACCTAATGTATGGAGGGTTTTTTGTTGTCATGAGGGGTTGTTAAACCTTTGTAAGGGGTTTATTTAGTGGAATTCCTCTTTATTTTCTTTTTATTCCTTGTCCATGTATCTATAAATATGTTTATGATAATGTATATATGTGATTTTTTCAATGATCAAGTGAATATTTCACATCCCCAAATCAGAGTTAATTGTGAGTCCTATAGTGGAATGATCATAATCAATGGGTAGATTCCTTGGTTTATACATTTTTTATTGAGTATTTATTTCATTTATTATACTCTTTCAATCTATTTTATAATGAAACAACATGATTTCCATTTACCATGCATGTTGTTTAGTTTAATGAAGCACATAAATCTCAATGTCCACTCAATGATTTATATTTAATTATTTTTCCAACATTTCATGGAACATACATTTGTATTTGATTTATTTTTATTCATTGAATATTTTATATTTTTCAGATTTATGTATATCATTCTGTTTTCTATTTTTATGAATTTTGTTTGACATAGAATATTTTCTTTTGATTTTTAATATTATTAGTAATGTAAATAATTTCATTAATCGGGATATATTTTAATAGTTAACTTATTCAGAAATATGTTAAAATAATTATTGTCTTCTTATGAGGTACCATACATAATAGTTTTTATTTGATATTATCTTATTATATTATTTCCCTCGATAAAATTCAATTATCATTTTATTTATTTTGTGTCTTTGATTTACCATGCTTTATTTATAATTTAGTTTGGTAATTTTCATTTCATTAGAACCATTATTTTTAAAATTTTCATCAATCTACCAATGAATCATTTAATACATTGATTTTCATTTTTCTGGTTGAATGGAATCATTATTAATGTTGGAAAAGTGAATTAGATGAAGGATATGTGTGGTGTGATAGATGGTGATGTGTTTCAATCCGTTTTCACCAACAAGATTTGAGATGACATTGTTCTCTTTGTGTTGTTCCACTATGGTTACCCATTATTGGTGGAACAGACCTTGGTGTTAGTTTAGGTATTGAAATTTTATTAGGTGTATATTTTCTATAAATCATACTCATTCATGATTAATTTATATTTAAATTATACTTAATGTGGATCCTGGTTTTCCCCGTTAAGTAAAAAAGGAGCTTCTATTTTATACCCATTATGGATTTACCATATTGTATCGGATTAAATGTATATGTTGACTTATTGTATGGTGTATTTTTATCTAAAAAATATTTATTGATATTTTATGATAATGAATTGTCCAATACAGATTTAGTTCAAGTGTCTCAGTCCTTTAGTTCACCAGGTTCCATGATGATTAGGATATGTCAGTTTAAATGTTTATTTATACATTATCATCTTGTATTTCTGGTTTTATTTTAAATATTTTATAATGGAGTAAATATTAAAACTGTGATTTTTTATTTTGACATGGTTTTATTATAATACTATAACGTCACTATTTTTATTGTTTTAAATTCACTAATGAGCTTCTTCAGGACCTATGTTGGCATTAGATCCGCTAAAATTATAGTTTTGTGGTGTTGAAATCTCATGTATGTGAATAAAAAACATATTTAATGAATTTTATTAGATCAACATGTAATTATTACTATTTTTATAGTTACATTATATGTATTTATAGTTAGGTTGGTATTTATCACCTTGATACATAGAGGGTAGTGTGACTAGGTAATATTGTTTGTTTCACTCCAAAATTGTCTTAGGATGTTAGAATCATTGTTATAATTAATGTATATAGGTGGTACCATAACATCATGTGTGATAAGATTATGAATTTAATGTTCAAATTGGATATTTTTTTTAAATTTTAATTCACTAATGATGAAATTTTCAATGGATTGTTTCATTAATTCCATAGAAAATTGATTTTATTTATATTAACTTCATTGGATTTAAATTTTGGATTTACTAATATACGAGTGGGTTGAGCTTTACTGGAATACTAATTTTTTTATGTGGGACTTTTTGTTTATACCATACACCTTTTCCCTACATCATTGTCCCTAAACCTTTATTGATCTATGTATCTCTCCTGAACTTGTAATGTGTAATGTACCCCAGTCTGGAACTCTCTAAAATGGCCATAAATTGTTAGTTATGAGACATAAAGTGTGCCTCTGTATATACCAGATATATCCGACTATCAGTAGGGTGTGATATGTATAGTGGGGAGACTATACCCATAGTCATAGAGTTAGAATACAGCAAAATAATCCAAAAAAAATAAAAATAAAAGTTCCCAAAAAAATTAAGACAATATAATAAATTATAATACAAAAAATCAAGCTAACCGAAAAATCCAATAAATAAAAATGATTAATGTAATGATGTGAAAGAATGTAACTATATTTCATGCTAGATGTAATAAAAAAATACTACAAGACTCAAAAAAAATAATCAAAATTCTTTAGTCTCGAACCCTATGTCGGTCCCATCTCATAACTCCAGCCCATCCGTTAAGAAAAAACATCAAAAGTAAGGCCCTTTTCCCTTTATCCAAACCAGCATCTATATAATTTTATTGGGTACAATACGGTGTCCTGAAAAGGGTGTGAGTATAACTCAATATGTCAACACCACCATGTATAAAAATAACCAATCTAATAATAAGTGTATGCAATAATATAATAAATAATAGTATTAATTAATTAAAAATAAACTTAATACCACATCAACCTTCTTTGCCACCATGCTAGAATGTCTTTGAGATTGTCTCACAACCATGCCAACCATAACCATATAACCATGGTAAAAAAATGCCTAAGTTCCATGTCAAAATGTCTCTGATCATGGTTTACAACCATGCCAACCATAATCTTATAACCAAGGAATAAATCACAGTAATTTGGTTCAAACCTAGTATATAATCATTTTAGTAGTTAATCATGTTTTAGGAAACTATATCAACAATTTAGCATGTGTCACTAGGACTATCTCTCTTTATAAGTATTTTAGCATGTAAAGTGGGCCAATCCATCTATATAATTATTTCATCTTGTGTCACTAGGCCTATTTCAATATATAAGCACTTCAACATGTATCATTGAGCCAATTCCCTATATAATACTGACAAACCATTAACTTTTTTATTATCATAACACTTTTAAGGAAAAAGTGAGCAACCACATAGGTTCACTCAAGAATAAAAACACCACACGATATCATGAAATCGTTTTAAAATAACATATATCTTTTGGAAGAATTCTCCTTAAATAATTTTTAGGAGAGAGTGGTCGTCTATCTTTCTATAATGTCCTTTATAAGGTCTTCAAAGTTATAATCCATCTTGTCCCAAATTTGAATGTACTCCTCTTTATTAATCTTCCATTCATTTAATCCTCTTATCGATTTAAGATCTTTCTTGTTAATCCATGCATGCTACTTACAATTAGTGTCCACAAGTATCAACCTTTCAAGAATTCTATCAACCTCCTCTACTATGAAATTAATCAAAAGAGAATCCTCTACCATTTCCTCCAACGAATGACTAATAATTTCTAGTGTTTTCCAATTTATTACATCATCAACACATATCTGTAGTTGCTGATAGGTCAAGACACATGTGATAGGAATCACCATGTTAGAAATGGACTCACCATTATCAAAATCCTCTACTTCATAGATTCCCTGCAAATGATCAACACCATAAATCACACAGCCCATCTCCTTTGGTCTATTTTTTAATAGGCCTAGTTATGACCCAACCTTCGTGGTAAAACATAGAATAGTGGTGGCCTCACTATTGTCATAATTATCTACCAGAGATCCTACATACCTTACGTTAATGACTAATTTTTCCTTTCCTGTCTTCACTTTTTCTTTTAGATACCTGCCTTCTATTTCCTGCTCAATGGAAGAGAAGGCATCAATCATCTCCTTGTACCTCGACATCATGGATTATATTTTATCCATTAGTTTATAATGTTAGGGGTAATCCTTATACCCTTTATCTATATTCTCCATGGAAAGAATGAAACTTCCTGATTCTCGAGAACCTGTCCCCCATTTTATTTCTCCTATGGATATAAAGACCTCTGTTATAGTACTCCTCCACACTGACTTCATAAACATGAATAAATACCTCATTACTTTAACTATCCCCAAATATATTCTTTTCCCTACTTGAGGATCTCTTCCCATTAATGTTCACTTTTATCCATGACACTCTCTTTAGTTCCCAATTCTTCAAACAGATTAAAAAGATTTATCATTGGCAACATCCTTATAGATATTAAATCCTTCACATCTTTCACATATCGCTATAAGAATATCTTTAAGCTCTCCTAAACTGGCATCTCATAAAACCTCTATTTTTTGACATATGAAACACCATTAAATTCTTATGATAACTTTCAGAGCACACCTTCCCTATAGAGTTCTAAGTATTGATGTTATATTCCAAGACCCCACCCAATTCCTTACTTACACCTGAATCCAAAGGTTCTTGTACTAGCTTGGGTTCAACCAGATAATTCCTAAAATGGTTGAAAATGTCATTAATCTACATATTTTCATTCATGGGTCTGGCCTCCACCTGGGTGGTCACTAAAATTGACCCACCATGACTAACCTGGTCCATAGTTTTTGTAGTGTCCTTCTCTACTCCATTTTAATTTTGAAACTAGGAATCGGGAGCCCTGTGTTCCTCTTAATAGCCTCAGTGACAAGATTAAGTCTAGTAAACCAAATACAAGCATGATATATAGTATTCCATCCAAGATTTGAAAATAGTGACCTGTTTGAATAAAAAAATCCCTAATAGTGATCCAAACCCATTCCACTACCAGCTTGAACAAATCCACTTCATCATAAATACGGGAAAAAATAGGGTAACACAAAAAACTCATTCTAATATCCAAACAAAAATACCATCCAACCAAGTTTCTAAAAAACATATAATAGAGGTATTTTAGAATGGTAGTAGGATTTCATGGAAACATACCCAGATTGTTGTGGTAGGACTATCCCACTTCATAAAAATTTCATTAAGACCACCAAAATAGATAAAAGTGATTTCCATTACAGTTATTTGGAGATATAAAAAAATAAATAATCAAGTCCTCCATTGAATAAAAAATGATCATAATATGTAATTTATCAAGAAGAAGAACTATTCAATGGATGATATGTTGGTACAATTTTAATATTACAAATACTACACAATTATCAAACTGTGGGGTTAAGTTTATGACCCCTACCTTTAACTAATATTCAAAAAATGCTTCCAATGGAAAATTACTGTGAGGAAGAAGAAGTAGATGATTTCAAGAAGGAACCTAGATCAAAATTAATCCAAATAAAAATTAATAATGCACACAGTCAAGATATTACACTACAAGGGATGATGAAACAAAGAGAAGGTGAAACCAAACCAAAAGGACTTACCAGGGATCAAATGCATGATTAAGACATTCTAAATGGAGTTGAAAGTCCAAAATTTTCTGGATAGTTACCCTAGGTGAGAGTAGAAGTGATTCATGTGGGTGAATAGAAACATCATCCACACAGAATACATTAAAATTGTAGGTTGAAGAGTTACACGGAGTGTAATATAGTTACATGTCATGTAATTATTTTTAGTGGGATACTAAAAAAACTCATCACCATTGATGAATATTAAATTCACCCAAACATTACACATCCTGTAATATAGTTACATGGGGTGTAAATGTTCTTTCGATGCATTTTCAGCCCATTTTCAGTATAAAACAACCAAAACCCCCCTTTAAAGCTTTTCCACATACTGAGAACCCATTGTAACACTTGAACAATTTATACCCAGTTTCCAATAATTCAAAAAATCATACATATATGGGATTTAAGTAATTCCCCACAAAAAAAGATCTAAAAAAGAACCCAATCCGGTTTTCTCAAGTTTATTCATAATCTAAGACTATTTTTATTCAAGAAAATAGTTGAACGTGATGAAAACCCAACCACAAAGGATTAGAAACAAAGAAAAACTAAATGAAGATAAGTTTAATAAAAACCATAGAAATTGACATACTTGAAAAAATATGGTATCTAGCAGCCTCCCCATCATATAACAGCTCATCCTGAGCAACTCCATGAATCACTGTGTGGTCTTGGTAAATAATTCATGCCTTTTTTCTTTCATATTAGTCTCCCTCTCCAAGGTCTCATCTTAAACTCAACCATTGTTACACTACACCCGAAAAAATTTATATCCCTACCCATATATACTTCTCACTATGGTCTGTAATTCCCAACTGATGCTCCTCAAAGGACACATCTACAATAAGCTCACTGTTTACTACGTGTATCAAGTGAAGTGTGTCTAGATGATATCTACAAAGTTACGATACATGGAATATGTAATAAATGGTACTAAAGAATTATGGAAGGGATAAATAGTATGATACTCGACTGACCCTATCCATTATCTCAAATGGCTCAACAAAGTTGGGTGCTAACATTTCCTGTTTTTTAATACAATGTTGTCCCAACTTACACAAAACAAGAAGGAAAACATAATGACCAAACTCAAGATACAAAGGTCATCAGTGATGGTAAGTGTAAGATTTATAACTAGTATTTGCGATCACCAACTCTCGTCTGATCAGTTAAACTTTCTCATCCATCTCTAATATAAGACTTGGCACAACAAGCATGGACTCACCTGCCTCTAACCAACAAAGAGGTGAAAGGAATGGACTTCCATACAAGGACTCAAAACGTTCCATCAAGATATAACCTTAAAGGATTCAATTATATGAAATCCCCCTTAGTTCCATGTATGTATCCCTTGAACCACCAAAATATAGAACATAGGCTCACAACATATCCTCCAGAATAAGAATAGTCCTCTCTGATTGACCCTCTACATGAGGATGATAAGATGTACTCAAAATAACCTGTGATCCTAGAGCCTTATGAAGACCCTTCCAGAAATGAGATGTGAAATGGGGTCTCTATCTTAAATGATATTCTTCAGAACATCATGAAGCTAAACTACCTCTTCAACATAAATATTGTACAGATCATCCATTTTGAAGGTGTTAATGATTGTTAATAAGTTATCCACCTTCATCAGTAAGTCCACAACCTCCCATATAAATTATACTTATGGGTTGTACAAGTTACCCTATGAAAAAAATCCAATGTGAAATCATCACATTTTCACATAGGAATGTGAAAACGATATAAAATATCATATTTTCTTTGATGTTGAGATTTCACCAGTTGACAAGTGGAACATCTTTCCAAAAAGATTGCTACTTTATTCTTCATTCATGACCACCAGTACTGTCTAAGGAGGTTATGATACATATTTTTCAAACTAGTATGTAATTACCATCTAGATGAATGAAAATATCACATCATCTGCTCATAAAATTTCATAGGTACCCATACACATCCACTAAAAAAAGAATAAGAGAATTGACACATCCAAGAGACCATTATTATGGTGTCATCCCTCTATATAAGTTGTCTCTTAGAACTAATACCTCTAGATCAGACAATTACATGTACTTAATCTTGTCTAAAATCATGGGTATAAAATATTTCCATGTTAGATGTACTCTTCCCTAATACTCTGAAACATCTAGATGAATGTATATAAAAAATAGCCATTATTTCCAACTCCTCGCAAGACTCCCATATTCCATGTCTATGTCTTCTAAATAAAACCTTTGAAAATGTTATTTCTCTTGACCAGTTAATAAAAAATAAATATAAAAGAACTACAGATACTTGACACACCTTCTCTACCAAATGTTCATGTCCCACTTAGAAAATATGTATCTATGCCTCTTATGGTCTGTGTATACCCCAAACATCTCATCCATGAGATAATGCCTCCAGCATATCATGAAATGTATTACTAATGAAAACTATAAATCACAAGTATCATAATTCCTTTTAAGAGGTGTCAAATATCTAGACAAATAAGAAACCACTCAATCCTCCAGCATCAAAACTGCTCCAAGTCCAACTCTGAATGTGTCACAGTACATGGTATTTTCATTACTCAAAATAGGTAATGTGAGGATAGGGATTTAATTCTTACTACCTTTCAAATCCTAAAAATATCTCCCATAAACATTAGACAAAAAAACTTCACTCCCTTTTTGGTCAGCCCTGACATTGCTGCTTCTAGATGGGAGAAGTCCTGAATAAAGCACATATAATAACCTAATAAACCCCGAAAGCTATGAATCTTTAAGAATTATTTTGAATGATCCTAATATACAATGAATAGAAATTTATTTGGGTCCACTGACACTCTTTATTAGATGAAGTCATGGACCACGAAGTAAACTTTTTCAATCTGGAAAAAACATTTTTTAGCTTGGCATATAACTGATTCTCTGTCGATGTACTCAAAATGATGTCAAGATGTTTGGTATTATCATCTAAAGTCTTGTATTAAACAAATATTTCAGTGAAAAACCCACCAAAAATGGTCTAGAAATGGTTTAATTATTCAATTCATCAGGGCCAAGAATACCACTAGATAATGGTTCAAACCAAATGACATCACAATGAACTCTTACAATGTATATCTTATATTCAATGTAGTCTGAGGAATGTTTGATGGTCTCACCCTCAATTTATTGTATCCTAATCTCAAATATATCTTAGATAAGATCTTATCACCCCTCAACTTATTAAAGATATCATCGATGCATGAAAGATGATACTAGTTCTTCACTGTTATCTAGTTCAATCTACAATAATCCACACACAAGAGTGAAGTAACATCAACCATATTGGTGAAGATAAATAGATAACCCCAAGGAGATGTACTCAAAATATATGAATCCTTTAGCTTCTAGATCTTCCATATATACTTTTAACTCCTAAATCACTACTAGTTCTATTTTGTAAGAATGGATAGAAACTAGCGCTGCTCCAAACACCAACTCTATAGTAAAATTGGTCTCTCTATTATGTGGTAAAACATAAAAATAATCAATAAACACATACTAATAATAGTCTAACACGAGATTAGAAGAATCATGCTTCCTTATAATATCATATAGAGAAATAATGGCTATCTGAGAAGTGATACAATCTAACCTACATGGAATTGATTCTGTAAGACCAGCCTGAAGATCCCACTAACTCTGGTGTGAATTGTTTCATCCTTCTGAATATATAAAGGTAACTCTCATATGATAAATGATGATATGGTCCTGGTATTGAACTAACAAATCCATTCTGTGAATCAAAATGTATACTATCATATCAAGCACAAAAAGTTCCCCCAAGAAATCATAACCACCACTATCTAGAGAACACAACATGTAACACTTGATATTCCATGATCTCACTCCCAATAGTTTGTCGATGGTTTAAAAAAAATCCATGATTTCCACATCTATGAAAAAATGAATTACAAAAAGAGTAGATAGAAAGGAATATCATGATCCTATATCAAACAAGACATAATCATGGGTAGATGATATAATAATCGTTGATATGATATTAGACGGTTATCTATCCATACAAGCTTTATTATTCTATATAACATACAACTAAAAATCCCCTTTACAATGTGCACTAGCCTAACTGCCCTCAGATATACCCTCTTCTTGGTATTTCCATTCCTGTATTGGGTTACTATTCTGCTTCCATAACAAGAACGTCCCATAGAAATATAGATACCTATCTTCTAAGGTGTAGGTGAGTCTTCTGAGACTTCAATACCTTCCATGTCACCCTTCCATTTCTATGTTATCACATTCCCCTAAAAACCCTCTTTAACTGGACCAATTTTAGACATGTGTGAGCCTCAAAATCAAGGAACATACTCGGATTCAATTTTTGAATCATCCTTCAACACTGATAGAACTATAATGGAACATATGTGCTCGGATTCCATTTTTGAATCATCCATAAACTCTTGATCATTCTTATCCTTCATTGTCTTGGAATATAAATTGAAATGAATATTTTTCTTGAAATCCTTCCACAACAACTCCTCTTATGTTTTTTCCTACTCTATAATGTACCACAAAAACATTTATGGTCCCCAATGTGTATACATGACCAGATTCTCCCTCATATATATGGGTGTCTTAAGATTATTAATGATCATCTTGAATTACTTGATTCTGAACTCGACTGCCTAGGGAATCCCTCCCTAACGAACATAGGCAGATGCTGCAACAAAAAATCTATCATCAAGTTATACATCGAAGGAACCATGTGAACGGTCTCTTTATCTCCATGTATCTCATGACCCTTACAAAGTTAACATAAATTTGAACAATTATATGATCTTCCAGAACTATAGGAAGCTATTGTTCAGCTTCACTAGGAGTGTGATGATTTTCTCTCTCCCGATGCTTGACTCGAAGATGATGATGATGATATTTTTCTACAATACAAACAGAATCCTTATAACACTATATATAACATGTTAAACCTCATCATGTGATAGCAGTGGAGAACCACTAACTCTAGGTCTCTCTAAACATGGTTTACAAGTGTTTTAGCATAAAATAACATTTCATTTATTTCATTTATTAGATTTAATAGATATCTCATATCACATTTCAATATAAAAGTATATGTCACATGAAAATAAATATGTCCCTATCATGAACAATTCATGTCAATATATATCTCTATGTGCCTATTCTAATGCATGCATACTCATCTCTCACCATACTTGTAGAGACCCAAAGCTTGACGTACATAGAAATTACATTACTTTTGCGGAATACTAAATACATGACACAAAACAAACTCCCAAAGACCATATTAGTTTAGTGTCTTTGGAAACTCGAAACATAATCTTCTAATCATGATGAAAGATCTTCAACATCTCCCATAAAGATCTTCCCCTTTGGTTTTATTACCTAAAACCTTTCTTTATATCCTGGGGAAAAGAAAACATAAAAAATGGTGAGCTCAAATGCTCAGTAAGAGTAAACATGGAGAATTTAAAAACATTCCATAAAAATTTGAACGTAAAAACATGAACATAAAACATCAAAATCTTGAGAAATGACATAAATCATGGTAGTACATATTTCATAGATCATAAAGGAACACTAATCATGATAAAATAAAACATGTAATTATGGAAAACCATTAAGAACATGGTATGATTTCCATATTATCCAAGGCATTTCGGCCAATACCATCATAGTGGAGAAAGTCCCTTACTGAATTGAGTTCACTCCTCGTTTCAGTCCTGTATCACTGAACCAGATTAACTTTCCATTCCAGCCATGTCTATCTCATGAGATATAAATATTTACCCAATGCATTTGAGGTAGATATAGGTCCCACCCATCTCATAATGAAATCATTCTAACTTGTGCCACAAAATAAACATAAATCATTCATCATAACCCAAAAAATAAAATGGGTTTCATAAACATCAACCCATCATAACGTAATACATATAAAACCAATGGATATAATTTCAACATAAGAAGAATCAAATCATGTAAATAATATAGACACTATAATTGAAACATAATCATACTAAATAATGTCATCTTATATGGAAAATAGTTTTGACAAAACACTTGAAATGAATTCTTGGGGAAAATATCATATCTTATTCAAAATCATTTTCTTTTCACAAAATTCCATTCACTGTTAAAAGAAAAAGATTTTATTGAAAATAATCCTGAAAACCTGTAGAGGAAGCTTCATGAAATTTAGGTGTTATGAACCCGTAAAAATCCATTAATGTTGTATAAGTTAAAAAAACATTCTCCTTGTACTTTTGCCAGAAAAGTCAAAAAGTACCTCATATGGTAAACAAAAGAAATATTCCATACATACCTTGTGGTAAAAGTAAAAAAAGGGTAAAAATGACTTTAAACTTATATGGAATAATTTTATGCATTTTATGAAATCATTTTGAGAAAACATGGACCTGGATGATAAACATAACCCCGATAAATACTTACGAATAAACAATCTCGGATAAGAACTAGATTGGAATAATTATCCCTTACCTTTGGTTCAATTTCTTCTGTATGTGTCTGAAACTCTTGTATAGTGGGTTTAAACATATTATTAACTTGTAACATAACCATAATAATATTTATGATATCATATATGATTCACTTATGACTTTATATTACCCATTCTTTTGTAAATTCCATGTTAAGGCAGTGTTTTGGGTAAAATCATTTCATTTATCGTACGTGTTTCGACTTGTTGTTCTTGATATTATTACTTATATCCAGATTTACATAATTCCATAATTTAAAACATGATTTAGATATAATATATATTCAGCATATAAATATATATGATAGATAAATAAATAGAAATGAAATACACCGTTCATGGCGACGGTAGGCCGTAAGTGCACATGAAAATTGTTTTCATTTCCCTTTTGAATTGAATGGAATTAAGTAAATGAAACATATATGTACATAAATCCATTATCATTATTATGTCATATATTTCATGATTATTTATTATATATACTTTAGAATCACTCTTGATTGTTTAACATGGAGAATGAATCTCATCACGTTCGTGGAGATGGTAGTCCATACGTACGCACGAGCGATAATATCATTCTTTTTATATTAAAATCCTATATAATTGGATGGTATATAATATATACAGAATCATCATAATGTTATATTTATTATTTATATCATTTATGCTCATTATTATACCCATAAATATGATGAAATGTTTGAATAACAAACTACACCACGACGTGGAGACGGCAAACCGTACGTACGCACGTGTGGTGAATTTTTCATTCAGAGGATGGATAAAATAAATAATATGGTTGTAAATTTTTTTTAATAACATCACATTATATATAATATACTGGATTTATAATTTTATAATGGAAACAACAAATAAGGAGGAAGTGGAAGAAGAAATGAACTTGAAATAGGTGGTGAGATATTTACTTCTTCTTCGGCTTCTTCCTTTTGATTTGATCAAAAGGGATGCTTAGGTTGGATTTATGACTAAAGAAAGGCATATAGGATTAAGGTAGGATAGTTGAGAGGGTATTTGTTCAGGGTTTGGCCAAGCCAAATGGCTTTGGAGGTGCGAATTAGAGAGAAGGGGGAGTTCCCTTTTATAAGAGGGGTGAGGGGAACCTTAGAAAAATCATAAACTATTATTTTATAATAAATTTATATTCGATTTATAATGTCTCCAAAGTGATATATTCAGAGGATATGGTGGGGATGGGTCTAAATACTTTCAAACAATATTTTTTATATAAGTTTAGGTTAACATTTTAACCTTATCATTTAGATTTAACTCTTAGTTAAATAATTTAACTTTTATCGTGTCTTCTTGTATTCTTACACTATATGGTTAATAAACTTACTATAAACTGATAATAGAACCCCAATTGATTCATTAATGTTATATATATTATTATATAAGTCTTTTGTGTGAACCTTATATTTTAGGACCATTATATCAATTAATATTATAATATTTGTTTTAAAAACTCTTTTATGTCAATTTTGACATTATATGGTATTTTGTTTTTTTCTAAATTCATAACTACATTATTACTTCAAAAAAATCATGTAACCAACCCTAATATGTTATGTTAACCTATAAAATCAGTTTAATTCATAAAAAGTCTCAAATTACATTTATTTTGGTATTTATAATATAAAGTATGTTAATATTTCATTAGTAAGGTAATTACTGTATCATCATTGTGTCATAAATAAATTAAATTATTTAATGAATAAAAAAATATAAATAAATTAACATTATTTAGAAAAATATATTATATTTATAATGAATATTTATAGTATATTTTATCTTATATATAACTTTATATCAAAAAAAAATTAGTTATTAAACATTGATTTTAACTATTTTAACTCTTCTTTAAATAAAATAATAATAAATGTTCTAATCAAATCCAAGGGGACCTAAAGGGTAATATTTTATCCTAAGGTTGTTTTTGGTCGAATTACACTTATCCAATAGAATTAGGACATGTGTTAGGTTAATAATAATATCATTTTTACCCTACATTACCCTATTTACTTTTAACCGTGGAAAATAAAAGTTAACAGTTACTTTTCACAAAAAATTATTTTCATCTCATTAAACCACATATTACTTTCTGATATCAACCGTGAATCTCTGATTTTTGAAATTCAACTCAAAGAAGCTGTAAAATTATGTTTTATGTAAATTTACAAATGCTCATAGGAGGTGGGTAAAAGATGGTAAAAAGTTCAATAAAATTTTTATATATCTAAAATTATTATAAAATTACATCAATGAATTACATTGAAAATATATAGGTATTATGTATCTATTTTGATCTAAAATAAATTTAAATAAAATAAATGATTATTTAAATAAAAAGTCGGTTTTAACCAATAACTCAGTGTTTTCACTATTCATCAAAAATTGAATGTTTTCAAAAAATTATCAAATATTCACCCTAGGCTAATTTCGATATTCCAAATCCAAAAATTAAGTCCATTTTGAAAGATAAAATTTATAAATTTTGAAAAAGTAGGTATTACTATTCATAACAGCTAGTTTATATAATATTTTAATAACATATCGTTGTTTAGTGAAACTCGGTATTGCGTACTACACACGCTATCGAGGAAGGCCACGATTGTGTGAAATGCTAGCCAAGTCAGGGGTAAGTGAAGTGCAAGATCCCTTTGGTGTTGTGTATAACATAACAAAAACTTATTTCATTTATACATTAAACAAAATCTATACTTAATGTTACGTATAATAATTTCCACAAAATGAACTTGAAATTGTGTGTAACACAACCCAAGAATAGTGTTGTGTATACTGCAAGCTAATACGATGTTGCGTATAGTACAATCTAATCTTGGTGTAGTGTACAATAGAAGACATCAAATAAATTAAAAATAATATATCTCATAAAATCTCAGGGTGTTACAATACTAGGTTATGAGTATAAATATAAATAACCAATAACATTACGGATTAATAACCTCACACAACATGTGAATCGCCCAAGGGAAAATAACATCAACTATAAAAAGCACATAGTACAAAAAGAAATCCCATCCCCAGGAACTCATATTTTCCCTCATACATGGGTTAGCTACTACCATGCCCAAGCTCATTCCCATGTTCCGACTCATCCTAGTGCCTATCCAACCTTTCCAAAATAGTTATTAAATACAAAATAAACTTGCTCCTATAATACAAATTAGTAACATCCCCAAGCCTAGGACACTCTCCCATGGTATGAAAGGGTAGGTTGCGAGACCTCATGTGCACCTCGCCATATTCAAAAGGATGTCGACAACTAGTGGAGGACATAGATATAGAGCGAGGAGACTATACCCCCAGGTTACAGAGTTACAGGATAACATAATAGACCAATAACAATAATAATAAATAAAATATAGAGTGTGAAAACAGTGCAAACAATATATAATAGCGGAATACCAATAATCAAGACAGCTAAAAAATATAAAAAATAATAATGGAATAATGTAATGACATTATGGAATGTAAATTAATGTAATACTATATGCAATACAAAATAAAATACCTCAACAAAATACTCAAAAGTCCTCGGTCTCTAACCCCATGTCGGTCCCATCTCTAAACTCCAATCCATCCAGTGTGAAAACAATCAACAACAAGTTCTTTTTCTCTTTTCCAAGCCTACATCCATATAATCTTCTTGGGTACCATATGACAACACACATATGGTGTCAGTATAACTCATTATGTCAACCCCACCATGTCTAAACATAACAAATCTGATAATAAGTTTATGAAATAATGGAATTAACAATAGTATTAATTAATTAAACAATTAATTTTAAACCACATCAACCTACTTTGGAACCTTGTTAGAATTTCTCTAAGCATGACTCACAACCATTCCAACCATAACCATATAACCACAACAAAAAATAACCTTCCTTACTGCCATGCCAGAATGTATCAGAGCATGTATTAAAACCATGCCATCCATAACCTTATTACCAAGGTATAAATCACGGTAATTTAGGTCAAACCCTTTAAATAACCATTTCAGAATTTAATATAGGATGATCCCACTATATCATCATTTCAGTATGAGTCATTATGTCTAGCCCTCTGTATATGCATTTTAAATATCTCAACTCGGACAAGCCCTCCATATCATCATTTCAACAGGTGTCTTTGGGCCTATCCCACTATATAAACATTTCATTATGTATCACTAGGCCACACCTTATATAATCATATAAGTATTTAATCATAACAAAAGTCAAATAAAGAGGATATCACAATATCATATCCTCGTTCTCAATGGATAATTATGAAAATTAATATTTAAATTACATTTAAACCTTTCATATATCAATTGTTCCTAATCAATAACATGTCGTTTATCTCAATAAAAAATCCAAGACAATGTGAATCTATATCAATAAATCTCTCATAATCTATGTCATGCTAAACACACGTTAATTCCTTAAAAATCATTCATATTGAAGGGTTCTCTCCCCTTAATAGTAGCCACAAAACTAGTAGAAAATTCATTGGATCCAAAGGGAATCCAAGGAATAATTCAAATCACCATTTTTATTTATTCAGGGCATGATATATTGGTGTTATTTCAATAATGAAAATAATTTAGAATTATTAAACAATATTGTTATGGTATAGACCATGTACCTTTAAGTGAGGAAAAACTAATTATTCCAATGGAAATTTCCATTGAGGAATAATGTGAAGATTATTTGAAGAAGGTTTCTAAATCAGAACTAATCAAGAACAAAACCAGAAACACACATAGTGAAGACATTACACCGAAATGGATAGAGAAATAAGGGAGAGAAGTAAAAACCTACACAAAAGGAAATACAAGGAATTCAATGCATTATTGAGATTTCTAGAAGGGAGGTTAACACTCCAAAATCACCTAGAGGGTCACCCTAGTACAATAAGAGAATAGATTCATGTGGGTGAATGAAAAAAACATTTTCACAACATACATTAAAAGAAAAAGACTAGGAATTACAAAATGTGTATTATATTTACACATCATGTAATTATTTTTTTGTGGGATATGATAAAAAACATTCATATCATCTGAATATTAAATTCCTCAAACATTATACTATGCTTAATTCAATTACATAGTATATAAATGTTGGGAATATTTTTTTAGCACATTTCCCTTATAAAACATCATGAACCCACTTTAAATCTTCTCAAATTAATAAGAAATCATTGTAACACATTAACAATTTATACCCAAACACCATTAAATCAAAAAACAATACATATATGTAATTTAAGTAATTTTACCCATGCATGGATCTCTATATAGATCCTCTCCAGTTTTACCATGTTTCCAAATAGCCTAAGATTGTGTTTTTAAATAAAATAGTCAACCATGATAAAATCACAACCACCATGGTTTAGAGATGAGTAAAAAGTCAACTGAGATAATTTTGACAAAAAGCTCAGAGAAAGACATACCAGGAAAAGGATGGGATATGACATTATGGGCCATTGATCACTTGAATCGTATGACTATGGTGACCTTCATTTTTTATTCTTGATTTAATTCTTCAAAAAGTGTTTCAAGTGAGTTCTTCATGTCCCATTATTGACTAACATCCTTGTTCCACATGTCTCTAGTTTTGGAACCCTCTCATAGAATTATCAATGCTTCAAGAAGACATCCACATGTCCACATATTATTTCCACATCAACTCAATTTTTAAAAATAACTCTCATGGTTTCTATGTGGGTGTTATATTTTTTGTTAGATTGAATCAAGATCTTTATTTAACATGATTTATTTATTCCTAAAGTGAGGAATATGGATAAAAGAGAAGTAACTAGTGACCTGCTTCCAATTTTTTGGTAAAGAAGAAATAAAATGAAGGATTGAGAGTGAGAGTAGTTGGTTTGTTCCCTTGGTGTAGTTTTTGTAATGATTTCATTCATGATGGTATAAGTAAATAGACTCAAGGTTGTTTATCTAGCATACTTTCAGTGGTCCAAAACTCATGATACTATAAGAGGAGGATGAATTTGAGCTTTAATGATATTCATACGAGTCATGGTGGACCTAAATTTGTTACAAGTATGGATGAATTTAATTTTGTGGGTTTGATATTACTTATAATTTTATTCCTTTTTCAGGTCCATGTAAATATATTTATGATCATATGTGTGTGTGTGTCTGTGTGTCCCTGATCAGGTGAATATGTCACATTTTTGGCATAACATTAGCTATGATTCTTTGAGTGGGAAGATCATTGTTATAGGATGGGTTATTTAGTTTTCCTTCCTTTAATTTGATGCATAACGAGACTATATATTGTCCCTCTACCCAAGTAAATAGGTTAGTTGATTCTAGTATATAATTATATGTTTCCACTCATTACATTATGTTTACTAATTTTATCAACCGTTAATTATACATTTACTTTTGTTTTAATATCTATTCTTATCAAACTATTTCATCTTGTTCAGAGTTATGTGTAATAATCTATTTTTGATTTTTAAATTTTTATATCCATATATATTTTAATTTATTTTTTACTATTGTTAGTAATGTATGCTGGTTTAATAAACATGATATATTTTTACTATTTTTTATATTCAATAATATGTTATAAAAATTAATGTCTTCCTAGTAAGTATCACCCATAACAATCAACAAGATCAATTTCCCAAATTGCACTAATATAGAAATTTATTAAAACCAAATATTTATTTTTACCATTTGATAAAGACATTTTTATATATCTATATATCATATATCATAGGAAACGTACTTCGTACCCTTTTTTCTTTTAAATTTCACTATTAAAACTTTTTTCTTTTAGTTTTTTTTTTATTTTCATATTAGCTATTTCAAAACTCTACAGGATTTCATATAAGGGGATAAAACTCAATGAAAATACATATGAACACTTGTGGTAAGTTATGGATACTCAAACTCGAGACCTCTTTGATGCCCCCTTAGGTTCGGTCCCACTGATCTATTCCCTAGGGGTACACTAATTAAAACCCATGAGAGCCATTGTTATCATCAATAATTTCATTCTAATAGTTAGTGTTGTATTCAAGGTTCAAAGTGTAGGGTTTCAATGATATTGTTCATTCCATATCTTATACGTATGTTTAACAGGTACTAATTAATTTCATTCACAAGTATCATGGTGGATTAATTATTATATACAATGCGTGAAATTAATGTGAATCATCAAAAATATATAATTTTGTTACACTTATTTATTATTATTTTTATTATTTTTTACTATCACATAAACATAAATTACCATTAGAATATTTTGAATTGATTTTGAACATGATCACACTACTCTAAAATTTGTTTCAATTTCTCCTATTTCAGTCTAGAGTGGTCTTTTTAAAAAATTACTTAAATATAAAATCAATTAAGTTAATTCATAATTTTTTTAGTCTATCTACTTCATTCCAAACAGATCACTGACCCATAAAATATTTAATTATATTTTAAAAATATTAGTTTTTAAAATAGTAAATATTTTTATTCTTAATTTACAATGTATCATTAGTCATGGTAAATGGTAATCTCTTTAATTTTTTATCTAAAACCCAATTCTATCACACTTATATAATATCATATTTATTTTTATTGAAATGGGTTACTGTATAAAAAAATAATATTCAATGAATTTCATGAGGAAAATAAAATTGAATATAATTAAAATACTGACCCATTATATTCCAATCTTCTTCAAATGTATTGGTGGATACTTTTTCATGTTATCTTCTTCATATAGACAATATAAAAATTCAAAATTTTCACAATTAAACTAGGTCAATAGGAAGATGAAAATAAAATAAAATATAAAGATAAAAATAAACATTAAATTTTTATATTGGTTTTCTTACTGAAATCTCTATGTCTTGTACCTTTATCAAAACATCTTAATCATAGACCACCAAATTGATGAAAATGGATTTATTAATGAATAACCTTCAATGTATGGTTTTTCTATATGGACACGAAATATGTATGGTCTCTATTCAACTCTAATGATTTATATAGATCTAAAGGAATGAAATTAGCCACACTTGGAATGATCTTTAAAACATTGACTTTAACTTCCTATAAAAGAGCTAAAATATTTAATTTAATAATAATACTCGATACCCTATTTAAACACCTTATTTGGAATATGTATATCAAGAAATAATTTTATAATTATTTTGAAAATACATTCATTCTAATTGGATTCACTTTTTAACTCTTCCGACTCATTAAGTAAGAGTGACATATTCCCAATATCATATTTGACATCATATTTCAATTCTTAAGAAAACCCATCAAGATTTATTCTTAATTTTTATTCGGATGTTGGCATGACTTCTAAAAAATTATCATTTATGGTGGCATTGAAATTTTCTTTTTCATGTAGTCCAATAATACCACAATGCTTCATAAGTATTATTTGACTAGTGAAAACACTCTCAAGGTGAATGAAAAGTATAACGAATAGAAATTCAAAAGTAATAACCTTTTATTCATTAGAGTGTATGACACGTGGAACCAAGCATTTAATGGAATATAAAATCTTGAGACTCTATTACATATTTACTTTTTTTAATTATTTTTAATAAATGATATAAATTATAATGAAGGAAACACCAAGTTATCTAACCATTCATATAGTAGTAACATTCCCTGATATCTTTCATTACATGAAAGTGCGACCTTCCGTGATATCTTTCATTAAACGCAATACTGAGTTTCACCAAATAACAATGTAATATTAAAATATTATTATTTAATATAATAGTATATAACAAATAAATTATGTTAGCATCTATGAATATTATTAAATAACTTGTGAAAATAGATGATTTATATAAATATAAAATGATTTAATGGGTTACTAATTAATGAGAAATAAAAATATGAACCAATTGTATATAAAAAGAAATATATATATATTTCATGCTAACAAAGGAGTTTTGCCATAATAAAAATTAATAAATAAAATTAGTGAATAATTTTAATGAAATAGAGAGTTTATATTTTTAATAAAATATGGTTTATATTCACCCATTATGTTTGATATGTGTAAGATAAGAACAATCCCCATTTTACACATAAAACCTATATTTGGATAAAGGAAATTTTACTATATTTTAATAAAGAACCCATTTTAAATATAAAATTTGACACATTAATTTATTTAATATGTCAAGCTAAAATTCATATTTTAATTGGGAACACACAAATTATGTTAGGGTGATTATTTGATATTTTTCAGAAACAAACCATTCTTTAATGATTAGTTAAAAATGATGCATTTTAGTTTTAAACATAATTTATTTATGATTTATTTATAAAATTAATTTATGTTTTAATTCGTTTTAAAGTTTAATTATATAATATTTTTATAAATTAATACATTTTATTTAATTTCAGTCAATTTTAATATGAAATAGATTATCAAAACATAGCAATTTTTCAAATGTTTTTACTTTAAACACTCACATTGTCATCCCGCCTATGGGATGAATTTTAAATTAATTTCATCCAATTCTATAATTAAAATTTGAAAAAAAGGATTCAATATTTGGAATAATAAAAAGTTATAATTTTTAATAATATGAACTTTGTTTTTGAAATAAAATATTAGAAAAATTAATTAAAATTATTATGGTAAAATTAAGCTTAATAAAGGACTAAACCATTAACTTAGGGTCCCAATGACCTAACCAATTTTCAGAAAACCATTTTCTATAAATATCTCTACTGTAAATCTTCAATTATTTAGAGTTTTTTGGTTTGGTATAATTTTTTTATGTAAAAACATTTATACACCTAACATGTGTCCAAAAATTTCAACTGAGTCCTTTTCCTTCCATATAAAAGGCCACCACTTCTCATCATTATTCACACCTCTCAAACCACTTAGGATTGGCCACGATCTACCAATATAGCTTCCCAAAATGCCTCCCATTAACCTTGAATCCTCCATTTTTGTATAAGGCATTCCAAGTAAGCTATTTGGTAAAAACCAAAAGTTGTTACCCGATTAATAGGCAATGTCTTCTCTTTGGATTTTTAGTTTTATTTCCATTCTACAACCTATAGTCTCTTATTATTCCATTATTATGTAAAAAAACCAGTATAATAAATATATTTTAATTTTTTATGTAATGTTTTAAACCTACACTTACGCACACATCTAATGGGTAATGAACATACTGATTTTATATATAATGAATTACTGCCTCACGAAATAATGATTGTTCATTTTTTCCTTACCACATCGCACGGTTGACATTATGATTGAAACTGTGTTTATATATGATATATATGATATTTATTATTTATTTATACTTATTTTATAATTTTATTAAACACACCTTTAATACTTTTCATTTAATATTAATACGATAACATCGTTTGAGGAAGTGTGGACAACGACCCCTTAGAAGCGTTGTGATTCGTTCACACTAAACATAGAACGTTTAAAATATGGTTTTAATTAAAATTATGTTACATAAAAAACCTATATATGATGTTAATTAAATAATTAAATCTATTTAAATAAATTATATTAATATTCATATATGTATCTCATTTTATTTATTACCCTTTCAAATTATTAAAAGGTGATAACATTGTTTGTGGACGTGTGGACTACAACCTCCTCAACATAATGTGATTCCATTTTCATCACAAGAATGATTTATATAATTACATTATATTAACTAATATTTTATTTATCATATAATTATAATTTGGGAAATATATATTGTTACTTACCTTCTTTCCATGATGATCATTGAAAAATGAGAACGTTACTCAGGCATATGTATATCCCAACGTCTCTATGATCATAATACTAATTCATTTTTCTTAACAATATTTTATGATTGATTTTAAAAGTATAATTAATTTATAAATATCATAATTATTTTAGGTTTATTATTTTTTATATGTTATATAATGACCCCTTTGACTACAGTTGACCTACCAATGTTATTTTTGACACACAAACCGAATTTGGTCAAAACAGCTGACATAAACAAAATTGTTTAAGTAGTTATATAAAACATAGAAATAAGTAAAATAAAATAAATTATAAACATGAAAAAAAATTTAAATAAATTCTAAAATTAACATAATTTAATTATACAGGAAGTTAAAGGACATTCAACTGAAAGGAAACTCAAGGTAAGGGATTCTCATCTCACTTTTTACATCCGTGAGATAAATGTTATGTTCACCACTTACATATTTTTTGTGTATATACTACCCATTTTTAAATATTATATCATGAATTCATTTATATTCATGGTATTTAAGTTTTTAATTTAATATTATTCATTTATGAGGTTTATGATTTGAAATGTTTCAATGGGGTGGGGATACATGGGAATGTTTAAATATTTTTACCTATACAATAACTTTAATGATCTTTAAAGGTATTAACATTTGATGAAATTATATTAAAATTGTTCAATAAACCATTTAATTTTCTTATATTCTAGTAATTAATGACCTTCTTCTAGTATTTGTACCATTTTTCCAATCTTTGGTAATCAAATTGATTTAATTTTTTTTAAGAAAACCTGACATCATTTATCTCTTTACTCAAATAAAATGACTTCTTATCATTTTTTTATTATAATGTTTTCAAAAAAATTAAAATTATTTTGTAATAAAATTTTTACAATATTTTTCTTTTACCAATGTTTTCAAAGGAAATATCTTTTCACTTTCTAAACAAGGAATTTTTCTTACCCTTTTTACCTTGAAAAGGGAATGTTTATTTTTACCTTGAATGAAATTTAATTATTTATCCACCATCATTTATCTGAATCATACCTAGTAATTTTAAAAGGTTTAGTTTTAATGAAAATATATATTTCCAAGAGATTTTAAAATCAAAATTATTTTCAAATGGGTTTTTATAACAAAAAGTTATTTTACAGAAGAATGTTTTTTAAAAGATCTTTATATAATATTTCCAATCATAAAAAAATATGGCCCTTTATTTTACTCCACTTAGTGTATGTTGTATTGATACCATTATTAATCTTTCTATGGATGATTTATGATAAATTTGGCCAATGACAGTATACACATTTAATTCCTTGAATTATTTTTCCAATGGAAATATTTATTATTTTATGGTCATTGAATTTTCCCTAATTATCTATATCTTTTATCCAGGATATTACTATAGACTAAACCATATAAAATTTTTCATATGGTGTATAATTTTATAGTTATTTGATTATTTGGGGAAATATTGATAATTTTTTAACCGTTTTTCAATGCGGTTAATTGATAAGGCACATTGTTAAACCAATTAATATATACATGGGGAATGTGTTTGAGTGGTACAACACTGGTGGGGCCTAATAATATATATCCCCTCAATGCATAGATAATATCATGAGAAAAAAATAGTTGGATAGCTATTTTAGATGGGTTTTTATTCTATATCTTAATCGTCTAGTGAAATGTCTTAACAGTATTGGTTCCATGTACCTCAGAAACATAGCATCCAATAATTAATCATTTCCCTCATTTAGTTTCAGTTATTATTCTTCTATTATATTTTTTATCAGCATATCTATGGATACATTTAATTTTTAGTTGTGTAGATGGTATGAATTTCAGTTTCTCACCTTTCCATATTTAGTTTACCATATCCTTTTATTTTAATGGTATGTGTTTCTAGTTAGTACATTACTATATTTTTTATTCAATTCCATTCAGTGTTTTTTTACATGGTAGGTATGTTCAGTTATAAAGATTTCCATATTGACTATTCTCTTTTATTCTTTATTTCTTATGCTATATCTTTTCCTTTACTGAGCATTTGAGCTCACCAATATTATGTTTCATTCCATGGGAATATTAGAAGCTTACTATGAAATATATGAAAGGATTTACTAAATGAATTAGAGTTACTCTCAAAAATATTTACATAGAAAGAAGTAAAAAATTAAGTAGTAATTAGTGTCAACATTTTTAATACAAGAATCATGTATGTATCTTGTTTACCAAGACTAATAAACTCTCGTTCCATTGAGATTTGATTCCTTGTAATAATGCCAATTTAATAGTAGTAGACACCTGCTCCAGGCTATTTGGGGTCAGGTTACTATAATTGGTGTCATAGGTAGTTTAGTAGTAACTTCAAGAACTTCATTTAGGAAAACCTATGTTAGATAACATAACCATAACATAGAATTTCGGGATAAATATAGAGGGCCAACATAGAATTTTAGTTAGATGTTGATTGTGTGGGTTTTCAAGCGACACATCTTTGTCTGGATACTACAAGTGGACATGGTTTTGGTATAGACGTACATAGGAGTAATAAATTCAACCAAGTTGTCTAAGCATGACTCAGGGTAACCTGGTACATGACAACGTGAATTACTATGCACCTAGTTTAACACTCCAAGAGGATTTTCTTCGGATAATCCATGTTTTCTTTATAAACCAATATAATGGATGAGAATATATAATGACAATGAATAACCTAGGTTAAACCTAAGGTGTTTTAGATTCAAGATAAGGTGTCATGATTTAAAAATATGACTAATGATATTATTAAAAAACCTTAGACCCTCGAAGGACATGTTTGGAAACAAATGGATGATGTATTTATGTATTGGTGCTGTATTTGGAACCTTAGATAAAAGGATAGTTAGTGATTAACCTAATTTCAAGGTTGTCTATTAGATTTATTTTGGAACTTATATTAATTTGTTTTTGGAAAAGGACCACTTGTAAGCTGGGTGATAACCAATAAAATCTAGAAAGGCTATGGGTCTTGAACCCATTAATGAAGGACGATAAGGGATTCACACCAACAACTGACCTACGCAATGTCTGGGTTAATTTTTCATTGTTTCTAGTTAAACAATTTGACAAATAAATGTAAGTGATGAACCGTTAATATCACTTTTGAGGATTATATAATAATCTATTAACAATATTCATTTTTGAAGATAGTTAAGGAAAAATAGTTAGACTTGTAACTCTTTTATAGGCCATATGATCTTATAAATTATTATTTTAGTGCTTCAAGAATAAAAAAATAATTATTAGTAACTAATTTCTGGTAAAATAAATGAATTATAATTTGATCGAAGCACAATAAAAAGTTTGGATTGTTCAAAAGAAATTAAAACATATCAAGTAAGAATATTTCGGTATATTCATGTTCAGTAAATGAATTAACCAAAATTCTAAAAATAAATTTGAAATAAAATAGTGTCATAATACCATAGTTTTTGTTGAACCAATGTTCTTCTAAATCTTTCAATATTAATGGATTTTAGGACCTAAACTTCCTATTTATCATTAACTTTTTTGTGATTGATGACTTCATTCACTCCCTATAAATATTTACACTTTTTTTCAAGTCTATATATGTACTTTACACTAATTTTCTCTTACTTAGAGACCTAGTTACATGGTAGTTCATGTGACCTTTGTACTTCCCATTCTCTCTTTTATAGAGGATGACTTATGAACCCTTTTGATGATTTGGAATTTCAATATAAGAAATATTAAAAATTATATTACAAAGATCATGTTTAAATTGTGAGGGCTCAATTTAATTATGTTTTGGAGAATGTAAAATCCTGGAATTCAAAAGTTAAAATCCTGTATTCGATAGCATGTATTCCACGTGACCCCAAGTGCATGAAGGAATATAATATCTCGAGACTCTACTATATATTTACTATTTTAAATATATTCAATAAATTATATATCATGTAATGAATGCAACACCGTGTAAGCTTACATTGAATGAAATAGAGACCTTTGCTGATATCTTTCATTATATGCAAGAGTGAACCTCCACGATAGCATGCATTACACTCTTGACTGTGTTTCAACAAATAAAAATTTATTATTAAAATATTATTATTTAATATTACAAGATATAACCTAGATGTTATGTCAGTGTCTATGAATAGTAATAACAAATTTATTAAAATTTCTGGTTTATATTAATATAAAATGAATTAATGGGTATATAATTAATGAGAAATGAAAATAATAAGCAATTATCTATACAATGAAATATTTTTTTTATTCTTCTAAATGAATTTTGACTTAATTAACATAATTATTTGCAATTAGGGAATTATTTTAATGAAAAAAATATGTTATATATTTAATAATATGTTTTTTATATTCATCCATTAGTTTTGATATGCATAATATAAGAACAAACCCTATTTTGCATATAAAATCCTATATTTTTATAAAGGCAATATTTTCGCCTTATAATAGAGAACCAATTTTAAATATGGATTTTGAAATAATAATTTATTTAATATGTCAAAATAAACATCATATTGAAAATTCAAACAGAAAAATTAGGTTAGAGTGAATTTGTTAACTTTTTTGGAAACACATCATTTTTTAATGAATAATGAAAAATACTGCATTTTAGTTCAAAACTACTTTTTCATTTGATTAATTTATAAGGTTAAATTATGTTTTAATTCGTTTTAAAGATTAATTAGATAATATTTTAACAATTAATACAATTTATTTCATTGGAATCATTTTCAAATTGAAATTGATAATAAAAACATAACAAACATTCATATTTTTTTACATTAAATATCTGCATTGTCATCCCTCCAACGGGATTAATTTTAAATTAATTTATGCCACTTATATGATTAGAATTTAGAAAAATGGATTAATTTTTTAGAATAAAAATAATTTATAATTTTTAATAAGGTAACATTTGTTTTTTCCAAAAATAATAGTGAAAGTAATTAAAATTAATTACAATTATTAAGTCCAAATTAAGCGTAATAAAGGACTAAACCTTTAACGTAGGATCCCAATGACCTAGACACTTGTGAAACACTAATTTTGTGCCCATATACTGGGAATATACCAGAAATTAATGATTTTTTTTGTTTTTTGTTTTGACTTTTTTGAGGTAAGAATATATGTACACCTAACTTGTTTCCAAATAGTCTAAGTGTGTCCTTTTCCTTCTGCCACTACCTATCCACATTCATTAAAAATCTCAAACCACATAGGTTCGGCCATATTCTTCCCATATAAATTCCCAAAATCCATCCCCTAGTGCTTGAAGCCTCCCTTTAGGAATAAATCCTTCCAATAAATCCTTTTGGTATAAATCAAAAGTAGTTACCCAATTAAGAGATAACGTCTTCTCTTATGTTTTTTAATTTCACTTCCATTATCCAAACTCTCATAACTTATTATTACATTATTTGGTAACAAAACCAGTATCCTTAATGTAATATGATTTTTTATGTAAAGGTTTCTACCTACACTTACACACACTTCTATATAATGGGTAAACAATATATTGTTTCTATGTATGGTGAATTGTTGTCTCACGAAACTATGATTGTTCAGTTTTCCCATACCACCTCTCATGGTGACCAATATGATGCAAAATATATTTATATCTTCTATATATGATATTTCTTATTTATCATTAATTCGTTATTCATTTTATTACACATAACTTTAATTGATTCCATTTTACAATAATATGATATCATCCTTTGAGGAAGTGTGGACAACCGCCCCCTCGAAGTGTTGTGATTCGTTCACACTAAACACAAAACATATAAAGAATGGTTTTACGTAAAAATATGTGAAATAAAAAACCACTATATTATATTCATGAAATAATTAAATTTTTATAAATAATATATATATATATATATATCAATTTCTTTTTTACTCTTTTACATTCATAAAAAGTGATAATGTTGTTCGTATACATGTCGACTAGCACCTCCTAACCATGATGTGATTACTTTTTCATCAAAAAAATTATATATAAAATTATATATGATTAGATAATATTTTATTTATGATATAATTTACATTATGTAAAGATAAGGTGTTACTTACCTTCTTTCAAATATGATCATTGAAAAATGGGAATGTTAGTCACTCGTATGTAAGACCAACTGTCTCCTTGATCATAATATTGATTAATTTTTATTTAAAATATTTAAATATTGATATTAAAAGAATAATAATTGTATAAATACGAGAATTATTTCATGTTTATTTTTCTATAGATGTTATATAATGATCCCCTTAACCATAGTTGACCAACCAAAGTTATTTTTGACACATAAACCAAATTTGTTCAAAACACCCGATGTAAACTTCATTGATTAAGTAGTTGTATAGAACATAGAAATAATTAAAATAAAAGAAATGATACACATAAAAAACGTTTTAAAAAAGTTTTAAATTAACAGAAGTATCTTATATAATAATTTAATGGATGTTTACCCAAAAATAAACTCTTGGTAAGGGATTCTCATCCCACTTTTTACATCTGCGAGATAAATGTCATGTTCACCACTTACATCTCTTGTGGGGTGTATATACTACCCATATTTATAAATTAAATCCTGAATTACTATATCATAATGGTATTTAATACTTTTTTTAATAGTATTCCTTTATTAGGTATATGATTTATAATGTTTCAAAATGGTATGAGACACTTTGGAATGGTTTACGATTATTTTACTCAATAATAACATTAATGATCCTTCAATGATATTTTCTATTTGAGGAAATCATGTTACCATTGTTAAATAAACAATTTTATTTTCATATCCTCTAGTAATTCATGACATTTTTCAAATACTAGTACCATTTTATTACTCTTTGGTACTCAAGGTGATTTGAAAATGTTTTTAAGAAAAGCCAACTTCATTTCCCTATTTAATCAAAGAACCCATTTTCATTTAAAAACCATGTTTTATTAAAATCTTTTAAAGAAAATTCAAAATGATTTGGTAAATACATTTTTACAATTTTCATCTTTTACCAATTTTTTCAAAGAAATATTCTTGTCTCTATCTGAACAAAGTATTTTTAACCCTTTTTACTTTGAAAGATGAATGTTTTCTTTTACCTCATATGACATGTCTGAATTTATCCGCAGTATTTTTATTGAAGCTTATCTAGAAAGTTTTAAAGGTTTATTTTTCATGAAAATGTTTTTGAAAAGTTATTTTAGAAAAAAAAATTATTTTCAAATGGTTTTTAAAAAAAATGATATTTTCCTCAAGAATGTTTTTAAATGATCTTTTAATAACATTTAAAATCATCAATGACAAAAACCCTTAATTTTACTCCACATTGGGTGTGTTTTGTTGATACTGTCATTAATCTTAATATGGATGGTATATTAGTAATTTCTCCAAGGATAGTATTCTCATTCACTTCTTTTATTTATTTTGTCTCTTGAAATATTCAACCCCCTATGATCATTGAATTTTACATAATTATCAATATCATTTATCATGGATATTACTATTTCCCAAACCATATACCATTTTACCTATGGTGTATACATTGATAGTTATTTGAAAATTTGGGTAAATATTAATAATTTTTTATTGTTTATTCAGTATGATTATTTTATAAGGTACATTGTTAAATTGATTATTTGATATATAAGAAATGGTTTTGGCGAGGTATGACAAGGGTTGGGCCCAGTTATAGATAGCCCCTTGATGCATTTCTAGTATCATGATACAAAATAGTTGTCTACCCACTTTAGATGGGTTTTTACCTAATATCTGAACTATCTTTTGAAAGGTCAAGAAGGTAGTGGTTCCATGTACCTTAGAAACATGATTTCCAATAATTAATACTTTCCCGAATTTAGTTTCAGTTATTATTTATCCCTAATATTTTGTGTCAACATATCTATGGATACATTTTATTTTCAGTTATGTAGATGGAATGTGTTTCAGTTTCTTACCCTTCCATATTTATTTTTCATTATCTAGTTATTTGGATTGTATATATTTCTAGTTATTACCTTTCCATATTTTCTATGCACTTCCAATAAGTTTTTATGATTACATAGTAGGTTATTTCAGTTATTTACCTTTCCATATTGACTATTCTCATTGATTCTTTCTTTCTTCCACTATATTTTTCAATTACTAAGAATTTGAGATCACCCTTATTATGTTTATTTCCCCAATAATCCAATAATTTTTCTATGAAAGATATGAAAGGATTTTCTAGATGTATTAGAGTTATCATCGAATTTATTTACTTATAAATAGGTAAAAAAATTATATTGTAATTAGTGTATTCATTTGTAAAATAAGAAATACGTATGTACCTGGTTTACCATGAATACTTAACTCTCATTCATTTGAGATTAGATTCCTTGTAATCATGTCAATGTGATATTAGTAGACACCAGCTTCAGGAAATTTAGGTTCGGGTGACAATAAAGAAGATAATTTCAAATCTATGGTTTTAATATTACATAACAAAGATTAAATGTTATCACCAAAAGGGGTGAAAATCAAATTTTTCAATTTGCTAGAAAAAACTTTTTGAATTTTTTAATAGAAATAAGATAAGTTTGAAATAAATTTTTTTATACAGAAAAGGATTAGTGATTGATTCATGGTTTGGATTACCAATTTCTATGTTATCCTAGACTTCAATTGATTAATTATTATTTTTCAATTTTATAAACGATAGAATCCGCAATCACTTATATCTATCCAAGGATTAATAATGATGTGAATTTCAAATCCGTAATGATAACTACCAACTGATCATCTTTGTAATTTGTATGGGAAGATATCAGGAAATCATTAAGGCACCTCAACAATGAGTTCCCCTCAAATTACTTAGGTAAATATATATCAGTAGAATATACTCTATTGAAATAAAAATATATAAACATCCTTACACACACACATATCAATAATAAATAGATAAATCACCATTAAAATCTTCCTATTACATCATATATAATATATATCTAGTGGAGAGAGAAAAAATTATCAACCAAGTCTAAATTAGTTCTCAAAAATATAAATCAAAGATAATCAAATATAATTAAATATCATAACATTAAGGAACTGAACATAAATCCTATATATTCTAGTTTATTTAGACAATAATTAAGTTTCTTTTCCCAATTATGTTTTAGTTTTATAGTTTTTTGGAATTTGGTCATAACTCAAACATAAAAAAACCATACATTTTCAAACTAGACACTTTCTATTAGAATCAATTTTTCCCATAATGAGAATCATTTATAACAAGACATGATTTATTTTTATGAATAATATCAATGATTTTAATCATGAATTCATAAGTTCCCTTACCCATCCTTAAACCCTATAAAATTTTAAAAATGTGGGTTTAGAAAAAACATAATAGTGAGGGACATAAAAAGAAGAAATATAGAAACCTATTAGTCAATGAAAATGTTTAAAAATTTCCCTTTTCAAAGTAATATTTGGGCTCAAATTAAATACTATATTACCCAATATATCACCATCGCTTCCAAAAAACATTCATAAAATATTTTATATCAAGAAATGCAGGAAAAAATGAAAAACATGAAGATTTATTTGAAAACATGATAAACTCATGAAAAAGTTTTCACAAAGTAATATTTTTCACCATTAAAATTTTGTAAATACTTCCTTTGGAAAATAATCACATTTTTAACTTTTATTCAACCATAATATTACCATAAGAACCTATATAAATAATAGAAAAAAATACGCATCATAGAACATCATTTTTCATATCACTCTTAAAAATGGGATAACCATACGATTGAATTCTATACACAATGCATTAGAGCGATATCATGAACCAACCTGTCATTGGTTTATAATTTAACCATGTATCCTTAGTTTATAATTTAACCACCTTTCCATGTTTCATTACATAACCAGTCGTCATTGGATTCTAAAAAAAACCACCCATAATAAAAAATTATTTCCAAGAACATTAACATAATCATATCAAAAAAATATTTCACTTTTAAGCACTTCACTCCTAAAATATTCTTTACACACAATTGAAAAAATTTCCATATATTAACATATTTATCCCATTTGAAACCCCATTTTCAATACCAAAAATACCCAAAAAGGTAAATAGGTTTTTTATTTGATTGAAGCATGAAAAATTGTCAAGGAACCCATAAATCAAATAATTGTTATGATTGCGGTAAAAGTCATTATCACTATATATATTAAAATAAAATATTCCTTTTCTATTTTTTTCCAAACAATTTTTAAATAAATATTTAAAAGGATTCCTTTTGAAAAACATTGATAGAAATTAAGAAGAGAAATAAAATGTCCATTATTGTTATTTTATATCCATATAAATAAACACATAAACTAAATTCAATAATATTGATATTGAATAAAAAATCATAGAAAATAAATGTACAAAATATTTTAAACCAAGGTTTTTATTGTAATGTGTCCATTATGTAAAACCTTACAAAAATACTTCTTTTTTTTAAAACAAAGTTTAGAAAAAGTAAAATATGATCAAAATGATCATTATCACCCATTTAACAATACATTATTATTTGTTTACACTTTTTAAGAACATTAAAAGAAGATATTTATAAATTAAATCTTTTAAAATTTTTAAAATAAAGTTTTAACTAAAAGGGTCTCGTACACCACGCATAATTTATCACAGATATGTTTTAACTTCTTAAATAATAAAATAATATTAATTATTAAAGTTTCTAATAAAAATATTAACGTCTATTATTACTTTTATTACACATATAACCTTGTGATATAAAATTAATTAATCAATAAGTTTAGGCAGGATTTTTTTTATATTTGGCTTATAGATCCAAAATGACTTCGGTAGGTTGATCATGGTTAAAAGAGGGCATCATTTCATATTCTATAGAATAATTATAATGAAAAAACTGTGTTTTTATATTTCAATTATAATTTTAAAACTAATAATTAAATATGGACTGGAAAAATAAACTTTGTTATAATCATGGAGACGGTAGGTCGTACTTATGCTTTAGTAACATTTCAATTCTTTATCAATCATTATAGGAAAAAGGTATGTATAATTTAATCTATATTGAATGATAAAAATATTATAAATAACATATTATTTGTTCAAATATACTTATATATATCATACACATGGAATCATTAATTTTTTGTACATAAATTTTCATTACATTTCACAAAACAGGGGATCTTTTAAAGTATAGTTTCTTGGAATAAAGGTACATAAAAGGTGAAAAATTAAAACAATTTTATAATAAACATGTAATAATTATTAAATAGAAAATATAAAGTAAATTTACTATATCCCATAACCTATAGACATACATCCAAGGAAAGGGTGAGCATAAGGCCCATTAAGTGAAAGAAAGGGAAAGATTTTAAAAGCGATCTCAAATAATATCAACAAGAACACGAAGAATATTATTATAGAATGAGAAAAGAAACTAAAGGCACATAATAATATAAAGTAAATAAATAATAACATGAAATTTTGGCTACACTACTTAAAGGATACATTTTTAAGCTCATAACTAAAGTTTTTCACTAGTGTTATAAAAATTACCAAAGATATTCGCCAAGGTATCGTAAAACATGTCACCTCTATTTATTAAATTCTTTACCCAATGAATTGTAGTTATATTAGGATTCACCCTTAATATGTATTAATTTTCAGGTGAGACACATATATCATAGTAAATAATTTCATATATAACCCATGTAGAATAAAATAAAATAGGTTTCATATCAAAATCATGGAAATTTAAATGTGCTTTAAAAACATGATCATCATGTCATTTTTATCACATGAAAATGGAATGATGGTTTTATATATATTAATTCCAGAATGAAATAAATCATTTTTAAATCCTAGTGAATATACATGTAAAATAATGAGGACTGGGTATTCACAAAAAGAAAATAAAAGAGAACATCTTGAGGTGAATACCAAAACATTGAGAACTAAAATTGATAGCATAACTGGTATAAAATGTGGTATTGAATAAGTGTAAAATGAGAGGGGATAGGGGTGTCAAAATGATAAAACATAATTTTTCAGTAATTTAATTAATATAAAATAATTAAGATTTATTTATCATAACATTTATTAGATATATACAAAAAAGATGTTCTTGAAACAAATAGAAAAGAATAATATTTCGCATACCTAGAAAGGCAATGAAAAAAAAATTAGCGTTGGGAACTTGGGGGATTAAACAAATATTGGGAGGATTCCATGGGAGGTAAAACTAATAGATATTCATGGAGGATGTTTTTTGAGTGAAAGTAAATGGAGAAATGGGTTGGTATTTATAGAAAAAGTGTAAGATTGGTTTATTAATTTCCAAATATAGGACTTGGAAACGTAGGTTGTGGAAAATGAAAAACCACGGGCTTTCCCATGGTATTTGACCATAGTGTGGAAACATGGGTCATATTTTATGTTATTTTAATCCAAAAAAGTCTATCATCATTCTATATTACTTTTTTCGCATGGAAAAGTAAGGTTTCCACAAAAAATAATGTTTTTAATGTTAAAGTTTCCATTTCAGACATTGGAAAGTAAATTACGGGTTTAGAAATTGATTAAAATATATTAAACATGTTTATATTAATAGAATAAAATATTTTAGTTTGTGTATTGTGTTTAATTAGTAATTTAACCATTATGAAATAATTATGATTTCATCAAAGATAACAGAAAACTCAAACTATATTTTTATTCTTCATGAAATAAATAATGTGTTTTAAAAATTCTCATAAATTCACCCTATCCTAATTAGAATGTGCTGATTTCAAAAAATGATATTTAATTTATCAAAATAATTCTATAAATATGATAATTATAACATTTACATATTAAAATCCATATTTATTAAAAGTAATAAAGGATTGAAAATGCATTTTAAAATTTTTAAGTCTTAAAAAATAAATTTATTTTATCATTAATATTTGAATAATATTTTTTTATCATATTTATTCATGAAAAAAATTATTATTCATACTAAATTATTTTATCATAAATATGTATATCTTTTTCAAAAAGTACAATTATAAGGCCCCAGCCTTAAACCTTACTTAATATTGAATTAAATGAGTAATTCACATTGAGGATCTTTTCAGGTTTATAGTTTTAGAGAATTATGACCTAGCTATTACATCTCAAAAGATTACAAAGTAGTCACTTCTACTAAATTTCCATAAAATAAAAATTCTTTAAAAGAAACATGTATAGTTCCATGTTTTAGGTAGCATGACTTTCCCTTGATCCCATCCTTGACCCTATTCCATGCTATGTCCTGTGAAAAACATTTCAAAAAATTGGGATGAGCATAAGAAGCTCAGTAAGGGATACACAAAGAATAAAAACTGTTAGATTTTCAAAACATCAAGTAAACCATGAATACTTTATCAATGTAATACTTTTCACCTTCATGAAGTAGTAAAAACTTTTCACTGAAAAAAAAGTATCATTACTTACCTTTTTGTAACCAAAGGATTACCATAAACCCCATATAAAGAACACATAACATATATAAAGGTAACTTGGGACATAAACATACTTAAGTGGAATAACCATACGGTCGACTTCCACACATATCACTTAATGGAATAGCCATATGGCCAATTTCCATACATACTTAATGGAATAGCCATACGACCGACTTCCATACCCAATGCATTGGAGGTTATAACGTAACCACCCATCCTGGTATTCCTGGCACCACCCGTCATATGGTTTATAATGTAACCACCCGTTAAAATTTCCAAGTACCAATATAAAATCATAAAACATAAAACCAATATAAATGAATTATAACATTTCCACATCACAATATATCATAATAGAATCCTTTATCAAAACCATTTTCAAAACCATTCAAAACATTTAATAAAGAGATTTTTGAATCAAAGTGTCCCATACCACCTTGAAGCCTAAAATTTTAAACCATTAATATACATATAAATAAATCCTTAAAACCATTTTGAAAACATGGATATTAATAAGAACAAATAATTAAAACATTTAAAACGACATTTTGGTTGAAGGGGTTTTACCAAAATTAGAGACACTTGAATACAATAATTGAGGAATAACATTTAGTCAGAACTTTATAATATCATGAGAATAAATGGATTCATGATATAATACTCCAAAGGATAGTATATACACCATATAAGAGTGAATTGGTGCATAACAACAATGATCCCTCAATAGAAATGTCAGATGTGATGAAATCCCTTATAAAGAAGGTATCCTTAAATTAAGGACAAATCAATCTCAAAAATATGTGTGAAAAATATAAATACACCCAATATAAGTGGATATTAAGTGTAAAACAATAAAAGGTCATTCACACATATTCAATGGATGACATATTCAATGACTACATGTTGAACCCAAAGAAATCGAAATTGGGTTAAAAAGTTCCCTTGACAGCCTAACGGCATCACATCAAAATGAGTTGATGAGAGATAAAAAGTGTATCTCATCACTTGGAGATAAAATTTACATAAATAAGGATATATGAGAACATATCCCAACATAACAATATGTAAATTAAAAGACCCAACAAAAGAAGTCTTTTAAAAAAGAGGAGGGTGAAAGGTTCCCTTACCGACTTGGGTATCTTTCAAAACATACACCCCATGAAAGAAGGAAAATAGATCATTGATGTAAATACTCATAAACGAAATTATATTACACAAAGAGTATAATAATGGGCAGTAAATACACCACTAAATGGAATTTGTTTCAAATGTAGCATAAATCTCATGGGAAAAAAAGTGAGATTAAAAATCCCTTACGAAAACTCGGCAGCCTAACGGCGCCACATAAAACTTCCGAATATGGATTGATGAGATCAAATAGGGTATCTAATCACATTACAATAAAATGTACAGAAATATGAATATAAAATAACATCCCTAAACATTACAAATAGGATCTTAAAAGAAGTGACATAAAGGAGAGTACTTAAAAATAAAGAGAGAGGTTAGATCTCTTACGAAAGTTCGGCAGCCTAACGGTGCCACTCAAAACTTCCAAAATGGATTGATGAGAGAGAATAGGGTCTCTCATCACATGAACATAAAAATTACAGTAAGTGTAAAACAAAATGTCATCCCAATAACAAGAAATATGAGCTTTAAAAGGAATGACATAAAAGTGTGTACTTAAAAAAAGAGGAGTAGGATCCCTTACCTCGGGTCTGACTTGACTCGATCGTTCATTAATCTCCTGAATAATAAACTTGAGTTAATTTATACTTGATTAAGAACCTTTTTCAAGCTTATTTTTCCTTTTATATAACTTCTTTCCATGTTATAAACATTATGTAATCATTAAGTTAAAAAATGATTGTTTTGTCGATATTTGGTTCTTAAGTCGAAAGTGGACTTCTTACAATTACATGTTGTTCGTGTGGCCAAACATTTATTATATCCAGAATTTTATTCATGATGTAGATATCATATATTTCATATATATCCAGTACATTCATGCATTTATAACATTACATAATCATTTAGAAGTAGAAATGAAATGCACCGTTCATGGAGACGGTAAGCCGTACGTACGCATGAATGCTACTTTCATTTCTATTTCGTATTTTACAGAATGGAATAATAATTATATAAAGGTATATTATAATTCCATTATAATATCATATATAATATCATGGTTCCATCCTTTATACATCCCACATATGGTATTTAACGAATCAAATCACTTTGAGGGGGCGGTAGTCCGCACTTCCTTTAATGAAGATATCGCGTTTACCCATAATGGAAACCATAAAAGTATGCCCAAAATGAAAATAACAGAAGATTAAGGAAACAATAACCATATTATATATCATATATAAAAATAGTGACATCATAATGGCCACCTTTGAAGGTGTTAAATGAGTATTGAACAATCATCGTTTCGGGAGGCATAATTTCGCCATCCACAGAAACCGTATGTTCTTTAACCATTTTATGTAGTTGTGTGAGAGTGTAGCTAGAATAGATGTTATAACAACATCCTAATATATTGAAGATACTGGTGTTGTTACAAAAGAAGTAAATAAAAAGAGTTTAGGGGGTTGGAGAAGCAAAATAAAACAAATGAACATGAGAGAATGAATCACCTTTAAAAGTGTAACTCCTTTTGATTTGAGCCTAAAGGCTTCCTTTGAAAAGATTCTTCCCAAAGAGAATCCTCTAGGATGAGTAGAGGGATGTGTAGATTGTAAATGGTCAGGGTTTGGCCGAGCCAAAGGCTTGAGGAGTGTGTGAAATGAGGTAGAGGTGGGGGCCTTTTATAAGAGGAGAGGAGGGGCACTTTTGGAAAGTAAGAAATATTACATTATTTGAAAATGTGTTTCGGTTTCATAAGGTCCCACATTGATATAATTCGTGTATAAGGTGTTAAGCGTTCGAAATCCACTCATCCAATTGGTTTTGGACATGTGTAGTTCATAGATTTTACATTATCTTTCCCTTTTATTTAAATCGTCAAATAATGATGTCATCGCTGCATCATTATTATGTCATAAATAATTTAATTTATTTAATGTCTAAAAATTATAAGAAAAAACTATGATGTAGGAAATATTTTTAGATTTCCAATTACTATTTATAATCAAAAATCTTATCTTTATAACCCCATATAAAAATTGTTTTCGTAAAACATATTATGTTTGTGTCATTTTTACTTTTACATTAAATAAAAAGTTATTTATGTCATTTCTCAACCAAAGTGTCTCCATGGGGTCCCCAAGTTGACCCATGGATTGTCTTGGTCGGAAATGACACAACCAATAAGGTTGGGACATGTGTCTAGGTCATTTTATATTATTAAAGCATTATTTATACCTTAAACTACCCTAATTACCACTAATCGCGATTAAGAACTTAATAAGTTACTATTCACCAAAAAATTATTTTTATCCCATTGAACCACATTTTACTTCTTAATGACAACCATGTATGTCGGATTTTTGAAATTCAAAACACAATGATGGCAAAATTTCATTTAAACGGAAAATCAGTCTTTATAAGTACCACTTAGTGGTTTCACTATTCATCAAAAATTGAAGTTTTTCAGAAAATTACCAAAAATTCACCCTAAGCTATATTTGATATTCCGAATTCAAAAAATGAAGTCTATTTTAAAAAATTCAAAACATATAAGTCACATTAATTATTTTAATAATTAATTCCCGCTGTCAGAGCAAATAGCGTGTTTTTATGAAATAAGAAGTATCAAAAGATTGATACTAGTTTATGTCCGATTTCAAAGTGAAATTAATTCCAACGACCACTATTGGATTTAATGGTAAAAATATATTCTAATTTCACATTAAAACAAATTCAAAAGATAATCTAATCATATAAATAAATTATATTAAAAAGAGGTTTTGAATTAAAATACAACATTTTACACTGTTCATTAAAAAATGAACTTTATCAGAAAAATACCAAAAATTTACACAAAGTAAAATTTAATGTCCCGATTCTAAAGAAGAGTTTTATTTGGTCCAAAAGAATGTATAAGAGTGATCAAAACTATATTTAATTACAGTACGCCATCAAAAGGCGATAAGTGAACCTTTAGTGAAAACTAGGGCATATACGCCTAAAATTGAATTCTTTCTGTATTTTAAGCCTTTATCTTTTATTGGATAAATGTAAAAACATTTAAAAACATATATAATCATATTTTAGTTATTTATATCCATTCCCGCCAATAAAACTGCTACATGTTAACTACCATTTAAAATAATATTATTTTATTATTAGAGTGCAACGTAAGATTCCCAAGAAACTCGTTGTTGCGTGTTGGGTATGCCATCGAGTATAGCATCCCCTTTAAAGTAATATTAATATTTGATTCACAAATATGGATAAATATAAAGATTTCATATTCTTTATTTACCTGGGGTGTTACATCCTTCCCCCCTTTTGGGAATTGCGTCCTCACAATTTTAAAATTGGGCTTGGAAACATCCTTGAAAGTCCCACATCGGAACAAGGATCGGTAAAACAATCACTTTAAAATAAAGAAAGATAAGTACAAAGGTCACCCGAGTTAACCCATACTAGGATTACAAGTATGAAAATATGGACATGGAGGAAAAAACAAAGGGTCATGTTCTGATGGAGAGTGATAGAAAACATGTTTAGGAGAAAGTTAACCATGAGAAAATCACAAACTTCTGATGGGTCAAACGGTATTCGATTCCCGAGTAGGAAAAGTTAATAGACAACATTTTTGTTTTAAGTTACTTTTTTATTGAGGAATTTATTCATAAGGAAACATAATCACTTATCATATTGACTTTCAACTTTTATTATATTCCTTACACAAACTCATATTTTCTCCAAAAGACGAGTATTTAGGAAGACTTGTTCACATTAAGAGTACTATAATCAACTTCTAGAGAATCACCTAATCCACAAAATAGAACTATATACTTCCCATGTCTTTAGACTTTAACCAAAACCAAAACCAAAAAGGCTAGTACAAGATCAGATAATCCAGAAAAGGATAACCCTTTATAAAAAGAAAATCTATTCTTAATCTCCAAAATTTGTCCAACAATACCCAAAGTTCAACGAGGACCATTCTATAATCAATTTGTCCATAAAATTCTTCAATGTAAACCAATATAAGATTGAAACCCAAATATTTTATGGATTTAGTCGCACAGTCTTCCAAGATAAATCGTAACATTTATCTCCAAACAATATCAGTTGCTCCTAAAGTCTCGTTTTGAAAAGTAATTAACCTAATCACATATCCTCCATGATAGGTTAATCATTTTCATAAATAACCCAAAATCAACTTACTCTTAATTCATAAAATCATATAACTAGAATGAATCAGTCAAACTAACCAGGGAATTCACGTAGTCCATTTGTAGGCGATAAATACCAGTCGCACATTGGTTTTGGGTTCGATTCCCACAGCTTTGTCCGACGCGACGGGATGTCACACGGTCTACGTGTTGTCCTTTTTCCACAACTATATAATTCTTAAAACATTCCCCAAAATGAGATAAAATCTTCAAGAATAATCATAACATATTTTAACCTCAAGTTTATCTTATTCCTTTCATTTCCATCATATCATAGAGTAACCCATAATTACCTAAAAATTAAGTGTCATATAAACCCTAATGGTTACCTTAATAATTATTACCTGAATTTCCACATCAGGTTGGCCATCTCGTACATGATGCATTAGAGAAATCACCAAGGTTGAAGTGGTTGATCATGACTCCTTGATATTTGGTTTAGAACAACCACGAGTTTCCTCATTGAATCCTCCATTTTATCTAGTATCTTAATCAGAGAACCACCATAGTTTCCTTCAAACCTGTTGTCTCTTTGGTGCCTGCTAGATCCATCCATTCACTAAAAATAGAAATGTCAGTGTGAGTATATCAACAAAACCATCATGTACTAATGAGGAAGGTAAACACTAAGATACACTTACTCATTCACTTTATCTAAAACTAGGACTCTTTCTGAAATCCTAACCATTATGGTAATGTCACTTATGCTTAAAGAATACCCTAACCTCTAAAGTTATCTAAACCGACCATTGATACCAACTATAAGGACCCATCCTTAAACCTTACTTAATATTGAATTAAATGAGTAATTCACATTGAGGATCTTTTCAGGTTTAGCGTTTTAGAGAATTAGGACATAACTATTACATCTCAAAAGATTACAAAGTAGTCACTTCTACTAAATTTCCATAAAATAAAAACTCTTTAAAAGAAACATGTATAGTTCCATGTTTTAGGTAGCATGACTTTACCTTGATCCCATCCTTGACCCTATTCCACGCTATGTCCTGTGAAAAACATTTCAAAAACTTGGGATGAGCATAAGAAGCTCAGTAAGGGATACACAAAGAATGAAAACTGTTAGATTTTCAAAACATCAAGTAAACCATGAATACTTTATCAATGTAATACTTTTCACCTTCATGAAGTAGTAAAAACTTTTCACTGAAAAAAAAGTATCATTACTTACCTTTTTATAACCAAAGGATTACCATAAAACCCATATAAAGAACACATAACATATATAAAGGTAACTTGGGACATAAACATACTTAAGTGGAATAACCATACGGTCGACTTCCACACATATCACTTAACGGAATATCCATACGGCCAATTTCCATACATACTTAATGGAATATCCATACGGCCGACTTCCATACCCAATGCATTGGAGGTTATAACGTAACCACCCGTCCTGGTATTCACGGCACCACCCGTCATATGGTTTAAAACGTAACCACCCATTAAAATTTCCAAGTACAAATATAAAATCATAAAACATAAAACCAATATAAATGAATGATAACATTTCCACATCACAATATATCATAATAGAATCCTTTATCAAAACCATTTTCAAAACCATTTAAAACATTTAATAAAGAGATTTTTGAATCAAAGTGTCCCATACCACCTTGAAGCCTACAATTTTAAAACATTAATATAAATATAAATAAATCCTTAAAACCATTTTGAAAACATGGATATTAATAAGAACAAATAATTAAAACATTTAAAACGACATTTTGGTTGAAGGGGTTTTACCAAAATTAGAGACACTTGAATACAATAATTGAGGAATAACATTTAGTCAGAACTTTAAAATATCATGAGAATAAATGGATTAATGATATAATAATACAAAGGATAGTATATACACCATATAATAGTGAATTGGTGCATAACAACAATGAACCCTCAATAGAAATGTCAGATGTGATGAAATCCCTTATAAAGAATGTATCCTTAAAATAAGGACAAATCAATCTCAAAAATATGTGTGAAAAATATAAATACACCCAATATAAGTGGATATTAAGTGTAAAACAATAAAAGGTCATTCACACATATTCAATGGATGACATATTCAATGACTACATGTTGAACCCAAAGAAATCGAAATTGGGTTAACAAGTTCCTTTGACAGCCTAACGGCATCACATCAAAATGAGTTGATGAGAGATAAAAAGTGTATCTCATCACTTGGAGATAAAATTTACATCAATAAGGATATATGAGAACATATCCCAACATAACAATATGTAAATTAAAAGACCCAACAAAAGAAGTCTTTTAAAAAAGAGGAGGGTGAAAGGTTCCCTTACCGACTTGGGTATCTTTCAAAACATACACCCCATGAAAGAAGGACAATAGATCATTGATGTAAATACTCATAAACGAAAGTATATTACACAAAGAGTAGAATAATGGGCAGTAAATACACTAGTCAATGGAATTTTTGGCAAATGTAGCATAAATCTCATGGGAATAAAAGTGAGATGAAAAATCCCTTACGAAAACTCGGCAGCCTAACGGCGCCACATAAAACTTCCGAATATGGATTGATGAGATCAAATAGGGTATCTCATCACATTACAATAAAATGTACAGAAAGAGGAATATAAAATAACATCCCCCAACATTACAAATAGGATCTTAAAAGAATTGACATAAAGGAGAGTACTTAAAAAGAAAGAGAGAGGTTAGATCTCTTACGAAAGTTCGGCAGCCTAACGGTGCCACTCAAAACATCCAAAATGGATTGATGAGATAGAATAGGGTCTCTCATCACATGAACATAAAAATTACAGTAAGTGTAAAATAAAAGATCATCCCAATAACAATAAATATGAGCTTTAAAAGGAATGACATAAAAGTGTGTACTTAAAAAAAGAGGAGTAGGATCCCTTACCTCAGGTCTGACTTGACTCGATCGTTATTTAATCTCCTGAATAATAAACTTGAGTTAATTTATACTTTATTAAGAACATTTTTCAAGATTATTGTTCCTTTTATATAACTTATTTCCATGTTATAAACATTATGTAATCATTAAGTTAAAAAATGATTGTTTTGTCGATATTTGGTTCTTAAGTCGAAAGTGGACTTCTTACAATTACATGTTGTTCGTGTGGCCAAACATTTATTATATCTAGAATTGTATTCATGATGTAGATATCATATATGTCATATATATCCAGTACATTCATGCATTTATAACATTACATAATCATTTAGAAGTAGAAATGAAATGCACCGTTCATGGAGACGGTAAGCCGTACGTACGCATGAACGCTACTTTAATTTTTATTTCGTATTTTACAGAATGGAATAATAATGATATAAAGGTATATTATAATTAAATTATAATATCATATATAATATCATAGTTCCATACTTTATACATCCCACATATGTTATTTAATGAATCAAATCACTTTGAGGGGGCGGTAGTCCGCACTTCCTTAAATGAAGATATCACGTTTACCCATAATGGAAACCATAAAGGTATGCCCAAAATGAAAAAAAACCGAATCTTAAGGAAAACATAACCATATTATATATCATATATAAAAATAGTTACATCATAATGGACACCTTTGAAGGTGTTAAATGAGTATTGAAAAATCATCGTTTCGGGAGGCAGAATTTCGCCATCCACGGAAACTGTATGTTCTTTAACCATTTGATGTAGTTGTGTGAGAGTGTAGCTCGAATAGATATTATAAAAACATCCTAGTATATTGAAGATACTGGTTTTGTTACAAAATTAGTAAATAAAAAGAGTTTAGGGGGTTGGAGAAGCAAAATAAAACAAATGAACATGAGAGAATGAATTACCTTTAAAAGTGTAACTCCTTTTGATTTGAGCCTAAAGGCTTCCTTTGAAAGGATTCTGCCCAAAGGGAATCCTCTAGGATGAGGAGAGGGATGTGGAGAGAGTAAATGGTCAGGGGTTTGCCGAGCCAAAGGCTTGAGGAGTGTGTAAAATGAGGTAGAGGTGGGGGCCTTTTATAAGAGGAGAGGAGGGGCACTTTTGGAAAGTAAGAAATATTACTTTATTTGAAAATGTGTTTCAGTTTCAAAAGGTCCCACATTGATATAATTCGTGGATAAGGTGTTAAGGGTTCGAAATCCACTCATCAAATTGGTTTTGTACATGTGTAGTTCATAGATTTTACATTATCTTTCCATTTTATTTAAATCGTCAAATAATGATGTCATCGCTGCATCATTATTATGTCATAAATAATTTAATTTATTTAATGTAAAAAAATTATAAAAAAACTATGATGTAGGAAATCTTTTTAGATTTCCAATGACTATTTATAATCAAAAATCAGATCTTTATAACCCCATATAAAAATTGTTTTCGTAAAACATATTATGTTTGTGTCATTTTTACTTTTACATTAAATAAAAAGTTATTTATGTCATTTCCCAACCAAAGTGTCTCCATGGGGTCCCCAAGTTGACCCATGGCTTTTCTTGGTCGGACATGACACAACCAATATGGTTGGGACACGTGTCTAGGTCATTTTATATTATTAAATTATTATTTATACCTTAAACTACCCTAATTACCACTAATCGCGATTAAGAACTTAATAAGTTACTATTCACCAAAAAATTATTTTTATCCCATTGAACCACATTTTACTTCTTAATGACAACCATGTATGTCGGATTTTTGAAATTCAAAACACAATGATGGCAAAATTTCATTTAAACGGAAAATCAGTCTTTATAAGTACCACTTAGTGGTTTCACTATTCATCAAAAATTGAAGTTTTTCTGAAAATTACCAAAAATTCACCCTAAGCTATATTTGATATTCCGAATTCAAAAAATGAAGTTTATTTTACAAAATTCAAAACATATAAGTCACATTAATTAATTTAATAATTAATTCCCGCTGTCAGAGCAAATAGCGTGTTTTTATGAAACAATAAGTATCAAAAGATTGATACTAGTTTAAGTTCGATTTCAAAGTGAAATTAATTCCAACGACCACTATTGGATTTAATGGTAAAAATATATTCTAATTTCACATTAAAACCAAATCAAAAGATAATCTAATCATATAAATAAATTATATTAAAAAGAGGTTTTGAATTAAAATACAACATTTCACACTATTCTTTAAAAATGAACTTTATCAGAAAAATACCAAAAATTTACACAAAGTAAAATTTAATGCCCCGATTCTAAAGAAGAGTTTTATTTGGTCCAAAAGAATGTATAAGAGTGATAAAAACTATATTTAATTACATTACGCCATCAAAAGGCGATAAGTGAACCTTTAGTGAAAACTAGGGCATATACGCCTAAAATTGAATTCTTTCTGTATTTTAAGCCTTTATCTTTTATTGGATAAATGTAAAAACATTTAAAAACATATATAATAATATTTTAGTTATTTATATCCATTCCCGCCAATACAACTGCTACATGTTAACTACCATTTAAAATAATATTATTTTATTATTAGAGTGCAACGTAAGATTCCCAAGAAACTCGTTGTTGCGTGTTGGGTACGCCATCGAGTATAGAATCCCCTTTAAAGTAATATTAATATTTGATTCACAAATATGGATAAATATAAAGATGTCATATTCTTTATTTACCTGGGGTGTTACAACAATTTTTTTCCAAAAAATAAATTTATCAATTTTCACCCCAGTTTTATTAAGGAAAACTATTCTTAAAAAATTGATTGAAAAACTATTGTATTTTTACAAAGGAATTACACTTTACATAACTAGGTCTTGGAAACATAACCACTTATTACTCCCACATACGCCATAAAAGTAAGGTGTATAATTTTGGTATCTTCATGGGGTTCCTCAACTAACATCGATCGAGTGGTATCTCAACTAATTTGAACTTCTCATGAAGCCAATTTCATTAAAGCTTCACATGTTGAAGCTCAGCTTGTACATGGTAAAAGGATAAACCTAGTGATGATACCTCCCTCCCAACTCTAAAAAATGACATTCAAACAACCCGACTCTACTGGTTGAGGTTACCAAATCTTTTTTTTTCATTAAGTTTTCTTTGTTGAAATTTTACTTATAAATACTAATTATAATGATAAAATTATTATCAATAGTATAGTTCCCAATGGTCATATTGACTAATGGTCATATTGACCAATGGTTATATTTGACCAATGGTAAAAAATGGTCAAACCTTGATGGTCATATTTCTCTACATATACACTTCATTATTAAATAGATACGGTTTTTTGGGTACGGTAAAAAAAAACCCACTTTATTAGGAAAAAAATATCATTTTAAAATTTCAGGTCATTACATAATCCCCCATAAAAAAGTTCTCCCCAAAATTTAAACTAATTCTCTCTATTAAGAAAATGTGTGGGTACTTCTGCCTCATTTTCTTCTCTAGATCCCACATTGCATCTTCATATATTTGGTTTCTCTATAACACCTTAACAATTTGGGTTGTATTTTTTCATAGAACCTTGTATCTATGGTCCAGAATCACCATCAATTGCTCCTCATAAGAGAGGTCATGTTCTAGTTATACCACCACAAGATTCAGTACATTAGAGGGATCAGGTATATTCTTCCCCAGGAGTGATACGTAGAATACATCTTGAACTTGAGATAAATTTGGTGGAAGTGAAAATTGATAGGCCACTGATCCTTTGCGATCAAGGATTTCATAGGGACCAATGTACCCGTGGATAAGCTTCCCCTTATTCCCAAACAACATGACTATCTTCCATGGTGATAGGAAATAAAATTTCTATTATCAAAATCCATGTCCCTTCGATGATTGTCAGCATAGATCTTTTACCAACTATAAGAATCCTTGACGTGTTGTTGGATGCAATGAACCTGGTCTATCATATGTTACACAATACTAGGACCAAGTAGATTTATATCACCAACGACCTCCCAATGTGTATGATTTCTACATATCTTTCCATATATGGATTCATAGAGTTCCATTTTAATACTCAAATGGAAATTTTTGTTGTATGGGAACTCAACTAATGAGATATGTTGATCCCATCTAATATTATATTCTATGGAAAATGTTCTCAGAATTTCCTTGAGTGTCTAAATAATCCTTTAATATTGGACATCAGTTTGGCAGTGATATGCCATACAAAAATTCAATTATGTATTAAGAGCATGTTGAATGCTTCTCCATAATTCTGATGTAAACCTTGGATCATAAACTAAAATAATAGGAAGTGGGACTTCCATGAAACCTCACCACTTCATTTATGTAAATATTTGAATTTAGTTTAAGAGATAATTCTTCTCTAATAGTGATAAAATGGGCGGTCTTTGTGAGATGATCCATTATAACTCATATCACATTGTTTCTTTTATATGTTCTTAGGATACCATTGAAAAAGTCCATAGTGATATTGTCCCACTTCCAAGTTGGCATGGGTAGTGTTTTTAATACTCCTTTTGGAGTTTATCTCCCTTCCTTTAGTTTTTGACACACCAAGAACCTTGTAGTGTAGTCGGCAATCTCTCTTTTCATGTAATCCCACCAATAATGATCATAAAGGTCCCCATAAATTTTATTGATTCAAAAATGTATAGAGAATATAGGGCTATGAGCCTCATCCATCATATCATTATTTATTTTTAGAATATATGGAATACATATCCTTGTATGAAATTTCAGTACACCTTTTTGATCTATATTGAACTTAAGAAACTTTTTATTCTTCACATCCTCTGTCTTCTTCAAGAACAAGGTATCTTATCTTTGATATTTGTTCATCTTATCTAGTAATTATGGTTGATAAATCATTTGGTATATGGTTTATAATGTACATTACCTTACGATTCCCATGTCCCATTTTACTAGGACTTTGACCAAAGGTTCTCTATGAATCCTCATCATTTCCAAAACAATAGAGTCTTTCAAACAAAATGAATTAGTGAATTTGTTTGATCATATTTGGTGATAATTAACTTCAAAATCATAGTACTTAAATAGTTCCAACCATATCCGATGTCTCATGTTCAATTAATTTTTAGTGAAAATATACTACAATCTTTGGTGGTCTGTGTATATATCACATTTCTCCCTATAATGATAGTACCTCCATATCAGTAGAGTAAAAATTACCGCAGTGACCTCCAGGTCATGCATATGATAATTCTTCTCATGAGGCTTTAAATTTCATTATGGATAAGCAATCACCTTTCCATTTTTCATGAGGACACACCCAATACCTTTAAGATATTAATAACTAAAAATAACCAATCCATATCTGATAGAGGGTAGAATTAACACTGGTTAGATAACCATTATTTTCATTATCTCATGGAATTTTTATTCACACTCATTTTTTCTTCTGAACTTGGCCCCTTTTCAATTAAACATGGTTAGTGGATTAGAAATTCATGAAATGTTTTTCACAAACCTCATATAATATCATACTAAACCAAGGAAACTATGAATCTTAGTTAGTTTTGTAGGATGTGGTCACTCCTCTAGAACCTTTTTCCTAGTAGGATCTACTAATATACCTTCATTACATATGATGTTCTTCAAGGAGGAAACATATTGTAACCAAAATTTAGATTTTATGAACTTTCAAAATATTATCTCGATCCTAAAAGTTTCCAATATAACCCTTTGATGATCCTAATACTCCTCACTAATTTTGGAATATATCATAATATCATCAATAAATACCACCAAAAAGTTATCAAGGTTGTCTTTAAATATTCTGTTAATCAAATAAAAAATATAGCAGTTGAATTAGTCAAGCTGAAGTTTATAAAAACAAAATCATAAATTTTGAATCTTGATCTAAAGGAAGTCTTTGGAATATCTTATTTCTTTACCATCATTTTTATGATAACCAAATCAAAGATCAATCTTGGAGAAAAATTGAGCCCCATGAATCTGATCTAATAAATCATCAATTCTTGGAAGAGAATACTTGTTATTCACTTTGATCCTATTATGTTCTCTACAATTAATGCATAGCTACATTCATACATCATTGTTCTTTACAAATAGAATAATCGATCTCCATAGAGATACACGTGATTAGATAAACCCCTAAACCACAATATTTTGGAGTTGTTTCTTTAATTTCTCCAACTCCACATTTTCCATTCTATATGGGGTCTCTTATATAATCTTGGATTAAGGAATTAGTTAAATGAATAACTCTACATCTCTTTTTGTGGAATTTTTTGGTAACTCATCCAGAAATACATCAATGTATTTCTAAACGATGGTTCCATTTTCTATTCATATACTTTTATTTACTTCTTCATCATTAGTAATCATTTACATAAATAAGGCTATGGGAGGTTTCATATACTTTCTTTTCATTCTTCATATTCACTTATCATTTCCATAAAGAAGGTTGTAGTAGGTTCTTATAGATAAAGATCAGGTTGTTATATCTATCATTTGAAACCAACTTCAGGTTGTCTATCCAAGACTTCTGAGATTTCCTTTCTTCTGTAGTTGATCTAAGTATTATACAGTAAGACCCAGTCCATCCCTTGTATAGTTTTTAATTCCATCATGGGAATGGATACTATATTTTCAATGCGATTATTCTCAACAAATTGAATACTAGATTTTTTATACATTGTTGATGCTTGGATAATCCCTACAAGAGTCTTGAATGATAACTCAACATTTAGTAGTTCAAGAACTAATTATATATTTATTACAAACATGAAGGAAATAATGGAATTCAAAGAACTAGAATCAAACAATCTACATGATAGTATTGAGAGAACAAGGAGAGTACCTACCACTAAATAATTTTGAGGTTCAACTTTAGTTTTCATGAGAGAAAAAACCCAACCTCTCTCCCTTGGACTTAAGCTGAGGTTGATAGTGATTCGTTTCCATTACCTTCTGATTTGAATAGTGAATATAAAAATTCCCAAGTTATACACACAAGAATAATTGGAATTTAGTATGTCCATGACCCATGTTCCCTTTTGTTGTTAGTTTTAATAAGTTGAGGCTTCACCTAACTATGATAGTTCCGAGAAATATCGTCATCTCTTGCACACTTGTAACATTTCGTGATCCTAAGAATGTAGTTCCCCGAATAATTCTTCCCACATTTGTTGCATGTGGGAAGTTTTAATTTCTTTCTTCCTCTTACATTATCAACATAACTCCCTAAACATGTCTCCATTGACATCTTATTTTCATTTAATCTAAGGGACCAATTAATCTCTCCAAACTCTAGTTCAACCTTCATAGCACTCTGTACTGTCTCCTCATATATTTCGTAGTCTTGATTTGCTAGATTATTCTATAGATGTGGTTTTAACCACTAAAGAATCTATAAAAATTTCAATTAGGATCCATGAAAAATATGGAGGTGTAACGAGAATTATTGTATCATTTCATGTATTCCCACATATTTGTTTTCCTTCTACTTTAGCTCTAGTAATTCATTCTCAAATTTCATTCACTTCAAACGATGGAAATATTATTTGAAAAAAGAGCCCTTGAACTCCTCCCACTCCGTAGAATTAATCTACCTTCTTGGATCAATGTTTTTAATTAGTCTCCACCACCGATCATCTTCTCCCTCTTAGTGGTACACAACAAGGGTTACTTCATATTATTCTGAACAATAAATTATAGAAAAGAACATTTCTATAAATCTTATCCATTTTTTTACTATCAATGGGTCAGTAGATCCACTAAAATAATGTAGTAATTTGTTCATAAAGGAATAAATGGAATGTTTTTCCCTTCGAGGTGTATTTGGTCTCTCAGCTAGATTAAACTTATCACTCATAACATGAGTTAGTTGATTCATCAGTCTCATGAAGTTTTCCATTCTGGATTCTATCGGAGGGCCTTTAGTGTGTGGTCTGTTACGCTCACCATTTACAAAGTTCCACCAATCTCCCTCTAGTTTTTTGAAAGAAGAAAAAAATTATGAGAAGCATGATTATTTTGATAATATTAAAATTATAAAGTAATTTTTATGTATTAAAAAATCATTTTTGAGTTATTATTAATTGAAAATTATTAAATTTTCTATAAATCCTTCATAATTGTTCCTAAAAATCATGAGATTAACAAAAAATATCTCTCAAGGAGTGTCAAAATAATATACATTAAAGGCGCATTATTATGTTACTATTCAAATTTGAGTCTATCTTCAAGTGGTTTTTTTGGCTGTTACCCCTAGATATATTTGTCCGAGATCTACATCCACTTGTTCAGATCCAGATAGATATTTCTTTTCTCAGAAACCACTGACTTAATACTCACCGAAATATAGGGATGTTTTCCTATATTTAGAATTTTCTATAGGGTTCTTCATAATATTTTCAAACAAAAATCCCCAAAATTAACGAAAACATCCTTTGATACCAAATTTGGCATCCTTCCCTTTAATTAGATAACTTTTCATTACATTGTACAAATAGAATATCTTTTAATGTTTTGTTTCTTGGAAAAAATGTACATAATATGTGAAAACCTAAAAGATTATTCTAATCTACTTAGAATAATTCTTCAAATTATTATCCTAATTAAATTTACTACATCCCATAACCTGGGGACACACATCAAAAGAAAGAGTGATCATAAGGCCCAATAAGGGAATGCAAGGGAAATAGTTTAAAGTGGTCTTGAAGAATATAAATAGGAACATGAGAAATATCATTATGGAATGAGGAAGAGAACATGAACAATATTAAAATAAAACTTACATTTATTATAAAATGAAAATGTTTCTACAATACTTAAATGATACATTCATAACAATATCACTATGGTTTGTCACAATGGTGTCATACAATTTACCATGTTTATTCACTAAGGTATCGTAAAACATGTCATCTATAGAGATTAAATTATTTAACCAAAACATTAGATAAAATTTTGGGTGAGACCTTAATATGTATTAATTTTAATTTGATCCAAAAATATCATAAAAAATAATTTCATAAATAACCCATCGGGAATAAAAGAAAATGGATTTCATATAAAAATCATGGCATTTAAAAAGGGAATAAAAATGATCATTATGTCATATTTAACCCACGGAAAGGGAGTGGGGGTTTTCTCTATGTCAATAAGATAATAAAAAATCATTTTTATTCCATTTTTAATAAATAAATAGGTTTTTGAATTCACAAAAACAAAATAAAAAAGAATTTTTTTCATGAGAAGAGATAAATTTTAAGAATTAAATTTAGTAGCATAAAGGGTATAAAATGTTGTTCTAGTAAATGGTACAAATAGAGGGAATATGTAATTGATAAAAAATATTTTTTTAGTATGGGAATGAATAATAGGTGAAAAAGATAGATCTAACATAATATTCAGAATACATATAAAAAAGAGGTTCGTGGAATGAATAGAAAAGAAGGATATTTACCTTACCTTCAAAAGTAACTCCTAATACTTGATGGTTGAGACCTTTGGGGATTGAGGAGACATTAGGAGGAATCCTTGGGAAGTAAAACTACCATATATTCTTGGATAATTGTTTTTTAGTAAAATTAAATGGATAAATGGGTGGGTATTATATAATAAAAGTGGAGGATTTTTTTACTAATTTCTAAATATAGGGCTTGGAAACCTTGGTTGTGGAAAATGAAAAACTATGGTCTTACCCGTGGTTTTCCCATGTTTTTGGACTCTTGGTTCAAATTTTATGTTATTTTAATAAAATAGAGTCGATCATCAATTTATATAACCTTTTTGTGGCTTGGAAATGTAATTTTTCAACAAAAATAATTTTTTAAATGTTGAACTTTCTATTTTAGACTTTGGAAGCTGATTTATAGGTTTGAAAATTGATTAAAATATACTAAAATAATTTATATTAATAAAATAACATATTATAGGTCATGGATTGTGGTTAATTAGTTATTAAATAGTTATTAAAAAGATTTGATTTCATTTAACACACAAAAAAACACAAACTATATTTTTACTATTCGTGAAAAAATAAGGTATTTTAAAAAATTATTATAAATTCACCTTACCCTAATTTGGATGTGTTAACATCAAAAAATTATATTTATTTTATAAAAATAATTCTCTAAATATGATAACTATAACTTTTAAATATACCAATCCATATTTATTAAAAATAATAGTGGATTGAAAATATGTATTAAAATTTATGACACTTGAAAAAATATACTTTTATCATTAATATTATAATAGGGGTGTTTTATCATATTATTTAATTAAAATAAGTGTTATTCATAATATATTAGTTTATTATAAATATTTATAACTTGTTCGAAAAGTAAATTTATTATCCAAAAAATCAATTTATCAAATTCCATCCCAATTTTATTAAGAAAAAATATTACTAAAAAAAATTGATGGAATAAAAATTTTATTTATATAAATGAATTAAACTTTAAGTAACTAAAACATAGACACATAACCCCTTTTTACACCTTTATATTACTCAAGATTAACATGTGATATGGTTATAGTTTCATGGGATTCCTCGTCTAACATCAACCGAGTGGTGATCTACACTAACTTGAACTTCTCTGAAATAAAATTTCATTCAAGATTCGTTTATTGAATCTTTTTTTGGAATTAGTCATGGGAAAAACCTAATGATGATACCTCTCTGCCAATCTAAAAAAATGGGCTTCAAACGGAATAAATCTTCTAGTTAAGGCCATCGAATATTCTATCTATATCAGTTATCCTTTGTCAAAAATGTTATTATAAACACAAATTATTAAATTAATATTATTATCAATATTATATTTATAGGTAGTTATTTTTACCAACAATTATATTTGACCAATGGTAAAAAAATGGTTGAATTGTGATGGTCACATTTTCCTTTATAAATAATTTATAATTAAAGAGATATGATTTTCTTGTGTATTTTACAAAGAAACACCCATTTTTTCAAGAAAAATATATCATTTAAATAGTTAAGGTTGTTACAATCCATGCAATTTTCTGATGAAAAACAGTAACATCCCTTTATGGTGGCAGTTGTCCACACATACACATGAAGGATATTTTCATTAATGAGTGAGTGGAAATGTAAGAATGAAAATGATATATTTTCATTTCATAAATATAAATATATCATTCATATAAAAAATATTTCATCCATATCACATATATTAATTAAATTGATATTTATTACCTTTTATGTAATGAATTTGTGAAAAATGAATCACATCGTTTTGTGAGGCGGTAGTCCCCTATACTTATGAGCAATGTTATTATATACCCCATAGAATGGAATGTACAATGTTATATATGAATGATAATTTTAGATGTATAATTATGCTAAAAATATCATATATATAAATTAAATCGATCATTATTACAATTCATTCGGGGAAATGATGAAAAACAAATTACATCGGTTTGTGAGGTGATAGTCTGTCGTATACACGAATGATAGTTTAATTTCACATTAATAGAAGATTACATGGATTTAGGATATTAAATTAACATAATAAAATCTCATTGTATGATAGATACTGGTGTTATTATATTAAAATAATTTAACTTTTTTATGGATGTTGAAGAATAAATAAAATAAAAATTATTGGTTAATCTCGATACCTCTTCTTCGAACAACCTCCTTAGTTTAGCACCAAAATCATTATTAGGATGGATTTACGATAAAACCATTGAATCTAGGTAATGTAGATGAAATTAATGAAATTATATGGTTATGTATTTTTTATACGACAGGCTTTGCTGGTGTGAATAGGATAGGAGTGGGGGAGTATATTTATAAGTGGAGGAGAGAACACACTTGGAATTTTTGAAAAAAAAAGTGATACCCACATATTTATCATGAAAAAGAATCCTGAATATACCATTATCAATATTTAGATAATATATGGTATAAAAATTTCAATTAAATACATTATACACAAGTTTTTAGGCCATTTTATCCCTTATATTTTTATTTTAAACCCTCTCCCAGTGAAATGATTTTCACCTTAAATGCGGTGAATATTTTTAATATTTCCACTATTAATTAAGAACAAAAATTAAGTTAAACATATTATATAAAATATATTTTTATAATAAAAAACATGGGATTCATTTTTTCAAATAAAATTCATATAAGTAGAAAATTTTAATTTAAAATTAAAACCTGCAGACACAATAAAGAAGCAATTTTTCAAGAGATGTATTTTCAAGATTAAGATGATTTTATATTAACTCTATAACTACTAATAATAATTTGATGAATATAATTTAACATTTAAATATATATAATATATAAAGTTAAATTAAATTATTCCCTATTAGTGGTTTTTATAATTAATTAAAATGGAAAAATATTATGTACTTTAAAACAGTCTTTAGGAAAACCGATTTTTAATCCCAAAAATAAACTTATAATAAAATACATTATAAAGATGATTAAAATTAAATTAGTTTTATTAAATATAAATAAATAATACTTTTTAACTTGAAAATAAATTAAATAATAACATGACTTAGTTTATTGAAAATAAAATACAGTTTAACAAACAAATAGTATTCTTAACTATTTAAAGAAAATTAATTTTTTTGATAAATAAAAAAATCACCCTTGTTCATTTTGATATTATGATTTAAAAAATAAAGTTTATTTTTTCAAATAAATTTAAAAAAAAATTAGTCATTAATTATAATATTTTTTCATAAAAATAATTAAAAAACATTTTTGAAGATAAGATATTTTTGATGAATAAAATTATTTTACTAAAAAGTGATTGACTATTTACTAATCATTTGCAATAAATTTATATTGAGTTGGAAATTAATATATATATATATACATCATAAATTATTCAATACTATTTATACTCACCAATTTAAGAGCTAGGTTATAATGGTCATATTTAAAATTATATTGTTTCATGGTCTATTTAAGCTTACTGTTTTTTTACACCCTATCAGGCATAAATTACTTTTTTAAAATCTTAGGGTGTCACATTATCCCCCCAAAATATTTCATAATTTCAATTTGATCTTTATATTTGTCAAAAATTGTTGAACATTTCAAAATACAATTCATGGAAATCCACATCATTAAAAGGAATAATAAAACATCCTCTTGATAAGAGAGAAACGGAAGTACAATCAGCATCTACAATAACACATAATATGCATAAAAATAGTATACAATTTTTGGGAAGTGAATATTTATAAATGAAAGAAATGAATAATTCCTAAATAATAATTTAGAGTGATACATATCATTGATCAAAATAAAGTAAATGATTATGAGAAAGTCAACATCCACAAAGCTATAAACCAATCAGGTGAAAAATGAAAATCATTACATCAAAAATGAATGTAATAGGATAAAATGTCCAATTTAAATATATATTTCCTAGGGTTGAGGAATTAATTTATATTTAGACTAGGAACATAAGTAATTATACTTACTTGTTAGGATTAATTTCATCTATTAATCAATTTCCACCACAATCTCTTCCTTTTTTATAAAGGATGAGTATTAAAGATGAATTTATCTTTCCTTAATAACTAAAATGAAATTTTAATGGATCACATAACCATTAAAATATAAAAAGGTATTAATACTATTTTTTATTCTTTAACCATAACTAAAATGGTTTTCACTAGGTAAAGAAATTCCAAAAATGAATAAACTTTCATATGATGAAATAAAACATTGTTATACAAGGCCTCCACAACAATACACAAAGTTAAACATAGATAATTTGATAAATAAATATCTTTAAAATTCTACAAGATATTCTTGACCAATATTGAATCCAAAAAATCAGAAGGGTTTGATCACATGTTCTTTTGAGAATGATTTAACATTTTTCTCCGAACTATACTAATCACTTTTTAAGTCCCATAAAGAGTGTATTATAATTAATCATATAGTCTTCATAATAAAATAATAAATTACATAAATAACATGAATTACTATAAACCCATAGTAAAAAAAATATAATTTATCTTTTATTACTCAGATAAAATCCCATAATGTTCTATTTACCTTTATCGTAAAAGGATCCCAAAATCATAAACTTATTCAAAAATAACATTAATTAAATAATCACCAAATCACAGTTAAATCCAATTATTATCCATATGATAAAAGATATACTCCTAAAAATCAACTTAATCATTCTATATCAATCCATTTGAGAGAAAATAATTATTTTATATTAACTATGACATCGCGTAGGCTTATGGTTGGTGCTTTACCCTTATTGATCCTCATTTATGGGTTCTAGCATGATTCCTTTCTGGATGTGATGATTTTATATTTTTATAAAAACTATAACAATATAATTATTTTAACATTCCCAAAAATATGAAGAATATCATAAAAAAATATTCTTCATAAAATATCATATAAACCCTAAAGTATTTAATTGTTTTAAACTTATGTCTACAATATGAAAAAATAATTATATCTAAAATAACATTTTCGTATGTTATACATAGGGTTATATATAACATAAAAATCTATCAAAACTCAATTAATGTTTCCAAAAGTACTCAAATCACATAAAACATCAAAATATAATTAATTCATTTCAACATATTACCATATTTAAAACAACGACTACATAATAACTCTTTAATCCCTTAATATAGACACCTTAATCACTAAAAATTCTTTATAATCCATTTGCCATCATTTTCAATCTTATTCTATTATAATTACATCCTAAAACCAAAAATATGAATCATGTACTAAATTTTGAAAATATTAAAATATCCAGAATAAAATTCATAGAATTCAGTTTTCCTCAGTAGATTACTTATATTAAACTATAATAGATTTTGGAATTGTTATGTATTTATGTTTATATTCTTTTTAATCTAATTCATGAGCTTCCCCCTACGAAATTTATTTTAATAATGCCCAAGATACCCACATTTAGAACATTAAACTAATATATTGGGAAAATTGTATTCCCCTTTATGGAATTAATTTATTGATTCCTTTTTTATTTAACATATTATTGATTTTTCCCTCCATTTCCATATAAAAAATATTTTAGTTCCCTTAAGACACTTTGTTAGGTTCTTCTTCCCACATTCTTGAAACATAGGGTGTTGAATATTTTGAACTTGATAATCTTTATCTCCCAATATTCTATGGATGCCAATTTTTATCTTATTTGTTTCATTAGTAAGCTCAAATTGGTCTATGTTGTCAAACATTACTCATGATAGATGGTAAAGAATAACTATAACAGTTTTCACTATAGCTCTCATTAGATTTAATTTCTCATTCAAACAACCACCATATTTTTCTTCACATAATTTATTAATTTGATTGTTTCTAAATCTATCCATTTACTAAAATAGAAATATAGTTAATGGTGGTATATCAAATGATCCATTATATCACATCTTTCATGGGTGGTAAATACTAAGATATCATTAAACATGAAATCCCATATTAAACACTTCCAATTTATCTGAATTAATCATATTTCTTATCAGGATACAAATATTTATGGTTAGATAGGATTTTTAACATATTCTAAAATAACATCCAAACCTAAAAAGTCATTTAAACCTTAGATCTAATTACAAATTTAGTGACCCAGCCTTAAACATTATGTATTCATGTGTCTTTAGACTATATTTCAGTTTATTTTCCTAGAAATATTTTAGGTTTATAGTTTTATTGAAATAATTCATAAATCATATAGAACAAAACAATATAATTACCATGTGGGCACTTCAGATGTAAATAATTTTCTACCATAATATAAAACATTAAAAATAATAAATTATTTCACTTCATGACATATTTCTAAAACTTTTAACATGGATTCATCCATTCTCTTAACCATCCTTAAAACGTATAAAAAATTAAAATGTGGGATGACCTCAAAAATATCAGTAAGTAATATGAAAAGAAGGTATAAAGAAAACTATTATTCTATGAAAACTTATGAAAAATTTAACTGTGAAAGTAATCTTTATGCCCAAAATAAACATTTTTTACACAAGGAATCACCTTCTCTACCTAAATATGTTTGTTAAAAATTTCATAAGAAATGTTAAAGGAAAATAAAAAGGATGAAAGTTTCATTGAAAAAAAAGATAAAATCTTGAACAATTATTCACAAAGTTATACTCTTCACCCTTAAGAATTAGTAAATACTTTATTTAGAAAATATTCTCATTTCTTACCTTTTTATCAATCATAGGTTTACCTAAAAAACCCATATAAAGTATACATTAAACATATAGGTATCTTGCTGCAACATTTTTCATATCTTTATTTGAAATGGAATGACCCAATAGTCATCTTCCATACCCAATGCATTGGAGGGCTATCACAGACCCAACCATCCTTAGTTTATAAAATAACAATTCATAATTGGTTTATAACATCACCACTTATCCTTGGTTCATACCGTAACCACCCATAATTCATTTATAATGGAACAACCAATCGACATAAATTATTTCCAAGAACTATAAAAAAGTTATAAGTCATAAAATCATTCAATTTTCAATATTACAGTACCAAAATATTCTTTTCACCCGTAATAAAACATTTATGAATATTAAAATACTCATTGCATTGAAAAACCAATAATCAATACCAAAATACCCTAAAAATTAGAAATATGGTTTTTTTAAATAAAACATGGAATCTTGTAAAGGAATGTATAAATAAAGAAAATTACAATTGAGGGAAAAATATTTTATTTTATATAAAATAATATAACATTTTTCTTGTCTTTTTTTCAAAACGTTCCGTTCAAAATGTATAAAAAGGTTCCTTTTGATAACCCTTAAAATAATGTCAAAAGATTTATGAAATTTCTTTTATAATTTTTTATACACATATAACTAGACACATTAAATTATTTCAATAAAATTTATATAGATGAAACATTCATAGAAAAAAAATCATTAAAACATTTTAAAAAAGGTTTTTAAAGTAAAGTTTCACGTATGTAAAACTTTAAAAAAATTACATCGTTAATTTTTTTGAAGAAAGTAAAATATGGAAAAATGATCTTTATAATCTATTGAAACATAAATATTAATTTTATTAAAACATTTCTAATAATATATCAAAAAAATATTTAGAAATTAAATCTTTAAAAAATTCAAAACAATGTTTTTAATTAAAAGGGTTATTTAACTCGATTCTGAATCTTCACAAATAGTATTTATCTTCTTGAAAAATAAAATTATATTCATAATTTAATTTGTAATAAATTTTTTAAAATTTATTATTACTTTTATTTCACTTATTATTATGTTTTGTACAATTACATAATCAATTCTGTTTACATATGAATTGTTTTAGGATATTTGGCTTATATGTCCAAAATGGCTTCGGTAGGTTAACTTTGGTAAAAGTGGTCATTATTTAAACTTATAAAAAATAATAATAGTGAAAAAATTATCATTTATATGAATAAATTATATTTTTAAAACAAATCAAAAAATATGGTTAATAGAAATGAACTATGTTATGATCATGGAGATATAAGGTTGAATGTACACATCAGTTACGTTTCAATTTTTCGATGATGATTATAGAAAGAAGGTAAATAAAATTTAATATTTAAATAATGATAAAAATATCCTAAATAAAATATTATTTATTTAAATATACTTATATATATAATCCATGTGATATGGTTATGAAAAATAATCACATCGCTTTATGGAGGCTACAATCCACACGTACGCACAAATGACGTTATCATTTTTAGTGGGTGGAAAGATGATAATGAAAATGATATTTTATATTTTAATAATAATAAATATGTCATAAAATTTATAATTATTTGTAGTATATCACATATATTCATTAAATATATCCTTATTACCTTTAATATAAAGTGTTAGAGAAAAACAAATCACATCGCTTTGTGAGGTGGTAGTCCACCGTACACATGAGTGTCCTTATCATATCCCCCATGGAATGGAATGTAAGAAGGTATATATCATATAATAATCCAAAAAATTTAATAATGTTAAAAATATCATATATAAACTTTAAATATATCGTTATAAAAATTTTTGAGTGGTGATGATGTAAAATGAATTACATTAATTCTTGAGGCATTGGTATGTCGTGCACATAAATGATAGTTTCATATACCATTTGATAGAATAAAATATGTATTTAGGTTATTTAATTAACATAATGAAATATAATTATATGTTAGTTAATTTTGTTTTTATATTATTATAATTTAACAATATTTTAAAGAGGTGGAAGAAGAAATGAAATAAAAACGCTCGGTTAAGCCCAATATCTTTTCTTCAGAAAAACTCTTCATTTTTGCACCAAAATCCCTATTAGGATGTGTTTCTAATTAAAAATTATATATTTGAAATTGGGAGATAATTAATGTTGTTATTTGGGTAGATTTTTTTGATCCAAAAGGATTCTAATGTTTGAATATTATAGGAGAGGGGGTAGTTTTTTATAAGAGGGGGAGATGACACACTTGGAATTTTTGAAAAGAAAAAGTGATACCCCCGTTTTTTGCATGAAAAATTGATAAAAATAGATAATTATAAATAATTATATATTATAATGTTTAAATATGGACATAAAATAGATCTTGGATAAGTTCTTCGGTCATTTTTACCCTTATATCTTTAGTTTAAGCCCTAATAAACTCGTTTTCACCTTAACCATGAATTTTTTTACTAATTTATCTATTCATTAAGAAAAAAAATTAAGTTGGGGTTATTATATAATATAAATTATTCCAATTCCAAAAATTTAATTCATTTTATCAAATTCAATTCATATAAGTGTCATAATTAATTGAAAATTAGAACCCGTAGACGTAATAAAAACACAGGGTTTCAAGAGGAGTATATTTCACGGATAAAATAATTTTTTATTAAATAGAGGAAAAACATGAATATTGATATGAATTTAAATTAATATTTAAAGTTTTATAATATAAATTTTCATTTTAAATTATTATTCATTAGGGGTTTTTTAATTAATTAAAATGGAGAAACATTATGCACTTTAAAACAATTTTAAGAAAAAATAGTTTTGAATCCAAAAAATAATATTATAATAAAATATAATATAAGGATGATTAAAATGTAATTAATTAGTTTAAATATAAATAGTTAATAATTTTATTACTTGAAATCAAATTTAAATCATAACAGGACTATTTTTTTTTTTGAAAGAAATGACAGTTTTATAAGAATTGGTATTTCTCACAATTCACTGAAAAATATATATTTTTAAAAAAAATACCAAAATATAACCCTAATTTAATTTTTATGTGATGATTTGAAGAATTAAATTAATTGTTTCAAATATATTTTCTAAAATTTTTAGAAATTAATTATAATAATTTCTGAAATTCTTAGATATTAATTATAATATTTTCTCAAAAAAACTAATAAAAATAATTTTTAAATATAACATATTTTGGATGAATACAATTACTTTACTAAAAATTGATAGTTTATTTACTAATAATTTATCAATATATATATATATATTATGTATGACCTTTATATGTATATATATATATATATTTAATATATTAATTAATACTATTCATACCCTCAAATTTAACAACTAAGTTATAATTTTCATATTTAAAATAATATTATTTTGTGGTTCGTTTAAGCTCGTGTGGTGTGTCTTGTATGTTATCAAGCATAGATTCCTTTTTAAAAATATTATGGTTTTATACTAACCCTAAAAATTAAATCAAATAAAGAATGATAAATTTATTTTATATATTCAGGCTGAAGCATGACGAATAGGTTCTTCTACCTGCTTTCCCAATAACAAAAATAGTTTTATCCATCCATGTGAAGGATTACAACCAATGAATAATTGAGAACATGGTAGAAAATAAATTAAATAATAACTCTTAAAATCTAACTCCTAATCCTCATATCCTAAAGATCATTATATATATTCTCCATACCTCACTTGTTTTTGTAATGATTCAATATATAGAAATCTTTATGATATCTCATCCATTTGGATTTTAAAAATTTTATTTGAGATTTTGAGTTTTATGAAAACATTCACTTTGAATGTTCCCTTTCTTGGATCAAATGACACCTGGCATGTGTGATTCATTCCTTTTTGATTTGGTTGATAATTCACAAATGATGATCTTATTATAGACCCCTCATCATTTTCAAGCTCTATGTAGCATCAAGAAACTCTATGTGGGCACATATCCACAACTGTGTTTTTGATAATATTTATCTTTATGTGACATTAAATTATTGATAACTACTTTACATCACAAAATAAAAAATTACATGTGAGTGGTTTGAGAATCTAGTTAATATTACATAAGTGTTGTTTATTCTTATGTGAGTTCAGAAAAATCATATGTATCCCACTACACATTTGAGTTCTTATTATGTATCTCTAATTAACTATGTCATATAATAAGATAAATATTATATAAAACTAAATATATGTTATATATCTTAATGAATATTAGAATTCAATTTACATACCCCATGGAACTCATATCCTTCCATATCATTGGTAAAGGAAAATTCCACACATATCACGGAATATTCCTTTTGTACTAATGAGAATTCCTTACACACAATGGAAAATTCCTTATATGCCAATTGTGCTCACTCCAAATTTCAAAAATGAATAGGAAAATCTTTTCTTACATATATAGGTTTTAAATATCCTCAAAAAAGGTAAATTCCATACATATTCCCTTGAAGACTTTTGATTTAATATGATATATGTACTTTTCAAAATTTTCTTCTCATCTCACCTTCATAGATTTATCTAGAAAAAATAAAAGGGTTTTCAATATATATTAATTCGTTTTATTCTACAAATTAATAAAATCTATTAAATTAATAATATCATCCATTTTAAGAAATAGTAAAAAAATCCAACTAAATGATGCTTTAATTAATAAATGCAATAAAAATTAATCAATTAATCAAAGTGAGGGAATAAAATGAATTTATTATCAAAATAATATAATGAATTAATTTCCTCTATCAATTCACCCACACTTAATCCTTGGACTCCAGTATAAGTGAACATAAAAAATGTTACCCAAGTAAAATTCAAATCACAAGAAAAAGTAAATTAACTTTTCAAGATCCATGTCATTAAATCTCATAATTCCTTTTACATAATCTTTATTAAGTTTTTCTCTATGAGGAACTATAACACCATGGACTGTGTTGTGGAATTACACTTTTAATGTTTTTCCAAATCTATGTATTTTACTGATTGGAGTTTTTATATAATGGCTAGGTATTGAAACTTTCATGGGATAAATCTTGGAACTGTGTGTATTAAGACATTGAAGTAGTGTAAATGGGGTTGGTGTAGGCCATGAATTGAATCTTGGGGGTGGACCTGTATTTATGATGACTTTTTTCTTATTTTTAATTTTTAGTTGATGTTTTGTGGAATTATGAAAGTCCTAAAAAGAGTTTGGAAAGGATTTGTAGACAATCTAATAATATTGTTTAGCTGTTGAGAATTTTTTGGAACATTGGAAAACTCATCTACATAAGGGTGATCATACATAAATTTACGTATATATAAGGTTCCCCAAATGTAAGTGCCATCGGGTTTGGAGAAATCAATAAAGTTCTATATGTAAAGGTCCACATATGTTAGGGTCCTGATAATAATGGGTGATTCTATTTGCAAAACCTACAAATACACATACATAAGGATTACCTTAATACACATGGTTAATCCTATTGAAAATATTGATAAGTGTTGGAAGCCCCATTGATATGTAAGTGTGTAATATGTAAGGGTTAATATTTTCCTTATCACGACCACCTCCTCATAATGCGTACCCCTCATAGGCCAACAATAGAAGAATATAGATAGTGACCCCTTGAGTCCCACCTCCAGTTGGCCCTGGGATGGGGACTAGAAACGATGTTATAATAAACATATATATGGTAGGAATTACCATCTAGGAGAACACTTTCGAAAGAGAGTGATAATAAAGACACCAATAAACTCGTATTCAAACCAAAATATTAAATACATTCCAAGGTCAAATATGTAATGTCATGCAAGAACTACTACAACTAAATGAAAACTATACGTACCAAAAGAAAAGTAAAGGCAACACTGACCATGAATCCCAAACATCTCCTAAAAACCACAATCAAGTAGTAACCAACCATATCTTCAACCTACTTTAACTGGCTTGAAAATATTTTATATACACATAGGGTGATCATAATAGTATACTCAATATGATCATCCTCAGTGCCTCTCATCAAAAATATAAATAAATCATGATAAATCATAGTGAAAAATAATTAAATATAACTCATCATCTAAAGAAGTATACTATGTTTCCATCCTCACCATGGGTACTCTCACCTGGTATCACATACAATAGAATATAATATAATAAATAATATCAAGATTACCCCGCCACCACTTCCCCGCTCATTTTTCACTCTACCCCAACATTGCAAGTCCTAAGAATCTATCTCAAAAAACGATATCTTGTAGACACCTTGAAAAATCACTATAACGTGCACCTTGTGCAACACACCACCACCTCCATTTAACCAAAAGTAACTCGGTAGTTTTTGGAAGCCACTATGGCGTATATAATTTGTATCATACATCGGGTATTATACCTCAAACGATGACATCCCATACACTGAGTAATGATCCTAAAACCATCAAAACCTATACATGTTATACCTATTGCATTCCATTCGAAACAATATCTAGAATAAATGTGTCTGAAAAAACCACAATCCATTAAAGCACTATACAAAAAATATATTGGGTAAACTAACCATCATGAATACTAGAACAAGTAACTACCAAGATAAGAGAATGGGGCCAAAGAGGGTACTCAACCATCCATCCTCACACCAGGATGTTGGAAAAAACATGCCCCCAGGGCTCAGAATATATAGGGTGTCAGTTTTCCTAACTTATGGGGTGGAGTAGTGTATAAAAACACAAAAAAAATTACATGTAATAATATATATCACAACCACACCATAGACATAACCTAGTATTAGACTTAACTATAGTTGACATCTCCTGGACTCCCGGCTGCAACAACTAAGACCAGATATCATATACCTAAACAACAATTTTAAGAGCAACATTAAATTATTTTATCAATTATTATTAGTTTCACTTTATGTTTATTAATTATTTAACCATTAATTAACCATTAACATTTTACATATTAAATTTCATTACCATTACAACTAAGTTCCATTCCCTCTAGTAATAAGCAAACCGAGTCCACAACGTATCAAAATTATAACCTGAACATTGCATCCCATCAAGTTCTAACCCCATGGGTATAACATTAATTCATTTATTAACAAGATTTATTTCTATATTATCAGGCACTCTAGGAAAACATCTTAATCTACCAAACAAGGTATAAAACCAAGCACATCCATCCACCTTAAGAAGTGGGGAAAGGAATGTAGATAAACAAACAACCTTGTTGTCGTCCAACCAAAGGATTCAAATAGGCATCCAACTTTTATATCATTAGGTAATCCCATATTCATCTCGTTATTTTATCACTGGTGTCCTCCCCGACACCCACATGCATATTTCGATGCATCATGTCATTACAACCGTCAGCTTCTACCATGAAAACCATGCCTCCCCATCCCATATACCACAAAAACCCTCAAGGCTCATCCTTCCCATGCTCACAGAACATTTGGGCCTCCCCACCCCATATAACACAACATCCCTCTAGACTTGTTCATCATAAACTTATGTCATATCCCAAGTAGTAAAAAAACAAACATAATAATAAGTATCTTGGTCCTAAATCAAGGAATTCATCCTTCACATACAGTGAGTCCTCATGGAACTAAAGCAGAAGACACTCTTCCCTTATAAGAAAGTGAAAAAATCATGCCCAATCATATTCATCATATTTTATCACATAACTAATTCTTATTCCATCATGAATTAACCAATTTGTTATTGAAGTTTCTGACTATGGGAAACCTAATTAGAATGATATCACAAGCTATCAAAAAATAATTAAATAATTAATTTAACATGCCTTTAATTCTCTTACAAACAAGAATCAGCATGCCTTATATATTTATTCAATTACATTAACACATGGAAGAAATATTCTTTTAAACATGCTCATAAAATTAAGAATTTAACACGCCAAATTCATTAAACATGCCAATTTAATCTTTTATAAAATTAATTAACAATTAATTTTTTCTATACATTCTTTACCAATGTCCATCAAGAATAGCATGATAATCCATGAAAGTCAAATATATCACACTATCTATAAAAAAAAGTCAAACCATTATCATGGTACAAAACAACAACATCACCATGAAATTAATACCAATTCTTTATTCTGGTTTAACTAATTATTAGGTTAATTTAATTGGATTCCAAGTGGATAAATCATGTTATCTCTATGATTTAACATAATTAAATAGAGAATAAATGAATACCCTAACTCAAAAGGGTGTCAATGTTCTTTTCATGAGAATGGAGAAATGATTCAGATCCCGATCACCTCTCCTTCAATAACTACATCCACCTAATGATTTCATTCCACAAACAACCAAAAAAACTCTTTTAGAACCTCAGAGACCAAGAACAATCACATGGAAAAGGAAAATGGGAGGAAAGTGATTGAAGAAACCAAAAGAAAGAAGGTTGAACATACCTTTGATCAAAGATATATTAAAGGAGGGATGATAAAGATCGATCCTTGAAAAATGTATCCCCAAAACATCAAATAGAGGGTTTCTAGTTCACCTGGAATTGGGAGATAGGAGTTGTAGCCATAGGGTTTGACAAAGAGTAGTTGAATATTTTAAATCATACAGGTTTGTGGATTTATATGAGGTGTGATCCTATTTCACATCATGTAGTCCTTAGGGATTGGTTTTCATTGAAAAAAATATCAACTATTTATTATTTATCCCTAAAAACATACATTTCACGAACATTACTTACATGATAAGTAATTCTTACATAGTGTGTAATTATTCTTGTTTTTAGGTTTTAATAGCCGAGTCCCTCTAGACATTCTCTAAGACTCCTTTGAGCACCTCAGTATTTGAAAAACATGCAAATGGTTAATCCATGGGGATCTAGGACCTTATATTAGATACCTCTCAAAACATTCTCATCCTTGAGAATCCAAAACCAATATAGAGAGAAATATAAAAGGGGACATCCGTATAACCACCCTATGAGATACCTCTCAAGAATCTATCCCCCATGGGACCTCAACCACCTCATAAAATGAATAGTGTGAAACCACACAAAAACAAGAACCATATCTTAATAACTCTACTGGTGTAGATACCTCTCAAAGAGAGGAATCCACAACAAGAAATAAGAGAAATCCAACTCAGAACTCACAAAAGTTATACAACCAAAAATGAATAGTGATACAAGAGAAGAGCTCAATGTCAAATTCCTCGGGCTATTGAGTCCATATATGGGACTCATGTTACCATGTACTCTCCTCCACACCACTATTCCGTCACATGACAATAACCAAGGGGATAGAATAACTGGGCAACAAATTCTCATGGCGGACCTAGATCTATAGAAGAAACTCCTCGAAGGTCGATCATTATCAAAATTGATCTCACCCTAATCAATGATGTGAGAGTCTCTATAAAGATAAAAACTGAGCACTGATGCATGAAAAACACTATGTATCTGGAACATCTATGGGAGAAGTACTATCCAATATTCAATATCTCCATCATGAGCTAACACCTCATAAGGCCCAAAAAACTAGGGAGAAACCATACTCCCCTGAACAAACCTTCAATTCCTATAACACGGAGTCACCATTAGGATAACATGATCACTAACATCAAAACCTAAAGGTCTCCTATGGTTGGAATTGGATTTTTGATGATCTTATGCTACTTTCAACTTCTCGCAGATCACATGAACCATTTATATCATATTCTGTACTAGTTTCGGCCCAAGAATTGATGACTCTCCAACCCCGGTGCAGCACAATGGAGAATATAAATTTCATCCATACATGGATTAAGATGGTTCCATATTAATGGTTAAGTGAAAACTATTGTTTTAAGATAAATCTTCCAAGGGAAGTTTCCTTATCCACAACCCTTCAAAAGCCTAGACCCACGAGCGTAACATGTCTTTAAGAGTCTAGATAGTCTGCTCGGTCGGACTACTCATCTATGGATAAAAAAAATGTTAAGGAATATTTGAGAACCAAAATAATTTTGGAGACCTCTCCACACCATGTAGGTAAAACATGGATCTCAATCAGAAATGATCATACTTGGGACTCCCTTGAGTCTCAACACCTACTCTATGTACTAATTTGACAAACCCTATACTATTATTGACTCCTTGATCGCTATAAAGTTGGATGATTTCGTCAAAAAATAAACTATAACCCATATAGTGTCATATCCTCTCTGAAATTGATGTAAAATGATAAAAAAAATTCCATCGATTTTTTCACCCACTTCCCTTGGGAAATATCTAATTGTTGGAGAAAACAAATAGGAACATGGTGCTCGACATTCACCTTCTGGCAGACCAAACATCGAGACACAGACTCTGCAACTGCATGCTTCAACCCAAGACACCAAAACAGTCCTATAAAATATTAATACATATTTTTCATTCTAGGATATACCACTAAAGGATAACTAAGGAACTCTCTTAGAACCATCTCTTACATTTCCAAAGGAACAAAAGACTTCCCTAAAACAACAATTGGTGTTGTTTATCCTCAGACCAAACATCAGGGGCCTCACCACAAATAACTCAGTCTCTACAGACCTCTACCTCAAGATCCCCCAATTGGGTCTCTTCCACCTATTGCACCAAATATGACTATACCATCATTTGATAAAGAAAAAATCTTTCCCCTGAGTCCTCCCATATCTAGGTGAATTACTGAATGTTATTCCATCACTCTCCCAAAATCACTTGATTTCCACATTTCATCACTACGTGCCATTCTCCTAAGTGAATTGGCCACACCATTCCCTTTTATAGGTGTATATGAAATCTAGAAGTAGTAATCCTATATGTAATCCATTCACCGATGCTGGCGCAATTTCATGTCACATTGAGAGAAAACATACATCGTACTATTATGATATTTGAGGACTAAAAACACTCTATGATGAAATAATGTCTCCATAACATCAGGTAAAACAATACCTCTACAAACTTGAGATAATGGGTGTAATAGTTATGCTCATGGGGTCATAAATACTTGTACCCATAATAAATTAATGTTCTTTGTTGCATCATAACACAACCCAAACCAAGACATAAAGCTTCAAAGAAATCCTAAAATTGAACTCCTTCTATTGGAAGAAAAAGAACTAGATAATTGAATAATATATCCTTCATATAATCAAAAGATGTATGAAATTGATCAATCCATAAGATTGACAAATCCTTTCTGATAAACTCTATCATAAGAGTCATAAACCGAGATAAATTAGTTATGAACCTCCTTTAATAACATGAAAGACCAAGGAAAATCACACCTCTACTACTATATTGAGGGATTCCCAAGACACAATTAATTCTATCATCGAATAATCCATAGGAACTTCCTATTGGGATACAGAATACCCCAAGAAATGGACTTATATACCCCAAAACTCGCACTTCGGTAACATCCCAAACACCTTATCAAGATAAAGAACTCCAAAAATGACACGTCGATTATATGTTTGATCCTCATCAGATACCAAGTACACAAGGATTAATTGATGAAAACCACCATGAACTTATACAATAACTCACATAAAAACCTTCACTAATTCCATGAATACATCAGGATCCTTTGGAACACCGAACGACATCACAACTCATAATGTCTATGATGACAACAGAAAGAAATATTTGGGATATCATCATTATTAACATGCATCTGATGATATGAAAACCACAAACCAATCTTTGAAAACCAAATTTACTCCTTCATATGATTGATTAAATCATCAATTCATAGAAGAGGATAATTGTTCATCACTATCACTTAGTTCAAGTAACGATAATCGACACACAACTACAAACTGACATCAACCTTATTTTTGAAAAAAAAATAGTGCACCCCGTAGTGACACACTCATCCAAACAAAAACACACTACAATAAACCATAAATACATATATATTTCTCCTATAACTCATAATGTGACATACTCTATAGACACATTGAGGTAGGAGACACACCTGGCTGAAGTTTGATCCCAAACTCAATCTATCGTTGTGGGGGTAATGATACAACCTCCTATGGAAGGACATCAGGGTACTCTTCTATGAACCTGGGAAACACTGATTGATAAACCTCCAAAAAATTAATCCTTGTATCATCCGTCAATGATAAAGATGATAGAACAAACCTCTTACCTATTTAAAGATCTTTCTTGCTAACAAACATTGTTGTCTCTTCCCCATCATCGAAGAATACAACCTGCCTCCGAACGAAATCAATGATAGCCCGAACTAAATAAAAAAATTCATGTAGATGATGATGTTATATGGTTATATTTGTAAACAAAATAAATATCCCAAAGATCAATGATGCCCCATCACTAGCTCATGGTCTCTACATACATCAAAAAAGTCATCTCGATTTCCAACTGGCGTAGTTGACACCACTGAAACTCAAAGTATCTCTACCTCAAGTACTAATGCATGGACAAGGGTAGGTGATATGAAGGAGTGTGTCACTCTTGAATAAAAAAAGGTATCCACCCAAGTATAAAACTAGTAAAGGGTGCCTTGAATGATGTATTTATTTCCTGGTATTGGCAACACAATAGCATGAAGCTGACCAGAACATGCTCCAAGGCCTCTATAGCCATGCTGATGGCCACCTCTATAGTCGTTCTCGAATCAACGAGGATGGGGAGTATCTTTGAGATGTCATATTCCTTCACCATATACCTTCTACTGATCCCCAACTAGAGAAACCTACTGCTACTAACTTAGTTGGAATGGACTCAGTGGAGGAGCCTGAAGTGAAACAACTGGTGGACGGTGACTGCTCAAAAAGGAGGGGTACTCTCACTACTGATGATCTCATCCTCCATAAGAAAAACATGTGTCTGATCTCATGGAATATTCCTGAGAGATTCTTCCCATAGAGAAACAATAAATTGAGGATTGGGACCCACTATTGGATGATCATAATCTCTTTGGTCCTGAAAACTGGGAACCCCAGATCACATCTCTACTTAGTGAGGAATCCAGACAACTCCCATCTCATGTAGATATAGTTCTAGATAACATCCTCTAAATTACTTATTTTGTATCTAAAATATTGATATATATGTTCATCATAAATGGGGTGTCCTGATACTGGATCTATTGATTAAAATTTCTATCAAAATTTCATTCCTTTGACTCCTCGTATGGAAACAGGTCTCAAACATATCGCAGAAGGTTCATGAAACAGATCCCTAACTCTCACACATTGGGTCTCCCATGCCATAGGGTAAGAAGCTTATGGTCACTATCCACCTTTATAGTCGAAGAAATAAAATACTCTTGGAACTAGTCTTGGAACTCCACCCATGAGACTGCTAACTCCTCAGGATCTCTGAAGAACACGAACCACTACTGCCTTATTTCCCCACACAACAACAACCCAACCAATGATACCCATAGCTCCTTCTAAGAGTGGATCAAACAAAAGGATATCTCAACCTCATAAAATTAGACTTCTATGACTAAATATGAAATATATCCTTCATACCTATATACAATATGGTGACGAAACTCTCCGATTTTCCCCTCCAAGTGTCTTTGTTATCAACCTACACTCCATGGAGATCTACTGGCGCAACTTACTGAACATATTTAGTGAAAACCTGACAAAGATGTTGACCTGGATCCATTCCTATAAAATAAAAAATAGTTAGAGATCCTAAAATTGGAATATTGCAGACCTTAACATTAATTAATTATTTTCTTTTATTTTTTTTATGTTAATATACCATGCGATCTACATATTCAAACTTAGGCACAAAGAATAATGATGCATGATCCTTTCCTAGGTATCTACTCAGAAAATAGTATCACCTAATTTAGTAGCCATTGTAAGATTAAAGGTTTTTGAATTATATCATAGGGTGGGATAAATACCTATGTCTAATCTATTCTCCCGTGTTTACAACACTTTATAAACTTTGCTGACACTGTCTCCCTACCAACCCATGCAACCTCACCTATGCCTAACCCCAAATTCCATCATATCCCTCAACTGGACATCTGATACCACTCTATAATGACCGACTACCCAAAAAGTGTACCCCTCCCGGGCTAGAAATATGGGATGAGAGATAGTGAACCCCAATTCCCACCTCCAGTAGGGGCTGAGTTGGTGACTAGCACCGAGGGGATAATAAACACATAGATGGGAGGCATTAATGTCAAAGAGAACACAAGCGAAGAAGATAGATAAGATAATGACCAACCAACTCCTATTCAGTTTGAAATATGAAATAAAATCCAAGTGCTCATATTTAATGTCATGAAATAACTACAAAAACTGAAAGGAAACTGTATGTACCAAAATAAAATCATAGGTGAAAATAACCACGAAGCAAAAAAAATTCTATGAACCACAAGATAGTAATAACCAACCCGATAACTAACTTTATCCAACTGGATTGGAAAAATATTATATATAGGTAGGGTGAGTATAATATTATACTCATTAAGATCATACCCAAATCATCAAATGTAGAAGATAATGAAAGAATGCTAAATCATGGTGAAAAACTAGTGAAACTGACTCATCTCCTAAATAGGTATACTATGTTCCCAGATTCACAATGTAAACTCTCACCAAGTACACATACAAGAGCCAATAATTTAATAAATAATATCAAGGGTACCCTCATATAACTTCCCCACTGGTTCTGCACTCTACCCCAATGTCATACATCCTATGTATCTCTCTCCAAAAAGGCTAGCCCACAGACACACGGGCAAAGCACCACAAAATGCACATCATCCAACACACCACAGTGTCTACGTAACAAAAAGTAACCTGGTAGTTTCCAAGATCCACCATAACCCATATAATTTGTACCATATATCAGGTATTATACCTCAAGAAATCACGACCCATACACCGAGTAAGGATCCTCATGTCATCACAACCTAGACATGTTATACCTATAATAGTCCTTAGAACACTATATCCATGATACATGGGTTTGAAATAAACACAATCCATTATAGCACTGTACAAACATATATGGGGAAAACTAACCATCTTGCATAAAATCTCAAGAAACTACCAATATAAGATAGCGGGTCTAAATTAGTATTCATTCATCCATCCTCCCACCAAAATGTTGGAAAAATCACCCCCTAGGGCTCAGAATCCCCTAGGAGTCAGTTTCCCAAACGGGCAAGGGTGGGTAGCGTATAAAAACACAAACATTACATGGTATAATATTGCTCACAACCACACTATGGGAAAATCCTAGTCTCAAAATCACCTTAGATAACGTCTCTATAGCTCCCAACTACCACTACTAATACTAGATATATTATAAGCACACCACCATTTAAAGAGATATTTTAAATTATTTTATCCATTTTCAGCAGTTTCACTTTATGATAATTAATTCATTAACCATTATAATTTTCCATGTTACATTTCATAACCATTATATTAAAGTTACATGCCCTCTAGGCATAAGTAAATTGAGTCAAAGACTTCTCAAAACTATAAAATTTGTATTCCATCGTAACTTGTTTCAACCCCATGTGTTAAAAATTTATTCATTTATTAACAATAAGGCTTTTCATATTACTAGGTACTGTAGGAAAACATCCTAATCTTCCAAACATGGTATAAAACAGGAAAATCTATCTTCCTCAAGAATTTTGGAAACGAAATTAGATTAAAAAACTACCTTGACATCATCCATGTAATGGATTCAAATAAGAATAAAACATTCATATCATAGGGTAAGATGAGCTTCAACCCCTTCTGTCATCTCCAGAGTCCTCCCAGACACCCAAAAACATATCTTGATGCATCCTATCATCATAAGTTTCAAACTATAGCAGAAAAACTAGGCCTTACTACCACATATACAACAACAACCCTCCAAGATCAACCATCCTAGGATCACATCACATTCGAGCCTCCCTGCCCCATATACCACCACAACCCTCTAGGCTCATCAATCTGAGGCTCACATCACATCATAAGAAGTAGGAAACAAAGATAATAACTAGGATCTTGGCCCTAAAGTAAGACATTCATCATTCACACACAATGATCCCTCATGACCCAAAAGCATAAGGTACTTGTGTCACAACCCGTCCCAGTGGGGCCCGCGCTGCAAGTCCCCAAGCTCGCCACCAATAGGCCATGGGCGGGTGAATAGCACCGAGTAGGAATATTAATAACATGGGAGGTATTTATAAAGTACCTATACACATACACACATCTCCATTCCCACCAATACTGAAATGTAAAAAAACAATAAGGAACAAAATGCATGAATACAACTAAACCCAACCAAAAGAGTACGACGAGAAGTAATGTATTGAAAGTAAACCGGGCCAGAATACAAGCCCACCAAAAACAAGAGTCTGAAAACTACAAATTCTAACATATAAACACAAAGACGTACTGGGACTGCTACTCGTAGACGTAGGAACACCTTGGCCTATAAGGAACTCATAATCCCTGGTCCTATCCTGGTCCACCCGGGACTGTGTCAAAATGTAGATCATCTCTTTAAGACACAACACGTGCAGGCAAAGCTCATGTAGGGGTGAGTATAACAATACTCAGTAGAGGACCCCAAAAACCACAAATCAATACTCAAAGAAAATTTATAGTTATCTCTACATAGTATATGTATACCAAACATATAATAGGTGAAATAAAACTAGATATAATCAAAACTCAGACCTGTAGTATAGAGACAAGTCCCACAATCGCAATCCCCCCCATAGGGATTTAGTTTTAAGATTCCACAGAGCATTCATCTGGGAGAACTCACTCCACAAGTCTGATGGCTCTAATGACGTTTGTCTAAGAAGTGTTGTCTATCAGGAAAAGTCACGAGAGATAGATATCATCATTTCGGGATAACACACTCCAGAGTGAGGAAATATCACGATACACAGATGAGGATCACTGCCAAGGCCTTGGAGGATACCACAATTCATCCAGATTCACCTGCTAGGTATAAGATCAGCGCCCTGTGGGAATATTCATGTGGATACATAACTCTACCTAGGGTTAAGAATGGATAAGGGATCTCACTATGGGACTCTCGGAGGGTTACCTAACTCTATCCCGGAAAGTATAGCTGACGGGATCATACTCATGAAAAAGGAAATGATACCTCACCTTCAGAGGAATGATAAAAAGGGAAACTAACCTAAACTAATCATGTCTATGATATGGTGTAAGATAATATCAGTCCATGTACTAAAAAGTACATGGCATGTAGAAGTGTCACATTCTGTGTCTTTGGACCCAGGGTATTACTCGAGTACAACGGCCTGTGTCGCAAGGCTTGTTGTGTAGAAAAGTCAGTACATGACATGTAGTACAGATCACATGTTGTGTCCGAGTAACTGGGGTTGGGTCCTTGTGTGTGGTTTTGTGCCTGTACATGGATTTATCCCATGTGTGCCATCATGTGTAACTGGTACATAGGTTAACCCGTGCAGCCAGCCTGGTCTGGTCATGTGGTGGAGTACACAGCTGTGTACTCCATCCTATGTCCATGTATCGCTAGGGACACACACCAAGTCTGTGTAAGGACCCACATGTCATGTTCTTTGGGGAACAAGCAGTTTCATCACTTCGTGCATCGCAGAACCCTAGCCACCACTGAGCTGGTCCCACACGACATTTTCTTAGGGATACACATCAAGTTCTTCCGAAATTTCCAGAAATGATGCACGTCACCGCCACACCCCTGGTTTCTCCTCCAAACCTCGATCTGGCTATCCGATCACCTCGAAACTCAAGATTTCAGGTCTTCCTACCATCACGAAGCCGATTCCATCAGTTTTGGGCCTCCGATCAGCCCTGAAAATACATTCCAATTCACCTGCACGAATAATGTTCGAAGAATGAGAACTCCTGAACTGTGTCTTTTCGTCTACCACCATCTTCGTCACACCTCCGCTAGGACGTCATGATTCCGGATCTCCAAATTGGGATTGTTGTGGTGCTAAACTGATGCGCAATAATCTATTATTCCTAACCCTAGGAAGAACAAGAATAAATCAGGTTTAAAAAGGGAGGAAGAAAAACAATAAACAAAGGAGGAATGCACCTCTTCCTTCGTTCACCACAACATCGATCCACTCCCATTAATAGGTTTAACAGGTGAATAAAAATGGAACTCCAATAATTATCATATAATAAATTCCTGAATCAAAAACCCCAAGAGAAAAAGAAATTGCTGCCCTCCCACAAGAACGCCCGATCTGCGGATCACCCTTTTAGTGGGTTGATCCACGTTCATCATTTAGTCCAAGAACAGGGAAATAAAAAATAAAAAATAATAGAACCCTTCCTATTTCTTCAATGAATGGGGATATTGGTCATCAGTTGGGATTCGATCCCATTGTGCAATGATCCATGCGTCATCGTTCATCGGTGTCCGTCAAAAATCCTCCAAGGGTGGCTCCTCTCCAATGCTCCAGAGAATTATAGGGGAAAACTCTAGGGTTTTGAGTCTAACCCTATGATCCAACTCATTTAAAGAAAATAAGCATCATTGCGCTATGTAAACATTTTTAAATAAAATAAATTATTAATTTATTTTATTTCTTTTAACAATGCTTCTTCTAAAACGCCCAAAAACTAACTTTTTCAGCCGAACTGTGACTGTCAATGTTAGGCCATTCCTGAGGTAATGTTAATGATCTAAATGAAACAGTTACCCCAAGTTTCTAATTCGATCAACCATTTAAATGTTATTCCACTTTTACAGTAAAACTGCTCACGTGTGCTGTTTGAAGTTGAAATAACTTTCAAACATTTATTTTGGGCACTCTAGGCCTTGAAATCGCACGTCGTCAAAAGTTATAGTATCGAAATAATTCAATATAATATTTAAAAATAATACATGGAAAATCTGAGAAATTACATTCTCCCCACCCTGGGGCTTTGCATCCTCAGAATTCCAAAACTAGGCTACTCAAAAAGATGTGGGTACTGGGCATAGATTTGATCCTCCCGCTCCCACATGTTCTCATGAAGTTTCTTTTGAAGCCACTGTACATACAATAAGGGAATCGATCACCCACAAAAGATCCTCTCTGTATGATCCTTGATCTCCATTAGGTACTCAGCAAAGGTTGCTCCATCCTCGATGTCCATATCGCCCCAGTCGACAACGTGCGATGGGTCATGCACGTACCTCCTCAACTGCGACATGTGGAAGACATCATGTACCCGATGTAACTCTGGAGGTAGATATTGGTGGTAATCCACCTTTCCAACCCTGTGTAGTATTAGGAAAGGTCTGATTAATCTCATAGATTGCTTTCCGCGCTAGCCAAATCTCTGCAACCCTCATCGAGGTGAGACCCTAAGGAAGACATGGTCTCTATCCTTGAACTCTGGAGGTCTTCTTCATCTATCAGCATAAGACTTATGATGGCTTTGTGAAGTCTTCATCCATTTTCGGATGATTTGAACCTTGTCGGTGGTAGCTTGCACCAACTCTGCACCCATGAGTCCAGACTCTCCGGGGTTGGTCGAGCAAGGTGGTATCCAGTAGGGTCTCCCATATAAGGCGTCAAACGGTTCCATACCAATGGTGGAGTGGTAGCTGCTATTGTACGCAAACTACACCAGTGGTGGGTGGTCCTCCCAACTGTGACCAAAGTCCAAGATATAGGCCCACAACATATCCTCCAGAACATGAATGGTCCTCTCTGTCATACCATATATCTGGGGATGTAACGTTGTGCTCAAGAATAGCTGATCTCCAAAATCCTCCTGCAATACCTTCCACAACCAGGATGTGAATTGGGCATCTCGATCTGAGACTATCGTCGAAGAGATTCCATGAAGCCGAAATATCTTCTGCATGTACATTCCTCCCAAGATCTCTATAGAACTCTTCTCTCTGAAAGCTATAATGTGGGTCGACTTGGTGAGTTGTTCAATGATCACCCATATAAAATCATTCCCCTTTAAAGTTTTTGGTATGCTTGTTATGAATTCCATCGATATTCTATCCCACTTCCACTCTGTAACGTCTAGGGCTGAGCTAATCCCAATAGAACCTAGTGCTCATCCTTCACCTGTTGGCATGTAAGGCATCATGAAATGAACTCTACTACTGCCTTCTTCATGCTTGGCCCCTAGAACTTTTTTTGGAGATCCTAGTACATCTTTTCCACTCCATGATGTAACGCCAAGGGGGATGTATGAAACTCCCTAAGGACCTCCTCCACCAATTCCACTGGTATAACAGTGTGTCCTCCGAAAATAATTATGTGCTCCCAACCGTGAAAATATCCATTAGGATCATGTCTTGTGGATAACTCAGCACATAAAGCCTCATAGTCAACATTCCCATGTTTTGCCTCCCTAACTAGAATTAAGAGTGGAGGGGTGGAAACCATCAACTGGAGGTAAGGTGCATCCTTTCTGTCCATAAAAGATAAATGTAAATAGGCCAACTATTATGTCTCCTCACTCAGAAGTTATGAGCTTGATCTTCTACTAAGAGCATTTGTCACCTTGTTCCCCTTCCCAAGAGTATATATAATCTTGAAATCACAGTCTTGGAGGAACTATATCCAACACCTATATCTAAGATTCATATCCTTCTATGATAAGATGTACTTGAGGCTATTATGGTCAGATTATACGATGAACCACTCGCCCATAAGGTAGTGTCTCCACATCTTCAATGCGAAGACTACCCTTGCCAACTCGAGATCACGGGTCACATAGTTATGCTCATGTGGCCTAAGCTGGTGAGAAACATAAGAAATAACTACCTATCTCTACATCAGGACACAACCAAGCCTGTTCCCCGATGTGTCACAAAAAACTACATACTCAACACCCTCCTCAGGTAATCTCAAGATCGGGGCGCTTGTCAAACTCTACCTCAACTGTTCGAAATCCTGCTGGCACTTATCCGTCCACATGAAGTGTTTCCCCTTCCTGGTCAAGGATGTCATTGATGATGATACTCAGGAGAAATCAGGAATGAATCTCCAGTAATATCCTTCCAACCCATGGAAGCTCTGCACATCCATCACGCTCTGAGGTGGCTCCCATGCTAACACCACCTCCACCTTGGATGGGTCCACATCTACACCATCTACTGATATGACATGTTCCAGAAAGTGGACCTCCCAAATCTAGAACGGGCACTTAGAGAGATTCCCATAAAGTTGGTTCCCTCGGAGTACATTCAGAACCATCCATAGGCGTCTCATGTGCTCCTCCTCTGACACCGAGTACACAAGGATTTCGTCAATTAATACCACTACGAACTGGTCCATGTATGGCTGAAAGATATAGTTCATATGTCCCATAAACACTACGGGGGCATTCGTTACACCGAGAGGCATCACCAAGTACTCATAGTGACAGTAGGCGCATCTGAAAGCCGTCTTCATTATATCCTCGTCTCGTAATCATAACTAATAGTAACCAGAATGAAGTTCATCCTTTGAGAACCATTGTGCCCCTCTCAACTGGTCGAAGAGGTCATTGATCCTCGGTAGTGGAGAGGTGTTCTTCACCATTACCTGGTTCAGGCACTGTTAATCCACGCACAACCTCAAAATCCCATATACCTTCTTGAATAACAGAAATGGGTCCATCCAGGGTGAAACACTAGGTCTCATGAAACCCTTGCTCTTAAAATCCTCCAACTTCACTCTTAGCTCACGAAGCTCTGTGGGAGCCATTCAATATGCTGATGAAGAAATCGGTGTCGTCCTGGGGTGTAAGTCAATATAGCAGTCGATTTACTAGAAGGGGGTAGTCTTGGAACATCTTTGGGAAAGATGTCCTCATACTCTTCCACTACTACTGGGAACTGGAAGCTAACAACATCTATTGCCCCGAGGGTAAGGGTAGCCAAATAATGAGTGATTGGTTGTACCCTCCTATGCATGAGCCGATTTTGTGTTTCCTATGTATCCCTTTCACCAAAAAATGAAAAACTCATCCCATCACTATGGACACACCACACTCTTCACCTAAAATAGTCAATACAGGCATCGATGGAGGATAACCAATCCATTCCAAGAATGACATCATAAGGCCTCGACACTACCACCAAGAGTTTCCAACCAAAAATCCACCTCCAAGGGTAAGATCACACTGTCTGCAGAGGTGTGTTATTATCAAGTCTTATCCCATAGATATCTCCAATCATTAAGATCGAGTCAACAACTCTATCAGAATCTCAATGTTTTGCACAAGACAAGTGGTGATGAAGGAATGACTAACACATGTGTATATAAGTATGGAAGCTAAGTTAGAGAAGATATAGATTGTACCTCATATCATCCCTAGATTCCCTAGGTCGTATGCCTCGACTGCATGTAGTTGTCCCCGCCCCTGTCCCCCAGCTCTCTGTGCCTGGTGCGGACCTCTTGGGGGTGGTGTTGGAAGTAGATCGATGTGTCTTCCACCACCTGCAGCTCTCCCTGCTCCTCTGCCACGTGCACTGCATGGCGGGTCTGTCTACTCCACTCTATACCTCAACCTCGGTGGTCCATCCACTATCTCCCTATCAGCAGCTCGACGGGTCGGACAATATCTAGCGAGATGTCCCCTTCCATTACACGAGTAGAATCACCCCTCCCTAGGATAACTAGATCCATCATGAGTGCCATGAATTTCCAAAACCCTTTCCTAGGTCCTCCTATGATGTCTACCATTTCATAATCCCTATACCAGACTTCGGCTCCCTACTGTCGAGGTTTCCGCACCACTGTGCCTACTGATAACTATCGTCGGCAGTCTCTGCTCCACCAAGAAGCTCTCGATCACCAAGGCTCGCTTGAGTACTCTATCATAAGTCAAAATGAAAAGAGGTGCGACACTAGATCGGATGTCCCTTTTTAGACCTCGATCGAATGTCTGTACTCTAAAGTATTGATCCCTGACCATATCCATAGAGTACCTTGAGAGGTTGGTGAACCTTGTTCAAAAGTCTTCCACCATCAAACTGCCCTATCGGAGCTGAAGAAGCTCCTAGATCCGCACTCCTCTCATCATAACTGGTGAGAACCCCTCCATAAAGAGACTCTCAAACTCTATCCATGAAAGAGTCTCCTTGTCCTGAGTATGTGTGGTCAAACTCCACCATCGTCCCGCTGAAACCTAAAGAATGCTCGCTCCTAGGATCACCATCTAGTACGCTGGTGTCCTCATGAGATGGTAAACTCTATTCACCACCTCAAACCAGTCCTCAGCCACCTGAGGGTCGGGCTTGTCGTAGTAACCTAAGGGGTCTTAGTCTCTGGAACTCATGGAGCATGCTCAGCCTGTACCCATCATCGGTCGGTACTGTAGGTACAATGGGCTACTCCACTAGTGGTGGTATAACAGGTGCACCACCTGGAGGAAACGCCTGGGGAACTGGTCCCTCTATCGAAGCCTAGTCACTGAGGGGGTCATCCTCTTGATTGTGCTACTAAAGCCTAGTGGGTATGCGTTGTGGAGGCATCCTCTAAGAAACAAGATGTACCATTGTCAAAGAGTATATCTGGATTGATGATACAAAGACATGAAAACACAAACCATTCCTATATGATGCATGTACCAATATCTTATTTCCACCCACAACTAGTGTTTTCATATACTGAGTCGAAAAGCATGTTATCAGAGTCCTGGTATATGGATATGTTAGCCGCCCAAACTAACACTAGAGTCTTTGGCCTGAAAGCCGAGCCTGAAACCCTTAACACTGTTTCCCCAAACCAAACTCACAAACTCTTGGTTCTATGGTAGAAATGACAACCTCTAATACCACTCTATCCTGACCCATCCCAGTGGGGCCCATTTTGTGACTCCCCAAGCTCGCCTCTAACAGGACAGGGGCTGGTGACTAGCACTGAGTATGCACATTACTAACATGGGAAGCATTTCCGAAGTACCTATACACATGCACACATCTCCAAGCCCATAAATGATGAAATTTAAAAAAAACCACTAAGGAAAAAAATTAATGCATAAAACTAAACCAAAACAATATAGTATGATGGGAAGTAATGTACTAAAAGTAAACTGGACCAGAATACAATCCCACAAAAAACAAGAGTCTGAAAACTACAAAGTCCAACCTGTAATCACAAAGAGGTACTGTGACTGCTACTCATAACCATTGGAACACCTCGGCCTGTAGGGAACTCAGAAAGATTAGTTCTATCTTGGTCCACCCTAGAATATGTCAAAAGGTTGCATGTATGCACAAGACATGACCCATGTGGGCAATGACCGTGCATGGGTGAGTATAACAATACACTGTAGAGGACGCCAAAAAACAAAAATCAAAACACAAAGGAAAGGTACAATCAGCTCTACCCAGTATATGTCTACTGAACATATAATACGTGAACACAAACCAGATATACTCAAAACTAAGACCCGTAGTCTAGAGAAAAGTCACACAACCACATCCCCCCTACTAGGGAATCAGTTTGAAAATTCCACGAAGCACTCCTATGGGAGAACTCACTCAATGAGTCTGATCGCTCTGATGACGTCCTTCCGAGAAGTACAATCCATCAGGGAAAGTCACGAGAGATATATACACTCATTCTGAGAGAACACACTCCAGAGTGAGGAATGACCACAATACATAGATGAGGATCACTGCTAGGGCCTTGGAAGATACCACAACTCATCTGAATTAACCTGCTATGTAGAGAATCGGTGCCCTGTGGGAATAGTCACGTCGATACTTAACTCTGCCTAGGGTCAATAATGGATAGAGGATCTCACTCCGGTCCCCTCAGAGGGATACCTGACTCTATCTCGGAAAGTCCTGCTGAAGGGATAATACACTTGAAAATGGAAATGAAACCTGACCTTCAGGGGAATGAGAAAAAGTTCCCTAACCTAAATAAAACATGTCAAATATACAGTGGAAAAGAAGATCATTCCATGTACTAAAAATTAAACAACGTGTAAAAGTGTCACATTCCATGTCTTCTAACCTAGGGTACTTCTTGTGTACAACGGCTCGTGTCACTAGGCTTGTCGTGTAGAAAGGTCAGTTTACGGCGTGTAGTACAGATCACATGCCATGTTCGATTAAATGGGGTCGACTCCATGTGCACGGTCGTGTGCTCGTACACAGCTTTATCCTGTGTGCACCTTATCGTGTAACCAGTACAAGGGGTAACCCGTGCAGCCGGCCTGGTATGGCCGTGCAGTGGAGTATACAACTGTTTACTCCATCTCATGTCTGTGTATCGCCCAGGATACACATTGAGTCTGCATAAGGACCCACATTCCATGTTCTTCGAGGAACACATCGTTTCATCGCTTCGGGCATCGCAAAACCCTAGCCGCCGTTGAGCCGGTCCCACGTGGCATGTTCTTAGGGATACACAATGTGTTCTTCAGAAATTACCAGAAATGACGCTCATCACCACAGTGCCCCGATTTCTCTTCTAAACCTCAATCCATCCACCCGATCTCCTCAAAACTCAATATTTGAGGTCTTCCTACAATCATAAATCAGTTTCTGTTGGTTTTGGGCCTCCGATCGGCCCCAAAAATGTGTTCCAATTCACTCGTGCGAAGAATGCTTGAAGAACAAGTACTCCTGAACCGTGTTGATTCATCTGTCGCCATCTCCATCGCACCTCCTCTAGGTCGTCATGATGTCAGATATCTACTTTGGGATCATTGAATTGAGAAACAGATGCACAAAGATCTATTTTTCATAACCCTGTGAAGAATGTGTAGAACGCGGGGTTAAAAAAGGAGGAAGAAAAACAATAAAAAAAGGAGGAATGCACCTCCATCATTGTTCATCACAGCGTCGATCCACTCCTGTTGAAATTTTTAATAGGAAAATCAAAATGACAATCCAAGAATTATCCTATAATAAATTCCTGAATCAAAAACTCCAAAAGAAAAGGAAATTGACGCCCTCTCACAAGAACGCTCGATCTGTGGATCACCCTGTTGGTGGGTTGATCCATGTTCATCGTTTAATCCAAGAATGGGGAAACAAATGAATTGAAAATAAGAAATCACTACCTCTTTTGCCGATGAAGGGGGAGATCGATCATCGGTCAGGATTAGATCTCATTGTGCAATGAACTATGCATCGTCTTTCCTTGGTGTTCATCAAAAATCCTCCAAGGCTGGCTCCTCTCCAAAGCTCCAGAGGATTCTTGGGGAAAACTCCAGGGTTATGAGTCTAACCCTGGGCTCTTTCTCATTTAAATAAAATAAGCATCGTTGTGTTATGGAAAAAATTTCAATTAAAATAAATTATTAATTTATTTTATTTCTTTTAAAAATGTTTCTTCCAAAATGCCGATAAACTATATTTTGCAGTCGACCTGAGCTGGTCAATATTAGGCCCTTCCTAAGGTAAATTTCCCACTCTGAATACAATGGTACCCTCGTATGTCTGATCCGAACACCTATTTAAATGTTATTCCATTTTTACAGGAAAATCACACATGTGCACTGTTTAATGTTTAAATAAATTTCAAACATTTTTTAGGCACTTTGGGCCTCTGAATTGCACATCGTCAGAATGTCTAGTCTTAAAATAATTCCATATAATATTTAAAAATAATACATAGAAAATATGAGACATTACAACTTGGACTTTACATGACAGTGGGAAACTTAAGCCCAAACAAAGTCATTATCTTTTATCATACAACCGATTATTATTCCATCTTCAATCATATTATTCATTATTTGATGTTAAAACTATGGGAAAACTAAGTAGTAATCTAGAAAAATCTGTCACAAATTAATTCAAAAATTAATTTAACATGCCTTTAATTCCATTACCAATAAGCAAAATCTTTCTTCACATTGTTATTCAATCGAATTAACACAGGCAAGATCAATTCATTTAAACAAGCTCGTTACATTAAGGTTTCAGCACACCTAAGTCATTAAACAAGACTCTTTAATCGGTTAGAGAATTAATTAAAAATTAATTCTTCATTTACACTCTTTACCAATTTCAATCAAGAAAAAAATGTTAATCTATTAATAGAATAGATATAACACTATCTCAAAAAAGAGAGGCAAACCATTATCATGATACAAAGAAACAACATCCCCATGTGGTCATTAAAAATCATTTATTCCTGTTTAATTAATTATTGGGCTAATATCATTGTCATCCATAGAGATAAATCATTCTATCTCTACGATTGCATGTAATTAAATAGAGAAGAAAAAAATACCCTGCCTCAAAAAGGGTGTCAACGTTCTTTGCATGATAACTGACCAACACTATGGATCCTAATATCATCTCTTGTAAGAACTCAATCCACTTGATAACATTGTTCCCCAAACAACTAATAAAACTCTTTTAGAACCACATAGATCAAGTTCCATCACATGGAAAAGTGAAATGAGTGGAAACTGATCTAAGAAACCACAATAACAAAGGTATAACATACCTTGGATCAGAGATGGATCAATGGAGGTAAGATCGATCCTTAATAAAGGAATCCCTAAAATTTCAAAGAGGGGGTTGTCGGGTAACCTATAATCAAGAAAGAGTTATTTTGGACATAAGGATTGAAAATCTCATGTGGCTGAAACTATTTAAAACATACAACATTGTAGATTTAAATGATGTGGAATCCCCTTTCATGTTGTGTAATCCTCATGAACCTAACTTACACGATGTGGAATTCTTTTATGGAATGTAATTATTCACGTTCCCATATTTTATTAGCTGAATCCCTTCGTAATTTCTCTGAGCCTCCTCTGAGCACTTAGGTCAATGAAAAACACACAAAGGTTCGATCCATATGGATTTGGGCCCTTACATACCCTTTGAAACATAAATTATGGTAAAATGGATTATTTTATGATATATAAGGGTCCTTCCAAAGATACATAAGGGTCATCATGTAGTGAAATTTAATAAATTATTAGGGGTTCTCTATGAAACATAATTTTTATTTGATACCTAAATATTATAAAATGGTTAAGTATTGGGGATACTATAAGATTACTAAGGGTCGATTTTTTTAAACATAAGGGTTACCCCATATGCAAATGTTTACATGTGAGTTTCTTTAACTTAAAAAATTGGATATTTTTTTGATAATTTGATACATATGGTTCTCTATGGTTGATGCATAAGGGTATCTAGTGCTGATATGTAAGGGTCATATAGTTTAGTAAAATTTTAGTTTAAAAAATATTTCTTAGATTTTATAAAATATTAATAAAATGGTTAAATGGAATAAAATGTTGGTTTAGGGCATTTTCATCCTGAATTCCATAATCACGCTCTAGATTTTCCTATTATTCAATTTTTCATCTCCAAGTGAGATCTTTTCGAAATATTGATGGATCATCAATTTGGTTTTTTAAGAAGAAACTATGGGAAATGATAGAAGTCCTTGAGTATCTATTTTATTGGTTTCTCTAATTGTTCCCTAGGTTTATTTAGTTCATTCATATTAATTCCTATTTTAGGTCTTTAATTATTTTATGAGTGATCATTTATAACCAAATCAACCAATTTTATTCAATGAAAATATTCCAATAATCATAAGGCATGTGGTCCCTAAGTTTTCACTATGTTCTAACATTTACTTTTTGTGAGTGTGATGTGCAACTGAGCCGACATAATGTGTTCCGAGACAAAAACACGATTTAATGGCATATGAATTTGATTAAAGTATAATTAAAAATATTATAGACATGAGTGCTCCATGGGTAATCATAGAGTCTATAATATTGGCCACCAAGTGATTTCAGACACATTTTAATAAGATGTGAATTTTAGAAGACAACCCGAGGGGTTCCCTCAACGAAATACAAACATAGTAAGTTGAATGATGATTCCCTAGGGTGATCTATGGGATATGAATATGTCATAAATATAAAAGTTAGAGTCATTTATAACTTGGTTTTACTATAGTGTGGAATGTGATTAGGGTATCATATTAAATAATGAAAATTGGATAATTTTTTATAACGTGATTATAGTGATGGGAAAATGGTAAATTGTAAATTTTTTATAAAATGGTTATCTTAAATTTTGAATTTTTGTAAATATTAATTATTAAATTATAGTGATTGAGAGTTTGGAAATGATACACTGGGAATTAAAAAATATAATTCTATAGTGGAGAACTCTTCCCTTGAGAGATGAGACATTAGAGATGGTTCTAGGGTAGGACACTCTACCCCTCTTTGTGATGATTCGTTAGAGATGGTTCTAGGGATGGGAACTTGTACCACTAGGTTATAAGACATTATACATAGTTATGGGGATATAAACTCTTTCCCCTGGATGGTATGACATTGAATATAGTTCTAGTGAAGAGTCCATTTCTCCCTATTATATAAGGCATTAGAGAAGGTTTCAAGGTGGTGCACTCTTCCTCCTTAGGTGATGCAACATTAGAGATGGTTTGGGGTGGCGTATATTCCCTAAGGATTAATGATACATTAAATATTGTTTTGGGGAAATAATATCTTCTCCAATTATTGATGATACATTTGAGATGGTTTCAAGGTGGGGGTGATCTTCCCCATAGGTGATGATATATATGATATGGTTACAGGATGGGGTTTCATTACTACAAATGTGGTGATGAATTATGCTTGAGACATCTTATACTAGGTGAAGTAGGTATTTTCGATTATGGTTATCACCATAAAACTCAACGACCAAAAATGATTTATTTTATTTCAATTCAATCACCATAAGTAACCAAAAAGACTTCACCATTTTAGGTCAATATAAGGGAAATATATTTATACTTGATTACTGATCCATATATATTGGGTGGATCATATTTTTTTCCTAAAGATAATTGGTAGTGATACTATAAGAGGGGGATTTTAGTTTTTTTGAAACAAAATTACAAGATTATTCTAACCCTAAGGTTTTAAGTTTATCCGATGTACAAAATACAGATTAATTGATAAATCAGAGTAAAATAGTGTATGTAATGGAAAAAAGAATTGTATGAAATAGAGTTAACACTATAGAAATAAATGTTTCAAAAGATTAAATAAATTTAAAAATAGTTATCTAAGTTATGGAAATATAAAATTAAAACTAATGGTAATTTGATAATGAATAGAACATAAGTTTAAAAACAAAGGAAATAGTATTTTCTATAAAACCAAATACAATTTTAAAATGATATTAATAAAACCACACTTTTAACCCAAATTTTATTGTAGATATTTAAAGTGTATCTAGGTTATCTTTCAATTTCATCTTCTTTTATGGTATACCAGATTTTATACCTATTAGTAGCTATCCCTTCATATCCCTAGAAGTGTTCAACATAACATATTTAAAGTTTCTCTATTTCCCACATTATAAGTACTTGAGATCTTTTTATTATCCTTTGATTCCCTTGATCACATAAGAATATAAAAAATATATTGGAAATACTATGATCCTTAAAAAATCCTGTCAATTAATATCTCTTAGTAAAAACCCTTAAAAAGAAAACAATTCCACTAATCAAAAACACACTTAGAAAAAAGTAATTTCGAAGATTTAAAATGATCATAAAATTTCAAAAATCTATATCCATTAATTAGATGCTCGAGGTTTTGAATCTATTTATATAAAAAAATTGTAACTTCCTCCAACATTGAGATTCCATAAATCATGGAATCATTTTTCCAGGAGTTGATATTTTGGGATTTTTCACAGATCCCCAGTTAATATTTTATTTACCTTAACATTAAATATATAGTAAACTCTTGGCTGGATCTCGATGAGGCATCTCACACAACCCTGAATTTCTATTTTCACTATTTATTTAGTAACTAATATAAAATTAAATAATATAAATAGGGGTGGTTTGAAATATGGAATGAAAACTAATTTATTGAAGATAATAATGTAAACATGAAATGCATAATGTATTTATAATGAATGATGTTATCATGAAAGAAAGTAAACCAAAGAGAATAACCCATAGTGAACCTTCATTATCTTATTATTAGATTTAAATTTTATAAATTATCACACTCTATAGTATGTTTGAACATCCCATCTGACTCATGTTTTGAATAGACAGTGAGCTCAATGATCATCGAGTACACCACACACCACCTAATTGATCGAGGTAAAATATTGGAGGAGAGAAAAAAACCCTCAGGTAAAAAGTGGAGACACAAAGGAACCTTTACAACTAAGATCATGTTGTACTAAATATAAAAAAATAAGAAACATTAAGAATTAATATTTGATTTCTTGGGTTCAATACTAGATTTTTTCTCAGGTAACTTCCTTGGGTTAGTTACTCATGATCATGAACATTAGTGATCACAATGGAGAAGAATGATTTGAAAACATAAAATTTAAAAATGAATTAAATAGATAATGATGAAGACTGATATATATAAAAAATGCATAATACTATTACAAAAAACCCTAAAAATTTATTGAGAATGTAAAAATATAATGAAAACCCTTTGAGAAGTAAAAAAGGTTCATTTTTATTCTAGAAACATATGAAAATATTCAATCCAAATATTTCCTCTAAGTAATCACACATAGCTATCAAATTTAATTGTTGGATTATGAAATATTGTATTACCAAAACAATTTCCCCTATGAATTGTAATTTTTTTCATGAAACATAACCTTATTTTTTCATGTGTATAAAATTCAAAGACAATTTACTCTGATAAGTTATTTAGTCCTATCTGACACTTTGTATTCCCTATCCCTAGTTTACCATTCATTTATGGCTTTTATATAGGTATAATCATGTGGTTACATAGAAACAAAAGTTGTTTTTTGGATTTCTTATTTCTCCAAGTAAAATTTAAGCTCAATTGTTCTTGTACATTATGAGATATATTCCTATATTAAAAATTCTCAAGATTTGGTCATATATTTAAAGGTATGAATTATGAGCTTCATTTGGGCCTCTAAATTTTAGATTTACATTTTGGTCCATTTTACTGAAATATATCACCTCAATCCTATAATCCTACAAAAACTAAATTTCATAATTTGGATAAATGTAGTGAGATATTTGGTTAAAATACAAAATAATAATTAAAATAGTTAAAATCCAAACTTAGGAAATATTTGCAATTAGGCTCAAAATACTTCTAAACCCATAAAATGTTACAATGTTTAATAAAATAACACTTCTATATGATTAAAACATTTATATTCAAAGTAAAATTATTGAAAATATAGGATATCTAAATTCATCAACACTTGAACATTGCAGTCATGGTAAATTATCTAATATCGAGGTCAAAATAAACATCGCACATCATAAATGATAACAATACTCTATTATCAAATCTAATGAAAATATAATGCCTCATGTATGGATAAAAATTAATTAAATCCTAAAAAATCATTAAAATTCACTCAATCACAAGTAAATATTCATTTTCATGTCTCACCTACCTCTGAGAAAAATATTTCTCTCTTCACTCGATGATTTTTAATGTTGTTTTACTCTCATTCTCAAGGACAAGTGTGATATTAATAGGCTTTATATCCACCCAGTATCTCCACTTCATAGAGTAAAAAATGTGAAAATAATGAGGTATTTTACATGGTTTTTCAAATTCATAGTGTGTGAAGGTATTAAATGTAATCATATCTGAGTTATATTGAGGAGGGTTAAGATCTAAAGTAATGTAAATGCATGAAAACTATTTTTCTCAAGAATGGTGTGCTCCTCAATCAACTCAAAAATGAATAACCTCTAAAAACATATTTATTTCCTCATGAAGTTCACAAATTCTCTTTTTAGTATCAATAATAAATTTATTCCCCCTATTACCCAAATTTGATCATATTTTTAGCTTAATTTTAGATTTGTAATTTTTTTACATAATCATTTTTTTGGTGAAAAGGAAGCTTTGGATCATCAAACATTAGTGAACTCCCAAACCATAATTGAAATAAAGTTTTGGCCACCCATTCACATTTCCATCGTAGAATTTATTCCACCATAGAAGTAATAAATAATTAACATTTTCAATTCATCTCAAATAGATTCTTAATATCAGCACAACATAACCAAATCCCCTACCCCCACACACACACCTGAGTTCAATAATTATCATGAATTTATCTTCTAGAAAAGGTTGTAATGGGACAAATGGATTGTAATTTTTCTATTTAATAAGGTATTTTGTCTATAATTTAGTAATAATAATGATCATATGTAAATGTGGGACAATATAAGAGTTGAATATAAAAAAAGGATTTCAGTATGGGGCATCAGTCATACTTGAAACATTCAATAAATTCTAACAGAATTAAAAAATAGAAAAAATAATTTTTGGAACACAAAACATGTCTCATGACTATAAATAAAAATAAAAATGTAAAGAATATGTCAAAAAGGGTTATAAATCTCTCATTTGGGTAATATTTTCAATTTGGACAGTACTAGTACAGATGATTTTCACAATCAATCAAACATTATCAAATGAGAATATTAGAAATTTGAGGAAAAATCCATATAAAGAGCATTTATATCCTAAAAAATTCAGATCAATTAATGTTCCAACATAACAATATGGTATTAAGTTTTTAAAGTATCTAATTATCTATAATTTCAAAAAACAAACCAAAATAAAAAAGGTAAAAAAGAATGGGAAAATAAAAAAAATCCTGAAAAAAATAAAACATATATAAAATTCATGAAATATATTTGACACCCCTCCCCCACACTTATTCAGTTTACTATCCAATTTCTTCAAAATTAGAGCAACATTATTTTCATGAAAAATTTTAAATTGGGTGGAAAATAAAATAAAGAAAATGAGTGATATAACCAGATTCATTTTTAAGTGGCAGCCTTTAGTTAAGATCCAGAATACTATTGATTTAAAACTAAAATAAAGAAGAAAAATTTTAAAAAAATTGAAAAGGGAAAGAAATTAGATAAAACATAGTTTAGACTCCCATGTAGGTGCTAGGTTTTTACTTCCCTTGGTTAGGAAGTTGAAAAATTTTATCACCAATCAAATGGTGGATGTGGTTTCATCGAGATGAACCACCACATGTGACTTTTCCCATTGTCCATGAGTAGACACCAATAATGGGGAACCCCCAAATATGATAATAAAATTCCTAACACCCAAGAAATTAGAAATAGATAATTTTAGGTCCATAGTGGGTGGGAAGAAAAGATAGGGGTTCTCCCAATTTCTTTTTGTGGTGTCCTCCATCACAAGGATTGAATATTAATTTAGAGGTTGTAGTTTCATCCCCACATGCTCATCTAACTATTCTTATTCATAAATCACTACTAATCATGTGTTATCTTCCATAACATTCAAGTCCTAGTTTGTGTGTATTGTGTCATAAATTTTATAAAAGGATAAGTCATAAAATATTTCATCTTGAATAAGAGTAAAACACAATGAATAAATAAAAAATTACCTTTAAAGTAAGTCAAATTGAAAATTGATCTCTTCTAGAAGGGAATACGGAAACTCAATCTCAATAGGTGTTTATTCACAATTATATTATAAATAAATAGAGTTGTATGGAGGTGATTATTTTTCGTTTTCATATATTATAAGATCACTTGTCTTTTCCAGCTTCTATAGAAATTGGACTAATACTCATCCATATCAGATTGATCTCCCACATGAATATTACCTTGAATGTATTTTTTATAAATCACATAAATAAATGGTTGATTAAGGGTAAATGGATCATCATTTAATTTTATACACGTCTTCATAGGTTCTTCAACATGAAATATAAGTGGAGCTACTTCTTCGACCACAAGTTCTGGTTCAAGCTCCTGCTACCGCTCGTTGAATAAATGTATATTTTCAACTTTCCAATATATTTTTATATCCAAGTTTTTTTATGTAAATAATCATTTCTAATCAGAATTAATGATCATTATTAATAATTTTATTATATTGTTTCACCTATGAGTGATCTGTCCATCAAATATAATTTTAATAGAAATTATTTCAGGATATTGGTCTTTTTTAATAAAATAAAATACAATTATTTATAAAATCTGAATAAAAATAACCAGTGAAGACCACTTGGATTCATGTAAATGGAACCATATTAATATGTGGGGATATTCCATATATCCCTAATCAAAATTTTATTTACCTAATCTTGATATATAGTACAACCACTAGGGTTGATCTGGATGTTGCAGTTCACACATCACTGAATTTCTATTATCACTACTTACAATATAAATAATATAAAAATAAATATTATAAAGTGTGGTTTTACTAAATATGGAATGAAAACAAAATCTATTGAATATAAGAAAGTAAAAATTAAATGTATATTACAAACAAAATGAATTATGTTAGCAAGAAATGAAATACTCCTGAGAGAATAACCTATAGTGAACCTTAATTATCTTATTATTAGATTCAAATTTTCTTAATAATATTACTCCATCACATATGTGAAAATAATATCCTATCCATGTTTCAAATATATGTTTCACTAAATGATTTTTGAGTACACCACACACCCCATACTCAATTGAGGAAAAATATTGTAGAATATAATGTTAAGACTCAGTTTGAAAGTGGAGACACAAAGGCGTCATTCTAACAATGATCCCACTGGTAAAACTCTCTTAAAATAACATACAATAAGGATTATTATAATAATACATAGGTTAAACATTATATTTCTTCTCTGATAACATCTTTGGGTTAGTTAATCATGATCATTAGTATTAGAGATCACAATGGAGAAGAATAAGGTGGAAACAAAAAAGATAAAAATTAATGAATAAGAGAACGAAGAAGAATAATAGATATTAAAAAATTCATTCCACTATTGCAATAAAATAAAACCCTAAAAATATATTGAAAATGACCTATTATAATGAAATCCATTTGAAAAGGATAGGAGATACATTTTTATAGGAAAAATGGATGAAACTTTGGGCTCTAAATCTGTCTTCCAAATTATAATGTGTGGTTTACACATTTAGTGAAAAAATTAGGACATTTTTTATTCTATAATTTTTTTCCCTATTTTTTTCCTTATAACACAAAATTTTAGCATCAATGGAAACATTTATAAAATTTTAATGCTTATTTATAGAGAAAATTTATTCTGACCTAAACAGATCTTTGTATTCCCCATCTCTAGTTTGACATCATTTATGGCCTTGATATAGGTTTAATCATGTGGGACAATAGTTATGAATTTTTTCTATAAAGATGTCTTATTTCTCTATGTAAAATTTAATCTCATTTGGTAATGTAATTGGTGATATATATATACCCATATTCCAAATTCTCTAGTTCTGGTAACATATTCCAAGGTTTGACATGTGAGCTTCTTTTGGGACTCAAAATTTTGATTAATATCTTTGTATAGTTTAATTAAATTTTGCACAAAAATCATGTAATACTTAAACAAATGAATTTAATATATTGGATAAATTTAGTGAAATATTTTTCTGAAAATCAAAATAAAAATTACATAGTTAAAAATACAAAATTATGCACTGTTTTCAATGAAACTTGAAATAAATCATGAACCATAAAATGTGATAAGTTCTTATAAAATAAAACTTTGGGATGATTAAAAATTGAAATTAAAAATAAATTATTGAAAATATTGGCTTTATCAAGCCTGATTAACATTGTTTTTTTCTATTTATATACTCATCGCGTTTATTTATCTACCGATGAAGTTATCAGACATCACAACAATTCTCTTAAATATGGTGAATATAATATATCTTTACATTTCATAGTATCATAATTTTGTAAATCCTAAAAGGCTATTAGGTATTTCAGTTACCAAAAATTCATTCTTCAAAAACAAAAAAAACTAAAATGAAACTCAAGTTCAATAAAATTTATTTAAATAGATTTGTGGTTTCAAAAACAAGAAAGGAAGTAAGAATTTGACTCACCAATATCCCCCTTTTGGAAACAAAATATCATGAAAAAATTAAAAGTTTGAATGAAATTTAAAAGAAATATTTTGTTGATATTCGATTAGATTTTAAAATTTTAAGTACAATGAAATACATATTCTATTAAAAACACTTTTGGAATAAACATATTTGTTATAAAAAATATAAAAAAACAAACATTAATCTTTTAAAAATTTCTCCCCCTCTATATATTTACTCACATTTTCATTACTCTCCTACCACACCATGTGATTTTAGAAAATGAAAAATATAAGAAAATAAGTAAAAATGAAAATATAATAATACAATGAAAAAATAAAAATAAAATTTAAAATTTAAAACAAAATAAAAAAATTAGAAATATAATTTTCCTAATAATTGTATATTCATATGTTTTGGAAAATTATAATTATTCTATGATTGTTTATACCCTTAAAATATCCTTAAAATTTGTTTATCGAACATAATTTATCAATATCAATTCTATTTCAACCATGTTTCTAATTGGATAAGATCATGTGAGATAAGTTTATATGTTTAACTTCATCTTGTCCACTAGACTTTCAGATATTATTATATATTTACATAAATTAGAATATAACATTCAATATTATTGAACATTGAACTATACCTTCCCCAATGATGATCCCTAAAAATTATTTAATTGGATCAAGTTGTTTAACTGTTTTAGCTTACATAACATTTACTGATGATCTTTTAAGCTTCTTCTAATAAAATCACATAGAGAAATATTTTTTTAAAACCATTTCATCATATATGATTATAGAAAGAATATAATAATTTTAATATGAGTAAGAGACTTTCTATTTAAGTCATTATATTTTCATTTTAGATTGTTATCTTCTCAGAAACTTCTTGTGTTGTTTGAGTGGTCTAGAAATATTTCTTTAAAAAAATTTATCCAAAGCATTGGTCGTACAAATTATTTTTAGATTTAGATTTAAAATTTCATTATATAAAAATAGCAACTACCATATGATAAAAAATAACTATAATGAATATTTCCTCTATATGAGTAATAATAACATTAGTGATATAACCATATATATGTTTAAAATGTCTCTCCCTTTTATGGACAGTGATGGTATAGAAATAATAAGTCATAAAAATTATGATTATAAGAGTTAACCCTCCCTTTTTATCATCTAATAACAATGGATGATTATCATTTTCCAATGATGGATCAAGGAAATATATAATTAAAATTATTGATCATTTATAGAAATTTAAATAGGAAATTGGTATAATAATTATGTAAAGATAACGGATAAATAAGTAAATTTGATGATAATATTGATGAAAAATCAATGAAATTAAATTTTCCTCCACCTCACTTTATTAAGTTTTCAATATTAGAAGATATTTTAAACAAAAAATAGATTTAAGGTCACTTTAGATTGATCATTCCCAAATTCTATTTAATGAATTCTAATATATAATAATTTAAGGGTTTTATAAAAATATCAACAAAGTGATATTCAATTCTAACAATGTCAAGAATTATATCTCCATTTTGTGTGTGATACCTAAGAAAATAGAGGCTGATATCTAAATTCATTTATTGTGAGTGTTGTGTTAGGTTCCTTGAAAAAGATATAGAACTGTTATTATAACAAAGTATTGGAGTTTGGGTAAAACTCAACCCAAAATTCATGTGTGTTTCATCCACAATACTTGAGCACAAGAACATCTGACTCCTATATATTTTGATTCAGTAGTGGAACGTGATACATAATGCAGTTTATTTCTAGAACTTGAAACTAAAGTTTCTCCTAAGAAATTAAATGTTCTAGAATAAATACTTGTATCTAATTTAGATCCTCTAAATACATTATTAGAGTAAATTTTATGAAAAGAATGATTTCTAACATAAACAAATAAAAAAATTTCTCATGTTTTTTAAGTTAATTTAAAATATGTTTTACTAATTTTAAATGTGATTCTGTCATATTTTCTTGAAACCTCACATACATAAATACTAAATCCATAATTTCTGGTTGACTTGTTTTAGATGTGGTAAACTTTTGATCATAATTATATAGATTTTTCAATCTACCATTTTACATGAGTTCAATTTTGGATGAGTTTTTAAAACCAAAATATTTATGTCATTAATATATTTATTATGAGTTAAAATATTTACTATCAGTTTTTCTGAAATTTTAAAAAAGGATAAAAATTAATTTCTCCCATCATTCTCATTTCAAAATAATTTTTCCTAAGTTAATAAAAATTATTAGAAATTTATTTTTGAGTTGAATAAAATATAATTTTATCCACATAAATTTTAACAATGATGGTGTATTTAAAAACTATCAATATAAACGGGTTGAATCATTATTTCCCCTAACAAAATTATTTTGAAGTAAATATCCAGGAGTCCTATTTTACCAAGCTCTTCAAGATTATTTAATAACATATAGTTCATTAGTAATTTTAAATACATTTTCTAAAAATATAATTTCTTCAAAGCCAAGAGGTTGTGAAAAATAAAATTCCTCATGAATTTATCCATAATGAAAATATATGTTAATATCAATTCGGTATAAAATAAAATTTAAATGAGTTGAAATTTTTTGTTAAGATTTAGATAGATTCTAATATAACATCCATAGAAAATGTTTCACCTTTACTAATGACTTATTGAAGCAACCTGAGATAAACATGACCTAAATAATAGATTAATCTCATGGTCAAAATAATACATCTCAGAAAAAATTTCATAACCCACCAACAGAAACACTTAGAGACTTAGAGAATAGCCTAATAAACATCTTATTATAAAACACTCTAAGATTTATTTCCACAATCATGTTCCATTAGACCTTTTTTAGACATATCTCATGATAGAAATCATCTTTATAACCTATGGATTGGAAACATAAGAAAGGGGTGATCATAAATGATCATTAAAGGAAAATATATACCATAAAGGATTAGATTATAAACATGAATAATAATATGATAAAGGTATAAATAATATAATAAAAATATTCAAATTCCATGGTCAATAATCATAAAATTTTATAAAGAAATAAAAGATCATAATAAGATCACAATGGAACCATAAAATAAACAAATTTCATTAAAAATAGATATCAATAATCATAAAAAATGTGAGCATGATATAAAAGTTTGTATTAATTTATAAATAAGTAATAATAATGAAAATTGATCATAACATTATAAATAAAATGAAAATATAGATAAATCATAAACATATGATTAATTATCATTTTGAACCTATCTACTTTCCAACCTGTTTACATATAAAATTGTGAGTATAGTTTAATGCCTTGACATAAACCTTTCTGAACCTAGTGGATTTTTAACTTGTTGATACATAAAATTGTGGGTAGATCTTAATTCTATCAGACCTAGCTATTATGAGGCTAGTTACATTATAAAATGTTCATACATAAAATTGTTATGAGAGATAAACTATATCACACACACCCTTTGTGAAACTAGTAAATTTATAACCTGTTAACACATAAAAATTTGAGCAGAGGTTAATGTATAAAACCCCGACCCTAGTTATCTAGAGTCGGGACATTATTACATAACTTTGGCATGATCACAAGGGATCAAATCCTGAAAGATAGATCAATTTAGTAGCCTTGGAAGTACTAGATACATTCATAAGTTTTAAATTACATCATGAAATAAAAACATGAACAACATTTTTTCCCCTGCTGAACACACTTATATCCTTATTATATCCCTACAGGGAAAACATAAAATTCTTTTTCACATCCTGAGAAAAAAAATATAAAATAAAAATGGTAGATCTCAGATGCTTTGTAAGGATAAAATTTTTGCGGAAACTTTCATAAATAATCATAAACATTTAAAGAAATGTATAAGACTAAAACAAAAGCCTTTTAAACTTAAACATCAACATAACATGGCCCGGATAAAATCAAATAAAGAAATTTGATTATTCAATGGATATTATACTAGTTGAATAATCATATGAAATATCAATAGCCACTTTCATAATGATGGAATTCATAATGACAGACTTCATAACCACATAGTCAGAGCATTTTTCCAAAACTACAAATAAGATTTTGTCAAGTCCTTGTGCTGAGACACTAGTTTGTCTCATTAGACCTACCAATGCATCAAAGAGTTATATCGGGCTCCACCAGTCACTTACTAAGTCCAATGAATTCCTCATATGAAAAGGTTTAAACATAACATAAACATTCATATTAAAAATAGCATACATAATTTTAATACTTTGTCCATAAAAAATTAATCAAATAAAAATAACACATCCACAGTAAAACATATCACAAAACCTTAAATACAATATTAATGATTTTTATCACAAATAAATCAGCTTCAAACAGTCTTCAAATACATCAAAGAATGTTGACATAGATGAAATCAAAACTTTTTTGAGTAAAATTTCTCTTTCTATTTTGAAATAATTTAGAATTCATGTAATTTTAAAATAAAAAATTTATTTTTAAATTATCTTGATAAGATTTTATGGGAAGCTTCTATGATGTAATAACGGTGGAAAATAGCCACACCCGCCGTATAAGTCAAAACAAATCTTACCTTAATTTTGTCAAAATGGTCATAAAGAACCTTATTTGGAAAATGACAGAAAGATTACTTTAAAAACATATAAGGTAAAATAATGGTGTAAATGAATTAAACCCATTTTCTATTAAATAGTAAAAATTATTCAAAATACATTTTAAAGAAAACACGGATGTGGCTGATAAAGAGGTCCCATTAGATACTTCCGTAAAACCAACCTCGAATAATCAAGAGATTGGGAAATTAACCATTACCATATAATTTTACTTAGTCAATATTATGTTAACCTACCATATAATATTTAAAACACTGTTATTAAATTATACAATAAATATATACATAAATATGTTATCATTTATGATCCTCTAATATTTCTTTTTTAATAATATTTCAGTAGTATCATCATTTCGGGTGTTAACTGATTTGTTTTCCATTATATGGTTGGTTATGTAAGCCATGTCTGTTATGGATAGGATGTATTTGATTCATATAAATAATTATATTATGTTCATAAACATTAATTTTAATCATAAAATAAAAATTATTCTTGAATGATTATGAAGGTGAATTAATCTCATGGCATTTGGGGAGATGGTAATCCGTACGTACGCACGAGCGACAATATCATTATAGTGACTGTGAAATAGTATGTAATTGGATACTATATCATATATATAGAATCATTAAAATTTTATATTTTTTATTTACATAAGTTATACTCATTATTATACTCATCCAAATAATGAAGTGTTTGAATAACAAACTACACCATGACATGGAGACGGTAAGTCGTACATATGCGCATATAGTGACATTGCCCTTCATATGATAGATAATAATTAAAATGGTTGTACCAATTTTATTAAAACATCAAATTATATAGAATATAATGGATTTATTATTTTATAATGGAAACAACCAATAATATGGAAGTGTAAGAAGAAAATAACTTAAAAGAGGTGATGAAATTTTTACCTCCTTTTTGGGTTCTTCCTTTTGATTTGATCAAAAGGGCTCCTAAAGTTGGATTTATGACCAAATGAAGTTATATAGAATGAAGGGGGTAAAGTTGGGGGGATATTTGGGCAGGTTTTGGATGAGACAAATGGCTTTGGAGGTGTGAAATTAATTGAAGGGGAAGTATCCTTTTATAAAAGAGGTGAGAGTCACTTACAGAAAAGCATTAAATATTATTTTATAATAAAATCCTTTTAGAGTTATAATGGAACCCAAATTTATTATTTTTAGGTTATGGTGGAGATGGGTCGAAAACCCTTCAACCAATAGGTTTTATATAGGTTTAGGTCTCCATATTAACCTTATCTTTTAGATTTAACTCCTAGTTAAATAGTTTGACATTTACCATGTCTCATTGTATTTTAATATTATATGGTTAATAAACATACTATAACAAGCCAAGAGAACCCTGTGTGGTTCATTATTAATATATATAATCTTTTCTAAGTCCTTTTTACGAACCTTATATTTTGAAGAATATTATATCAATTAATAATATATTATTTGTTTTAAAAACTCAATTATGTCAATTTTGAAACTATTTGGAATTTGGTTTTTTGAAAAACATAACAGTATTATTACATAGAAAAAAATTATTTAATAAACCCTAACATGTCATATTAACCTTGAAAATTAGTTTAATTCATCAAAAGTCTCAAATTACATTTATTTGGATATTTATAATATATATTATTTTAATATTTCAATAATAAGGTAATTAATACATTATCATTGTGTCATAAATTAATTAACTTATTTAATGTCTAAAAATTATAAATAAAATACGATTATATAGGAAATAATTTTAGATTTATAATTAATATTTATAGTCTAATTTATCTTATGTATAAACCTATATTAAAAATAGTTTAGTTATTAAATTTTGAATTTAACTCTTTTAACTCTTCTTTAAATAAAATAATAATAAATGTCCTTGTCAAATCCAAGTGGACCAAAGGGGGTCATATTTTATTCTTATGTTTCTTATTGTTGAATTAAACTTATTCAATAGAATTAGAACATGTTTTAGGGTAACTATAATATCATATTTACCCTTAATTACCCTATTTACTTTTAACCGTGGTAAATAAAAGTAAAAAGTTACTATTCACCAAAACATATTTTCATCTTATTGAATCAAATTTTACTTACTAATGTAAACTGTGTCTCTTGTATTTTTTAAATTCGACTCACAAAAGTAGTAAAATTATGTTTTATGCCAATTTGCAAATGCTCCTAGGAGGTAGGTAAAATACGGTAAAATGTTCAATGAAATTTTTATATATCTAAGCTTATTATAAAATGAATCAAAAGAATTAAATTGAAAATATATAGGTATTATGTATCTATTTTGACCTAAAATAAATTTAAATAAAATAAATAATTATTTAAATAAAAATTCGGTTTAAACCAATAAAGCAGTGTTTTTTAGTATTCATCAAAAATTGAAAGTTTTCAAAAAAATTCCAAAAATTCACCCTAAGCTAATTTCGGTATTCCGAATTCAAAAATGAAGACCATTTTGAAAATTAAAATTTATAAAATTTCAAAAAGTGGGTATTACAATTCATAACAGCTAGTTTTATTGGTCGTGGTGTGTTATAATCTCGAAGTTGTGTACAACGAAATTTATTGCATTATTCAAAGGAAAACACACCATGGAAGCTTAGGGTGTTACATTCTTCCATAATTAAAATAATTTCATCGTCAAAATTTATATAATTTTACTTCATAAAAAGATTAAGGTGGTTCTACATCATAAATTCCTCGGGTTCCCAAGTTGCCTCTTCCATCTTTTGATTTATCCATAGAACTTTTACCAGATGAGTCATTCAGTTTCTCAAAACTTGTTCTTTAGTATGAAGAATTTTGACAAGATCTTAACAATAAGATAGATCAGGTTCAAGTTCAACTTCTTTATTGGTGAGTGTATGCATTGGGTTAGGCATGTATTTTCTCAACAGTGATATGTGGAACACATCATGAACTTTGGAGAGACATGGAGGTCTTTCCAAATGATAAGCTACAACTCCAATTCATTCTAGAATTTTGAGAGGTCCTATGTACCTAGGACTTTATTTACCCTTCTTACCAAAACATTTAACACCTTTCCAGGGAGATAACTTTAATAAAACATTATCTCCTACCTAAAATTCCAAATCCTTCCTTCGATTATCAGTATAGATCTTCGGGCTACATTGAGCTGCTTTCATGTGTTTTTGGATAACCTTCCCCTTTTCCATCGTTTCCTCAACAAGTTCTGGGACTACGAGTTTTATTTCACTAACATCATCTCAACAAGTTTGTGTGTGACATCTCTTTCCATATAACTCTCTATATGGTTCCATCTAAATACTGGAATGGAAGCTATTGTTATCGGAAAATTAAACAAGAGTTAAATATTGATCCCACATTCCCTGAAAGTCAACTAAGAAAGATCTTAACATGTCTTATAAGGTTTGAATAGTTCATTCTGATTGTCCATTAGTTTGAGGGTGGTTGGAAATGCTCAAACGTAGTTTAGTATCTAGGGCCTTCTGAATACTTTTCCAGAATCCTGATGTAAAATGGGGATCATGATCAGAAACAATTGATATGGGTACTCCATGAAGTCTTATAACTTCATTAATATATAGTCATTCCAGACATTCAAGTGGTAAATCTTCTCTCAATCTAGAAAATGTATTGACATGGTAAGACGATCAACAATGACCCATATTTTTTTATTCTTTCTAGGAGTCTTTGGTTTCCCCATGAAAAATTCCATCGTAATATTATCACATTTCACTCAAGAATAGGAAACGGTTTCATGAGTCCTCTAGGTTGTTGCCTCCCGACATTCGATTCCTGACAAACCATACATCTTAAAACAAAATCAAAAATCTCTCTCATCATGTTTTCCCACCAAAAATGTTCTTTCAAATCACTATAAATATTAGAGCTACCAGGGTGTATAGAGAAATTGGAGCTATGAGCATCATCCAACAATTAGCTTTTTAGATAAGGTATATCATGAACACAAATTATCTTCCCAAATTTCAAAATTCCATCTTTATATACGAAGTAGATCAATCTCCCATCGTTCACAGCTTCAATGTTTATTTTAAATTCCTCATCATCTATCTGAGAACTTATTCTCTTTTTTAATAAATATGGTTTGGAAACCAATTGAAAAAGAATTGATGTTTCACCTTCTATGGTTATTCCCATATCCATCTTTACTAGATCCATCAAAATAGGATCCTTTTCTACTCTCATATTATTCAAAACACCATGATCCTTTCCTATCAAAGCATCTTCCACCATATTTTCCTTCCTCGAGTGGTAATGTATAGTGAAATCATAATCCTTGAGAAGTTCAATCCATCTCCTTTTCCCCATGTTGAGTTCTTTTTGTGAGAAAATTCACTTCAAACTCTTGTGATCAGTATAAATCTCACATTTTTTACCATAGAGATAGTGTCTCCATATTTTCAGAGAAAATATTACAACTAATAACTCAAGATCATGAGTGGGATAGTTTTTCTCATGAATTATTAGTTGTCATGATGCATAGGCAATAAATCTATCATTCTTTTTAAGGACACAACCAATTCCTTTCTTTGAAGAATCACTATAAATAACAAACACATCATTCCCTAATGGTAGATTAAATATAGAATCATTGACTAATCTTCTTTTAAGTTCTCCAAAACATTCTTCACACTCTTTTGTACAAACTAATTTAACCCCTTTATATGTGATATTGGTTAAAGGGTTAGCCAACTGGGCATAATTATGGATGAAACGTCGATAATAACCTACAAAACCAATAAAACTACCTACCTCAGTTACACTTCTAAGTGCTGGACATTATTGGATTGCCATGGTCTTTTAAGGATCAACAAGGATTCCATACTTAGAGAAAATATGACCTGGATAATAAATCTCTTGAATCCATAGTTCAAAATTGCTAAACTTCCCATATAGTTCATTTCTTCTAAGAATATTTTGAATACTGCGCAAGTGATTTTCATGATCTTTGTAGATTTTGGATTATAAGAAGATATCATCAATAAATACCACTAAAAAGTTATAATTAAATTCCTGGAAAACTCTATTAATTATATCCATGATGATATAAGGTGTATTAGTCAATCCAAAATGCATTACTGTAAACTCGGAATTCCAATACCTGGTTTGAAATGCTATTTTCGTAATGTCTTCCTACTTCACACACAATTGATGATATCCAGATTGAATGTCAATCATTGAATAATATTTATCTACATGAATTTGGTTGAATAAATCATCAATGTGAGGTAGGGGATAATTGTTCTTTTTTATTATGTCATTGATCTCTTTGTAGTCAATGCACAACCTCATATATCTGTATTTATTCTTAACAAAAAGGAAATGGGCTTCCCATGGAGAAACACTTGGGCGAATGAATCCCTTGTTACTCAATTCATCTATTTTTTTCTTTAGTTCCACTAATTCCATAGTGGTCATTCTATAAGGGGTCTTCGATATGGGACTTGAACCCAGAATTAAATCAATGGAAAACCCAATTTCTCATTCTGGAGGATGTCTAGGTAAATCCTCTAGAAACAAGTCAGCATTTTCTTGCACAATAGGTACATCCTCTATTCAAGAATTCTTTTTCGCACCCATAGTTATTTCATTCTCATCCTCCCCAATAATAGAATTTAGTAGAGCTAATGGGGGTGGATCTAGATAAGACTCAGTTGGTGACGTTTATGCTCTAAAGATAAGGTACTTATTATCATCATCAAAAATTGTAACCTATCTCTTCTTACAATAAATTTTAGCATCATGTTCTGAAAGACAATCCATTCCAAGGATTATATCAAATTCGATCATGGGTATGTCGATAAGATCAGTAGATAAAGAACATTTATATGCTCTAATGGGGAATGACTCACCAAACATTGTTGTGATGATACTTCCATTAGGTGTTTTGAATGACAAATCCCTTGTTTAGTCAAATTGAAAATATGTAATTTTCTCAGAATACTGGGAAGATATGAAACAATTCGATGATCTAGAATCAAATAAATCATTATATAAACATGAAGAAACCATTAAATTACCTACCACCACATCCTTCAGAGCTTTAACCTCAGCAGTAGTGATCACATAAGCTTGGCCTAGCTCTCTATAGCATTTTCTAAGGTATTTTCCCTTGGAGATTAGGAAATTCGTTTTTATAATGCCCCTTTTCTCTATAATTATAGCATTCAAAATTGACAACCTCTTTCTTCCCCTTGCAATCACGAGCTTGGTGGCCTTTTTCACCACACTTGTAGCAGACTCTCAATCCTTTCAGGCAAGTACCAGGGAGTTTCTTCCAACATTTAATGTAGGATGGATATTCAATGTTTCTCTTCTTCCCCTTATTTCTATTTCCATAGTTTTCAGAAGATCTATTATTCTCTTGATTTTCTTTATAGTTGTATGACTTAGTGAATTCCTTTTCTGTCTTGATAGTACATGAGACAATATCTTCATACGATGACAAGGATTGTGAGACTAATGCTCGAAGGATAAATAGTTTTAACCCATAAAATAATCGATCAATATTACTCCTTGGGTTATGCATATAATCTGCTACATACCGTGATAACCTTATAATGTTTGCCTCATACTTTGCGACATTCTCATCCCCTTTTTTCCTCAGACTTAGAAATTGTCTTTACACATCTACTCGATGATCACGAATAAAGTATTTTTCCAAGAAAATATATTTAAACTCCCTAAATTCCATGTTCAATACATCTTCATCTTCATTTTTGTTTTGGATTAATTACCACCATTGATATGCATCTCACGTGAGGTGATAAACTGCCAGGACAAATTTTTCCCTTTCGCTACTCCCCAAAGAGTAAAATATTTTCTCTAAATAATTTATCCATTACTCAACTACTAATGGATTTGTACTCCCATTTAATGTTGGTGGTTGTTTCCTCATGAAGCGGTCTAACATTTATCCTATGTGTTGTGGATCAAGGTTCTCCATATGGGTATGGTTATTATTCATAACCTGAGTGAGTTGTCCTAGTATGGTGATAAGCTGATCAGCACCAGTTGCTTCACTTTCTCCACTATAATTATCTTGAGTAGGTGAAAAATCTATACATGGATTATGTTCATTGATACGGTTTACATTCCTTTCACTAGGCACTATTTCTAAACAATGGAATACACTACATTAGTTTATGAATCGCAGTACATAATTACAAACATGTAAAACACTTAACATAAATTGAACAGTTTATGGATATAATCAATAATAATAATAATAATAAATTCTTTGAATAAATATACACTCATATACCCTTTATAATTGTTTATAAAGAAAATGAAAATTATCCTAAGCATATCCCCCTGGGAGTGTCGTAACTAAGAGTGCATCAATGTAACACCCTGAGATTTTATGAAAAATATTATTTTTAATTTCATTAATGTCTTGTGTTGTACGCTACACCAAAAGGATCTTTCACAACATGCATCCTTGACTTTTCTTGCATTACATGCAATCGCGACCTTCCTCGATAGCGTGTGTAGTACGCAATAACGAGTTTCACTAAACAACAATATTCTATTAAAATATTATTAAAACAAGCCATTATGAATAGTAATAACCACTTTTTGAAATTTTTGAAAATTTATTTTTCAAAATGGACTTCATTTTTGGATTAAGAATATTGAAATTAACTTAGGGTGAAATATTGGTACTTTTCGGATAAATTTCATTTTTTGATGAATAGTGAAAATTACGAAATTTAAATAAAAAACAACCGTTTTAATCGAAATAATTAATAGTGATAAATTATTAATTTGAGTGGTTTTAAAGTATATTTAGAATATATTTTTACAATTTAATACAATGTTTTTCACTGCATGTAATTTCACATTTAAACCAGACATAAACAAGTGTCAATCTTTTGATAGTTATTATCTCTTAAGAACACGCTATTTGTTTTGACGACGAAAATTAATTTTTTAAATTAAGTAATGCAACTGATATGTTTTGAATTTGGTAAAATATACATCATTTATCAGTTCATAATATCAAATATATCTTAGGCCTAATTTTTGGTATTTTTCTCGAAACTTTCATTTTTTTGATGAATAGTGAAACCACTAAGTGGTAGTTAAAAAAATGAATTTTTCATAAAACTTAATTTTACCACTTCTGTGAGTGGAATTTCAAAACTCCGAGAGACACGGTTGATGTCAGTAAGTAAAATATGGTTTAATGTGATGAAAATAATTTTTGGTGAATAGTAACTTTTTACTTTTTTTACCACGGTTAAAAGTAAATTGGGTAATTATGGGTAAAATGATATTATTATTACCCTAACACATGTCCTAATTCTATTGGATAAGTGTAATTCGACCAAAATCAACCTTAGGAATAAAATATGATCATTTATTCCCACTTGGATTAGATTAGGATATTTATTATTAATTTATTTAAAGAAGGGTTAAAATAGTTAAAATCAAAGTTTAATAAGTATATCATTTTTAATATAGGGTTATAAATAAGATAAATTCTACTATAAATATCCATTTAAAGATAAAGAGATTTCCTACAAAATGGTACTTTATTTGTAATTTTTAGACATTAAATAATTTAATTTATTTATGACACAAAGATGATGCAGTAATTATCTTATTAATGAAATATTGACATAATTGATGTTATAAATACCAAAATAAATGTAATTTGAGACTTTTTATGAATTACACTAATTTTCTAGGTTAATATGACATGTTATTATCGATATAATTAACTTTTTTCGAACTAATCAGTCTGTTATGATTTTCACAAAAATCAATTACTAAATAGTGTCAAAATTGACATAAAATAGTTTTTAAAACAAATATTATATTATTAATTGTTATTTTATTCCTAAAAATATAAGGTTTGGCCAAATTACTTATATAAGGTTATATATATTAATAATAAACAACTTGGGGTTCGTTTGGCTTCTTATAGTATGTTTATTAACCTTATAGTGTGAGAACACAAAAAGACACGGTAAAAGTAAAATTATCTAACTTAATGTTAAACCAAAATTATATGGTTAAAATAGGAACCTAAACTTGTCTAAATTCTATTGTATGAGAGGATTTAGACCCATACCGACCTTATCTTCAGAATAAATCAATTTGGAGCTATTTAAAACCGAATTTGGCTTTTTAATAAAATAATATTTTTTGCTATTCCAAAGGTGCCCCTCTCCTCCCTTATAAAAGAGCACCTCTTCCTCTCTTCCTCACACCACTTTTAGCCTTCAAGCTCGGCCAACACCTGACAAATTATCTTTTCCACTTCCCTAGAAGCATCCTAGAGGTCCTGGTCTTCTTAAAAGACCAATTATAGTGCCCTAAGAGGAGGACTCAAAGAGGCGATTCAAAGAAAAGGTAATTTCTGTTACCGATTCTTTCAACTTTATTTCTTCTTCCACTTCTTCATCATAGGTTGTTTCATTAGGAAGTAATAACATCAGTATCACTCATATACTGATATGTTATTATATTTATGAAAAAACCCTATTTCACCATCTATCCATCCTACAGAAAATGAAATCACCGCGCGTGCGTACGTACGGAATACCGTCTCCACGCCGTGGTGTAATCCATTTTCCACCACCACCTTACTTGGATGGGTATAATGGTGTACATAATAACTATATATGATTATTGTAAATTGATATTGATTCTTAAATAGTATAAATACACTCCAATACAATTCCAGGATCATTAGAACGATATCATCGCTCATGCGTACGTATGGACTACCGTCTCTACGATGCGATGAGATTCATTCTCCACATTAACCATTCATGAATGATTATAAAGTATATATAATAAGTAATCATGAAATATATGACATAATAATGATACTGGATTTATGTGTATATATATGTATGTATTCTACTTAATTCCACTCAACTCAATAAGGAAACGAAAACAGCGTTCATGCGTATGTACGGCCTACCGTCTCCATGAACGGTGTATTTCTTTCCATTTACTAATCTATTATATATATGTATATTCTGAATATATATTATATATAAATAATGTTTTATATTCTGTAATTAATTAATCATGATCTAATTAATCATATGAATAATTACAAGTCAAAACACGGACGACAAATGAAACGATTTTACCCAAAACGCTCTTTAACATGGAATTTACAAAAGAACGGGTAATATAAAGTCATAAGTGAACCATATATGATATCATAACAATGAGTATGATTCTGGAATTATTCAATGACATTATTTAAATCATTATACAGGAGGTTCAGACACTTACGAAGCAAATTGGACCTAAGGTAAGGGATAATTGTGCAAATATCATGTTTATCCGAGATTTCTTATTCGTAAGTATTTACTGGGGTTATTGCTATCATCAATTTCCATGTTATATAAAAGTGTATTCATGTATGCTTAAATTCCTTTTATACCCATTTTGAATTTTACCCCATGGTATGGAAGGAATCATTCTTTTGTTTACCCTACGAGGTACTTTTTTAACTTTTCCGACAAAAGTACAAGAAGAATGTTTTTTTAACTTATACGGCACGAACATATTTTTACAGTTTTATAAAGAATTATTTTCAAGATGCTTCCTAAAAATATTTCATGACTATTTTCAACAAAATCTCTATCTTTTAAAATAGCATGACATTTTGTGAAAAGAAATTGATTTTGAAGAAGAAATGATATTTTCCTCAAGAATTCATTTCAAGTGTTTTATCAAAACATTTTTCCATCTAATATGACATTATTTCATATGTGTATGTTTCAAGTATAAAGTCTCTATGATTTACATGGTTTCACTTTTCTTATTATGAAATGATATCCATTTATTTTATATGGATTATGTGATTATGGGATGATGTTTATGAAACCCATTTTATTTATTGGGTTACTATGAATGATGTATGTTTATTTTGTGGAATAAGTAAGAATGATTTCATTATGAGATGGGTGGGACCTATATCTCCCTCCAATGCATTGGGTAAATATTTATATCTCATGAGATAGACATGGCTAGAATGGAAAGTTAAACAGGTCCAGTAATATAGGACTGGAACGAGGAGTGAACTCGATTCAGAAAGGGACATTGTCCACTAAGATGGTCTTGGCAGCAATGCCTTGGCTATTATGGAAATCATATCATGTGCTTAATGGTTTCCACAATTACATGTTTTATTCCCATGCTATTTTATCATTCTTAATGTTTCTTTATGATCTATGCCTTACGTACTTCCATGTTTTGTGTCATTTCTCAAGATTTTGATGTTTAAACATTCTGTTCATGTTTTTAAGTTCAAATGTATATTGTATGTTTTATTTTATCCATGATTACCCTTACTGAGCATTTGAGCTCACCCTTTTTATGTATTATTTTCCCCTGGATATAAAGAATGGTTTTAGGTAAGAAAAAAAGGGAAGATCTTTATGGGAGATGTTGAAGATCTTTCACCACGATTAGAAGACTACGTTCCAAGTTTCCAAAGACACTAAACTATTACGGTCCTTGTGTGTCTGTTTTTGTTATGTATTAAGTATTCCACTAAAGTAATGTAATGTCCTTGTACGTCAAGCTTCGGGTCTCTACATTTGGTATGAGAGGAAAGGATTAGTCAACCTTTGGAAACTAGGATGCGATAACTTTAGTGAGATCCCTAGAGATATTTCTAAGGTATGTCTAGGGATATCCCTAAGGATAAGTATACGTATAGGATATAGTCCTAGAACTATGGTAAGGATCATATAATTTAACCTAAGATGTTAGATATTGAGGTTACTCCCCTTTTACTATGTTGTTTTTCCTAGCATGATTTTTTCCTCTCACACTATTCTTTTTGGGTTTTAGAAAATGGCTGGAAATAAGAAGATTCACGATAATGGAGAATATAACGTACAATGGAATGATATTCTTCATGAGAAACCAAATGAAACTGGATTTGGAAGTCCAAACATCATTATTATGCTGAATCAGCAATCTCATAATATGATCAATAAACTCAAATTTGGTAAGTTTCCTGACTCGGCTAATAAGAGAAAGATGGATTTTCATGATGATCATAGAGGAAAGAAAGTTCAATTTACCCTATGTAAATCATGTGGGAAGAGGCGTCAAGGAGAATGTTTCAAAGGAACTGGAAGATGATTTGGGTGTGGAAAAGAAGGACACAAAGCCAGTAAGTGCAAAGTAAAAGGTTCAGTTAACACCAGGGATGAGGATAATGGTATTGCTATGACATCAACAATGGTTAAATGTTTTAAATGTGGAATGTACAGGCATTATGCAAACCAATGCCCTAAGGGAAAGTCTCATGAAGAGAATCGGTATGGTCATATGGGTAGTATTTATGTTGATGATGATGAAGAGACTACAAATGATATGTAATATGAAATAATTGTTGAAGCTCGGTCAATGGTTTAAGAATGTAGTGGAATGATTACATGTTTATCATGTGTAATGTTGTATAAGTAATCTCATGGTACTATGGAATAAAGAGACATCTAAGGATTGTTACACTGTTGTCTTTCCTTGAGTTTTGAAAGTGTATGATTAATGGTACAAGTATCCATGAAAGGTTATTCAGATATTTTTGGAATGTAGATGATATGAGCATAATGAAGGGATAAGGAGAAAATTAAATGTTTGATATTATTCATGAGCTCATGACTGATATAAGGAGAAGGTTATATCATGGTTTGAGTATATAGAATTTTTGGATTTTGGTATGTGGAAAGAGTTAACTTTTGACAGAATTTATGTTTTCACTAAGGTTTAATGGGTATTCATTTCTCAAGAGAATACGTGATTAAGGTATCCACATGATTGGAATGTGACCAACAATATATATGGGGGATAAATGATGGTATTCACATGCTTTGTTGATGACATTTCAAGTAATCGTTTTCTTTATACTATGATCATGGACCGAAGTATTTTAGATAAGCCTAAAGAGTGGAATGGATTATGTTGGACATAAGTTAGTATTGTTTAAGGATATATATTGTTTTTGATATTATTTATGGGATGTTATAGTAATGTAGATTTAGAAAAAGGATAACTTGCAGGACGGGCGACAACCCATCATGTCGGACAAGGCTGTGGAAATCGAACCCACAACGGAAGTGCGACTGGCCTTTATCCCCTACCACTGTCCTACATGAAGTCCCAGTTTTTTAGAAACTAGTTTTATTATATTAAGCAGTATGATATATGAACTATAAGTCCATTTTAGGAACCATATATGATTAATCTCACTATATATGGACTTATGTATTTTTGATAACTTTTATAACCTTGTGTTTGAGACAGATGGAATGACCCATCATTCTATCACATGATCTACTAACACATCATGCATAAAAAATTCAACTTCATTTCATTAAGGGATGAATTGTAAATTGATCAATTAACGAACAACAGTGAGATTGTACCAAAATCATGTAAGTATTTTTTTTAATTCATCATCTTTAGGGAAATGATCTTGAGAACCAAAAATGTTGTCCTAGTGCCCTTATATCCGATTAATCCGATGGTACCTTAGATCATCACAAATCTATGGATTTGTGATTGCTGGATTTTCCATAGCCATGTTCTCTACCACTCTCTATCAGAACATGATGGTTAGATTTCTCTTCCATATCCATATTTTCATCTATGTGGAAACCCAATGATTAGTTTATTTGGGTAACCGTTACATTTCATACTTTTGTTTTTAAATATTGGTTTTGGTATTCAGTTTTAAGATGTGGGTTTCTATTAAAGAAACTTTCAAAGGGTAAACCATTTATAACCCCGATAAATTTTGAGGGCGAAATTCATTTTAAGGGGGGTAGAATGTAACACCACAAGATTTTATGAAAAATATTCTTTTTAATTTCATTAATGTCCTGTATTGTACGCTACACCAAAAGGAGCTTTCACAACATGCATCCTTGACTTGCCTTGCATTGCACGCAATCACGACCTTCCTTGATAGCGTGTGTAGTACGCAATAACGAGTTTCACTAAACAACAATATGCTATTAAAATATTATTAACACTAGCCGTTATGAATAGTAATAACCACTTTTTGAAATTTTGTAAATATTATTTTTCAAAATGGACTTCATTTTTGGATTCAGAATATCAAAATTAGCTTAGGGTTAAATTTTGGTACTTTTCGAATAACTTTCATTTTCTGATGAATAGTGAAAATTACTAAATTTAAGTTAAAAAAAACCTTTTTAATCAAAATAATTAATAGTGATAAGTTATTAATTTGAGTGGTTTTAATGTATATTTAGAATATGTTTTTACAATTTAATACAATTTTGGTCATTGGATGTAATTTCACATTTAAACCATACATAAACAAGTGTCAATCTGTTGATAGTTATTATCTCTTAAGAACACGCTATTTGTTTTAACGACGGGAATTAATTTTTTAAATTAATTAATGAAACTGATATGTTTTGAATTTGGTAAAATAGACGTCATTTTTCAGTTCATAATATCAAATATAGCTTAGGCCTAATATTTGGAATTTTATAGGAAACTTTCATTTTTTAATGAATAGTGAAACCACTAAGTGGTAGTTAAAAAAATGAATTTTTCATAAAACTTAATTTTACTGCTTCTGTGAGTAGAATTTCAAAAATCTGAGAGACACGGTTGATGTTCATAAGTAAAATGTGGTTCAACGAGATAAAAATAATTTTTGGTGAATAGTAACTTTTTACTTTTTTTACCACGTTTAAAAGTAAATAGGGTAATTAAGGGTAAAAATGATATTATTATTACCCTAACGCATGTCCTAATTCTATTGGATAAGTGTAATTCGACCAAAAACTACCTTAGGAATAAAATATGACCATTTAGGACCACTTGTATTAGATTAGGACATTTATTATTAATTTATTTAAAGAAGGGTTAAAATAGTTAAAATCAAAGTTTAATAAGTATATCATTTTTAATATATGGTTATACATAAGATAAATTCGACTATAAATATTCACTATAAAGATAAAACGCTTTCCTACATAATGGTATTTTATTTGTAATTTTTAGACATTAAATAATTACATTTATTTATGACACAAAGATGATGCAGTAATTATCTAATTAATGAAATATTAACATAAGTGATGTTATAAATACCAAAATAAATGTAATTTGAGACTTTTTATTAATTAAACTAATTTTATAGGTTAATATGACATGTTATTATTGAATTAATTAACGTTTTTTGAACTAATCAGTCTTTTATGATTTTAAAAAAAATCAATTACTAAATAGTGTCAAAATTGACATAAAATAGTTTTTAAAACAAATATTATATTATTAATTGTTATTTTATTCCTAAAAATATATGGTTCGTCCAAATGACTTATATAAGGTTATATATATTAATAATAAACAACTTGGGGTTTGTTTTGATTCTTATAGTATGTTTATTAACCTTATAGTGTAAGAACACAAAAAGACACGGTAAAAGTAAAATTATCTAACTTAATGTTAAACCTAAATTATATGGTTAAAATAGGAAACTAAACTTGTATAAATTCTATTGGATGAGATTATTTTGACACATACCCACCTTAGCTTTGAAATAAATCAATTTGAAGCTATTTAAAACCGAATTTGGCCTTATGATAAAATAATATTTTTAGTTATTCCAAAGGTGCCCCTCTCCTCCCTTATAAAAGGGCACCTCCTCCCTCTCTTCCTCACACCACATTGAGCCTTCCTGCTCGGCCAAACCCTGCCAAATTCTCTTCTCCACTTCCCTAGAAACGTTATAGAGGTCCTGGTGTTCTTCAAAGACCAATTTTAGTGCCCTAAGAAGAGGAATCAAAGAGGCGCTTCAAAGAAGAGGTAATGGCCGTTACCGATTCTTTCAACTTTATTTCTTCTTCCACTTCTTCTTCTTAGGTTTTTTCATTATGAAGTAATAACATCAGTATCAATCATATACTGATATGTTATTATAAGTATGAAACAACCCTATTTCACCATCTATCCATCCTACGGAAAACGAAATCACCGTACGTGCGTACGTACGGAATACCGTCCCCACGCCACGGTGTAATCTATTTTCCACCACCACCTTACATGGATGGGTATAATTGTGTACATAATAACTATGTATGATTATTGTAAATTTATATTGATTCTTAAATAGTATACATACACTCCAATACAATTCCACGATCATGAGAATGATATCATCGCTCGTGCGTACGTACGGACTACCGTCTCCACGACACGATGAGATTCATTCTCCACATTAACCATTCCTGAATGATTATAAAGTATATATAATAAGTAATCATGAAATATATGAAATAATAATGATACTGTATTTATGTGTATATATATGTATGTCGTCTACTTAATTCCATTCAACTCAATAAGGAATCGAAAACAGCGTTAATGCGTATGTACAGCCTACCGTCTCCATGAACGGTGTATTTCTTTCCAATTACTGATCTATTATATATATGTATATTCTGAATATATATTATATATAAATCATGTTTTATATTCTGGAATTATGTAATCATGATCTAAGTAATCATATGAATAATTACAAGTCAAAACACGGACGACAAATGAAATGATTTTACCCAAAACGCTCTTTAACATGGAATTTACAAAATAACGGGTAATATAAAGTCATAAGTGAACCATATATGATATCATAACAATGAGTATAATTATGGAATAAGTAAATGATATTATTTAAATCATTATACAGGAGGTTCGGACACTTACGAAACAAATCGGACCTAAGGTAAGGGATAATTGTGCAAATCTCATGTTTATCCGAGATTACTTATTCGTAAGTATTTACTGGGGTTATTGCTATCATCCATTTCCATGTTTTATAAAAGTGTATTCATGTATGTTTAATGTCCTTTTATACCCATTTTGACTTTTACCCCATGGTATGGAAGGAATCATTCTTTTGCTACCCTACGAGGTACTTTTTTAACTTTTCTGACAAAAGTACAAGAAGAATGTTTTTAACTTATACGGACCGAATATATTTTTACAGTTTTATAAAGACTTATTTTCATTATGCTTCCTAAAAATATTTCATTACTATTTTCAATAAAATATCTTTCTTTTAAAATAGCATGACGTTTTGTGAAAAGAAATTGATTTTGAAGAAGAAAGGATTTTTTCCTCAATAATTCATTTCAAGTGTTTTATCAAAACCATTTTCCATCTAAGATGACATTATTTCATATGTGTATGTTTCAAGTATAAAGTCTCTATGATTTACATGGTTTCACTTTTCTTAATATGAAATGATATCCATTTCTGTTATATGGATTATGTGATTTTGGGATGATGTTTATGAAACCCATTTTATTTATTGGGTTACTATTAATGATGTATGTTTATTTTGTGGCACAAGTAAGAATGATTTCATTATGAGATGGGTGGGACCTATATCTCCCTCCAATGCATTGGGTAAAGATTTATATCTCATGAGATATACATGGCTAGAATGGAAAGTTAAACCAGTTCAGTAATACAGGACTGGAACGGGGAGTGAACTCGATTTAGAAAGGGACTTTGTCCACTAAGATAGTCTTGGAAACAATGACTTGGCTACTAGGGAAATCATATCATGTGCTTAATGGTTTCCACAATTACATGTTTTATTCCCATGCTATTTTATCATTCATAATGTTTCTTTATGATCTATGCCTTACGTACTTCCATGTTTTGTGTCATTTCTCAAGCTTTTGATGTTTAAAAATTATGTTCATTTTTTTATGTTCAAATGTATATTGTATGTTTTATTTTATCCATGGTTACCCTTACTGAGAATTTGAGATCACCCTTTTTATGTTTTCTTTTCCCTAGGATATAAAGAAAGGTTTTAGGTAAGAAAAAAATGGAAGATCTTTATGGGAGATGTTGAAGATCTTTCACCATGATTAGAAGATTACGTTCCAAGTTTCCAAATACACTAAACTATTACGGTCCTTGTGTGTCTGTTTTTGTTATGTATTAAGTATTCCGCTAAAGTAATGTAATGACCATGTACGTCATGAATCGGGTCTCTACAAGCAAGGCATATTGTCGTTCACCAGTTCCTGTTCGGGTCTAGCTCAAAGCAGTGTTTTCGGGTTTTACCCCTAGGTACATTTTTGGTAGAGCCGCCTCTACGTTCTCATATCCAGACAGGGTTGTATTTCTTGGAAATCTCACAAAATCTATATAGTACCAAAATTCTAGGAAGTTATTCTATACAAGTCCTCAAAGTCTATCTTAGGTTAAAGTTCTATAATCAGAGTTTTTCTAAATCTAGATTCCAAGGTTTGTACTAAACATCCTCTGATACCGAATGTAATTCCATGACCCATGTTACCTTGACTTGGTGCATTATTACATACTATTTTCATGATCATAGTGGATCAAATCCCGAAAGACCGATCTGTTTAGTAGCCTTGGAAGTACTAGATACATTCATATGTTTTGCATTACCTCATGAAATAAAAACATCAACCACATTTTTTCCCCTTTTGAAAAAACTTATATCCTTTTCCTATCCCTATAGGTCAACCATAAAATACTTCTTTGCATCCTGGGAAAAATAAAACATAGAAAAGGGTGAGCTCAAATGATCACTAAGGATAACAATATAGCAGAAACATTCATAAATAAGCATAAACATTTAAGGAAATGTATAAGACTAAAACATAAGCTTTTTATAATTAAACATCAGCATAATATAGAAAAGGTAAAATCAAATAATTTCATTTACTTATTCACATGGATATTCTACTCGTCGAATAATCACATGCAGTATCAATAGCCACTTTCATAATGATGGAATGCATAATTCCATACTTCATAACCACATAGTCAAGGAGTTGTGCCAAGACTACAAATAATATTTTTTCAAGGCCTTGTTCCAAGACACTATTTTGAATCATGAGACCTACCAATGCATCGAGGAGCTATAGAGGTATCCACCCGCCACTTACTAAGTCCAAATCATTCCTCATATGAAAAGGATTAAACATAACATAGACATTCATATTAAGAATATCATATGAAATGTCAATACTTTATCCATAAACCATGAATAGTATAAAAATAACACATCCAAAGTCAAACATATCACAAAAACTACAATAAAATATAGAAGATTTTTATAATAAATAAATCAAGTTCAAATTGGCTTACAATCCATCAAATAATGTTGACATAGATGAAATCAAAAAAAATTGAGAGAAATTTGTCTTTCTATTTTAAAAACATTTAGAAGTCATGTAATTATAAAAGAAAAAATTTATTTTGAAAATATTTTTATAAATTTGTATGGTAAGCTTTGACGATGTTATAACAGTTGAAAATAGTTTCACCCACCGTATAAGTTAAAAAAACATTCTTTTCTTAATTTTGTCGAAAAGGTCATAAAGTACCTTATTTGGAAAATGATGGAAAGATTACTTTAAAAACATATATGGTAAAATAATGGTATAAATAACTTTAACCCATTTTCATTTAAATAGTAAAAAAATTTTGATATACATTTTTATGAAAACACGGATTTGGGTGATAAAGAGATCCCAGTAGATACTTAAGTAAAAACATCTTCGGATAATAAAGAGATTGTGATATAAACCCATAACTTGCACTTTTCCTTAGTATATGGCATGTTAACCTTCGGTATAATATTTAAGAAATTGTTTTTCAATTTTAAAAGAACTATATACATAAATATGATATCATATATTATCCTCTAATATTGCTTTGTTAATAATATTTCATTAGTATCATCATTTCGTGTGTTAACTGATTCGTTTTCCGTTTTATGGTTGGATACGTAAGCCATGATTGTTATGGATATGAATTATATGATTCATATATAGAATTATATTATGTTCATAAACATTATTTTTAATCATAAAATGAAAATTATTCATGAATGGTTAGGATGAGGAATGAATGTCATCGCGTTCGTGGAGATGGTAATCTGTATGTACGCACGAGCGGAAATATCATTATATTGATGGTGAAATTGTATGTAATTGGATGGTGTATCATATATAAAAAATAATTGACATGTAATATTTATTATTTACATCAGTTATACGCATTATTATACCCATCCAAATAATGAAGTGTTTGAATAATAAACTACACCACGACGTGGAGACGGTAAGCCGTACGTACGCACATATGGTGAATTTGTCATTAATATGATGGATAATAAGGAATATGGTTGTACAATTTTTATAATAAAATAAATATATATAGAATATATTGGATTTAATATTTTATAATGAAAACAACAAAGAAATACTAAGTGGAAGAAGAAAATAACTTGAAAGAGGTGATGAAATATTTACCTCTTCTTCGGGTTCTTCCTTCTGATTTGATCAAAAGGTCTCCTTAGGTTGGCTTTATGACCAAAGGAAGTCCTATAGAATGAAGTAAGGAAGGTTTGAGGATATTAAGGTAGGTTTTGTCTAAGTAAAACGTATTGGGAGGTGTGAAATTTAGAGAAGGGGATATACCCTTTTATAAGATAGGTGTGGGACACTTTAGGAAAAGCTTGAAATATTATTTCATAATAAAATCATTTTCTATTTATAATGGCTAAAAAATGAATTGTTTAGAGGATATGGTGGGAATAGGTTGAGAAACTCTCAACCAATAGGTTTTAGACAGGTTTAGGTCACCATATTAACCTTATATTTTATATTTAACTCTTAGTTAAATAGTTTGACATTTACCATGTCATTTTGTATTTTTGTATTATATGGTTAATAAACGTAATATAACAACCCAAGAGAACCCCATGGGGTTTATTATTAATATATATATCCTTATATAAGTCCTTTTTTATAAACCATAGATTTTCAAGAATATTATATCAATTAATAATATAGTATTTGCTTTAAAAACTCAATTATGTCAATTTTGACACTATTTAGTATTTAGTTTTTGTGAAAATTATAACATCATGATTACTTAGAAAAAATTATTTAATCAACCCTAACATGTCATATTAACCTATAATATTATAATAATTCAATAAAAGTCTCAAATTAAATTTATTTGGATATTTATAATATCAATTATTTTAATCATTATTTAATAAGGTAATTAATACATCATCATTGTGTCATAAATAAATTAAAATATTTAATGTATAAAAATTATAAATAAAATATAATTATGTATGAAATATTTTTTTTCTTTCTAATTAATATTTATAGTCGAATTTATCTTATTTATAATCCTATATTAACAATGTTTTAGTTTTTAAACACTGAATTTAACTCTTTTAACCCTTCTTAAAATAAAATAATAATAAATGTCCTAATATAATTCAAGTGGACTAAAGGGGGTAATATTTTATTCCAATGGTTTTTTTGGTCTAATTAAACTTATACAATAGAATTAGGACATGTTTTAGGGTAATTATAATATCATTTTTACCCTTAATTACCCTATTTACTTTTAACTATGGTAAATAAAAGTAAAAAGTTACTACTCACCAAAAATTATTTTCATATTATTGAACCACATTTTACTTACTGATTTCAACAATGTCTCTTGAATTTTTGAAATTCAACTCACAAAAGTGGTAAAATTATGTTTTATGCAAATTTGCAAATTCTCCTAGGAGGTGTGAAAAAGGCAATAAAAAGTTCACTAAAATTTTTATATATCTAAGCTTATTATAAAATGAATCCAATTAATTACATTGAACTTATATAGGTATTATGTATATATTTTTACCTAAAATAAATATAAAAAAATAAATAATTATTTAAATAAAAAGTCGGTTTTAACCAATAACGCATTGTTTTTTACTATTCATCAAAAATTGAAAGTTTTCAGAAAAATACAAAAAATTCACCCTAATCTAATTTGAATATTCCAAATTCAAATAAAAATCCATTTTTAAAATTAAAATTTATAAAATTTTAGAAATTGGGTATTAATATTCAAAATGGCTAGTTTGATTGGTCACGGTGTGTTAGAATCTCGAAATTGCGTACAATGTAAGCTATTGCATTATTCAAATGAAAACGTATGGTGGAATCTTGGGGTGTTACATAATGCCATTCCACTCACCCTTTGTGAAACTAATAGATTTTTAACCTATTCATATATCATTTATATTTCATGAGTTATAATCATTTTTCTAATTAATTGGAGATAGATATAGGTCTCATCCATCTCATAATTCATATATTTTTATGCCACTTAAAACAGTCATCACATCATAAGAGTACATGTAGAAAGAATATGGGTTTCATGAAATTCCCAAATCAATACATAAATAACTCATAAAAATATAATGGGTTTTATATAATATTTATTATCGAAATAATTTTATTTTTATAATGAACCCATGGAAACAAAATGGATTTCCTAAAACACCCAAAAGGTATAAAATAAAATCTTGAACAAAATCATTTGATACCAAAAACATAATCACCCAAAATAATAAATTAGAATAATAATATAGGGTGAAACATGAAACATAACTCTACTAGAGATATATCATTTTTTGATAATTAAAAAATATTAAAATAAAATAACTTTCAAAACAATTTTTATTTTTATTTATAAAAGTCATGGTTATAAGTGCATTTTAAAAAGTATACTTTTTTCAAGAAAAATAAAAAGGAAACCTTTCCGAGAAATGGAATTATTTAAAAAAACTCTTTCCCACAAAAGTAAAAAATAGACCATAATTTTAAAATGCAAATTCTTAGAAAAATGATGTTCAAATAAATAAATTTAATAACTCAAAGAAAGGGGTTTTAGTTACCAAGTTTCTTAAAACATTAGAAGTGAATGGATTCAAAGAATAAGTATGAGAAACTATGAAATAAAAATTTATGTCTCATGATAGATGTTTATTTAAGACTAATTGATTTATTTTCAATGTAATTATACCACATCAAATATAAATAGTTGAAAAATAATAAATCGTACCTTAAGGAATATGAACATGAGAAAACAAACCCTTACTTTACTTCCTCAGTTATTTGTTGCACTCTAACCACCTATAAAACAAAAATATCTAATTTAATATCCTATTTTATATTTTTAGTCATAAATATTAACCTTTTATAATCTTTATTACAATTCTTTATAACGAGTATATTAATTATTTAATGCATAACATGACCATTGGTTATAAATAACATTAACTGTTTTATACATGTTTAATAATTTTGATATAATTACCCATAATATGATACCAATTTATCTATTGATATATAATTTAATATATAACTAATAGATATTTAAAATGTTTTTATTTCATCACTTATGAGTTTTTTTGTGTTATGTTGAAACCTAATTGATAACTACTTGTTTTTGGTAATTTTAGAAAACAAAAATGTTACTTTAATAATAAGATGAATAAATATTTTAATATTTAAAAACCATATAATAACCATGATTTACTAATTATTTTATAATAATATTATTTTTTATGTTCCGATAGTCTTCCATAATCAAATTTCATATCATTGTTCATGTTGGTGGTTAAACCAACCCAGACATGAACATTCTGTAACTCAATTAACATGTATGGTTAGTGAGGAATTTATTTTGACATAATATAACTATAAAAGAATAATAGTGATATTATTTTGATTTTTTATGTTGTTTAACCTTATTTTAATATTTTAAATAATTTATGAAAAATTAATTGATTTACAAAAAATATTTCATCTTGATGTGGTAATTCGTACATACGCAGGATTAGTGTTCCCATTTCTCTTGTCATGATAAGGGTTGAAGGTGGATATTAAATTAACATTTTAGAATAATAATTATATTATTATATATATCTTATTCATAATCACCACCAATAATATCATCCATTAAAACTAGTAATGAAAAAAACAATGTCTATTTCTGAAGGCAGTAATCTATGCAACGCTCTAACAATATTCTTTTATTTCTCTATATGGATGAAAATGAATAAATAAGTGGTTTAACATAATATAAATATATATAATAATACAAATTATAATTAAGTCATCATATTATTATTTTTTATATGAATTATTTGTGATTAATATTAATAATAAAAGCATAAGAGGTGACAACACTAATGATGGAGACTTTATTTTTCCCTTGGTAGTTCCCCTGGAAATGAAGGGATTAGGAAAACTAAGAGTGACTAGGGAATTAGTTTTTTGGGATACGGTTATAGGGAGAGTAAAATTTCATAATTTTAATTCATAATTCAATGTATATGTGTATATGTTAACGGTGGTAGTGGTATCATTTTATAATGGGATAAAAGTGGTGCTTTTGGAAACACTTGTCATTTGTAAATAATTTCATGAAACTATTTCAAAGTAAATTGATCAAATGTTTTGAAATTGTTGCATATGAGGTTAATTTTGGTCTATAAATGCACAATTTTTTTTCTAAATATTTTTTAAAACCATTATAGATTTTTTACAATTAAGTTTTTTTCATTTTAATTTTTAATTTTAAAATATCTAACATATTTTTAACTATGCAATTTTATGTTTTACTAAACATAGAACATAATTTATATAAAAATATTTTTGAGTGATGGAAAAAAATAACATATATTTAATCCAATTCAATTTAATAATATTATAAAATCAGGTTCTAAATTAAAATAGATAATGTGCAGAAAAAATGTTTTAGCATAAAAAGTAATTTTTTACAATTATATATTCTTAATATCATTTGGTATTTATTGTAAATTAAATGGTTGTTAATATTTATTTATGTATTTATAAATAATATTAGTTTAATTATGTAATTTATTTCAATTTGAATTATTTTATATGAATTATTTGATATTAATAAAACAATTAATTTAAAATAATTGTTTCACTATCATCGCTGTAATTAGCATTGATCCTAAAAATATAAATTTTATCCCAAAACATTTAATTGGAAATATTAAATTCTATGAAAATTATTATCTAAAATTAAAAAATCACTTTATCGAATTAAATTTCTATGTATTGGTTAATTAATTTTTTCATTAGTACGTATAACATCTAAAAACTTATTTTTTAAAAGAAATTAAAAAATAAATTGTGATTAAAATATAATTATCAAGGAAATTGATTCAAATTAATTTTAAATATTTAATATTATTAATAAGTATTTACTTAACAATAATTAAATCATAAAATCCATTTAACTACATTATAATAAATTATTCAAAATACTTGAAAAACAGTTTTCATTAAAATAATATATAAAATTTCAAAATGTTGAGCATGGGCTTTATAAATTCAACAATGCCTTTTAAAATGATTTATTATACATAAAAATATATCATTGCTTAGTAAATGTTTTCAAAAACTTCTAATTCATCTAAAAGTATTGGTACTATAAAATCAGTATTTTAATTATTCACCTAAAAACCAATTAGATTAGAAAAATCTCAAAAATACATCCTAATATGATTATATTATTATTAAATCAAAAATTAATTTTACATCCTCAAAATTAAATTATAATAAATTTAAATTTAACTTTTTTAAAATGAAATATATAATATGAATAAAATGACTTTTATTTCAAATAACCTTTTCAATATTAACTCATATTAATTATTTACATTCTAATGGTAATAAGTATTAATTTTTTATCATGTTACTATTTAATATTGTTTAATTAATAATTATACTTAATTTGTTGTGGTTATTTTATAGTGTATCCTATGACATAATTTATACAACATAATATGTATTTTAAAGGATCCAAAATCTCTTACACACTCACAATTTTAATTATCTTTACTAAAGGATGTAGCTATGTGATACATAATAAACACATGATATATCATTTACTAATATATATTCCACGCATATACTTTTTAAAACATGGAAACTATTTATCTAAAATATACTTCTTAGGAGTTCTTTGGGACATACCATTCACAAATTCATTTTCATGATTCTATTTCAAATCAGATACTACAACCAAAAATGTCATGATCAAATCAGTGTAAATGATCATATGGATATAAAAACGCAATCTTATGGTGTCTTCTCTAATGGAACCTTTATTTCAACATGTTACACTTTCACTTATACTATGTAATAATTGGTTTATCTTATAGAAATATTAGTTCATTATATTTTACTTTTGTTTGGTTATCATATAATTCTCAACCTAATCACTCAATGTAATTAGAAAACTAATCCTTCATAATGGTATTTAAAGTGTATATTATCAACCAAAGCATATCCCCTATGAGTTTATAGCCAGGTGTGCAGTATTATTAACTCATTGTGCATCATGGTGATGATCGATTCAATGATCAACCATCACTTTTCAGGGTGATTACCCCTAGGTGCACTTATTCTACAATCCCATTCCCTTTTTAGTATCTAGAAAGGGATGAATTACTATAAAAAAAATACTTACTTAAACTTCAAAAATATTTCAGGATATAATCCTATAATTAGTATTTCCTTATGGTAATTTAGTAAGTTTCTATAATCTAATCTCCCAAAATAAATAAATTTATCTACAAAATATATAACCCTCCTCTGATACCAACTGATGTGACCCAAGATAAACATGACTTAAATAATATATTAATATCTTGATTTAAATTATACATCTCACAAACAGTCACCCAAACCAATAACCTAATGGTTTAGTTTATTGGATATTATGTACATAAATATCTTATTTCACAATACTTGAAAAACATTTATCCATAATCACGATTTTCTTGACCCATTCTAGACATCTCACATGATACAATCATCTTCATAACATGGGGATTAGAAACATATGAAAGGTTTGATCTCAAATTCTGAATAAGGGAAAAGACATGTCAAAGAGGATTAGATCCTAAATATGAAGGATAATATGACAAAGATATAAACGACATAACAAAATCTAAAAAGTTCATGGATAATAATAAAAGAACATTATGGAGAAACATATGATTACAAGAAGATCATTAAGGAACCATAAAAGAAAATACCTCACTTAAAAAAAATTAATAATCATAAAACATGTGATCATGATACCAAAGTGTGGAATATTTTAAAAATAAGTAATCATAATAAAAACATGTAATAACAAGATAAAAAACTTGAAAAGGTGGAACAATAAAAAACAGAGGATTTTTTATCCTTTTAAACTTGGTTACTCGCCAACCTATTCACCTATAAAACTATGTGTAGAGTTTAAAACCATAACTCTCACCCTTTGTGAACATATAAACCTGATAAAATATTAACTTGTATTATTTTTATTATATCATAATTACATCACACTAACCCTTTTTAAAAACATTTTCTTTCCAACATATTCATATTTAAATTTGTGAGAAGATCTTAATGTCATGACACTGTCACTTTATAATCATATTAACTTGATAACATGTTAACATGTAATATTGTGAGTATATATTAATGCCATCATACCCAAAAAAAATTAACCTAGAAACTTATCAGAAATATCACATTTAAAATTATTAGTAGAGATAAATTCCATCACACTAACTCTTTGTAAACCTAGAGAGATGTTGACCTGTTCAAATGTAAAATTATGAGTAGATATTTATGAAATCACACTCACCCATTATGAACCAAGAGTCTTTCTAACCATTTCACATAAAATTTTTATCTTGTGATATGTATACTTTATGCAATTTATTTTAGGTATATACATGTCCCACCAATCTCATAATCTATACATTTGTGTACCACTTAAAAAAATCATCACATCCTAAAATAACCCATAGAATGAAAATGGACTTCATGACATTTAAAAATCATCACATAATGAACCCATATAAATATAATTGGTTTAATATGTCATATAAAATGGAAATAATTAAATTTATAAAAGGAATACATGTAAATAACATGGGTTTCATTAAAAATATAGAAGCTATAAAATAACATCATGAACTAAATCATTTTATACCGAAAAATTGATCACCCAAAATAATCACAAATATAAATAATATAGTGTGAAATATGAATCATAAATACAATTGATATATATCATTTTAATATAGTTAAAAGATCCTAAAGAAAATAACTTATGAAAACATTTTGTATTTTCCATTGTAAATGTCATGGTTATGAGTCTCTTTTCAAAAGTATACATTATTTTAAATAAAAAGGAAAAGGAAAATTTTCATTCAAATGGTATTGGTTAAAAAAATATTTTCCATCAAACTAAGAAATATAAAATATTTTTAATGAGACATTATTGGAAAAATTAAGTTCAAATAATAAATTTAATAACTCAAATAAAGGAGTTAGAGTTACCGAATCACTTACAACTTGATAAGTGAATAGATTGAAGAAAATATATGGGAGATTGTGAAATAAACATTTATATATCAAGAATAAGGTTTATTTATGATGATTTAATTTATTTGGTATGTTTATATACCACAAAAAATAACAATAGGTTCAAAACATAAAATCATACCTCAATAAAAGTGAACTTGAGACAATAAACCCAACCCATGAATATTTGTCTAGTTGATGAAATTATAACATCCTATGAAAATATATCTAACTGAATAATAAATTTTAAAAATTTAATAGAAAAATATTACCATTTTATAATACTTATTATAACTCATTTTTTGAGTACATTATTTAGTTATCGCATATTAAGACCATTTGGTTGTAATAACTTTTTCTCTTTTGGGGATGTTTAAAAATATTGATATCATTACCCACCATTTGATACCAACACAATATTTAAATATAATTTATTATCATATAATATATAAAAATTATAATTATTTATAATTTTATTATATAATCCCATATGAATTTTGGTTATGTTATGTAAAAATAGAGTCGAAAACAACTTAATTTGTTAATTTTAGAAAAACAATGTTACTTTAATAATAAGATAAATATTAAATATAATATTTTAATAACCATATATTGACAAAAATTTAATTAATATATTGTAATAATATTAGTTTTCATGTTCTTATAGTCTACTATAATTGGATTTTAAATCATTTTTCGCATAGGCGGATAAACTGCACCGACTTGAAGACACATTTACTTGATTTGAGAGTATGGTTAAAGAGGTGTTTCTTTTGACATAATATCTTTATAAAATAATAATAATGTTTTTATTTTTATTTTTCTATTCTTTTTATTCATATTTTTATATTTTTATATAATATAGGAAAATCAAAATGAAAAACAAAAAATGTTTCCTTATGGAGGCGGTAATCCACAAGTAAGCATGATTCGTGTTCATGATTCTCAATGCATAAGAGAGGGTGATGGTGGATATTAAATTGAAATTTCAAGATTAAAATTATATTTTATATATCATATTTATTCATAATTACCACCATTAATACCATTCCTAAAACTATAATGAAAATAAACATTGTCACTTTGTGGAGATGGTAGTTTGCGCAATACACTAACAGTGTTCTTTTATTTTTCTTAGTGGATTAAAAATTAATAAAAAATGTTTGTAACACTAATATGAAAAACGTATGTTCTATAATTATACTATATTTATCATATTATTAATTTGGTAATATATTTTTAATAGTTATATTAAGAAGAAATATTAAGAGGAGATTACACTTATGTTGGAGACTTTATTTTTCCCTGAGGAAGTTCCCTTGATATTAAAGGGATTATGATAAAAATTAGTGACCAAAGTCTTTTTTTTTGTTTTAGTATTAGGGATATTAAAAAATTATATGTTTAAGGTGTAATTTTAAGTATAAGTGTATATTTTAATGGTATTAGTTGTTTCCTTTTATAATGAGAGAATTTTGGAACATTTTGAAGCAGTCATCATTTATCAATAATGACATGACACTATTCCAAGGTCAATGAATCAATTTTTTTGAAATTATTTATTTGGGGGTGAATTTAGGTAGATATAATCACCATAATATGTTTGAAAACATATTTGAAACATGTAATAGGATTTTTACCATTAAGTTTTTATATTTTACTTTTTTACTTTTAAACTAGGTAACTTATTTTTACCTATTTGATTTTATGTTTTATTAAACATACAACATAACACATATTTAAAGTTATGGGTGTTATGGAAAGAAACTTAAAATATATTTAATCCAATTAAGTTTCTATATATTATAAAATTAACTTTTCAATCAGAAAATATAATTTGTAGAAAAACTGTTTTAGTGGAAAAATAAATTTTGACCATTATGGATTATTAACCATATTTAGTAATGATTACCAATTAAATGAGTGTTCATATTTTGATTTATGTTTTTATATATAATATTCTATTCATTATAAAATTATTATTTAAATTAAATTGAATCATTATAAATTCTTTTATATTAATTGAAAAATAATTTTAAATTTATTATTTAACCATTATCATGGTAATTATAATTAATCATAAAAATATAAACTTTATTCCAAAAAAATAAATTTTCCATATTAAATAGTATAATTTTTTTATTTATAATATAAAAATAACTTCATCCAGCTAAATTTATTTGTATTGGTAAATTAATCTTAATTTTAGCACATGTAACATGTGTAAACATGTTTTTTGAGGAAGATTTTTTTAAGAAAAAAAATTGTGATTTGGATTAAATTATAATTGAGATTTATTAAAATGAATTTAAACTTATTATTTTAGTTAATATAGTGTTAATTTTAAAAAAATAAAAAATGTTATTTTATCATGTTATAATTAATTAAAGAAAACAGTTGAAAATCAATTTTTGTTAAAACAATTCTTAATTTTTTAAATTGTTGAGCATGAGTTTATAGATTCAATATAGTGTTTTAAAATGATTTTTCATAATTTTTCATATATTATTCTATTTTAAATTTTTTAATAGCATCTAGGTCAATAAAAATTTATGGTACTAGAAAAATCAGTATTTTTATTATTCATATAAAAAAAATTAGTTTAGAAAAATATAAAAAATACATCCTCAGCAAGTTTTTTGTTGAGGAATTACTAAATTAATTTTACTTTATCAAATTAAATTTCTAAAAAATAGAAACTTATCTTTTTTATTAAATAAAATATTTAATATAAATAAAATGACATTTATTTAAAAAATACTTTTTCAATATTAACTCATATTATTTATTTACTATCTTAATGAAATAAATATTAATGGTTTAATTTCTTAGTTTTTATTATCATTTTATTAATAATTCCTTATTAATGTATTGTGGTTTTCGTATGGTGTATCCTATAAAATAATTTATATATCATAATGTGTATTTTAAATAATCCAAAATATCAGGTCATTACACTTCATCATTACTATAACCCTTAGTAATAAGTATTGATGTACTTCTAACAATAGTTCCATCTTCATTATAAAATCTAATAATCATGTAGAATCCTATTACTGGTAAAAAATTAGGTCATTCAAATAAGGTCCAAAAATGATTCCATTAAACTTTATTGATCACTTCTTGTATAACCCTTATCCAAATTTCCATACCTATGGCATTAACAACCGTTTTGTGTTCACATTGTGACTATAATTCATGATGTCGTCATTGGTTTCTCAAAGAACTTCTAGTTATAAATGGTTGACTTACATCACCAATAATAATATCATTAAGATGATTCTTTATGATTAACTAGATTCTAGGGAATGAAGTAAGGTGATCTTCAACCAACATATATACATCTTTTATCGAAGTTGATTCTAAGTATTGAATATCTAATGATCTAACTTCCAATGGATTTATGATTGATAGTTTTAAATCAATATCTAGTAAACTGAAATAAGTGGTTTCAAAAATATCATCCAGAGAATATGTAACATCCTATCCTGAACCATCTAGTACAACCCGAAATGTCACATGACCTTAAGCACACCTCCCCATAGTAAGTGGCTACCATCTAGCATCAAGGGTCTATGTCCATCAATGGGGAGACTATAGCCTCTATATCATGTCATACATCAGATAATAATAAAAAAATTTAATAAGAATAATAAATAAATAAATAAATAGAGTACATTTTGAAACTAAATAAGGCATGCATATAAAAATAGATCCCAAAGCTTTAATTCTTTAATTAGTGTAAAAATCAGATAAATAAATAAACAACTAAATAAACATCTATAGAGTCCTCATGAATTTCTATGTTCTTGTAGATTTTATGACTAGATACCCATAACATGTGTATATATATATATATATGAATTTTTAATATATATTAATGTATGATTTAATATGTTGAAAAGGGGATTTAAAAAAATAGATTAAGGGGATCCATGGGGTTTATAACGGATTGATGTGGAGATAGAAATAATTAAAGTGAATGAATAATAAATAAGATATATGGGATCTTAAATGTTTCTTCCCATGTCAACAAGGTGCACCATTCTTTTTGGGGGCTAAATAATTAGAACTCCACAATTATGCATTCATGTCCTAGAGTAGTGGTCTAGATGGGTGACCTCCTGGGAAGTTTCCCAGGGTGTTTGTGAGTGAGTATAAATCACATTGAAAGAACATGTGTTGGATAGTATGGGTATTTATTAGTTAGATAATTGATATTGGTGGGTAATAGTGTATACTCTATTGGGAAGGAAACTACGGTATTATAGGAGACCCATGGGGCGAGATGACTAGGTTCATGAATCCAGGAGTTTGGGTTATGAAAAAATAGTATCAGATATAATACCCAGCTAGAAGTGTAGAATAACTACCTAAGATTGAGGTTTGGGGTTTACAATGGGGTTGTTTTTCTTTTAAGAGGATGAGAGTGTAACACCCCTAAAAATTTGAGTCTAAAATACTAAATTTTACTACCCAAGTTAATAGGGTGTAACTTTTATTTTGAGGGCCTACCTCATTAGAACTTCACAGTTAAGCATTATTAGCTCGGAGTATTCATCGAGAAGGGTGAACTCCTAGGATGTTTCCCAGGGTGTGTCTATGAGTGAGGGAAAATAACATTGAAATAACATGTGTTGGCCTATGGGGAGATTCATTAGTCAAATAAGTGATTCCAGTGGGTAATAGCATATGGTGCACTGGGAAAGAAACCAAGGTATTACATGAGACTCATGGGGTTAGATGAACAGTGCCATGGATCGAGTAGGTTGGGTCGTGATAGACTGTACATCTAGAGGATTTGTAAAAAAAATCAGATTCATCAAAATTTAAATGGTCTAGTTTTTCAGAAACATTAGTTATTTTATGTAATGATACAATATCATTATGTAACACAACGGAATATTTAAAGGAATATTTCCAGAGTTGGGCATGGAGTCAGCATGGAATTATAAGGCTTGAAGAGCCTTGGTGAATATATATTAGAAATATAAAATATAATATATCAACATCAAAAAATATTTTTTGAAATAATGAAATAACTCATGAAGATTATTTTGGATGGAAAATTTGATACCTCCATTAAATCTGGAAAAATTGTTTTACCTTAAGAGAAACATAAACTTTATGTGCATCAGGTGTCCAGATTAAGTGTAATCGTGCGTGGATTAATAAAAAAATGATAAAATATATATATTTTTTATTAAATGGCCTAGAAACCTGGTTTCACATATATTTAAAAAAAATATGGACAACCCCTTGGATAATACACATAGCCCTCGGGATTAGTGAGGAATGGAGGAGAGCCTTAGCAGACCTCAACTTGATCATGGATTGATTATTGGTACTGGGGAGTTCATCTTCACCAATGGAGTTCATAGATCTCACCGATGATGATGATGTTAAACTATTTCTCATCATTAATGGATCAAAAATCATGTTATGTATTTTTTGTGGTTGATTACCCTTTCTTGATTATCCTTAATTAAACATGAATTAATTACTTGGAAGATTAATTAGTAGGATGGCATTTATATTTTCAACTAGTATTTATCTTCCTAGGTTTCAAAATTTCTAAGAATTATGAATATTTTCTTATTTGTTTCTGATACTTTTTAATTATCATTGGTATAGATTGGTTCTGATATGAACAATGAACAAGTTTCATTATTTATGTGGTTGTTTCATTCATTTATCCCATCATTCTTAACAGATTCATCATCGGTGTTTCCTTTTGTTTCCATATTGACTAATACCCAGTGGAAGATCATTACGAAATCATTATTTGGTGCGAAGGATATTTTACATAGGATCAGGTTTAGGATCCATTGAATGATCTATGTGTTATGACAGTGGAAGAGGATTGGGTATGGATCACATGTCCATCTATTCATGTATTTTATCATCTCTGTTATGTCGACCGATAGTGGATGATTACGGAGTGAATAGAGTGCCCAGAATCTGGCCATCGATTATGGATACGCTCAGTCAAGCACAAATACTCATTTTTTGGGATTGACATGTGGTTATGGAAAATGGGAGGCAATGTGAGTGGAACCATGTTGGGATCATCAGTTTCTAAAAATTCTAAACTACACACTATATAGTTTAGGGGAACACACATTGTGTAGTTCACTCTGTGTAATTTGAGGTTTATACGTTCAGTTAAATATCACACGATATGTGATTTACTCACATGATGTTTATCCCTATCTAGTTTTCTTATCATGTAAAGGTATTGTGTTCTAAAAATAAATGTAGTGAAAGATGTTGTGTAAAGGACTTTGACAGTATGTAACCTTTGGAAAATGGATTGACGTGTATAGGGAGTACATTCCCATGAGGTTATATGATCCCACTCACCATGTTTATCAGGAAACACACCATGTACTTTGGATAGTACACAATCTTGGGAAGATTAAACATACTTAGATTCATCCCATCCCCTGCATTCTATGTGAACTAATGTACACCTTGTGTATATTGAAAAGTACTTAGAAAGGACCAGTTTACTTGGGAACAACCTCAGTACATGGTCATGGCCAGAGTACACATGTTTGACCAGAAAGAATGATGAGTTCTAGGTTGAAATCTAAAAATCATGTACCATTAGTGGACATTCCATGTATTTGTAAAAATACATATCATGTGAGATGGAAGGACATAGCCACTTCCATATTTAGAGAGATATGTCGTGTACACAATTGAACATTCAATGTACTCTATAAAAGAAAATTTGGTTCCCTTATTATTCTTAGACAAGATGTGGTATGATATTTAATGAGTTAACTGGAACCATATCAATGTGGGGGTGTTTCATCCTTCTATTTTTCTAGAGTGAGTTTTCTCATTGCACCTCTATAATTTTTTATTGTGGAATTTTGTTTAGAGCATTGTACAAGATCCCCTCAGAGAACTAGAGAAGGGATCCCTCTGTGGTGCCTGAGGTTTTTATCTTCATTCCCATAATATTCTTCCCTAGGTAGGGATGCAGGTTTCACATTTCCAACATATGCAGTCTTGATCCCATATCTAGTTAGATATTACTATTAGTGTTAGGTATACCCCATTGGATATGGTTGTAATCCCATATGTGTATTGACATTTATTATGTCCTGATGAGGTGTATTGTGATCGAGTCTATATCTTAGATGATCACTCTTTGTTTCCTTGGTTATTCTTCATGGATAGACCCAATGAGTATGTTATATCTGATGAGCTACATTAATATATCATGACTCATGGAGTGAGTTCTCTCATATGAGTGTTATCTTCTAAGACTCTAGTAAAGTTATTTACTGGCAATGAGGACGTGACCTCAACTTGAGACTTTGTGTCTACCTTTTTGCATATGTTTGTTATTATTGTATATTTCTATGTTTCATATTCTGATTAATAAGCCTTCATAGTGATTATCTTCTTACTTTCAAGATGCTTTGTGTTTTTCAATTTCATGGTGTACTACTAGGTATGTATATAGTCATTCATGCATGGACTCTTACCGAATATTTAATGCCTCATGAATATGAAAGGACTTTCGTTAGTGTAAGATCCTGACCCAAGTGACACTAAATGGTGCACTGAGTTAGTGGGTATGATGGCTACTTGTGTACCTTCCCGTATTCCAGATGCTACCAAGTAGCATTGAGGGCCTAGGGTGTATCTTTTGGGAGAATATACCCTCATGTTAGAGTGTAACATGTTGGTGTAGACATATAAATAAATAGTGGAAGAACAATATAAAAAACTACAGAATATAAACATCCCAATGACTATATTAATCAATAATCCAAAATCATTCATATACAATATGATGATTATGTTATGTCTCTATACAAAATGGTAGACAATACATGGAAACAGGAAACCAATACAAAAAAAATGTATCAAAATATAATGAGAATAAAAAGGACTTTCTCCAAATAGTACCGCAATCCATGATTAATGTTGTTCTCCCCTACTCCAACGCATACAATAATCAAGCATCAAATAATGAGTTCTTCATTGGTCCCTACTCATTAATTGAGTTTATTTAGGTACCCATCGATGACTGAAATAGAGTTTGAGATAACACTCAGTAAGAAACAACGAGTGGTTTCTTTAACAAGTCATGTATGTGTAATATAAACTAAAGTATTGTGAAATATATTATAGGTATAACACTAATGAAAGTAAAGTGTAATCTTGTCCAGAAAAACATGGATCCTTGTAAACAATAATCAAGATTTGATAAACAAGGAATGTAGAAGTCATAAATAAATAGGTTGATATATTTCTATTCTAACAACTATAATGGATACCTATACTTGGGCTATCTACAGGCATATAAAAAACATCCACAGTGTCCTCGTTGTGTAATCAAATGTATAACAGTCACAATGGATTATTCCATGTAATCCAGTGTCATGCCATGAATGACCTGATCTAAGGTATAAAAGACCAAGGAATACTTTTCATGTATTTAGAGAATATCAATGGAAACTTGTTAAATACTTGGGTGGAGTCCAAGGATCATGTCATATATCAAGTAAAATATGATTCCAAGAAAGCCATATCCAAGAGGTAGCAATGCCATTATCATGCTACAGAATTAGGATCCAAGGAATAGAAATGTCCAAAGCATCCACTACTGCAATTAATATAGATCCATAGAGTATAAATTTCCATGGAACTAAATTGAATCATGACATGAGGAGTAGTAATTTCTAAGCCATCCATTACGATTTTCAACGCATCAATCTATTATCATTAAATAATTTAGTAACCACTTATAATCCATGAGTTCTTCTAACACATTTTCAAATTTTTAATTAAACAGTTAAACCAATTTAGCATCATGTATTAAATTTTAAAAGGAGTCAAAATCCCTCTCCTAATTATTCATTCAATTCTCCCAATATATGCGGCAGGCTCACACACACCCAATGGGGTGGTACATCAAACTTAAGATATGGGGTAACACCCCATATTTTTCCTAGGTTGGGACCGACAACCTCTAATGATGAAAAGTCACTAAGTATGAAACCTAATAAGGTAACAAAAATTTATTCAATGCATTAAATTAATTTTAGGGGAAACACTAGATGTTCCGGCATAGGGCACAAATACAACAAGATATAAAACAAACAAACCATATGGGAATATTAATAGACCACCAAATACATAATCTTGGTAGAAAACTCATCTAGTATCAACCTATAATTTGGTATAGATTAGAAGAAAAACAAATAATGGATGAATACCCTTGAAATAATGAATATTTTATTACACCAAAATAACTCTATCGATAGGAATAAAAATGAAGAACGACATAAGGATAATGTAGATCATAAAAACATGTAACTAATGAAATGAAAAACTATCAATTCTGAGCTTATATGGAGAATCAATAAAAAAAGAATAGGATTTGGATTAAGAGGAGCTATGAAATCGTGAGTGGTCTGTCCATCATAGAAAGAGAGAAATAGATTTTAGGCTTTAAGAAAAAATTAGGTAAAAACTATATTTTCCAAAATTTTAGTAGGGTTACCCAATTTAGGTTCATTGTTGGCCAAACTGTATGCAAACAATAACCCCTCACTACCTCTATAGGAAAATTGCATAGTTCACATGCACAGTTTGGAAAATAATACTATAAGACAGTATCCCCTTCCACCCCTCACACTGTTAGGGTTCACAGTTAGACAAACCATACAATGACCATGCCTTTGTACTATAAAAAAATATATGTGACCATGCATTGGTGTGTGGCCCTGGGTAAACTTTTAGGGAGAATCAGGAACCTTATATACCCTTTTAAAACACTATACACATTTTCCAAAAACAGTGCATCATGTGTCACATGATTTCCCCTACCATGCAGCCCAATGGACTTTACCAAAATATGTGCCTCTGAGAACCAAACGAGCCCTAGAAACCCCCAAAACTCATTTTATCTCATTATTCACCAAAAGTATTGCAAAAACATTGAGTTAAACTGAAAATAAATAAGTCCATACCTCAAATTAGTACAAAGGATCACAAAAACATCCCCCTTTAAAGTAATTCATCACTGAATTTACCTTCCAAGGGTTGTCAAGATTCACTTGAGAATAAATTTGGCCACTAAGAACATATGTTATCCTCCCACACCCAAGTCTTATCTAGTAAATAGTATTTCTAACATAGCACCCATACTAGAGGAACTAACTAGCCTTGTATAAACATTATGTTCATGTAAACAATATGAATAATATAATCCTCAAAGTAAGAATCTACCTAAATATCAACCTCATCTGACAAAAGTGTATAAGACAGGTCTGAGTGATAATGGCACTACTAAGACAAGTCTGAGTGATAATGGCACTACTAAGATATATGGAAGATTTCTTTAATGGATCATTACCTATGACATAACTAAAACCAATAGGAAAATGCTTTAACTCTCTCAAGAATCTCAAATGTCCCAACATATCAGGGTGAAATCATACCCTATCTCCTAATGTGTCTATGTCCTAGACTAGTTGAGATATATAAAAAGACATGATACCCAACATAAATCTATAGAGGTAATCAATAAAGATCTGTGTAAGATTTCTATATATAATATTAAGTAGCTATCAACTTTCTGATCAACTCGACATTATTTGAAGTCTCTAACATGAGACGTGGTCCAAGTAATGGTGCCTCTCCTGCCTCTAACCAGCACAGAGGTGATCGGCATGGCCTATTATATAAATCCTCATAATTATTGATCTATATAGTCACCTGATATCTATTATTATAGATGAAATCAACCATGGGTATATTCCTCTCCCCAGGACCACCATAATCAAGGACGAATGCTTTAGTCATGTACTCAAGCACTTGAATTGTGAACTCTAATTGGCCATCAGTCTGAGGGTGGTATTTTGTGCTTAGAAGAACCTTTGTACACAAAGACATCTGTAAAATCTACCATAATTGAGATGTAAACCAAGATTCACTATTAAATACCATGTATTGAGGAACCCCAAAAAGGCACACAATCTCATAGATATAAATTCTTTTAAGACCATCTATTGAGAATTTATTCCCACTTGGTAGGAAATGGGAGAGCTTTGTGATATTGTACACCACAACCCATATAGAATCACTTATTTAAGGCAACATCAGAAACCCTATCATGAAATCCATCAAAAAATCATCGCGTTTATACTCAAGAATAGATAACTATTGTAAAATAACATCTGGTCATTGATGGTCTCCCTTCACATGATGACAGGTAGAAGACCTCGGGACAAAACCAGCTACCACACATTTCATCCTCAACCACCAGTATTCATGGTACAAGTCATGATACATCTTGGTAACATTGGGATTTACATCCCATTATAAGGAATAAAAATATCATATCAACTCCTCATTTTTGTCTTCTAGAACCCAAATGAGACCATGTATAAACAAAATTTCATCCTTTCTCATGGTAAAACTACAAGGCAGGTCCTCACCAACCACACTCTCCTATAGTAATAGGAACTAAACATAAAATAACTTTCTCATACTCACTCTATCTGGAAGAGTGGAATTCACTAATAAGGATGATAAATAATTCTACCCATGTGAATCCTGAAACTCCAAGTGTATCTCAGAGAACAAGGCCACAAGATACCACTTGATATTGGCCTCATGAACTTCTTGTACTTGAGTAATTTTTCTCAGTGCACTAGAAAATGCATTTCCCTTGCTAGGAATATAGGTAATCTCGATGTAAAGTATTGAATTTATTCAACTCATCTTCATTTCTTAAAATTCATATCACATGGCGTAATGATATACTTGCAGATTTTGTGGTCCGTTTACACCACAAAATGCTCTCTGAGTAAATAATACCTCCAACAATTCAACCCATGTACAACATCAGCTAACTTGAGGTCATGTTTTTAAGAAGTTCCTATTGTTTGGACTCAAATTATGAGACCTATATTCCATGAATCACTCCTATTAAATTATAAATTATCCTATACCAATACTCGATGAATCACGATACATAATGTAGCTTTTTCTAGGCTCTTTCAGAATCCGAACTAATGTTGAAGTAAGTCTCCCTTTATGCTTCTGAATATACTTCTTGTAAGTAGATGAACATAAAAAATTCCAACCCTTATTTCTTAAGCTCTTAATAGGTGATTCATTTTTTGAGATGCCCTAAATGAAATTCCTATAATACCCAACTATCCCTAACAAAATCCAAATATCCAAGATGTTCTTGGGATGCTCCTAGAAAACTACAGCTCTCACATTCATTGGGTCAACTAAAACTCATGTATCTGAGATAATGTGACCCAAGAAGTGAATCTTATCCATCCAGAAGTGGCACTTTTTGATCATGGAATATAGATTATGATCTATTAGTGTATCCAAACTGATCTCAATTTGTTTTAAATGGTCTTGTAAATTATGATAATACACCAAGATATTGTCCATGAATACCACCATAAATGAATATATATGAAGATGGATAAATTAGTTTATTAGTTCCTTGAAAACTATTAGAACATTATAGAGACCAGAGAGTATGAAAAAATAACTCATATAGACCATACCTTCTATGTAATGTTGTACCAATTATGTCTATAGGTTGAACACATAGCTGATGATAACCTAAAATTAAGTATATCATCGAGTTCTCCCTAGATCATTAGAGCTAGTATAATATTTCATCTATCCATGAGAAGGGATATTGATTCTTAACCATCAACTGGTTTAGTTTTTCATAATGCACACATTTCCAGGGTTTTTGTTCACCTTTTTTCACAAAAATGACTAGTGAACCCCATATACAATTATTGGTTTATATAAACCCATTTGCTTCCAAAACCTCTAACTATATATTGAGCTCTTGAAACTCCATAGATTCCACACTGAAAGGTGGAATGGATACTGATGAAAATCTATGAGATAGCTCAATAGAGAACACTACCTCTCTCCTATGAGGTAAACCAAAAAATCACCTGGGAAAACACCCAAAAAATGATCAACTAATGGAGAAAAATCTGCACGATGTGTTCCCTAGTCATCCAGCTATAATATAGAAATTTTCCCTACCATCCCACCCATCCCATGATTCTTGGGTCCAACTCTACCTCCCTACACATTCAATTGAACGTTGTGAATAAAAACTCCACCTTATAGTGACGTGAAGGTCACCCTTCATCGATATCAATCAACATTGGATCAATAAGAAACTATCCATTGCATCCTAAGTATGACATCAAACCCTTTCATATCACTGAAAACAATATCCCACATGAAGCGACACAAACCAATCTCAAGGGGTAAATATATTCATTAGAATACACCCTAAATTTGATCCCCAACGGAGTATCCATCATTATAACGCCATTATAAATCTAAAATATGAGGTTGCATCTCTCCATGAAAAGTAAAATTATAAATCTATGAGAAGAACCTATATCAAAAACAGAAGATTCTAGAGTAGAGGATACTAAGATCATACCAATAACCATAGAAGGACTAGTAATATGATCCTTAGGGATAGGTAGTACATAATATAACTTGCCTAAACTGCTTCCCTATGAAACAAACTCACTACCATGAGCATGGCCACTCTACTATTGGGGTAAAACTACTTCTTTAATACCTTGGAAATGACCACCACCTCATCTTAAATGACCAAAAATACTCCATCTCCCAACCTGACATGGATATATGAATATTTCTCATGAATTGGAGTTTCAGTCAATCCCCTTCCACTGACTACTATAGGTAATGACCTACAAAAATGTTATATGTGGACCATCATACCGCAATATCAGCACTCAAATGGGTCACTATCAGACTAGTTCCTCATGTATCCTAATCTCCCACATTGATGAAAAAAATACAAAACTACCAACACTCATATCCTAACTGATACTCCCCTAATGAGAAGCCTCAAAATAGTGCTTTATTCTAACTAACACTAAAATAATTGGTCAAGAGGCTAAACATCCCTAATAATTCCCCCCCAGCAAAATAAGGTTTCATTTAGTAATAGGCACATGATTCTCTATATCAATAATAGAGGTCATGAAAAACAAATTGACATGTGATTGAATGGCCTGCTAGGGACCTTCATCGAAGCATCTAGCCCTCAATGGATCATTATCAATATAATTCATCAAAAAAACTATGAATTTATCTAATGTGTGTTGAATAATATATAATGGTCATATATCCCTACTCTAGATTACTAAACATGGCGTCCCTTTCAACTCTCAGGGTCTCAGGAAAGAAGTAATCATAAAACCTAAAATAGAAAAACCTCTAAATCATGTCTCGAAGCATATCAGTCTGGTTCAAAATAACCCACCAGTACATATCTTCTTCTTGAAGAATGTATGTAATGTGTTTCACTCTCCTCTCATGATGTTTCTCTATATACTAAATGATAGAAAAGACAGTTTCTAGACACATATTAGAAACCTATAGACCTCCATCCCCTGAAATCGTGGGAGGATACTGCTACTTGAAAACAAATTTTAGTTATTTTATATATGATATAGGTTTTGGGGTTCCCTGAATGGTCTGCATAAAGTTCATGAAACATTCATAGAACTGGGAATCATCACCCTTGTTAGGCATATATGTTGGTGCAGGAACTTGAACTATAGTAGGTTTTACTACTATCCTAGGGCCCACCACCTCCAGTTTGTAGTCATCTCCACCATCCTAGTGCAGGACTGTAGGTCTTTATGGTGGAATACCTCTACAATTCCAAATAAACACCTCAGAAAAGATTCAAGTACCAAACAAGTCACATATATAAAAGTGTAGGACATGTCTAATCATTCCTATAAACAATTCACACCCCTCTTCCGGCTCCAAAATTCTAGACTGGGTAAAAAAGGAACAGTCACACAAACCAATAGAGACACTGCCTACTTCCCACTCTAAAGCTAGGTCTTGCTCAAGTTCTATGTTTTACAATTTAAATTCATTTTATATTCACATTTTTTAAATTATCCATAAATGGTTGAACAAAATGTAGAACCACTTTCTATCTATAATGTAACATACACCTTATAAATTGAAGTCTTGCATTCACTTAATCCTAACCATAACATGATCCAATCCATGTGACTGATAGTTCATTACTCAATGTACCATAATAAATTGGTTATGTCACCTATTGTGGGCTATATAAGAAAACACTATTTAGGTTATAGAAGGAACTATAAGTACCAACTATTATTCTAAATTCCCTATATAATTAATTTATCAACAACATGTTTATCACTCAAGTAACACACAATAATGTCATGCATTCAAGCAATGAATTCTATATGGCATGGAATAATACATGGCATGTGAATACTATAAGGTTCCTAAAATGATGTCTGAGATTTCCTTCCCTATCACATCAGGATAAATATGAAAAAAAATATTTAATCATAATAAACATCAAACATCAATTATTCCATACAATGGTGGAATTAAATCAAATTTAAAATGAAATTTTAGGAAAATAAGTATTCTTCTTCCAGTAAAAATGGAATTTACCAATACGTGGGTTAGGTACTCTGGAAACTGCTCATTTCCAAATCCCAATAACTTCCTAATCTATTTTATATTGTCTCAAAATAATAAATCTAGCAAAGAAAATTATCTGATACCACTTTGTAACACCCTGACCTGGGTTCCACTAAATGGTTCCTTAAGTCGATGTGCCACATGGACTCAAGCGCACCTAATCATACACTAGAGGTTGTAGACTAGAAACGAGGGCCTAGGGTGTGTAAGTTGGGATATTATTCCCTCATGTTAGAGTTAAATACATTGGTTTCCACATATCTATCAATATTATAATCACAATATAAAACATTGATAGAATATAAAAATTCTGAAGAATATAGTAACTAAAAACCCAAAAGCAATCATATACAATATAATGATAATCCATGTCTCTATAAAAAATGTAACGAATATATGGAAATATGAAACCAAAACAATACATGTTTCAAAATAAAAAAAGATAAAAAATACTATATTTAGATAGCATCATGATCCTAGCTCAGTCATATGATCCCCTACTACTAGGCTTATAACAATCAAGTATTTTACAAAGGGAAATTTCGATGTACCCTACATATATCCATGAAGTATGTATAGGTACCCAACAGTGGAACAAAAATGGTGTGATATAACACTCATTAGTAAACCACCAAAAGTGACTATAACATGTTCTATCTATGTAATATAAACTAATTCATTGTGTAATATAACATAGGTATAAAAGTAATGAATGTAAAATGTGATCTGGTCCATCCAAAAATGGATCCCTATAAACTATAATCAATCTCCCATAAATAACGAAACATTAAATCATAAATAAATAGGTTTGATAACTCTCTAGTCTAATTAATGTATGTCGATTCCCATACCAGGGTTATCTTCAAGAATATAAAAAAATATCCACAATGGACATGATATTAAAGAAAGTTTATAACATCAATAATTTCATGTTCTATGTACTCTAGTACTAGACCATGAAGGTCTGGATCGAAGGTATAAAAGACCAAGGAATCCTCATTGATTTTTTACAGAATATCAATGGAAAATTAGTCAATAATTGGTTAGGGTCCAAGGATCATGTCACAGATAATGTCCAATGCGAGTCTAAGAAAGCCTATTCTAAGGGTTATAAATTTCCTTGGTATCCAGCAGAATCTAAATCTATTGAGTAAAAATGTCTAAGGAATCTACTACCATAATCAATATGGGTTCATGGAGTATAAATGTCTATATAATCTAATGGAATCGAGATATTAGGAGTAGAAATTTCCAAGTAATCCACTACCATTTTCAATACATAAATCAATTCTCATGTAAACATTTCATAAACATTTTAAATCCATGATTTCAACCAAATTATTTCCATATTTTCCATTTAAACAATTAAACCAATTTAGCATAAAGTATTCACATTTAACGAGGAAATAATCCCTCTCCTAATAATTCATTCCATTCTCATTTAATTCAATAAGGATCCCAAAATAAGTGGCGAGCTCACACACACCCAATATTGTGGTACAACATAGGGAAGATATAAGGGTACCCCCATAGGTGGCCTAGGATGGGGTTAATAACATCGAATGATAAAATAGAATATGTAGGAAACCAAACCATTTTCCAAAAATTTATTCAAGGAATCAAATTACTTTTAGGGATAACATTGAAAGGTATAGTGTTTCGAACAACTATGAAAAGCTATAAAACTACCAAACTTTAAGGGAAAGGGTATAAATCATGTACCTTATACCCATTGTAGAGCACTCATCCAGTATTAACCTCATATTTTGTCCATATCAGAAGAAACAATTATATGAATATCCTAAAAATAATGTATATTAGCTTAATCCAAAATAAAACTATCGATAAAAAAAGAAAAATTATTGATGACACATAAGGAACATAGAACATACTGATTCAGGTTCAACAAGATTAATGACTCTCGATTCTGAGTCTGAATGAAAAATTAGAAGAACATAGGATTATACATCAAAGGAGATCTAAAATAGTGATAGATATTTCCACTTGAGTAAGATAGAAATCTATTTTAGGTTATAAGAAAAATTAATTAGAAAATGGTAATTCTATACTGGTGAACTAGGTTGTGTGGTTTGGATGCACTGTTGAACAAATTGTGGGCCAATTGTGTTCCCCTCACTTCCTCTCTAGTGAACCTGCATGGCTCATGTCCCCAATTTTGAAAACCATGTGAAAACTGTGCCATAATCTACTGTCCTATATCCCCCTCACATAGTCAGGGTTCACAGTTGGGAAACCATGCGTCGACCATGTGTTTGGACTCTGCTAAAAATTCTAGGTGTCCATGAATGGGGATAGAGCCCCGGGTACATGTATTGGCAGAACTTTCTATACCTTGGGGACTTATAAAATATCTCAAATGGTTCCCTCAAACTGTGAAAAATGATGTGCAAGTTTTCTCTTAACCATGTTTCCTAGCTTTCTTTTATGAAAATTGGGCCTCCAGGCTCTGAACAATCCTAGGACCCCCCCCCCAAACAATCGTGATCCCACTTATCACCCACATTAGGTCAAAACCAATGATTTAAAAAAATTAAAAATATTTTTATCACAAAAGAAAACATGGGATCTTACAATTGGAATCATATGTGGAACAAGATTGGTTGGTGCTTAGTTGTGCTAGGAATACCTTAGATAGATCCATGAGTTTATTTTAGGTAGGTACCCCCATGTTATCAACATGTATGCTTCATTTTTAGTTTTGGTGGGCCTGTATATAGCTCTTTATATTGTTTTTTACTTCTTCTTGTACTCATATGTGGGATATAAATTAATTTACAATATGAATTTTTCACCTTTAAACATTAAAATTGTGTATGGTGATTAATGATTGTGTATAAATACATTAGTATAGGATATCCCATGTGTGTGATATTCCTACTTGGTGCTAGTGACCATCCCATGTCCTGTTGGAGGTGGGGTTTTGATGTCATTATTGACTTACCTATATCTAGATAGTCCAAGGTGGGTAGGTTTGTGATAGAGTGGTATCATAGGAGGTCATATTAGTACCATAGTTTAGATAGTTTATTGTGATGAGGTTTGGTTGTGAAATTATGGAAATAGTTTTAATGTTTCATGATATCATATTTAATTCTAGGGAACACAGTGTTGATGTGGTGGTCATCATATCCAATAACCAGGACTCCAATAACCTACTTAGTGACTAGGAACATGTAGCCACTAGTTTTAGGAAAGTATTGGTACATGTATTATATAGGAATGGTTTATGGTTTTAATTTCATTAATGAGTCTACTCCTTATATATTCTATCTTGAAAATTATGTTTCTAGGTTGTGTCTGAATTCTTCCATGACAATAGCCAAATAGGACTACATAGAGGGATCATGATTTTAATCCACATTGTAAAGGGGCTTTAGTTTATGGCGTTGTGTAGGAATCAGTTTCTTTGGGTGGATAGTGAGTGATGTCTCGACCCATTTAATAGTATGTTGACCCAGCTCCAATGGTTCAGGAGGAAGTTTCCCATCAAGATTGGAAGCTATTGGTTTCAACGGTACCATAAGATGAAACACCTGGTATGGGTGTTCTTCCTGAGTTTCAAATATATATATATCACCTGATTCCATTTTGAGCCATACCTTATAGTGTAATGGATTAATCTTGTGGTGTGAGTTTCCTACATGGTTTATACCTCTCTCGATAGCAGTCCTAGTTGTCCAAATTATCTAGTATGAGGTAGGGTGTCTCTAGAGCCTTGTGATGTTGATTCTTGACATTACATTAGATATTAAACGAAGAGAGACACTCCCCCTACCAAGGAACATTCATATGTCATGATGTAAAAACATAAAGTCAATTCAATGCTTCCCAAAGTGGATAGTGTTGAGGTGTGAAAGATTAGTTCCTTCCAATTGAATGTTTGAGGTTGTTTTATTGAATATAATGTGTAGGAGAAAGTCATAGTTGTGGGGAATAGGTGGGAATGAGAAATGGTAACTTCATGCAATATGATATTGTGACCTAGAGGCTTCGAGTGTGGTTCGAGGCATGACATGTTACCTCTCTCCTCCAGTTATTTTTTTAGTTCATATTCATGAGCCACATTTCTATAAAAATATACAATTATTAAATCCTCAAGATTCTAGAGGTGAATTTTTCCTTAACCCATGTGTTCGGAGGATCTTGAATAGAGTATCCATGATCACATGCTTCTATTGATAGTGTGACTGGACTCTAGGAGGAGATAAAGCCTCATGTGAAATATTTCTATAGTGGTAGTGACACCCTATGATGTTTTCCTCAATATAGATTGGTTTGATACCATCTATGCTTTGTTTAATGTTACCATTGAGGTTTTTAGTGTACTTGATTTATTGGGATTCAATTTTTATTATTTGGTTAGAATGAATCCTTGGTAGAGTAGGATGATATTTTGTGTCAGAGGATAAAACCGGTTATTTATTAGTTGTATAATATGACCCTTTGAGGAATGAATTCAATGAGATTTAAGTTTCATGTAGTGCTTAAGGAGCATGAGTGTGTCTTCCCAGAAAATGTTCCATGTTTATCTCCCCATAAAAAAAATCTACATAGACATTATGCCCATAGATGACCTAGTATTTGTTCCATAATATTTGACCGTGGGAGTTGAATGTTTGGTTAGATAATATGAAAATTATGGTGTTATTATACCTAGTGTGATTCCATGGGTATCCGAGTGTTTTATCCTATAAGGATTATGAGAGTTTGAGGTTAGGCATATACTCACATTTCCTGAACTGGGTGACTTTCAGAAATAATTATTCACTCTGGTGAATTGATGACTTCTTCGACCAGTGGTTAGGAATAAAATGGATCTTAGTGTTTGACCATAGGATGGGTTATCACTAAATCTTGGTTTTGGAGGATAATTTAATAAGGATGAATTCATAGAGTTGATAACTTTTCTTTGAGTTTATAGTGATACCATTCATTGTGCTAAATTCCCTAGAAATGTTTTTGCATATTATAGACTAGATCCTTTAACCCTTCTTGGATAATTTCATGGTATTATTCTCTAATGAAATCCTTGGGTACTCAACATCATAGGTGAAGCACATGATGCACTTGATAATGGTTCTAAACTTGCTCTGGAATTACTATCCTTAGGGGAAGCTCTCTAAGTATCTATTATGGATTCAGGGGGTCCACTTTATGAGTTCCATTTTCTCAAATGTGGACATGAATGTGGACACATTAATGGTTTAGGTAGTGAAATATTGGGATCCACCCAAGAACAAATTCAGGGTAGAAGATTCTAACATCAACGTTTTCCATTCATTATTATTGACAAAATTAATGAAGTAGTTGACCTATTTGTAGTTGACACTTAAAGACAAATATGGCACAACATATCTCTAGTCTATGGTTTTTTTCCCTTCTCTTATTCATCATGTCAGAGTTGAAGAAGTTTTCAATACCTATTTTTAGATCTTCCATCACCATATATCCATTCAACATGTCCTTATAGATATTCTAAAGGTGGATATCATTCCATTTTTAATCAATTATGGGTGATGACATTGGACACGCAGTGAGAGGAGAATCTAAGTGAGTTTCATGATTTCCCTTAATACTACATCCAAGAGAGGTGAGGATGTATCCAGAAACTTTTGCAATAGTTTTGGTAGCATATAATGTTGTAGCATGTTTCAGATTTTATCTCTTAACACCTAACCTATCAGTAGGTGAAGGTCGAGGTTCCTGGATATAAGTTGATTTGGGTTTCTATTTTTGTGGATACCATGATAGAGAATCCACAAAAAGTGAGAAGTCAAGATTATATATGAGTGATTTTAGACCATCTCACCATGTTGGGCTACTTCCTATCCATTTGAGTGAAAATTATTGTTGAAGGTGTGGGATTCCTGTTCGTACACGTGGTAGTTAGGATTCATGGAATTCCCTAAAAATTTATTTCAAGGTATGATATTCACTTCATGTCATTATTATAGAAAGGATGTCTGAGGGCTTTAGGAATCAATTGAAGTTGAGAATTATGTTTCTTCCCCAAATAAATTCCTAAGAAAATCTAACCATTAAGGTTATAGAGAACATGATTTGTGTTTGCGTGTTATTTTTGGACCATACCTTCATGGATCATCTACCATAAGTGGAGTTTGTATATCACAATAGTTACCACTCCACCATCGATGTAGAAACATTCGAATCCATGTTTTGGAGACCCTTTAAGTAACAACTCTACTAATATAATACAATGGGGAACAACATTTGTGGGCATAGGGTTGGATCTAGTGATTGTAGTGAAGGTTAAGTTCATACAGGGGTGGACTAAGACTTCCTAGAAATTACTAGAGTCCTTCTTGGACTAAAAATAATTGCATTTAGGGTTCAATAAGAGACACTATGTGTTCTATAAGGCCTTTAATCAGGGGTTATTGTGGAGATTTAGCTAGGGAAGAAGGCTATCTCCATGGTTCATAAGCCTTTTTTAGTTACTATATTTGGTTAGCAAGGTGGAATACCCCTTATCCATACCACCATAGTTATACCAGAGGAACAATATCTTTCATACATCATAGATGAGGATATATGCATGTGACTCATTATATGATATCGACCGAGGTGAGCTATACGATGATGGGGGAGCATCCTTTTTAAGGTTTCTGGGTGAATTTGTTAACTGGTGGGATTATAACCATTTGGTCATGTTTTCCCTTAGGTGCATGTTTTTTTTTAAAAAGGGAACCTCTATAAGAGCTCATTAGAGTAGGATATCCAGATGTAATATCAGAACCCTCCTATCTATGTAGGTTTTAACCTTTTAGGATAAAAACCCTCGAAAGTGGGGGAGAATATAAAAACTCTATTTTTATAATGTAACACTTTAGAATATTTTAAGGAATATTTTTAATTTTTGTGTGGAGTCGGGATGGAATTCCAGTCCCTAGAGGTCATTAGTCTGTATATATTAGAAATATTAAATATAATATATCATGAACACATAATTTTCAAAAATAATGGAATGACACTCAAATTTTGTTCTTGATGGTAAATATTACTCCATTAAATCTAGAATGTATGTTTTACCCAAGGTGTAACTTAATCTTTGTGTGTGTCATGTGTCATTGTTAAGTGAAATCATGGGAGGATTAATAAATAAATAATTATATTTATTTATTTATTATTAAGTGGAACAGAAACCAAGTTTCACTTCTATTTAAACCCTATTATGAGAATTCACTACGGTTATCTGCATAACCATAGGGATTGGAGAGGAGCATGGAGGAAATCCTTGAAAATTGCCAATAAGATTATGTATTGAAGATCGGTATAAAGGAGTTCTTCTTCTTCAATAACATAGTATGTGCATCTTTTGAATGATGAGGATGTATAACCATTATTCATCCATGATGGATATGAACTTTTGGTAGGGAATTTATTTTTTGGATTAATCCCATTTCTTGATAATCTCTAATCAAACATGAATTAATTCCTTAAAAGATTAATTCATGGGTTAATTTTTGTATTTTTTGACTGTTATTTATCTTCTTAGGTTTTGGAATTGATAAAAATTGTCGATCCGTGGTTATTTTTTTCACTTTTTTTGTCATTCTCATGAAAACTGACTGTGTCCAACCCAAAAAATGGACATGTTTTTCTCTTTATATTAGTGTTTAATGAATCTATTTCCTCATCTATTGAAAATTATTTATCATGTTTTGTTTTGATAGAGGTTCAAAAAATACACAGTGGATGATCATTGAGCAATCATTATTTGGAACAATAGATCATTTATGTTGGTTTGGGTTTTGGATTGATGGCATGATCGGGGTGTGATGATGATGGTATTGGATTTGTATGGATCATAGTTCTTATTTTTTATTGTTTTTGGAATTATGATCATGCAAAATGATGGAATATGATTCCTTAGTGAATGGGGTGGACATAATCTAGTCACTAGTGATAGCTGGCTCGGTCAAGCCCAATTCTACAATTTTTGGATGTGATTTTCTTCTAGGGAAGAGGAAGAGGTGTAATGATAGGAACCATATGAACAAAAACATTTTCTATATAATTATGACCTACATGCCTTTTATTTTAGAGGAATAAACACCCTAGTGTTCCCTATATGTGGTGAAAATTGTTTGTGTGTTCAGTTCAATATCATAGAGCGTGTGATTTACTCACACTCTATGTCTCCCTAGCCACCTGGCTTAGCATGAACAAGGAGAATGCACCTAGGTATCCATAATTTTAAATATGCCATCTTGATAAATTACATGACATGTAACCTTTGGAGAATTTATCATCATGTACATGAGTGCACTCATAGGAGGCCATGTGGCCCCACATACCTTATAATTTGGAGAGTAGACATGATTGGTAATATGACACATGTCAAGTGTTAGATCGACCCCTAAACATAGTGTGATATGGATCACACCTCTTGGAATTAATAATGTACATGGACATAGCCAGTTTACATAGGCACAACCTTAGTATATGGGCATAGTCCATAATACACAAGTTAGACAAGATGACATGTTAAGTGCTCAGATGAAATCTACACATTGTTATCCTTGGTTCACACAAACATTATTTGGACAAATCCATTCCATGTGATATAGAAGGACACAACAATTAATAGAATCAAAGTGACACATCATGTACACTATGGGACACATTTTTTACTCCTTAAAGGGGATATTGGATCCCTTACTCTTCTCAGAAAACCAGTGGTATGATATTGGATGATTTACTTAGAACTATATCTACGAGGGTGTGTTCCTTTTTTGTGGTTTTGGAGTGAGATTTCTCTATCCAACTCCATGAGGATTCAATGAGGCATTTTTTCCACAACATTGGACAAGATCCCCTCAAAAAACAAGATTAGGAATCCCTCTATGAGGCCCAAAGCTTGTATCATCATTCCATTATCTTCATCCTTGGCTAGGGTCTAAAAAATCACATGAACAATATACATGGATGTGATCCCCTATCTAGAGGGTTATTCCATTAAGGTTAGGGATAGCCCATTAACCCTAGGTTTGATTTCCTATCTACGTATTGACATCGGTTTTATTTTGGTGACATGTATTTTGATCGAGTGTGTATCAAATAAACATAGTTTTATCATCAATCAATACATACACATTCTGTTTCCCACAATGATTTTAGTTTGAGTTTGAATAAATAAATCCATGTTTAGTAATTGTGAATTTTCAGAATTTGTGAATTAAATTATCAATTTAAAACTATATTTATTTTTCATTCCAAACTAATGGGGATCACAAACTCTGGTTAGATTAAACATAAGTTTCGTAAAATACATAACATGTAAATTTCTAAAAAGTTTAGATAAAGTACAAAAGTTATGGTCTCATAGTATTCTTTGACATAACCAATATAAATATTAATTTTCACTTAAACATGTTAAATTCTGATGACTCAATTCTTTTACGTCAAGTGTAAAAACATTCTCAATCCTATCGACATATAGAAATAATGTACCTTATGAACTTTGAATATTACATTTATCATTTAGAAAGCTCACAAGATAACCTTAATCGCATATTTGATTAATTTTGGTAAGGTTGTTCATAATACCTAAAAAAATAAAACATTTAAAATTAATGGTTTTCAAGGAAATAAACATCACTGATCTCAAAATTTCACCATTTATGTTGTCTCCAAAAGTTAATTGTCCTTCATTCACATTTAAAAAAAATTAAAATTGGACTTTCTCTAGTAATATCTAGAGATGTAACACTATCAATATACCACATGTTCAGCTACTAGTACTCAATCTATTTTCCTAAAAAATATAAAAATAATTTCTTGGCACCAAGACTTTCTGGGGTCTAGTTATATTATAAAATAAAATTTTTTAAATTCATATTTTTCCCACTCTTTTGTATTGAACAAATGATAGTTGTTTATAAATAAATTGTTTGTGAAAAAAAGTATTGAACTTTGTTTAAAGCATAATATTTTTTTGAGTGACCTATACTTCTGTATTTATTATGAAAGTTTTCACTTTTAGGTACAAAATACATTTATTGAAAGTGAGGTTTGTTGGAAGTAAAAAAACTCCATTAAAAATTATAGAGGGTATAATTTGTTTATAAATTTTATCAATATTTCCTTTATGATAAGTAAACTTATATAATATTTTATTTATCCTTCTAACTTTTGATTTATGTAGAACAACCATGTTTCTATCAACTATGTTTTTATCATCAAGTTTATAATCAACTAAATGTACACTATAATTATTTTTTAAATCTAATTCACTTGAAAGTTTTGAAATTTTTTTGTTTAATTTAAAAATTATTTTATAGATTAAATATTTTTTATTTCATAAAAATCATTGTTATTTGTTAACCAATTGAACTTTTTTTTGTAAAATAGTTATATATCTAGTCATTTCATAAAAATTAGGTAATGATTCCTCATCTTATGAAGTAATTATGCTATCATTATCTGATAAATTTTCTTTTCAACTATTTGGTGATGTATAATAATAATCCTTGGATTTATAAGATAATCTAGAATATAGAGTGATTTTTTTAGAGATTAAGCTATTATATTATACTTATAAAAATTTTATTCTTCGTAATGTTTTAATTTAATCCAATTGTTGTTTACAATTCACGACACCATATGTTTTTTCCATAAATCACATTATGGTTAATTGGTAACAGAAAAAATCACTCTTATGGGGTGAAAATACATGTACCTAATGCTATGACCAAAAAACATCAACATAGATACCATGAAAACATCAAGTTCCCTCTAAAATTCCAAATATTAATAATCATGCAAGAAATCCTTTTGTAGACTGACAAAATGAGTACGCATCCTGCCCAATATGTCTGGAACATCCTGTTTTTCAGTGAAATTTGGGGGAATCACCATGTTAGAAAACTATCTTTCCTACCCTTTTATTTTTTGATTCATTTTTTCGATGATCTATACAACCAAGGAATCAAAATTGATTATGAATGACCCTAGAAGAATACAATTCCTCTTGGACACTCATACCAGTGATCTTCCCAACCTCATAGTGGAAGGGATCTAAGAGACCCCAGATACAATTTTTATCCCTTAAACACTCAATGAACTCCCAAGAAAATGAGGAACATATGATATCCCTTAGACATCATCTGTTATAGGGGTACCCTAGAACACTGGGTTTTCACCTCACTAAACAATTTTATATGCCAGACCCTAAAAATGTTTGTATAGGAAAGGGGGAATAAAGCTACCAGAGAGGAAGATCCTACACCCCCAACATCCACAATAGAAATGATTCCCATACCACTTGCTTTTGATGAACTATCAGTTGATGTCTCACCTCACTGGCACTTCACATGTCTATGACTTTCAAACTTTTCTTTCCTTTTCATTTAGAATATCTTCCTTGCATTCTATCCTTATTCTTCAATTTACGAAAATATTGTTTAATATAGCCAGTATTATTATATTTATAGAGGATTACTTATAAATAATCCTTATTTTCATATATGTCTATTTTGTCTCTATGATGTGTATTTAAAAACATTATATTACAGAATAGTTTATTCATTCTTATTACTATTTGAAAATATTCATTATTACTATCATCTAAACTACTTTTACTTGAATTCTTATATTTAATCATTGAATCATGAGATTTATAAGTATTAATATGAGAGTTAAATGTAAAATAAGTATAATTACTGGAATTATAAATGAAAGATACTCCTATATTCTCTTTATATATTCCTCAGTATCAATTTTCAGTCTCCTCTCATATTTCATTATAGGTCAAATTAAGTCATCTAGACTTTACTTATTCAAGTGTTAAGTATCATCAATGGTTATCCTCTTGGAATACCATTATTTTATAATTATATCAATAATATTTTCAATATTTGATCTTTTAATAGATATTTCTCACCCAGATATTGTAAAATATTTATAATAGTCAAAATATGTGATGCATTTGAGTTACTTTTTCACTAATTGGGAAATAAAAGGCTTGAAAATCTACTCTCAACATAGTTCTATAGTTTTACAAGACTATGTTGGTTCAAAAATTATTAGTTTATAACTTATTCCAAATATCATTGTTCATTTCACAAGAGGATATTTCGATATATGTTTTCTAATTCGTAGAGAACAATAAGTATTATGAGCATTATGGTTTGCCTCATATTATAGAATTTATTATTAAGAAAATTGAGTAATTTATTTATCTAGAACCTTTTAATTTCTAATCATTATATTAAAATTTTTAACTCCAATTTTAATGATAATGTAATTCATAAGGTCATGCCAATAGTTATAATATACTCTATAAAATATAGGTGGTCAGTTTAGATTTAAATTTTCACATTTTTCAATTATAAAACCCAGCATCCTAAAAAATATTTTTTCTCCAACATTATAGTTACTATATGGAACACATTGAAAAATTATGAATAATTAGTGAAAATTGGAAACATTCTCTTTACCAATTAGAGACATAATCAAATTTAAAATTTTATCCCAAGGATAAATGGTATTGATACTAAAGAAGGAAGAATTATTTGTATTCATTTAAAAAAATTACAAGTTTCTTCCAAACATTATATTTTCTGATGATTTACTTTAGAAAATACCAATTAATTGATAAATCAGAGTGAAATAGTGAATGTGATGAAAAAATGAATTGTATGGAATACAATTAACACAGTTGATATAAATGTGATGGAAGTTTATTGAAATACAAAAAAAATTGATCTAACTAGTGAAAATAATAAATTTAAACCAAAAGCAATTCAAAAATAGAAACATCAGAATTTTAAAAACAAAGTATGATGCACTGATTAGAAACCAAAATACTACTTAAAAAGGATGTTAATAAAACTAAACGTTAAAATCAAATTGTAAGTTTCATATTTAAAATAGATCTAAGGCATCCAAAACATTCAACCTATCATGATATATCCCTGATTTTATAGATATCAATAGGTTTGTGTTCTTATCTCTAGAAACCTCTAACTTGAACTATCATAAGATTCCCTCATCGACACACCATAAGTACCCAAGATTTATATTCTTATTATCATAATCTCTTTATCATTAAAAATCAAAAAAATGACAGTGAAAATAGTAATATATTTAAAAAAAATAAACCCGAGCTATATATATTTGTATAAATACATAGAAAGATAAAAAAATAGACTAATTAGACGAAATGTTTGCAAAAAACCAATTATAAATCTTCAAAACAACAAATAAATTACCAAATGCTCTATGTATTCATCTAAAAGTAAAGGATTCAACTCTATTTATAAATAGTTTTGTAACTAATTTCAATATGTGGGTTCCAAAAATCCCAGAGTCAATTGTCACAGCATTGGAAACAAATTTTTCATCTACCAATGCACACAAAAATTTACTTTATCTATTAATGGTGTTGTGAGGAACCAATATAGTGATCTCAAATTTAGTGAATTAAATCTATCAAGAAGGTATAGAGTATTAAAAATTTTCAAACCTTAAATGGGTTTTCTTTATTTCATTTACCAAAAATACATTCAGTATAAAAATCACTAAAATGAAACTCAGTTTAAATTATGTTTATATAATGTGAGTAGGGATTTCCAAAACAATGAAAGTATGTGGGTCTTTGACTCAGCACATGGGAGGTGGGATCGGCAGGACTCATGACTAGTTTTTTTGTCCTTCCATTTTTTTAATATTGGATTATTTTGGTACTTTATGTATATGATCTGACCATGTGGGATCCTAATGATTTTATTACTTTTATGACATGTAAAGTTATCTATGTTGATATAAAAAGGGATGATTTATTTGTTTGTTGGTGTTCAACTATGTTTTTTATTTATACTAGTTTATATACATCACCATTATTATTGTTACTTTTTCAGCCATTTATAACTATCTAATTCAAGGGGTATAGTATACCAATGATATTATTAGACCAATACTATATGTCAGTAAACTTTGGAATATGCGAAGGCACACTTGAGGGATTTAATGGAATAATCTAGTTATAGTGCTAGGGAATCAGGTTAGGGGAATTATAATGTGGTATTATAGACTTATTTATTTTCTTTTGATATTTTATTTTTAAATTGTAGATAGTATATATGATATTTTTAGATATTGGTATGGGTTTAATTCTAAGGAATAACTAGACCACATGTGAGGTAAGTTTATTTTTCCTAGAATGGGATAATTATTCTTGGTTTCCATTTTTATAGTTTTTTTACTTTATAAAGTATGATTCACATAATGTAATTTATGATTTATAGGATTTTAATCTTTACCTAAGTTGAGAAGAGGTAATTATATCATGTATTATGTCAGGCATATAAGATTCACATCTCATTTATGTGCTTTCCTATAATTGGTTACACTAATTATGATATAAAAAATGGTCTATTTAAAGTGTTAGAAATAACTTATAAAGTGTTATTTATATAACTTGTTAGGGGAATCTTATCTAATCGATTCCTTGTAGGTTCATTATGCCCATTATTTTTTTAGTTTATTATATGTTATTTTCCAAATAAAATGTTAATAACCACTTATTAATTGGTTTCCATTATAAAATTATAATAGAATTTCATTTAACTAATCTGTAATACTCTTATAGAAAATATAAAATAAATGATATAGAACATATATGTATTTGAGGATGACCCTAGTAATGGGTAGATAGGGTATATATATTGAATGAATTACCACATATTGATTATATATAGAAGTTTATATAGAGTAGAGGGTAATTATTTATGTTATTACTTGCACTAATCTATGAAATTGAATGTTAAGATAACAACATTTTCTGAGGTAGGTACATGGAATTGTAGATATCATCCACCACCACAACCTACAGTGGACCTCCAAGAGGGATAGGGTGTGAATGACTTAGGGGAATCTAAGCGAGATCCACTAGTTATAATAACATCAGTTTTGGTTGATCAGCTATGTGAGAGATTTTTATGGTTTATACAGTCAATAGATAGGGAGAATATATAAATTAGACCATCTATTTCTAAAAAGACATAGGATATTCAGATGTAACACATAATTTTCTTTATAGGTGAGGATGAATTCTAGGTTACTGAGATTTGGGTTGAATCAGTTTAGATAATTTTAGATCATTTGGCTATGCCTCATGAAATGAGGGTGATGTTGAAGACCTATATAGTATGAGGGCCAGCTAAGTTCTAGTGGTAATTATATTCTAAATATACTAGAATATTAGGTATTCTTGGATGTTATTTTTGGAGAAAAATTATGACCACTTATTCTCAAAGTCCCTACAAGAGGATAGGGCCCAGAAGATCATGTATATCACCCAGATATGAATGTTAGATATATCGTATGCATACGCTTTATAGATCTCTGTTGTTTTTACTAGATATGGGATCGGGGTGAGGCATCTAGAAATAATATTTTTATGGATGGTTTGAGTTATTCTATTCAAGAATAGGTGAATATTGTTCACCTTTCATATTTTTCAAAGGTGGTGAATCAGACCCTTATATATGAGAGAAATTTGAAGGAGGGTGTATGTTATAGTTAGTTGGTGTCAACTAAGGGGAATGACAGTAAATCGACAAGTAGTAGATAGCAGCGGTTTGATGTTTCACATTATGGTGGTTGTGGAAAAGGTTTCTATAGTGATGGTTCAACTAGCCCATCTAGGATTTGAGGTTCAATAGAGTGTTACCAGTGTGGTAGGCCTATTAATAATCTCTCCTAGTGTACTCAGTCACCTATTGAGTGTTGAATATATAGGAGGATGGGGAACGTACAATGATATTGCCAAAATGATTAGTAATTATCTAATGGTAGAGTATCTGGATAGATGTAAGGTTCAGGACCTAGTTTAACGAAACCATAATAGAGTGGTAGTTCGAATTCCATGATTCATTCTATTAATGGCGGTGCACATGTTTTCTAGTGGAATGGAATAAAATGCTAGTGGGGTGTTGCTTCTTAGGGGAGTCAGGTGGGAACTTAGGGCCTAGGTTTAGGCCAATTTCATGATATTGATCCAACCCTTATTGACCATCATATCAGGCCATGTACATTTTTATATACAGTTTTGATAGATTCCATATAAGAATCTACTTTATTAGATACAGTCCTATTGCATTATTTCATATCTTATTTAATTGATTATGTATTGGGGTTATCCATAGAGTTATTATATTTGATGTTATTGATTGATACTCTTTTAAGGGTGAAATTTGAGTGCATTTTAAGGTGTATATAATGTTTCATAATTATTATTGGTAATATATTTATTTGGGATTTTTTTTATTTTGGAGATGATAAATTTTTTAAGTAATCATTAGGATGGATTGGTTGGATTGTTTTCAATCACGTATCAATTTTTATCATTGTTGATTATTTTTTAAAATATTCCATGGGAGATGGTAATATCTATAAGTGAGAGTAGGGTATGAAGACCGTATATTTAGTACCTGACCTTTAGCAGTTGTATAACATTGTATCCTAGTTTTATAGTGTCTTGCTATATAGTGAGGAGACACATTAGGCAGTCTTTCCTCCCATAGTTGATAATTTTTAGGATGTATTTCTTGAGTATTTCCATGGGTTTATAACGTTTCAAATTATGGGTTTCATTTATTTTCAATGAGTCATTATGTTTTTAGTGTATTAATGAGGTGATAATGCTTAGATAATTGTTATGGTAAATTACATGAGGCTATATCTTGAATAATTCAGGGAGATAGGATTAATACAGTTTAGAAAAAAAATGTGATGATTGATGTGCTGGTATTAAAAAAATTATGGGAAATTATTAGAGGATATAGACACATTTTATAAAACATTTTAGAATATTAACTGATTTGATTGATGAGGTATATTGTTTTTTTGAGGAGTCCCTAGTTTAAATTGAGGAAAATGTTGAATTTATAGACCGAGACAGAAAAGATCGATCTGATATTTATATATGAATTCAATTAGCATGGTTGATAAGTTGTTTATGAATTCAATCCACATAGTTGATCCACATGTATGATTAATCTAGAATAAAACATGTTTTTGATCTAGACTTCTTCATATGGTCAATCCATATGGTCATCAAGACATGTAGTTAATCTAGACTGAGGCATGTAGTTGATATGTTATCCATCTACATGGTCGATCTCAAAGTATAGCTGATCCATAATGAGACATGTAGAAGATCTAGACTACTACATGTGGTAAATATATAATGTTAATCTATATGGGATGGATACTTCACATAGTCTCTTTACTCAGGGTATATTGGCTCATATTCTTTACTTCCTCATGTCAAGTCATGTACATATCAATTTTTTTATGAATTATGGAGGGTGAAAATCTATGTCTCTAGTTGTTATATATTCTAATGAACTAAAAAGATGATTTGATTATTTGATATTCATTTTTAAATATTAATGTCAGATTATTATAATTCAAACCATTTTTTTATTAGAAAAAATGAATTAAAAAGTGTTGGAAACTCCACATATTGGATGGAAAATACTATGTGGAAAATTTGTGGTATTGTATGTTGTTATGCATTAGGAAATATTTAATTTGATTTAAAGTCTCTAGATAAGTAGAGAATATGATATGTGATATTTTAATAATTCATAGAGATATAAATCATGAAATGAATGAAAATTTAGATTTAGATTTTTTCCATGAGATTTATGAATGAGATAATACCACAAAAAATTAATTATCTCATGGGGTGTTTGTTACTGAGTCCTCAAAATATTTCAAGGGAGTTATTTTTCTGATAATAAATGAGATTGAACACCATGTTTTCAAGATATTTCAAAGTATATAAAATCTTATAAAAAATATTCATATAGAAACATGAATACATATTCATACAGGTGAGAAGAATAATGTGTGAGATAGTAATTGAGAACTTGTGAACCATTGCGGGAGAGAGAATTATTTAGATATAAATACTAAGCATTATCAAATAAAAAAGAGTCTAAAGCTATGGTGGTATCTACAAGGAAAAATAACCTTGTTATTCTATAATATTCATAATTCATAGGAAGATCCATATATCTCATGATTTAAGAAGGGTTTTAGGTCCAACGAATCTATTACAGGTCATTATTAAAGATATTGAGGAACTATAAACATGTGCACCATATCTTGTACACCCATGGGGGGAGATCATTTCATGTTTGATCAAGAGTAAACAAGGGATCCTATATATCTTTCTAACATTGGATCATTCATATTTTATCATGTTATGAAATCTTTTTCTATATTATTTTGCCTGGATTTTCTAACCACTCAAGGAGAAATGATTACATGGTTGGTTTGTATAACCAACTATGGTATAAGAGTTGGTGGTTAGGATCTATAACAAGACACAATGGGAGGATCGAATAATAGGGTGTCAAACCAATCGTTCCTAAAAATATTTTTTTGGTATTCCGTTCACACTATTATGGGACTCAGGATACCATTTTAATTCTAATACGATTTTGGTGGAGAATTTTTATCATAGGGTATCTAATAAACTATTAAAAATTATTGGAATTTGTCTAACCGTAAAAATAGTATGTTCTATTCTCATTTGTTTACTAAATATGACATAAGTCTATGATATATTAAATATGATAGGACTAAGGATTTAACTATCTATAGAGGATGGATTTTTAAAACTATAACTTTTGTAGAAATTAAAAGGATCACTGATTCACCCCCACCCTATCAATAATCTATATGAATCTAGATACTTCAATTAGTATGAGAGTAAGGCCCCATTTAAATATATGATAATATTTTTGAGATATTAAAAAGAATAAGAAAAATATTTTCATTACTCTAAAGGGGAATTTTTTGATAAAAATAGAGAAGTAAAGAACATCATCATCATGTAATAATGATAATGGTGATGAAATAACTGGACTTGAATGTATTCTTAGAGACTATTTAGAAGTGGACCTTGATAAAAAACAATACACTTGAATGAGAAGAGGAATCTTTAGAAAAATAAAAAATATATAGCTACTGAAAAGGATGAGTTTAGTAAAAACGAAATAGTTATTTATGAGGAGATTATGAAGAATGGGTTGAAAGTGTGTGATATTGAGATGATTCTGAGATATTCTATGGAAAGTGTTATCGTGAAGGAATTAGAACTGGTAAGGCACAATCAGTATAAATTTCAATTAAAAATGAGTTAAATAAATACAATTAGGACTTCATCATTCTAGTTATGGTTAAAGGTGAATCCATGAAGTATGATAAAGGTAATAGTCAAAGATAACAGGGTAAATCCACACATAATTAGTTTCAAAACACTTATTCTTGTTCTAATACTAGAATTGTTAAAATAAAATATGATAATGTTTGAGCCAATAAAAACATGGAGAAATATTTCAAACAAAAATATTGACAAATTCTTCAAGGAAACCACTTCCTTGTTTGCAAAAGAATGTTAGATCTAAAGGAAGACAACACCAACATAATTCTATACATACTCATAGAATATTAACAATCAATGAATTTTATTAGTGTTGTGGAATGTATGGACATAAGGCTTTATCGTTTTGGTTTAAGATGAAATTGATAGAAATTAGGTGAGAACCTATGGGAGTTTTAGTGATAAATTAATAATATAAAAGAAAAGGAAGAAAATTTTAACCATATCTATAACCAATAAATCTGATAAAAATATATCTATATAATTTCATGTATTATATGGAATATATGAACATGAAGGTCAAAAATATAATGAGTTTATAAAAATGTTACCATTAAAGACTCTATTTACTATAAAAGGGATAGAAACTCATCAAGTTAAATAGAAATCATCATGTAATGTTAATAATGTTAAGAGGGGATGTGGGAAGCTCAAAAAAGATGGAAAACCAATGAAATATTGCTTAACTACTTGGCCTGACAAACTAGAAAAGGATAACTAAATTAAGGAAATTCAATTGACTGTTGAGTTAAAAGAAAAGAAGTTGGTTTCAGAAGAACATGACTTACATCATAAGAGTTCATCTATAAGTGGTGAATTCAAAAATAAAAATAATGTTTGTGACATATTTGAGGAATTTGGTCATGATATGAAGAGTTTTGTGGAAATATTACCTAATCAAGAGGGGTTTTTTAGAAAAATTATAAAATCAAAGGGAAAAGAAGTTTACTTGGTTACTAAGGTTAGAAAAATAACACCACATGATGAACCAACTCATGGGAGGAAAATAAATTCATAATATATAAAGTATATTGACAAGAGAAAAATGATTTGTCTATAAGGAAAGAGTGTTAATGGTTGAGATAAATATCTTAAACTCATTTTTATATCTAGGGAACTAAGAGGTCCCTTATTATTCACTAAACCATTTTTTAATTTGTGCTAATTTGTAAGAAATTAAAGGGAAGGTTTAAGATATCACTCTTGAATAGTAAATAGGATGATATTTTCATGGAGTCTCATATATGAAAAACTACCATGAATAATAATAAGATAATTCATACCTTAAGGGGTAAAAATTCGTGGAGGTAGTCATAAATAAAGTATTCCATCCAATGAATTTTGGAAATTATAGACACCAGTACAAACAGGAGAATGAGGTTTTCCAGCCACATCTATAACCCTAATTTTTTATTATATAAAATAGTTTTATAAATGATATTGTAGATTGAATAAAACTTAAATATAAGGGATAGTTTTATAACATGAACACAAATTGTTTTGATGGGTATGTTAAGATGTATGTAGGTTAGATATTTCTCAGGTTATATATGTTTTCAATAAGGTCCTACAATTAGTTCAGGTAATGGTATCACATGATTATTGATTTATAGTAAACATTTATCACCTTAGTTATACACTCTTATTTTATACAAAGGTCTTCACCATTTATACATAGAATCTTTAAGTTAAAAGATCTTTACCAAGATGAATACATGATTCCATCCTTTTGTTAAGTAAATATAACCTATTTTTTGAAATATGAAAATGGAGAAGATAAAGGGGTTTATGAGTTCCTTGAATGGAAAAAAGAATAAATGATGATACACCATACATTTAACTTTTGAATTAATTTTGAATAAGGTGGAGAATAAAGAATCTATAAAGATACACATATCAACATTTTTGTGTATAGGTATTTCCAAAAAAACTAAAAGTGGGGAATTAAAGTTCCTAATTAAGAATTTCATTATTTGTTAATGATTACATATACATTTTATATAGTAATTAGGATACGATGCATGGATAATTTTCAAGGATTCATGATGTGGAATTGGATTTTATCCTTGATAATACATCCAAATCCATATTTTGGGTACGTTATTTCCATGTTATATGGAAAAACAATTGCAACTGCATCTTGAAGAACTCAAGTGGATAGGTTCAAGAATATTTGGAAAAGAAATTGTGATGATTTATGTTATATTATTCAAGGAAATAATGTTAATGTACTGGTGGATGTTGAGGCATTATTTACAACATCTTGGAAAATTCTTTGAGTTAATTGAGTAAAGATAGTGTTTGTTTGAGGGGGTCCCTAGTTCAAATTTATTCAAGTATATAATTTCTATATTGAGATATAAATGGTTGATCTAATGTTTATACATGTAGGTGATTGATGTTATTGATTATTTTTCTTATGGTTGATCTATTTATAGCCGCCTAATTGTATATTTGGTTGATCAAAATAAATAATAAGTTTTTCATACAGTCAACCCACATGGTTGATCTAGGCATACTACGGATCCAAAAATAGATGTGTGGTTGATCTATTATAATTATTACAATCGATACAGAGGGTGGATCAAGATATTTGATCAATATAGAGTAAGAAATGTGGTTGATCTAGTTACATTTATGTGGTCGATCCACATGGTTGATAAAAACATGTGGTCAATCTAGATTGAGACATGTGGTAGATATAGACTTCATTATCCTATTGATCTATAAAGTCAATACAAATGGAGTGGTCACTTCATAGGGCATAATACCTCATGGTAAATTAGCATTTATGGTTGACTAACTCATGGATAATCATGTACTTAAATAATTTTTTGATGAAGTATACTGGGAGAAAATTCGGGTTCCTAGAATTTTTATATTAAGATGAATTAAAAAATTATTTGATGCACTATTTTTTTATTGTTAAATATAAAGGTCAGTTGATTATAATTTTATCCAGAAATGAATGATAACAAATAAATTATAAAGTTATGGATAATCCACACCATAATAGGAAACTACCAACTAGAAAATTCATGGTATTGTATGCTTCCATGAATATAGAAAACCTTTGGTGGATTTAAAGGTGTTAGATCAGAGGATAAGATGATATGTGGTATTTGAATATTTGTTGGAGCTATAAATATCATAATAAAATAGGATTTAGTTAAATAGTTTCTATACTAAATTTTTGAATAATATAAGGAAACTATAATTTAAATACCTTATAGGTGATTTGGGACCAAGTGTTCAGGATATTTCAAGGAAGATATTATTATAAGAATAAATTATATTAAATACTATTTTTATTGGATATTTCAAAACTGCTAAATTCATGGAAATAATATTCACATAAAAATTGAAATACATATTTATGGTTCTGAGTAGAATAATGTGTTACAGAATAATTAGAACTTATTAACCACTGTGAAAGAGAGAATTATTAAGAGCTTGATAATACAAAGTATTGAAGAAATAAATAGAGAATGAATTTTGGTAGATATCCAATAAGAATAAGACACTTATTTTTCATGAGTATTTATAAATCCTATAAATATATAGATCTCTCAATATCTTAAAATGGTTTTAAGATCAAAAAATTAATTCTGAGAACATTTTGAAGACCTTGAATATCTATACATGAGAGCACCAAATCTTGTACACTCATGGAGGATGTTTATTTAAAGTTAGGGTAGAAGAAACCAGGATATCGTAGGGATTTTTTTACCATTATATCATTCATCTATAGTTGGGGAATATCTCCATTTTCAATTGGAGTTTGGATATGTTATATAATCAGTTATAGAGGAAATATAAGTCATTTAGGTTGTATAAAATACTATTGAAAAAGATTTAGTGGCTAGGGTATAGAACCATACATGATTGGAGGATCAACAAATGGTGTGTATAACAAGTTTTTTATGTCTTTTGATTTGGTTGAATAACTAGTCACACTCCTATGGGTGTCATAAAAATATTTTAATTGATAATACCATTATATTAATAATTTTTTATGTTGGGGTGTCTCACCAACTTTATCTAAGATTATGTTTTTTTAACCTTGTAAATACAATGTGCTATTCTCATTCTATTACTCCACACGAGGCAAGGTTTTGAGGTATTAAATATGATAGGATCGTGGATTTAACTATACAAAAGGTTGAAGTTTAAAAAAATACCCTTGTAAAAATCAATGTGATCACTGATTTACACCCACCCTCTCTCAGTGAGTCATCTAGATATGGAGACTCTAGTTTTCTTCTAAGCATGAGATATAGTTAATGATTGATCTTATTCCACACATGGAACCTATATATATTATACCTTATAATATAGATCTTATATATCCTTAGATAATAAATTCGTGGTTAGAGAATTTTGAGGAAAATGGGTTTAAACAATTGAGCATGTACCCTTTACATGATCTATCGTGGTTATCCAAGAAGGTATGTGTTTCCTTGAGATTGTGTGTGGAATATTGGATGTTGAGCCAGGTAATGATCTAGAACTCATATCCACTTCCTCTTATATATGATCTATTTGATGAGTTGAGAGGTATATAGTGGTTTCTAAGATTAATTGGATACTAGGATATCATTGGTTGAGGTTGAGGCCTTATAATATACCTCAAACTAGGTTTAAGAATATGTATATCTCATATGAGTACCTTATGATGTTGTTCAATTTGAGGAAAGTAATGAAATTGATTATTCCCATGATGAATTGGTCCTTACAAACTAACTTGGATATGTTTGTGGTTGTTTTTGTTGAGGATATTCTTATTTACTCTTAAGAAAGGGAGGAGTATGCTCAATATTTATATATTGTCTTAGGAATACTTAGAGAACATCAATTATATATAAAGATATTAAAGTGTGGGTTTTGAATCAATATCCCCTGAGAAGGCTGAGATTTGGCATCTTATGAACATTCTAATAGTATTATTAATATCTATAGTTTCTTAGGATTGTCTAGTCACTAAAATATATTTATACATCACTTATCCTAATTGGAAGCATTGATAAAAACCCTCACCAAGAATAAGGGTAATTTCTTATAGACAATTTCATTTAATATCTCATTTCAATATATATATGATAGATTGATTATAAGGACAATATTTACCTCACCTAAGTTGGGTAATGTGTTTAAACTATATTATAATGCTTTGGGATTTATTCATGGAGTAGTTCTAATGTAGGATGGTCATGTTCTTTCTTATGAGTATATAAAATTGAGGTATTACAAGTGGAACAACTAGACACATGATATTTTTTTCATTAGTGGTTCATTCTCTAAGTTGTTGGCCGAACTTTATTTTGTATGATAGTTTCTTGTCATGATCTAAAAAAAGAGTTTGAGGTAAATTTTCTCATAGTGAGACATAAATATTTAGTAGTAAAGATAGGTCATTTACCTATAGTACTTCAATATTGAGGTGGTGTATAACCCCAGAAAGGGGAAATTTTTTTCCAATGTGTAATAATACTTCAGAATTGGTGGTTCTTGAGTTGAGTTTGGATTTATAGATGATGTCACTATTTATGGAGATTTTAATTGATGTATATAATTTTTTGGTCTGACCAAACCATATAACTTTTACTATCATCTCTTCACTCCTTATAAGTGTTAACGAGAGATAGTTCCAAAATTTAGACTTTCTAGTGATGAGGGATAATATATACAGTGGGGAGAAACCACCAGATTAGTCTCTAAACACTGACTAGATCATTTATGTCAAATAATTTTTATGGTCCCCACAAGAATACATGTGAAGATGATTAGAGACTTCAATACCTTGAGATAGGTTGTTCACCAAGGTCATACCAAGATGTGTCAGAATATCTATGGAAAATATGGGAGGCCAGGGATAAAGAAGGACATAATGGAATTTGTCACATGGTGATCCACCTATAAATTGTTCATGGTCAAGCACTAATAAACCATTAGTCTTATCTAATCACCACACATTACCAAGTCTAATATTGAAGATATGAATATATTTTTTATTATGGGTTTATGAGGAAAATATTGAGGTAGTGTGTGGTTTATTTTATTAGAGACTTTTTGACTAATGCTACTCATTTTCTATTAATCTAAGATACTCTATTTATTAAATATAATGGTAAGATCTATATATGAAAGATATTATGTCATCATGGAGAGCCTTTGAGTATTTTCTCTAATAAGGATTCCCATTTTACATTGCACTTTTAGAGAGGGTTGTAAAAAGTTCATGACATTTATGTTAAATTGATAACATCTTATCATCCTTAGACATATGAATAGTTTGAGCATGCCATTTGAATATTGGAATGCATATTAGGGGCATTTGTTTTAGATTTTGTGTGTTTATAAAATAATCACTTATCACTTATTTAATTTTCCTAAAAAGTAGTTATCATACATCAATTTAGATATCACCTTTTAAGCCTTATATGCTAGGTTATTTCAAAAACTTATATATTTTCTAGAGGCTATGGATTCAATGGTTATTAGTTTAAGTATCATGTTGGAGACATCAAAGAATTTATGGTTGATTAAAAAGTGGTTGAAAACCGGTTTGAGTAGGTAGAGGTCATATATGACCCAAATATCTCTTCCTATAGATTTTTAGATAGGAAATTGGGTTTTGTTATAGGTGTTTCTTATATTGGTACACCATTGAATTCAAAGATAGGTAAAATCAGAACTTAAGGTTCATAGTAACCCGATTTGGTCATAGTAGTAGTGAATAGGGCTAGGGATGTTATAAAGCCGAAAGAATCAGTGGAGTATCATACCATTTTTCTCTTAATTAACATATTGGTTCTATTGGTGATGTGTTTCATATATTAAAATATCATTAATATCATTCTCACCCTTCCCATGTGATCGGTTTTGACAACATCAATCTTGAGGTTGATGTGTCATTTAAAGAGCATTCATTCCCTATTATGGATAAGTGAAATAAGATTCTATGTTGAAATATTGTCCCTCCAGTATGAGTTTTGTTTAAACTTGGGTGGATCTAAGAGGATATATGGGAGTGTGAGTCTGACATATGAGTAAAATGGATGGAGTTGTTTTCTAGTGAGACATAGTGATTTTCAGGAATAAATCACAAGAATAAGAATCTATATAGTAGGGAGGTTGTAATTTACTAGACTGTGTCAACATATGAATCAATTTTATTTTTTTGAAAGTTGTGTATTTTTTTGAGATAATAAATGGTGGCTATGTATTCCAAAATATTTTTCGTTATATCTTGGATTAGTGGTGTGTTTTGAAACCTAAAATACATGGAGGGAGTACTAATGTAAGCTAGGAATTGAGGTTCAGAAGTTACTCAGGCTTGGGCATGAGTTTAAGATTATTTTTTGTTCTATAAATTGCTTGGATGAAGTATTTAGGTGCTGAAAAGATTTTTAGAATGTTTTTAGGTGAATCTGAGCATATTTTATAGTTAATGTTAATTTCTAGAAAATTAGAAATCTCTCATATTTAAGGGTCATCATATGTCAGGGTCTCCATGAAAAAGGGTCCTCATATATAATGACTTTCATTTTTGATAAATATGAAAATTCCCATACATAAGGGTACCCATATGTATGCATCCCCATATGTATGAGACCTCATATGTATGGTCTCTTCTATTTATAAAATTTATAAAAGTCCCATATGTATGTTTATTCGAGTAAATAAGGGTCCTTAACTTTGATAAATATTTCAATACCCTATGATATGTAAGGGTATAATACATGTGTGTTAATATTTACCATATTATTAATAAAGGTTAGGAAAATGGGTAAATTTTCAAAATGTAATAGTCCTTACCTAGATACATATGTGTCATCAGGAAGTGAAATTTTACAAAGTGTTAGGGTCTTTCATTTTATATGTATGGGTAATTACCAAGTACATAATGTGTATTTGATACATAATGTTTAGAAAATGGAAATGTGTTGAGGATACCCTATGATACACAATGTAAGATTTAATAATACATAAGCTTCACCCCATAACCAAGGGTCTATATGTGAGGGTATTCCTCATAAAAAATTGGCTAAGTTTTAGAGATTGTGATATGTAAGGGTCTACAGGTGTGATATTTAAGGGTCTATAGGGTGATACGTTAGAAACCCAGATTTTTTCATAAATATATTTTTATTAAATTCTAAAATATTTTCTAAAATAATGATATATTTTTAAAATGAAATATAAAAGGGGGTTTATTCCCTTTTTCGTTAGAATACTATAAGAACACTTGAGATTGTTCTATTATTTTTATTTTCATATCCAAGTGATTTCTTCACCAAATCTTATTGTATCTACATGTTTTTTGTTATAGTGGGAAACCAGGGGTTTGCCTAGTAGTCCTTGAGAATCCATTTCTCATTTTATATTTTTATTTATAAATTTATGCTGGTTATTCCCATTTATTCCTATTGTAATGACTTTAATTATTTTGTATTCCATCTATTTGGAACTAAACTAACCAAAAAAACAATTATATTCTTCCAGTAATCAAACGGTTGGTGGTCTCTATGACATGCCTTAAGTTATAACTATATTTTTATGTGTGTATGAAATGTGGTTGTGAAAAACCAGTGTGTCCTTGACCAAAAATAAAATTTAATGGTATATACTTATATTTCATGTTGGATTTACATTATTTTGGAAATGGGTGGCCTATGGATAAGAATAGTTCCAAACATTTAGCTTTCAAGTGATGTGTTTCTTATGTTGGTAGGATGGGAATTTTGGGAGGTAACTTGAGGGGTTTCATCAGGAAAATGATGAAATAGTAAGTTGAACATAGATTCCTAAGTTTGATACCTAGTATACAAATTAGTGGTAAATATGGATATGAGAACCATTTATAACATGGTTTTTAATGGTTGTAATGTGATTGGGGTCTCATATTGAATTTTTGAAATTTAGTATTTTCTTATAAGGTGACTATGGTGTTTAGAAAATCATAAATTGTGAATTTTTTATTGAGTTAATATCTTAAATTTTGAATTTTGGTTGATAAATATTATTAAATTATAGTGACTGTGGGAAGGGTTATTATCATCTTAGATATATATATGATACTTTTTCAAGTTGGGGCACTCTTACCTCTAGTTTATTATATATTAGAGATGATTATATGTAATGTTTCTCTTCCCCTTTAGGAGGTGATGAATTAGATAAAGATCCTAGGAAGAGAGTTATTCATACCTAAGTGATGATACATTAGAAATGGTGTGTTCATTGTCTATTCACCATTGATTTGGGATACATTAGATATAGTTCTAAGGAGGTTTCACATTCCCTCCTAGGTTATAATATATCAGAGATGGTTCAGGTGCAGGGTGTTCTCCCCCTTGGGTAATGAGACATTGGTGGTTATTATTTGGATGGTATTACTTCCACAAAGTGTGATAAGAATTTAAAGAGGGTATTTGGTGGGGATATCTTCCACGTGGGTAATGAGACATTAGAGTCACTTCTAGCATTGGGAAATCCCTCCCCTCCTGGAAGATGAGATATAAGAGATGGTTATAGGGTGGGGTATCATTACCCTTGGGTGGTAATGTATTATGCCCAAAGAAATCCAATATTGATCAAAGTAGGTATGGTTGATTTTAGTGTCACTGTAGATCCTAAAGAGTGATAATTATTTATTTTACTATAATTTAGTTGCTTATTATGGAACATCAGCATGAACTTATTAGACTAGATATATTTTGGGGGCATCATTAGTGGTAGCTTATTAAGTTGTACTCACACCCTCTCAAGTAATCTTAGGTACTTGAGAAGACTTCATGGTTATATATTTGGATAATGGAATTGGTACAATTCTTGATTGTTTATCTGGATAGCTAGGATAGAGCATGGGGGTTGTATCGAGCTAGGACTTGAGACAAGTACTATAGTCTTCCTAGGTTTTTTCACTTATTGATTATTTTGGTCCTTAATGTATAAAATTCATCTATAAGGGATATTGATTATAATTGTGTTCATTAATGACATATATAATTGTCTATAATGACATATATTGGGTATATTAATTAATTTTTTGGGCATTCACCTGTGATATTGATTTATGATGATTTGTCTATATCAATTTTATAAATGCTACATTCATTGTAATTTATGGCTATTTGATCAAGGGTTATAGTTTCCCTACAATATTAATAAAACCTCAACACCATTTATAAGCATCTAGCATAAAAGGAGGCATGCATGAGGTTTGTATAGGCCTGATCTTGGCATAGTGTAGGGGAATCAGGCTAGAGATATTATTGATATATTCAATTTATTTTCATTTTTCTCATTATTAGATGATACTTTATACCTACATTATTCAAAATATTTCTCTCATCACCAAAATCATGAATTTTGAGAAAAAAAATTCTCATTATAATCCCATGTAGGGGTCATTATACGATTATTATGTTTCTAAATCTCTACCCAATGATTCAAGTACTTATGTTTATTATGAGGGCCTTATAAGTTTGTTCTATGTCTAAATCTTGGTAAGTGATTATATTGAAAACTATAGAGTCTGAATGAGGTTTTTTTTTCTATAAATGAGGTGAAACTCATGAATTCTAGTTTACACTCGAGAATGGAATCCTCACGAACCAGAATTTTCCTCGATTCATCACTCAAATCCCTTTGATTCCCTTAGAATAATCATACTTAAATAATTTAAGAATTAATAAATATTTCTTATATATAATTACTTATGTGATTTTTTTCCTATCAATTATTTATATAATTCATGTATAATTGAACATAAAATGGTTTCAGGAACTCTATTTCCTAACTTGGAGAATATTTTCCCTTGCAAATTTTAAAGAATTTATGTTTCTTTGTATATTTTCTCTCAAAATATCCCCCCCACTCTTGATTTAAAAAATGATCACATATTTACTTTTAGAGATGTGTGGTTATAAATTTTGGGCTTTTAAAGTGGATACCTAAAAAGGTTTTAGGTTTCTAGGGCATAATTCAAGGGTTATTTTTTAATATAGGTTTCAAAATAACTCTATTGTAAAAAGTAAATTTTCAAACAATGAAATGACTCAAAAATTTTCAATAAAATTTCCTAATTTATCCAAGGTTTTTACTAAAATTCATAAAAATTATAGTTTTTCAATCAAAGGTTTCTTTTCTCAAAAAGTGAGGGAATTTTAGAGAATATTTCAAAAAATTGTTTAAAATTCTCTCAGGTGGATGATTTTAAAATTTTTCATTGGGTAATGGAATGATAATTAAAAAATAATTTTCTTTTCTTGAATTCTGAAACATTGAAACTAGAAGATAGTTCATTTTAGAATTCATCTATGTTGTGATTTATTGGGTTAAATCAATTCATTGTAATGAAAATTGGTATCAGACTTAAAAAGGAAATCAATTTCATCTCAATGAGTTTCAAAAACATATAAAAAACTAAAACACATAAAAATTAAAAATAAAAGAACCAAAATTCTTAATAATATAAAAGGTTTCCCTCCCCCACACTTGAATTGTATTGTGTCCAAAATGTATTCCATCATTTATGACCAGATTAAACAAGTTTGAAATTTGGAAAGAATTCAAAATTGTTAAATAAATGTATAACATGGTGGTTTTTATTGGTAGAATGGTTGGATGAGTATAAGAACTTACATTGGTGTGTCCATAATATTTCTAAAATGTTATTCCATCCTTTTCCATTGACAATTACTGTTTTTTGTTCTCCTTATATGGTTATTTTCAAAAACCAAAAGGATAAACATTAGTGATGGTAAATTATCATTCCTATCGTAAACAAAGTTTACCAGGTACCAATATTAGTCTAGAATTATAGAGAACCATATGTACACATTAATGAAATTCTCTTTATTAAATCAAATATTCATGTTCCACTCTTATCCTTTCTTTATAAATTATGAAATTCATAAATTATTCTATCATTATTTCTTCAAGATCTTCAATATAAAATCTCCTTTCTTGTTTATTGTTTTCAAGATCCATATCCATCTCTTTGATTGACCAGTAAGACTTTTTATTTATCTTCACACTTCTCATAGATTAATATGTATAGCTCATTCCAAATTGGATTTTTAAGCTATCTGACAATCCAATAGGGTGTTATCCAACCTTTGGTTTTAGTATTTTATGTTTTTCTTTAATTTATTTTCTTGAACTCCTTTAATCTCCTTATTGAAAACATATGAATGTGTGTTTGTTTTAGGATGGTCTGTTATTGTTTTTTTATTATCGAATCCACATTTCCTCATTAATTATTCCATTGTTGTTTTACCAAAGTGAATTATTTAGTCACTTATGATTCTTATTGGTATTGAATATCTATAAAATTTATTCCTCCTGAAAAAATTAAAATAAAAAGACAAATATTCAGTTTTGGTGTCCTTAGATTCCACCCATTTTGAAACATAATCCATAGGTAATTAGAAGTTAGAATATAAAAATTACAAGGTAAATAATCCAATAAAGTATATTCCCACTACTTTAGATATGTTAGAATAATTCATTATACTTTGATCCATTTATTATCTTTTATATACATTTATAATAAATAGGAATTGTCCATATTTTAAAAAATAATAATTTGAATCCATAAAAAATATTTCCCAATATATTCTAGACTCCAAGACTTTTCTATAAGTTATTTGAGGATTGAAATTTCCTACACAAGCAAATTATGTGACACAAGGTTAGTACAAATTCTACATCACTCTCAAGTAGACACTACCTAATCATTTGACCACTCTATATTTTCCAAGGACATAGATAATATCAAATATAAAGCTTTAATTAAACTTTGAATCTTTGAATTTTGGGTTAGTTAAGTTGTGATAGAACATGTGGAATTAACAAAACAAATTACCATATCATCATACCACATTACTTTTCGTTTGATAAAATTATTTTTTCTACTAGGATGATGTCATTATGAAGATATTTTTCTTAAATTTCAATCTTTGATTGGTGAGGTAGAAAGAACATGTGATTTTCCAATTTATTTTCAATATATTTCTTGTTCTTAATCTTTAAATCAAACTCCTATAGAAATAAATTATATTCCACCAATCCTTTAATTAAATTCTCTTTCTTAATTAGGTACCTAATGGCCATATAATAAAATAAAATATCCATTTTACTCCCAATAAGATATGATAAGAATTTTTATAATTCATAAATATTGATAAGAACTCCTTTTAGTGGTGTTGTAGTGGTTTTGGGCTACATCCAATGTTTTTTATGTATAAGAAAGGACATTATTTGTTCTTTTCATTTTTCTGAGACAAAAATACTCTAAAATCATGGTTTGAATAATTTTATAAAATCATGAATGGATATCCCCAATTATGTGGCTATATGATTGGTTTTATGGTTTTTTACACTTTAGATAATCAAAATATTTCCATTAAGAATCATCAATAAATAATTTAGAATCATTTTAATGTAATATTGAGAGTGGGAAAATAATCTTACTAAAATACTTTATTAAACTTCTATAAAATCATTATTTTAGTAAAAAGTATTTAACATGTTTCACATAAGTTTTGTAAGGTAAATTAGTTATTATTTATATTTATGACTTATCAATTTCAATATATTGTTGAGAAATCACATGCATAAGAAAAATTCATTTTAAAATGATGACAATAACCTTTTAACAGTTCAATATAATATTATTTTCATTGTACTTTTTCATGAATTTATCTAGGTTTGAAAATAAATGATCAAATTAAATCCAAAAAAATATATAATAAATATAAATAGATCCAAAAAAATATTAAATTAAATAAAAAATAATTACAATGAATCTTTGGAATTTACCAGATGTATTCATAATATAAATTTAATATTTTAAAGGAAAATATTCTATATGGGTAGATGATTGTTTCATTTTCTTGGTCTATAGGTCAAATGGTAACTTGAGTGCATCCTAAAAATATATCTAAAAATAGTAGTGGGTTTTTCCTAAAAATATCTCCATTATTTGGTCAAAACAATTTAATGAGAAATGATTTTTTCTTATAACCTGATTCTATTTTCTATATTCAATAAATACTTACAATTTTTTTATTCTCATAGGTATCTTCTCAATTTTTTTATTCCACAAAATAGTCAAACTAGATTTTTGGAAACACTATTAATTTTTCTCATCTATTGTGAATTATAAATGGAATGTGTTATTTATACCTCTAACAACTTTTCAATTTATTTTTTAACCTCTCCCAAAAATTTTGGGTTATGTTTATCTAATTTTTTCTGACAATATATACATAATTTTCAAGAATACTGATTTTCATACATATTATAGAACTATGACAAATAATTTCTCTAAAACTATAGCCTAAAACTTTCACATTTCCTCTCAAAAAAGATATCAATTTCTGTTCCTGAGTAGATGAAAATTCCCTAAAAAATTTAATAGCATCATATCTTATCCTCTTAAGAAACATAATTTAAATCCAATGGAAGTGTTTTTAATTCCATATTTATGGATATAAATAAATATGACATCATCTTAAGTTTACTAATATAATACATCATGAGAACATAAACAAAATATCCATTTCAATATTATTTATTATTTATTAAAAAATCAAATCCATTAGTTAAATAATAAATTTCCACATTTTCTTTTGGTTTTGTAGTGATCATGGGTTATTCATTGATATTTTTCATAGATTTTTTAATTCTAAATTCATTTCCCTGATTTATAATTTCATTTAATCATCTATTCTCCACATATAAAATCTAATAATTAGAATGCCTGAGAGTAAAAAGAGAGTGATTATCCTCGGTAAATTTCATAGAATCAGATATAATAAAGTGAAATATTATTTTCCAAAATTCCACTATCAAATTACCTTGATGGACATTGATAAATTTTTTTCTCTTTTCAATACTAGTTTTCTGAAGATGATGGGTAACAATGATATTATGTTATCTTTTTATATGTTTATCACATAAAAGTAAAATGGTAAAATAAAATTATGAACTCTTATTAAAACATATTCATGAAATCCTATTGTGAATGTTGTGGATAATTTTTCTATTTTGGATAACCACAATAGTTGTTTTGATATCTCCAATATAAAAATAATAAAAGATAAAATTAGACATGAAACAAATATAGTCTCTTAGATCATATAAGGAATCTATAAAATAAATATATTTAATTGTGAATGTAATATAAAATGTATTTAGATATTATTATTTGGTAGGAATTTTTGGGGTGATGAATGTTGGAAAATGTCGCCTAAAATTTACTCTTTCATTACCTTGAAGTATCATTTTACATTAAAATAATTAATTAAGGAACATAGAAAATTTAGGAATCTATTTATGGAGTTAATGAATATGTATATAAATTTAATCCCTTTTAAATATATTTGGTATTTAGTTTTGGATTTATTACTCATGAATTTTATTTGATTTTACCATTCTTTAGGGAAATGGAAATGAAATGTTTTCATTTTTCTTCAAAAAAAAATTCATATGGTTTTCTTGATTTCCTCTCTATATATTAGGATTTTTTCTCCTCCTCTTCCTAAATGGTTAGCATGAATTTATTTAATTCCAATTGGTGGGTTGGTAAATTTTTCTACCAATCTTAGTAGTTACCGCACTCTGATTTCTCTTTGGATTGAAAATGTGTTATACTAAAATTTCGTACTATTTTTTCTCAGTATTTATACAAGGATTCCTATATAATTTTTTAAATATTTCACCTCAGTATTTGATTCTAAAATACTTATAACATGATGTTTCTCCTTTTGTTAATTTATATTATTTAAAGGCTACTGTTGAAATACATTTTATTGAAAGGGTAGTGATTGTAATGTTTTTTGTATTACTTAAAACAATTGGAAGGGTGGAGGATGGAATAATTATTATTTAAATATTTTTTTATCATGTTTTTATTGATTATAAAATATATATTTCAATTGATAATTATCACTTCATCCTTATATTTTCATGACATTCTGATAGGAAGAATCATAACTTTCAATTTCTTTTATTTTAATACATTTTTTAATAAATTGATTTGGTAGAGAAAAAGGGCCACATACCTTCACTATTTTCTATTGATAAATTTATTTATTAATTTACATATACTTAATAAAAATTGGTTAGTTCCAAAAGTTTAGATTATTTTAAATTTGAGTCTTTAGATCTTACCTCATTCACTCCTTTTTTCTGGATACATATTTCACATATTTGTTATGAATTTTGAGTTATCTTCTCAATCACTCACATATAATAAATTGTTGGTTGATCAATCAAAACTCATCAAGATGAGGTATATATAAAATTTATCTCTCTATCATGTATTCCTTGATATAAGAAAACTATGAAGTGATGTCTCTCTATTTTTTGATGTGTAAATTATGAACATAAATTCTTAAATATTTATCAATACTTATATAGGACCTCTTCTGAGAGTTTTAAATGGAGTATAACTACTTTCACAATATAGTTATCTTTAATGTTGGATATAAACATTGGAGAAAAATCTTTTGAATGTCATATAAACCATTTATTTATCTAGGTTCTAGGTTTTATAGTCATTTTTTACTAATCCTAAAAGAGATAAAGGTGATTCTTTCAACTTCACATGCTTCTTAACCAATCCTCTTAGTTTTAATTTTTTAAAACCATGTAGAATTATTTGGTGCGGTTTTTTAGAAACACTCTTTTAGGGACATGATACTTTAGAAAAAGTTGAATCAATATATTTTTGAGAAAAAATTAATCTTGTAATTTTGGAAAATAATTATATTATTTTTCTTTTGGAAATAAGGAGTGATAATATTTCTAAGGGTTTGGTTAGGATTTCCTACTATAATCTCATATCTATGGTGAAAACGTTATGTTTTACTCAAGTATATTAATTTAATAATTTCAAAATATATTTTCTTATAATCAATGTTTCTTGGTACACTCACTCTAGATAGAAAATTTCACTAAATCGTAGGATCAGGATCAAAAATCATGTTATTATGAGATATGGTCTAGAAAATTAAGGCTTAGGTTAATTTTAATGAATTAATAACCAACTATCTCACAATAGTAACACGTTTTTGACACACCTATCATTAATAATTCAAAATTTTGTTAAAACCTAAGGATAGAATACTAGATAAAAAAAGTTTTATCCAAAGAGTGGTGTAAAATAATATTCTCATAATTAGCCAAAAGGGGGTATGGGTTTCATTTTTTTAAATAACTATGAGTTTTTTGAAATAGATATAATAATATATAAATGGATTTAGTGATTTTTTCAGGGGCCTTATTACCAATTTCTATTCTCTACTGGTCTTAATTTTATCAATCCTTCTTTTTTTTGATCAATGGGAGAATCCACAGTAAATTCTCTATCAAAAAAGGATTGATAATGAATGTGATTTTAAAATTAGCAATGCTCACTACTAGTTTTCCCTCCTTCACATTTGTGTGGGGAGATTTTAGGAAATCACTATGGCACCTCAGTAACGAGTTCCCTTTAAATTACTAAAGTAATCCTCTATCAATAGAATATTCTCTTGAAAAATTTGAAGAGTAATATTACCTAACACACATGAATTAGAACTATATATGAACTTTATTCCTTCATGATTTAGTCAATCATTAATGTTTGAAGATCATATCTTGGTCCACTAAACATGTTTAGATCCATGTATCATCAATATAATCTCTATGTCCACAAAACATCAAGGGTTCTTTGAAAATATTTATCCTATTATTATATTCCATTCTTAGTCACGACGTGGTTTCACAAAGGAAAAAACCATACCTAACGTCGATCATAGTCATAGTAGAAGTATTGTTCAAGACCATTCCCAATATGGATTTTTTTAGATTCATTAAATAATTATCAATAACACGATCAAGATTCATTATTTATAATGAATATGAAAAAGGAAACAAGAAAAATAATCTTAGAAACATAACAAGATGATCTTCCATATTAAATATATAAATAATTTATCAATTAGAATTACCATAGACTTGATATTCTTTATTCTATAAAGATATTGATCATTCAAACCTCTTGTTTGAATTACACTGTCATTGTTCTATGAGGATCCAAAATAGAATACTTTTAGCAGTGATCCATGCATGGACCACTATCTTCAAATGACATTAGTTGAACTTACGGTGCTATAAAAGTGGACCTACACATCTTATAATTTTCATAATAATCACTACATAATCATTAAATCTTGATGGAATGCCTCTATAGTTCTCTTAATATTTATAGGGAGTAATAATCATGAGGAATTCTCTTGGTCTTGAGAGAAACCCTAGAGATGTTATTCTATATTTTTGAGATAAATATATAGCTATAATTTTTTCCCACACAACCACAAATCTACACATCTAAAATGATATAATATAAATAAAGTCTCTTAATCAAATATTAAACATAATATATTACACATTCCAATAATAATAATAATAATATATAATGTTACAAGTCATCTTAAGAAAATAAAAACCATTTCACTTAAATGAATACATTATTATTTATTTAAATTATATTTATGATTATATCATTTTCGTTATCGAGACATTATAATAAAATATCCAAATTTCATGGAACTTACCGAACAATAAATAATAAATATTATTAATTCGTTAAATAAATAAATATTATAGACATGGTCATGAAAATAAATATTTATTTTAATACCTACATAACTAAGTAAATATTAATTTAATAAATATTGTTTATTACCTTAAGAATAAAATAATATAAAAATACATATTCTATTTGATAGCCTTATGGATAAATAATAATTTAATTTTAAACTCATATCTATATTATATCCTAAATATGAGTGGTGACTGAAAATTTGTGTTCAGAAAATACTAAATCAATATTATTGTCTGGAGAATAAAATTTACTCTGATTTTTACACTCGAATTGAATTTAATTGATATTATTGAACACACTAAGATTGTAATCCTCCATATCTCTTTATCAATAACATTATGCGGGATTTACTAAAGTCGATGATTAGTGTATAGGAACATATCATTGAAATCATAGTGAAAAAGTTAATTTTTTAGAGTAAAAAACATATATGAATACTCATTGTATAATATAATCCCTTTGTCTTAATATCTATAGTCAAGTAGGTCGTATACTCATGTCATCAACCTATGTTCTCAATATAAATATCTAAAATTCCTAAAATGATTTCTTTAATCACCATGGACATGAAAATTTAGATTGAAAGTGTTATTTCAATCAAATTCTCTATATATTATCTTTATTAAATGAAAATGAAAAATAACATATTGACATATTCATTAATGAAATACTGCTCGTGACTCACCCTACGTATCCTACCTTTTCATGAGCATATTTAACTATTGTTATTTTTAATACATCAAAGTATGTGACTCGTGATATTTATTAATAATAATATCAAGTCTAAGGATCATTATAGATGCTCAATGATAATAGTATCCAATAGCATGTAAACTTGTCAAATTACTACTTTCAAGATTATCCACATAATATCTCATCTTTGAGATTACTGAGTAAGGGCATAATGTGATGAAGTCTCACCCACTTATGAGTATCAAGAACATGATATTCAGAGAAAATATGTATCCTACCATATAATGATATCCTAGCCATAAGAAAAAGTTTAATAATATCATCATAGAACTTTAAGGTTCTTATCATAATGTGGAACTACTTTGACCATTTAATATGAAAAATACTATAAGAAATTATCACATTAATGTTATATAAAATAATAATAATTATCTGATAATATTTTCATTAATATTACATACTTTGAATATATAGGTTATATAAAGTATAAAGTAGTTGGTTCTGGGGAACCAACTCTAAAAGAATCCCACTTGCACTTAATCCAGATGCAAACAACCTTTGCTCCTCTAGTTCTCAAATCATGTTCATGATTTTTTAATATAAGGATTTATTCAACGATCCTTAAACATTCTCTTTCGTGGAAAATATTTATTCTATGAACTTGCATCCCAAAGAAAAATATCTCCAGAGATGATACTCTTGAAGTATGTGCTTCATCCACAAATGTGACCACATATCCTGGAAAAGAGCCACCATTGTATTATTATCATGATATAGTGTGATAGGGACTTTATTTATAGGCACCAAATCAATATATTAGATTAATTTATATATCCAAAATACTTATTTATCTACATTAAAAGATAAAATATACATGGAATGTACTATAGAATCAGTGACCACTACTTTCTTTGAGCTCTTCCAGCTCACAACTCCTTCATTGAGGCAAAATACAAAACACGATTCAAATTTCAGATCATCTTAATTTGTTTAGAAACTAAAATATATATATCTCATAATGACTATCTTCTTATATTATCCATAAACCATAAACTTATCCTTATTACTTGTTAGATACTTTAGGATAGTCTTGACTATCATCCAATGGAGGTATCTTGGGTCTTCTTTATATTTTTATAATATGATTAAGGCATAGGAAACATCAATACTACTGCATAGCATGGAATATATGACTAACCATATCACTGATTCATATGGGATCAATGTCAACCTCTCTCTCTATTCATATGTATGAGGGAGAATTTTCTTTGAGATATATGCTGTGTGAAATTGTCAAAAATAACCTTTGGATTGTTTTATACAAAATATATATATATTATCTTTTCAATACATAGATGTTGGACTCATCTATTTTGATAATCTAAAATATGATTAGATATGTTTTGATAATACCAAATAATGCTATCTATATAATAATTATGTTTCATAATTATGCCTTCATGTTCTAGAGTTATTATGGATGTAAAAATAATCATATAATATCATGGAATATATTAATCAATGCTTATTTATGTTTAACAATGATGAAGTACGATATTAATTCAATCGAGAACTAATATGCATAGAACAGTTACTTTTTAAGAATTTAAGTTCTTCAGTCACTGATAGTTATAATTCTGACTGATACAGACTAGCTCACTGATATAAGTTCACTATTAGATAAATCCACTGATAGAATAAGTCTATTGATAGTCATGGCCACTGATATACAAGTTCACCGATACTAGTCAACTGATACAACCTACTGATAGAATGGAGCTACTGATTGAGAGAGGTATCGCTACTGATGATAACCGTAACTAATAGCAAGGAAGATCTTCCGACAGAAGTTCACCATTACAAAGAGCTACTGACAGATATAGCTACCAATACATAAAGGTACCAATAGATGGATCTACCGATACATCAGCTACTACTACAAGATCTATCGTTACAAGACTACTGATAGAGAGCCACTGATGAAAGATAAATATTAACCAGTCACTGTTACTCAAACTCTATACTTTTTCAATATTATTAATTTAATGATAATGATTATATTTTCTTAATTCATTACAACTGCTATTAATTAATGTGGGTTGTCGGCATGTCAGGGAACCGTACCTTGTACCTATAAAATGTAATCATTATCATTGTAGTAGCTCAAGGAATAAAAGGAATATCAAGATACTAGAGAAGATGGAGATATATATATAAGGAAGAACATAAGACACATACGAAACATATACAAGAAGATACACACGTACATGCAGAGAAGAACACTCAAAGAACTCGAAGAACACTCATACACATCTAGAACAGACATTCAAATAGGAGGTTCAAGTGCTACAAGGAATACTCATACATTCAAGCCAAACACCTGTACTGGAAGTGAAGGAACAGAACCAAAACACTTTGTTTTCTAGAAAACATCCAGAGAAGGACTCAAAAAATCATCTGCTTCAATCCAAAAAAGTCCAGAGCTGCATTGACATCACATAAGAGAATTATAAACTAATATTTATATTATTGGTCTAATATGATAATTTTTATTACATTACGAGTAGCGTGTGCTTCTGTCTATTTGGACACACACTGACTCCTAAGCTGAACAGGAGGATAATGAAATCCTCACACCAAACTCTTTATACCTTTTTATATCCCACATAGAAATGTGGTAGAGGTCTAAGGACCTTTACAGCCTGTGTGCTATTGTTGTTTCTTTCCCACGTAGAACTATGGTAGAGGTTTGAGGACAGAGACAGCCTGTGTGTTGTTGTTGTTGCCTTCCCACGTATAATTGTGGTATAGGAATGAGGACCTGGACAGTCTAAGTACTATTTTAAACCCCGATCTAGGGTGTGGATCAAACTTATATATAAACTGTTTGAGAGGAGTAAGTCTTAGTAAGAGACTGAACCTCTTGGTTAAAAACTGATGTGCATCTTATTTTAGTTTAAAGTATTTTCAGTATTCTGCTTCTAATTACATTGAAATTCAAATCTGTTTTAATGTAACTCTGATAGTTGAACTAGCAAGTGTTTTTAATTATTGTAAGCTAGTAAGTTAGTTTCAAAAGCTAAACTAATATTCAGATTAAGTTAACTGAGAAATAATCAATCTTTGATAAACTAATTGAACACTAATAATCTTTATAAATTCTCTACAGTTTAACTTGTTTGTTAAATCTTTTTATAGAAATCATTTTAAGCAGAAATTTTTAATAGGAACTCAATTCACCTCCCATCTTGAGTAACCACTCCAACCAAAATTTTGTATCATAGGTTCATTGATAAAATTTTTCAAAACACTCTGTTTTTTAACTGTGATTTTAGTTGTATCTTATAGATATCAAAATTTCTATTATGTCTTTTATCATTATATATCCTTTTAAAACTTACTTATTATGGATAACAGGTTAGAAGGTGTAGCTACCAACATGCCACCCTTCTTTAATGCTGTCAATTATGCCCAATGGAAACTGAAAATGAAAATCCATTTATAAAGTATGGGATTTGACATCTGGACTGCTATAGCGACTCAGAATAAGATTCAAATAACTGTTAGAACTACTTGGGATGAACCTACAAAAGATTATTACAATAATAATTGTAAATAAATGGATGCCGTTTATTTTTCTTTAAGAGATGAATAATTTAATAGAATTTATTCTTGTAAGACTGCTTATGAAATTTGGGATACTTTGGATGTTTCCCATGAGGGAACAACCAATGTTAAAAAAATGAGACTAAATACATACACTATTAAGTATGATAATTTTAAAATGAAATCTGATGAATATTTTTCTGATATGTATCTCATGTTTAAGGAAATAGTTAATACAATGATATCACTAGGAAATTCTATTCCAGAAAAAGAGAAAATCATGAGGATACTGAGATGCCTTCCAGACAAATGGAGAGGAACCACTATCTCTAAACGAGAATCATGGGGCATTGGAAAGCTACCTATTAAGGAGCTGATTGGAAAATTGATGATGTATGGATAAGAGCTAAATGTGAATATAGAAGAAGATGTTGAACCCAAGAAAAAGTTAGTGGCATTCAAGTCCACTGATTCAAAGAGAAAGGAAAAAGATAAGGTTCAGATAACTGAAGAATGATCAACTAGTGAAAATTATGACTCAGATAGTGATGAAGAGATGGCTCAGATAGCCAGGAGATTTAATAAATTCTATAGAAAGAAGAAATTATATAGAACATATTATTATAAGGGTATGTATAATCGACAAGGAAATTGGAAGAAAGAATGGAAGAAAACTGATAAATATGATGGAATAGTTTGATATGAATGCAAAAGAAAAGGGCATGTCAAAGCTGACTATCCAAAACTGAAATTTAAGAAAAAGTACAATTATAAGGATAAGAAATATAATAAAGCTATGAGAGAAACATGGAATGCTTCTGAAGATAGCTCAAGTGGATCTAAATCTTCTTATTCTGAAAAAAATAATCATACCAACACGTGTTTCATCACTAAAACATATAAGGTAACACTTAATTCCCCTACTCACAATTATTATTATTCTGGGAATGAATGTGATTCAAATAATGATGATAGTATATATAAAGATGAATTATTTTAATAATATAATATGTTAAAAGTTACTTGTAATGAACTGAAAGATAAGTACAAATCATTAAAGTAGTAGTATGCCTTGACTAGTATTGTTAGTTCTGATCGTAGTATAGAAAAGGAAAATAATGCTCAACTCCTGAAGGAAAATATTAAACTCAAATTGTCTAATGGGAAACTTATAAAATACATAGAGAAGTTTACAAATGTAAAAAATCTCTCACTAAAATTCATAGAATACAAGTTGCACAAAAGTATACTACTAGTATAGGTTACCATCCTGGATAGAGAAGGATTGTTAAAAATAAAGTCATTTCAAAATCTGGACAGTATACTACTAGTTCAAATTCTGGTAATTCTTATGCTTCATATAGCTATTTAAATTATTATAGACCAAACAATGTTTATTTATCAAATTTTTTTGAATATATTAATTATAGGAAACACATTAGACAAATATGGGTGCCTAAAGTTTTACTTGCTAACCTTTCTAGACCCAAGATAATATGTGTACAAAATTTTCCTTCTGTCAAAATCTGTTTTGTAGGAAACCTGCTTAAAACATTCATGTAGGATGATATAGTACGTGGACAGTGGATGATCAAGGCATATGACAGGAGACTACCCATGCTTTACGAGCTTAATCAAAGTTGATGGAGGACATGTCACCTTTGGGGATAACTCAAAAGTAAATATTATTGTCTTAGGCCAGATTGGTAACACTGATTCAATTTTAATTTCTAAAGTACTATTTGTAGATGGATTAAAATACAATCCGATAAGTATTTCACAGTTCTGTGATGATGGATTCAATGTAAAATTTTAAAATGATTCATTTAATTTTTTTAATTCTAACAATTATTTGGTATTTACTACATTATGAAATGAAAATGTATATGCTGTAAATTTGAATTCTTTAGCTAAAAAAATGTTACTTGTTTAAATGCTTTTCGTAAAGAATGCTGGCTATTGTACAAAATATTAGGATACTGCAATGTTCATTCACTTAGGAAACTAACTTAGAAAAATTTAGTTAGAGACCTACCCATACTAAAATTCCCAACAGGCAAATTTTGTAATCCCTGTCAAAAGGGAATGCAACATAAAATTTCTTTCAAATCAAAGAAAGAATTTTTAACTTCTCACCCTCTCAATTTGGTTCATATGGATTTATTTGGACCATCTAGAGTTTTTAGATTAAATGGGAAGAACTATGTTTATGTCCTTGTAGATTACTTTTATAGATATACAAGGGTATACTTTCTAGCTCACAAAAGTGAAGCTTGTTCTTATTTCATTAAATACTACAAGTCTGTATAAAACCTAACCAGACTTAAGATTAAGACCCTGAGAAGTGACCATGGTTGTGAGATTGAAAATCATGAGTTTGAAACTCATTTCTCACATAATGGATACAGTCAAAATTTATCTTCCCCCAGAACAACTCAATAGAATGTTGTAGTAGAAAGAAGAAATAGAACACATAAAGAAATTTCAAGAATTATACTTAATTAATATTATCTACCTGTTTAATTTTGGGATGAAGCTGTCAATACAGCTTGTTATATTATAAATAGAGTCTTGATTGGACCGATTTTCAAAAGGTCCCCTTATGAACCATGGAATAATATGAAGCCTAAGGTTAATTACTTTATATTTTATGGTTGCAAATTATTCATCCTCAATACTAAAGTTAATCTAGAAAAGTTTTCATCCAAAATTGATGAAGGAATCATTCTAGGTTATTCTATATCTATAAAATCTTATAGAGTATTTAATAAGAGGACCAAATGTGTGGATGAGTATGTAAACATAAAATTTGATAAAATTGATCCACATCAACCTAAGAACCCTGTTGAAAATCTTGAAGAAGATATTTCAATTATAATCCTTTATGACAAAAATAGTGAACCTGTTGTTAAGACAACCAGTTCTGGAAATTTTACAGAACCTGTTTCTGTTGAACCTGAACCTGTAAATGAACCCGAAATTTCTAGACCTACCTTTACTAGACCAACTAGGACCCTTAAATCCATCATTTAGATGTTGTAGTATGATATTTAGATAGAGTAACTCGGACTAGGTATTCTATAAGTAATCAGGTTGAACATCAAGCTTTTCTTTCACAGTTAGAACCTAAAAATATCAATAATTCTATCAATGATAAATTTTGGGTAATGTATATTCAAGAAGAATTAAATAAATTTGAAAGAAACAAAGTCTAGGAATTAATAGACAAACCTAAGGACACCATGACCATAGGCACTAAATGGGTGTTTAGAAACAAAGTTGATGAATCTAGAAATATCATTAGAAAAAAAGAAAGACTAGTTGCACAAGGATATAGTCAAGAAGAAGGAATAGACTATGAGGAAACCTTTGCACCTATAGAAATGTTATAATATATAAGGATTCTACTTGCTTATGATGCTCATCATAATTTCAAGTTATATCAAATAGATGTTGAAAGTTGTTTTCTAAATGATTTTATAATTGAAGATGTTTTTTTGAACAACCACCTGGATTTGCTAATCCTCAGTTTCCAAATCGAGTATTTAAACTTTTTAAAGTGTTGTATGGTTGAAAACAATCTCTATGAGCTTGGTATGATAGACTTAGTAATTTTTTTATTTCAAAAGGTTTTATTAAAGGGATTTCTTATCCAACCATTTTTATCAAAAGGATTTTCAAAGATGTTTTGATAGTACAAATCTATGTTGATGATATTATTTTTGGATCTTCTAAAAATGCATTGTGTATTGATTTTTCAAATTGTATAAAAAATGAATTTGAAATGAGTTTAATGGGAGAACTCAAATATTTTATTGGATTTCAAGTCTTTCAAAATGAAAATGGTATTATTTTAAATCAATGTAAATATACAAAGTATATTTTAAAACGTTTTGGTTTGGATAGTAATAAGTAAAGTGATACACCTATGAGTACCACTTGTAAATTGGATATAGATGAAACTGGGAAACCAGTGGATCAAACCAATTATAAGGGTATGATTGGGAGTTTACTTTATCTTACTATTAGTTGCCCAAATATTATGTTTAGTGTGTGTATGTGTGCAAGATTTCATGCTAATCCAAAAGAGTCACACTTGCTTTCTCTTAAAAGGATTTTCAAATATCTTAAACATAATACTAATTTAGGATTATTTTATCCAAAAGGAAAATAATTAGATTTAATAAGTTATTCAGATGCTGACTTTACTGGTTGAAAGTTAGATAGGAAGAGCACTTCTATAACATGTCATATTCTGGGTAAGTCCTTAGTATCATGGTGTAGTAAAAAAGTAGAATTCTGTAGCACTGTCTACTACTGAAGCAGAGTACATAGCTGCTGGTAGTTGCTGTGCACAAATTATGTGGATAAAACACACTCTATTGGACTATAGATATCAATTTAGAAATGTATCTTTAAATTGTGATAACACCAGTGTGATCAACATTTCTAAGAATCATGTGTCTCACTCTTGGACTAAGCACATTGATGTAAGACATCACTTTTTGAGAGATCATTATAAAAAAGGTGATATAACTCTTGAATTCATTGGCACTGAACATCAGTTGGTTGATATATTTACCAAACCATTAAATTCAAAGAGGTTAAATTACAACAAACATGAATTAAGAATGATAAAATTTTTCCTAACAGTTTAAGGATACCTCACTGGTATGGACCTCACCAGAATACCTCACCGGTATGGACCTCACTGTTATACCTCACTGTTAGTGAACCTCACTGTTAGAATACCTCACTATTAGAACCTCACTATTAGTGAACCTCATCATTAGGAATCCTCACCAGTATATGTTACCGCTAGTTTTCACTATTTTAAACTTCGTGTTTTTTTCTGTCAGAATATGTATCATCTATATTATATTTATTATGTTTCATTTATTTATTTATGTATTCCTAAATGATAAAATATTATTCTTAAACTCATTTCAATCCACCTCAAACCCTTTTCCTTCAAACCTTAGCTCACAAACCTTCATTTCTATCAACCCCTAAGCCTCGCAATTCGCAGAATGGAATGATTAAAATGGTCGGTAGTTAGAGATGAATGTGATGCACTGAGTGCAAAGAGGAAGAAAGAAGGATATGAAGGAAGTGGTAGTGGAACAAGTCATGAGAAGAGTGCAGTGAACCCACACTTATTGAATATAAATATCGTAATCGAGAAAGAACTCTATGAAGAATGGATCCTGCCTAGAAAATCTTTTATTCTAAGAATATTGGAGGAACAAGGGTGGCTTAAATGTTTTGTGAATAAAAATGGTTCTTATTATATGAAACTAGTGAAGGAATTCTATGAATTTTTTTTGTTTTGATAAATCTGATGGTGAGAACAAAATGGTATCAATAGTGAATGGCAAGATAATATCTTTTTCTTCTATTGAATGGGAAAAGTTCATGAAAGTTCCACACAAGGGTGAGTTTAGATATTCCCCAAAGTTAGTACCTCCTTCCAGTGACATTTTTGAGTATGAAACTACTTTGGAAGAGCTCACTAGAGATGGCAAACCAAAAAAGTAGTTTCTAGAGAAATGGATGGAGAAAATAGGTTGCTTTTCAAATTTATCCAGCATGTGTTAAGTACAAGATGAGGGGATTTTTCAACCTTCGGATTCCGGGATATATTCATGTTGTATCTGCTAAGGCATAGTATCAAAGTAAATCTGTGTAGGCTTCTAATGATTCAAATTGATTATATGACTAGGACAAAGTCATAAACAAATGCTCTATTCTTTGCAAATCTGATTTCTTTGATGATCAAGGTAAAAGGTGTGGCTAAGTCTCAAGATGAGATAGTGGTTGTGAGATACAACTTTTGTATTACAAAAATGGTTTGTAAGTAAATGAAGATTGGCTAGAACCCAAGGAAAAGGGAATGGGTAAATGATGATGAGAATGTTTATGATGAATTTATCCCTGTTGAGCATCCAAATCGGCCAAGAGATAGGAGAGATCTAGGTCTATGACCTGATGAGGAGGAACTTCAATACAGTGATGATGATGCTGAGGAGAATACCTCTATAGAAGATATAGGGGATCCTGATTTTCCTCCAAGACCAGCTACTAAAAAGGTATCATATGGAAAACCAATTCCACCTATGACCCTACCTAGAAAAGAAAAAGTTATGGGAGAAAGTGTTGAAGAAATCTCTATGGATGAGGAAGACCTTCCTAGATCAAATCGTTAGGTTACAGCTCCAAATTCCAGTAGTAATGATGAAGAATAAGAAGAAGTATCTAAAAATGGAAGTTCATGTTTAAGTATCAGTCCTCTGATTGAGAGATATTTTATGCCTGTTGAGGAGGTTCTTGAAGTAGACAGACCGGTACCTATTGCTAATATACCTCAGCCTGTGCCACCTGGTTTGAATATAAATATGGTTTTTGATGACTCCTCTAAAAAGGAGATGGCTGTAGTTGGTGCTGAATAGGAGGAAGCTCCACTTGAGGGGGAGCAACCTGTAATGATAGGATCAGTTTCTGTGACCTATGAAGTGGAAGATTGGTCTTTGGATCCAGGATTTATTGTATTGGGACTAGACTATCCTGATTCTGATGACGAGACACCCATTAGAAGGCATCATGTGCCTATGATATTTTCTCAGGGGAAGTTACTACTCAACCAGTAGCTCCTCTAGCTCTACCTGAAGACATTGTGAGAAAAAAGATCATAAGGCACTAAAATATGAATTGAAAACCTGTTTTTGTTGAAGAGTTCAGTAAGATGGAATGTTCTTTGGTATCTTCCCTGGGAATTTTTTTTTCAAGTGTTGTGACCGAAGTGATGGATGAAGTAAAAGAATGTCAAAATCAAGTAAAACTTTTATCAGAGGTTGTTTACTCTCTAAGGAAATATATTGCTTCATTTGATACCTTCATGAGTTCTTAATCTCAAGTTGATACTGACATCAACTACATTCGAAGTGTAGTGAAACAGTTTATGGATGTGTTTGAAGATTTTATGAAGACCATAAAAACTCATGTCGGTACTCAGGATTTTGTTGTGAAAATTTTGATAAGTAATTTGACTCATTAGTTCAAAGAAACGGTAGATTTTACTGAAGCACCTTTTGGTGCTTCCAAAGTATCAGTTGATGTGGAACAGTTTAGATCTGTGCTGAAAGAAGAACTTGGTCAAGTTGGTGCTAGTAGCTCATCTGATTCTCAGGTGATTACAACCACCAGGGATATCAGAAAATCGTCCAAGATTATATAAGAGATGCTACTGCATCCCATAATAAAATCAAAGAAAAAATTGATTATTATTTTCAGAGAGTGTACACCAAGCATCAGCTAACCAATCATTTCAAGATATTTTTTGAGAATCTAAAACATCCCCAGTCACTAAAGCCTTCATAGAAAAAGTTAGTAAGATCATGGGGTTGACCCCTGCTTTGGAAAAATATATGGAGAACAAGGAAAATTTCATCTCTACCATGGAGAGAAGGGGAGGTATCATTATGGATTTCATGAATCTCTTACTGCCATTCCTGCATGTGGATAGTACACCTATCATCGGTCCTCCTGCCTTAACTGCCACTAGTTCTGCTGGTTCCACACCTCAAATGACTCCTGCTCAGGCAATCAGAAGCCTAACTCCTATGACCAAACAGAGGAGTACTCATTACAGACCTGGCAGTGTTTCAGTAGCTGAACCACCTTTGATAATTACTTGAGTACCCAAGCCTGCATCTCAACCTACCCAACCTCAGTCCTCTAATCCTAAAGGGAAATCCAAAGTGGACATCCACGATTTTGATTGAATGAGGCTAGAGATTTTGATACAAATCTTTGTACTTCTTGTACTTCCTTTGTACTATCTCTTATAGCATTGTAATGTGAAATGAAATGTTATGTTTTGTCTCTTCTTCTTTTATTCTCTAAACCATTTTTTTCTCTTTTTCCTAATCACAAAGGGGGGGAAAATTATAATATAGGGAGAACTTATAATTTTGGGAGAAATTACACTAAGGAGGAGAAAATTATAATAACATAATATGGGGAGAACTCACAATTTTGGGAGAAATTACACTAAGGGGGAAAATTATAATATGTGTCTTTGGGGGAAATAAATATTATATTTCTTTTTTACTCTTCTGTTTGTCCATAGTTTAACTCGGATACATTTGAGAGTTATGATCTGAACACACTAAGAAATTCCATTAGATGTATTTTACATTGATTCATTAAAGTTTATTTTGGAAAATAATGCCATATTTTGTGATTATCAAAAAGGGGGAGATTGTTGGACTCACCTGTTTTGATAATCTCAAATCTGATTAGATATTTTCTTATAATCCCAAATCATGCTTATCTGTCTAATAATTAGGTTTCATAACTATTCCTTCATGTTCTAGAGTTAGTATGTATGTAAAAATAATCATATAATATCATGGAATATATTAATCAATTCTTATTTTTGTTTAGAAATGATGCAGTATGATTTTAATTCAATATGGAACTAATATGAATCGAACAATTACTTTGAAAGCATTTAAGTTCTTAAGTAACTGATAGATATAAATCTGACTGATACAGACTACCTGACTGATGCAGGTTCACTGTTAGACAAGTCTACTGATAGACTAAGTCTACTGATAGACAAGGTCACTGATATACAAGTTCGCCGATACAAGTCCACTGATACAAGCTACTGATAGAATGGAGCTACCGATAGAGGAAGATACTGATAGAGAGATCTACCACTACCGATAACAACAGCTACTAATAGAGAGGATGATCTATCAACATATGGAGCTACCGATACATAGAGATACCGATAGATGGAGCTACGGATACATGATCTACTACTACAAGAGCAACCGTTACAAGTCTATCTACAGAGAGTTACTGATAGAAGATGACTGTTAACCAGTCATTGTTACTCAAACTCTATACTTTTTCAATATTATTAATATAATGCTAACGGTCATATTTTGTTAATTTAATGAAACTTATATTTATTAATGTGGGTTGTTGGCATGCCAGGAAACCGTACCTCGTACCTGTAAAAGGTAATCATTCCCATTGACGGATCTCAAAGAGTAAAAGGAATATCGAGCTACTAGAGAAGATGGAGATATATACATAAGGAAGAACACAAGACACATACGAGACATATACAAGAAGATCCACATGTACATACAGAGAATAACACTCTAAGAACTCGAAGAACACTCATACACATCAAGAATAGAAGTTCAAAGAGGAGGTTCAAGTTCTACATGGAATAATCTGACATTCAAGCTGAACACCTGTACAGGAAGTGAAGGAATAGAACCACAACACTCTGTTTTCCAGAAAACTTCCAGAGAAGGACTCAAAGCTTCATCTGCTTCAATTCAAAGTATTCCAGAGCTTCATTGAAATCACACAAGAGCATTCTAAACTCATCTTCATATTATTGCTCGGTTGTGATCATTTTTATTACATTAAGAGCAGTGTGTGCTTTGGTCTGTTTTGACACACACTGACTCCTAAGCTGAACTGGAGGATACTGAAATCCTCACACCAAACTCTTTATAACTTTGTGTATCCCACATAGAACTGTCGTAGAGGTCTGAGGACATGGAAAGCCTATGTATTATTGTTGTTTCATTCCCACATAGAACTGTGTTAGAGGTCTGAGGACCTGGATAGTCTTAGTACTGTGGTAACCCCCGATATAGGGTGTGTATCAATGTTATATATAAACGGTTTTAGAGGACTAAGTATCATCTTGAGACTGAACCTCTTAGTTAAAAATTGATGTGCATCTTATTTTAGTTGAAACTATTTTCAATATTCCTCTACTAATTACTTTTAAATTCAAATATGTTTTGAAGTAACTCAGATAGTTGAACTAGCAAGTGTTTGTATTTATTATTAGCCAGTAAGCTAGTTTCAAAAGCTAAACTAATATTCAAATTAAGTTAACTGAGAAATAATAAATCTTTGGGAAACTAATTGAACACTTATAATATTTATAAATTCACTATAGTTTAATATGTTTTTTAAATTGGGGGTCTTTTAATTGAAATCATTTTAAGCAGAATATTTTAATAGGAACTCAATTCGCCACCCTCTTGAGTATCCACTCCAACCAATAGTAGATCATTACATAGTCTAAGTACCATTTTAGATATATCAATATGGATCTTGATCCTACGAATTTATGTTATTTCACATAATTCCTTTATGGATAATCATGTGTTCAACCATATCTTAATAGAATGTAATAATGGTATCTTGATTTCAGTTAGTAAAATTTCAATAACATATATTATTAATAAATTTATCACACTCTTACTAAACCACTTATAAATACATGTATCAAATTCATTCTTTATAAAACCAAATTTCCTTATGGATTCATCAAAGTTAATGTTTTATTATCTTGATACTTTCTTAAACCCCTAAATGAATCTCTATAATTTTCATACTTTAATCGCATTATTTTGAGTTAAAAAAATTTATAGTTCCATATAGACATCTTCCACATGTTTCTCATTAATTAAATCTACTTTTACACCCATTTTATAAATCTCATAATCATGGAAACTGAATATGGAAAGAAAAATTTTGATGTTTTTCAACATCGAAACTTTTGAAAAGTCATCATCATAGTCAATCACTCAACTTTATCTAATCCTTTTTACAACCAATTTGACAATATATGTACTAAACCTACCTTATATTTCTAGTTTCTTCTTAAATAATCATTTTAAACCTACAGTATTTACATACACTAGAGGGTCTATTGAAATCCAGATTTGGTTTTCGTACATGGAATCCATTTTATAATTTATGGATTCTTTTCATATAACAGTTTCTATGAAACTTATTACATAATTTTATAACATAAGTTCATTATTATCAACTAATAATGAGTCTCCATCTTTAATTATTAGAAAATCATATCTATCTAGTTCTCTAACCTATCATTTACTAATACATGGTACTTGCGTCTCTTCAATATCCAATTATATGGATCTTTATGGATTCTATTCCTATTGTAACTATTTTATATCTCAATCGTTGACCTAATAACGTTTTATCTCACCCTAACTATCTCTTTTGTATATATTATCCTTATTAAGAGACCTAAGATGTTTTTAAAATTTATCTTTTTTTCTGAGGGGACAATGAGGTAATATCCCCTTACATCCCTAAGATATACTATAAAGATGCAGATTATGTCTCAAGATTAATTTTTTTACATAAATTGGTAATATCATACAATTTTTATCACCACAAATACTAATTAAACAAAACGTACTTCCTTACACATAAAATAGTGTATATAATTTTATTTTCATATTTAGTTCGTACTTAATTTAGTAAATGTTTTGTTCTCTATAATGAATATCCCCAAAAGGATAACAGAAGACTTTAATGACTCATCATAAATATCACCATGTTTGAAAAGGTGTAGTTCCTCCTATAACTTACACTATTACACTATGGCATATAAATAGTAATGAGTTAGGACAATATCCCAAAATCTTAAAGATAATCATTTAACCCTTGGTTGATATATTCTCTATATCATGAGAAAAGTTTCTTTATCTTCTTACCAAGTTTATTCTCAACTTCATTATTACATTAATTGAATTTATTAAAAGAATATTAATTATCCCACATTAGGTAAAAATATCTATATCTAGGAAATTAATCCATAAAAAAATTGAAGTAAGAGAAAAAAACCCTTGCATCAACTCGAAAAGGTCCACACACATCAATATAAACTAATTATAAAAGATATGTGGCCCTTTATACCATTCCAATTTATAGAACATTGTTAATTTTTACTTATAAAAAAACATGACATATACCAAGTTGTTTTATTTAAAAAGAATATAAATATTAATCTTCATATAATTTTGTCAATAAATTTTCATTTACATGATCTAGTTAGTGATGTCACAATTGGGTATTATATGAGTCTTGAGAACTAGATTCATTATTGAGTTACCACACTTGGTTTTTGTTTTCCAATGCATAAGAGTATTATTTATATTTGAGATACCATTGTTTATCAGGTACACAATTTGGGGTATAACCTATGAACCTCACAACAAAAACCCATGTAGGGAAGTATTACCACCTTGTCCCCTAAAATAAATGTCTACATCATCAAATATAAGAAGAGGATTATTACTTGAAGAGGTATTATCATTATCTATAATCAATCATGATTCACTAAAATAATATTTAGAGGCATAAAATAGAGTATCCCCTAAATCTTTGTGATAATTGAGGTCTTGGAAAAAAGGATTTGGAGGAACCTAAGTCCCAAGTAGTACAACCCTTACAAAGGAATTACCCTTATATTTTCCCTCCTCATCTAGAGGACCTATCAAGTTTCATTTAGAATGGGGATGATGAAAAATCTCTACTGAGTGCCCCAATTTGTGTAATTTTAGAAAAAACGTAGATCCCCATGAATGATCAACTATAAAAATCATTACTTTATATTTTTCATCTTAATTCATGGATTTAATTTCATATATGAGATCCACATCTGAAAAAACATGGGTAATTGATGACTGTGAAAGAATTATTGTAGAGTAATCTAGTTCAATTGGGGAACTTATGATACTATAAATTATCTTCATCACATCATATAATAAAATATTTATTGGTATACCCTAAAGATATACCATATGATAAATTTATAAAAGAAGAAAAATTTATTTCAAAATTTTAAAACAAAACCATCTATAAGAAGACAGGATAAAGAAAAAATGTTTTTGGTAATGGTTGGCAGATAATAATAGTTCTTTAAAATAAAGATCAATACTATTAGAAATGTGAGATTGTAGCCTTCAATAACTACTGAAGTGATTATAACTCTGTTAACTACTCTTAGATCTACCTTAACTTGGGAAACTCTTATAAAAATAATTGATTATGGTAATTGGGTAAAAATGTGAGTACAACAAGATATATATAATACCCAATTTGTTGAAAGATAAACACTTCACAAAATAAAAAAACACCTAAAACTTTTCCTTTATTATTTTTAATAGTATTTTTATTCTTACAATGTCGCCTCTAGACACATGAAAAGCAAAGCATATATGGTTCCCTTATTTTCCCCTTGATCATACTCTTCTTAGAAGGGAAGTGTTAACACATTTATACTTGTAGTTAGTCTTGGATTTGTTCACCTGGACTTTCTAGTTATTGATCATTGGGATGCAATGATTTTATCACTTCATGTATTTGTTTACATTGTGTGGTGGAGTAATGAGATATATGGGAGACTTCTAAATGTTTTTTATATTAAAATTCAATACAATGTTGAAGATGATTTGGGAGAGTAAAGAAATTATGAGATTAGTGAACAATTTATCATACATATTAAACCATATAATGTATATATGCTTTATATATCCAATTATTATTACCACGTTAGGCCCAACTGTCACACCCTCTTCAAGTTTTCACATAATGACTGCATGTAGATATTCATCCACTCTTGTTTATCTCTCCACTGATAAAGATTGTGAAATTGTTTTAGCATGATATATGTATCCATGTTCTCATGTGACTTCTAGTGTTTATCATAAATGAATGATAACATAAAACATTGGTCATTAAGCATATCATAAAATTGTTTTATGTAAATAGACATATCTTATTCACTCTCCTCTTTAGTATGTGAATCAAAAACTAGGGATTCTAACACATAAAGCTTCTATTTTTAGTAAAGTACAATGAAAAATCTCTTATTCAACTTGTGGACTTTAATTCCAATTATTAGTTTATATTTCCCTAATATAGTTCATATGGATATAAATTTTGACGAACATTTCATTTTTCAACAACAAAATAAAAATTCCATTAAGTACCATTTTCTGATTACAAAAATATATGAGATCAAATAATTTTAAATTTTGTTATTAGTCTTTAGTTATTTTATCCACTCCCAATATTGATCACCATTGGACTCAAAATTTCTTATCACATTAAAATTATAGAAAAAATGATCTGTATTTACCTTCTAACATCCTAAAGATGGGTTTGTTTAATTAATCAAAATTTTTTAGGTAGGCATTTTTTAAAATTTCTAGATTGAAACTCTTTTATCTATTGAGTGGAATGTCAAACCCTGATATCTCAATTTGGATTTCCTCAACACTTTCATCCAAGTTACATCAAGTGTATCATGGTCTACTCATCATGATCTAAACTTGGTTAAGCCATCGAAAACACATTATTGGAAGTCCTTAATAAAATTACATATCTTAATAATATCTTGACCAACACTTAGTTCTATGGTTCAATTCTAAATATAGTCATGTAAGGATGTATTTACTTAATTTTAACTTTTCATATTTTTATATTATGCATAAAGTTCATTATTTTATCATTTTACATTCCAAGTTAATATTATATGAATTTTCCAAAATTAATTAGTTATATCATGATAAAATAATTTACTCATAATCTATTTATTTTACATTGTCTTGTGTGTCTTATTATCTTATTGAGTTTATTTGATTTTGTTTGACATCATATAAACATGCATCACAATAAATATAAGCATGCACTTTAGAAAAATAAAATAAATAAATCTACTCAACTGTGTTATTTATAATGGTAGATGTATTGAGAATAAAATGAATACAACTATAACCCTAGGGGAAAAACTCCTTAAGTTGGACTTGGCTGAGGTTGTAGTGTTCCACTATCGACCTTTGTATATTATTTGTTGGTTTTACTTGGCTCAAGTTCTGAACAACCACATCTCCTTTGAGATCCATCTATTACATATTTTACTCACATGCATGGGAGGGGAATAATGGGTATAATATATATAAAATAAATCGTGGACAAGTTGTCCAACATAGTAATGGTGGGAGGGATGACATATAAGAAATCATATTTAATTTAATAAAACATTATCACATATAAAATACATGAAATATTATTATTTTAAATAGAACCCCAACTCATATACTGTTTTTTCAAGCTCATGATTAGTCACATACGTGCAATGGAACCTCACTCATACATGTTTTCATGTATTTAAAATTTGTCTTTTAATTAAGTTAAATTTATCTTGAATTTGTTAATAACGATCTTATTATATAATTAATTATTTATCATTATTATTAATATATTAAATCCAAGTGTTACATAATATTTCAATCCACTATAATTTTTAGAAATAAATTTAATTAATTAATGTTATGAAACTTAATTAAGTACATGGTGTGAAAATAGAGGAAACATAGTGAGTACATATCTAAACTACCCATCATTCTAAACGATAGTTATCTTGTATTGTTTATTCACACGACATATAGAATACATGGTATGTCATTTAATTAATTTTTTTCCATGTTATAAGTCGAGTTGTAATCTCAGCATATATGATACACACCAAGAGTTATATTACATTGTGTATGCCCCTTTTAATTCACATGTGACCTACATGGTGTGTATGAAAACCATACACGACATATAGTTATGAAATTTACAAGGAAATTAATTAGGAATTTAATATTTTGTAAACCCTTCCAAACAATGTGTACACTGATATACGTCGTGTAGTTTAGTTGAACACTTCAATTATTATTTTTACATAATAACATTATGTGGTGTATATCCAAGTTTCTTGTGTACTATATGTACATAGGTATGAATTACATGACATTTACACCAACTAAAGTTTGTATAATTCATTTATAACCCTCCCAAATTACATACCATGAGACTCATCATATAATACATATGGGATAATACCAAGTTACATGGTGTGTATGATATCTACACATATTTTAATCTTGGTTGGGTCATATTGTTTAGTTAGAATCCAAAATGTATAAACTGATTAATTACACTTTGTGGGTATTAATTACAGACCATGTATGTTGAACACATGACCACTCCACCATGTGGGGTTGCATGTAATGTATGCTAGATACAAATTTTGTAACCCTATAAATTGTGTTCCACCCTGGTAGTTAATACACAGTGTAATTACATAAAATTTAATGATACCCCCACATGGCTTATTTAAATTAGTGCAACCATTTAAGCATGTTGTTGAATGATACCACACTATGTGTAATTAGGTTACACACTATGTAATTTTGTCATATAACCAGAATCTCCAACACCTATGAATAGAATATCCATGTTTTTTCACTTGTTCTTAACATATTATTAGTCATACAATAGTGAAAAAACACATAATATTGATATAATGGATAAAATAATAAAAATTAAAATGAAATTCTAACATTGAGGGTCAAATTTCTAGTAAGGGATTTTTTTTGGAAAAATGGATTCCATATTTTTAATCATATAAATTTATATTATCTAGTAAGGGAATAGTTTTTTACTAAATATATTAGTGAAATAACTTAAAATTAATTACAATGATTATGGTCAAAATGTGTTTACTTAGTGGTGAAACATTAATATTAATGGTAAAAATCACCTAGAAACTTGTCCAAAATCCATTTTATGGAAATATATAGACCATGTATCCTATTATATCCAAAATGTTTCATTATTGAAGACACATTATGTACGTTAGACCTCCCAATAACATTTACCTTTTTGTATTTACAAGAATTACACTCCTCCACTATAAATGGGAATTCACTCTCCCAATATATTAACACATCTCAAGACTTTATTATTATCCAAACCATAAATAAATCAAATAAAAACATCCATACTCTCATCCTAGAAGAGTAAATTTTGGAATAACTCAAACCAATGAAGTTCTTTTGTGAAAACAGAAATGAGTAACCTGAAGAAGATGCAACATTCTTGAACTGGAACTTTTCATTTATTTATTTATCCACACAAAAAATTATTTTTATATAATTATTATATAATAACCTTAGTATATTAAATATACGTATATTTTTTATGTTTTTTTTATGACCTATAAATTCACACATTTCTGTTAAATGTGATATGTAATCATAGTTCGTGTGTACGGCGGAATACCGCATCACAAACAGATGTCATTTATTCTTCCATTACCACCTCTAAAGGTTGATAATAATGATTTAAATAATATTTTTATATTATATATTTTATATTTATGATTTATTTATTCTTATGTATTTATTATATAACCCATATATTCATCCATTCCATTTTGGGGGAATACAATAACTTTGTTTCTGGATGTGTGGACTATCGCACCCTCAAAGCGATGTGATTTGTTCATGTTTTACATGGAATGTATTAAAGATGGGTTTCATAATAATATTTTATTTAAATGATACATATTTTATATTAATAAAATAATTATCTTTATATAAATATAATATATCATTTTTTTCTTACCATTTCACATAATAAAAAAAAGTGATAACGTCGTTTTTGGATGTGTGGAATACTACCTCTTCAAAGCGATGTGATTCAACTTTTTTTGTAAACACGTCACAAGAATGATATATATATGTATATATAATTAAATAATATGGTATTTATATAATGATCATTATTTACTGATAAATGTTACTTGCGTTATTTTCATAATGATCATTGAAAAATTGGAACGTTGCTCATATGTATGTACGACCTATCGTCTTCATGATTTTAATGCAGGTTCTTTCTTTCTAAATATATTCCATGATTGGTTATAAAATAATAATTTATTTAAAACAATTATGGTTTCTTCATTAATATTATTCTATATATTTTTAAATAATAACCTCTTTGACCATAGTCAAGCCAAAAAAATCATTTTGACACATAAGACAAATACGGTCAAAACATTTAACTTAATATTAATTTATTACTAAATTGCATATAACCTGTTAATAATTTAAATAAAAGTAATAATAAAATACGAATAGGTTATAAATAAAATAATTAATTAATATAAGTTTATTATTCATGAAGATAAATACACACTTGATAAATCATACTCAACATAAGGGATACTATCCCAATCTCCTTTCATTGAGGCATATTTTATTTTATACATCAACCTTATATTTGAGATTTATATATAGCCCATTTTACCATATAATATCTTGAATTTATTTATTCACATTCTATTTAATGTTTTCTAAAATTTTATTCTTTCATGGGGCTTATGATTCAAATGTTTCAATGTTTTATGGGATAATTTTATTTAGAAATATCTTTTTAAATGTATACAAATTCAATTTGAAAATATTTTCATTAATTTCAATATTCTTGACATTATTTTATATGTTTATTTATATTGATATAAAATTATTAGAGAGGAAATTTTATGTAAATTTTTTATTTTTTTCAAAGGTTTTAAAAAATGAATCTTTTTCTGTTTTTGGTACTTAACGTTTTACTTTATTTACAAACTCCAAAAGGAATTTCTTTTTAATTTATACAAAAATAATAACTTCCATTGCCTCCATAACCTTTATATAATTTTGTATTCCTCTATAATCCATTATGTTTGAAAATAAAAATGAACCCAACTTTCCCTCTTTGGGGTATTTTTAATTTAAATGGGTTTTTAAAATGGAATAATTATTTCAATAACACGAAATGTTATCTTATGACTGCAAATGAAATTTTATGAGTGACATGTTGAAAATTGAAATATTATATGTATTATGATTATTTAATGGTACTTATAAACTTCAAAAGTGGTTATTTAAACTTTTTTTAATGTTATTATTTAATGGGTTTTATGATTCAAGTGTTTCCCAAGTGATACTTGGATTTTCATTCAAAACAAGTCATTGTTTAAGTTTATACTACCCAATCTTTCACTTCCATGTCCATGTTTTTTAAATTATTTAATTGATATTTTTATGTGGACATAAAATACTAATAAATTACATTTGATGTCTTTTTTTATTTATTTTCAAGGGATTTTAAAATGAATATTTTTATTTTTTTTATATTGAAAATTTTGAAAAATGAAAAAAGGAATGTTCTATTCTTAACATACATGTGTGGTACATGGACATTTCATGATTGGTTATGTTATAATCCAATGAAAGGTTGTTACATTATAAACTAATGATGGTGGCTCATTGATAAAACAGTTATGGGTGGATACATGATAAACCAATGATGGGTGGGTATATGATATTCCTCCAATACCTTGGTTGTGGAAGTCAGTCGTTTGGTTATTCAATAACTTATATTACATGAAAAGCTATATATAACAGGACAATAATATACTTTTAATATTATTACAGTTATAACCTAGCCATTAGAATATCATAAATTAATAATAGTAACTAATTTTGAAAAATATTATTTACACTTGTTTACTAAATGAAATCATTGGTTAAAAATTAACTAAAAATGAAAATAAAAACTAATTAAATATAACCGAAATGTTTTAATAAAAAACTTTTTTTATGTACCAAAAGGCATTTTATCATAAAAAAGTTAATTATTATTATTTATTTATATTATATAAATTATATATTCAATAAAATATTTTTACATTCATCTAATATATTTTATTGTAATAAAATAAGAACAAATCCAATTTTAAGCATAAAAAATCTGTACTTTTCTAAAAGACATTTTTGCTGCCTTTCAATAAAAGAGTAGTTTTAAAAATTAATTTTGAAAATTTTATAAATTTTATTTTAAAAATTAAAATTATTCATTTAAATAGATATTTCAATATTATATTATGGTAATTTTTTGGTATTTTCTCAAAAGTGTCATTTTTAATGAATTGTGAAAAAAATATGTGATTTTAATTGAAAAATGTATTTTTATCTGAATAATTTATAATGTTAAATTATATTTATAGTTGGTTTTAATGTAAAAATAGTACATATATACATATATTAATACAATTTAGGCCATTTTAATATTTTTTATATTGAATTTTGATATAAAAACTTAATGAACTTTTGAACATTATCACATTAAAAACATGCTTTCTCGTTCCATCTCTAAGGTTAAGTTTAAATAAAAATCTACCATTTTTGTTATTTTAATTAATAAAAATGGATTCCTTATTTTGAATCATCATAATTTATAATTTCTAGTAATGAAAATATAATTTTTTAACAAATTGACTGGTGGAAACAATTAAAATTAAATGAAGCAATTAAGGTTAAAACAAGGTTTTGTGTATTATAGGAGTTTGTATTAAATATAATTATACACAAATATTGGATTTTTATTTAATTATTTGGAATTATTATTTATAATATTTATTCAAAAATTATCTACTATATTATTTTTTAATTATATTATTTATTTATAAATTAGCTAGGTAAATAAGAAGATGCATTTTACCTTAGTAAAGACTATAAAGATCGAATTTTATAAACTTAAAGTCTAATGAATAACTTGATAAAAATTGATTTTATTTTGAGTGTTGGATGTATTTATTGAACAATTATTCTATAACCTCCATTATTGTTTAATTTTTGAGGTACGTGGGGAAAGGGAATCCTCTCAATAGTGTTTACTTTTTTGTATTTACAAGAATGTCACTCCTCTTCCACTATAAAAGAGAACTCACTCTCCCCACTACTTCACACATATAAATACACTTTTATTAACCAATACATATTAAAATATCCTAATAATTTCCCTAAAAATATCTTATAATCCTTAAATTGGGATAAAATCCATCAAAGGTTTTCCTTTGGTGAAAACCAAAAGGATATACTCGAATAAGAGGTAATGTTCATCAACGAGCACTTTTGTTTTCTCTATTTCTCAAAACCCTTCATTTATTTTTATATAATGATTATATAATAACCTCATTATATTAAATACAGTAATATGTAGTTATTTTAAGGATATTTCCTACAAATTCACATACTTCCATCAAATGGAATACACAATCATCATTCATGTCCATGGTGGACTACCGTCTCGTGAACCTATGTCGTTCATTCTTCCATTACCTTCACTTAATATTGGTAATAACAATGTACATACTATTTTTATATGATATGTTTGATATTTATGATTTATTAATTATTTTTGAATAATTATATTACACATACCTTCATGCTTTTTATTTTTTGGGAATACGATAACATCGTTTATGTACGTGTGGATTACCCCCTCCTCAAAGCGATACGATTTGTTCATGATTTACATGAAATGTATTAAAGATCATTTTAATAAAAATATGTGGTATAAATGAAATATATATGTAATTAATGATATAATAATCTTTTTAAAATATAATATATAATTTTCTTCTTACCATTTCAGACACTAAAAAATTGATAACATCATTCTTGGAAGTGTGGCATACCACCTCCTCAAAGCGATGTGATTCTTCTATTTTCCTCCAAATTAAATTTTTTATTATAATTCATAAGACAGTGTTAAGGTAAATGTGAGAAACCCCACGAGAAAATAAAGTTATTAAAGGAAACATTAAGCCTACTAGAATGATTATCCTAAAGAATATTCCATGAGATAGATATTATCGGTGTTTTTGGATCATCCTGTATAAGTTCTTTATAGTGGGGTGCCAGTCTATCCCATGCTTTCATGAAATCCTCTTGGTTGATTTTCCCCGCATTAAAACCTATAACCAAGATTAGATTCTTCTTGGAAATCCAATTTCTCTTTTATCTACTAATTTCCACCTGAATTTTCATTAGAATCATCTTGCCACCATCTTTTTTAGATGCATTAGGACAGGGTAATCCACATCCATTACATCTCCGGAATGTAGAACCAGCTCCAATGGTTGTACAACTACCACACCTTTCTTTTTAAGGAAATTCTTATTAGGATCATCCTTGGATACCGCAACCTCAACACTAACAACATTACCATTATAGTTTGGAGTACCTTTCATCACTTGGGCCTTCAACTTCCTGTAAGATCAATTATTCATTGGTGAAGGTGGATAAGAGAAGTCCTTTCGGCCTTTCTTAGATCCTCTCTATCCCTTCCTTCTCCTCGAACTGTAGACATCACTATATTCGAATTATTGAGCACTAACTCTAGAAAAGTGAATGAATAAGTCATCCCTAGACTCTTCCCATATAGTTCCTACTCCTAATTGAATATTTTCACCTGGTCTACCTCCTCATTAGGCCCTTCATTCACTAGACTCTCAAAACAATTAATCAGATTCAGAGTTGGCACCACTCTTCTCGGTCTTGAGTTATTCATTGGAATTGCCTCAACCTGGGGGGCCCTTGTATTTAGTATCATCAATACCTATATGTATAGACTCTACATAATAAGTATTACGACATAAAATCCTTTGAGAAAACATTCCTCAGTTAATACTAGGGACTTAAATTGTAGCAGCATATTTTTTCTCACCATGTTCATCCTGTCTCGAAGGTCCTTGAACAATAGGTGGGTGAATACCCAAATCAAACCTCTGGTAACTGAAGACATTAAAAACCAAGGGATTTATCCATGTAGAATCGTGTTAAACAGCCTTTACCAAGGTAGAGACAGAACCTACATCCAAACCATCTAGACCAGCAATAACAGGACCAACAACATTCAGCTTCTCATCATTAAAAGTAGAGGAGAAATGGGATCCCCCCTCCATCACCAGCGGATTTTCCTATGATCCATGAAGGAACTATCGTGCCTCCAACCAGATGGGTACACCACTACTTTATGGGATTCTAGTAGAGACCCTTAACTTATCCATGCTTTGAGGAGAAAGAAAATTAGATTGAAGCTATCTGAGATGAAAGCATGAACTGAAAAAATCGAACCAATTTTCGAAGTCCACTGATTATGGAAAACAGAGTTCTTCACCAACTTCAATAAAAACAATTTCCACCATAGGATTTCAAATATCCACTTCCACACTGATTTGGGGAGATATCAGATGATAAAGGGAATGAGAGATCTCATCGAAGGTAAGGAAACTCCCAAAGAGGTTACCCAACATCTGCAGAATAGCCGGATTTTGAAATAGAATAGGTTGATACGGGAAGCATACCCAAATCGTTGCGAGTGGGGTGTCACATTTCCAACGGAACTCATAACTCCATCTGATCGGGAAGAATTGGGAGCCATCAAAAGAGCGTGTTCCTTTGTACCACGCCAAATCAATATCATTAGCGCATTCAAAGTGAAGAAGAATGTGGCGAGAGTCCAGGAGCCCAACTACGATGTGGTTCTTTTGTGAGATACATGTCATCTCCACTACATATTTTTCTTGTGTGGTGATTATTATTCCCATGAATGTATTTTATGATTATTATACCAAAATTTATGGGTATTTACATATCCATTCTATGAGCTATGTTTAATAGAGTTTATGTTTCCAGTGATACCAAATCCTTAAGGTATATTTGTCTCAATTTTCCTTAAGACATAAGTTATCTTATGCACCTATCTTTTTTTATAATGTGTATGTTCTACCCCTTTTAAATTTTATATCTGGAATTTAATAATTTTCATTGCATTATAAGTTTTATTCAATGATATATTTTCATGGGGATTAGGATTCAAAGTTACCAGAGTGGAAAGAATCTTTTGTTACCATCTCATCATTTATCAGGATTCTATATGATTATGTCTCTAATGTTGAAATATTATAGTTCTAATTAATTCTATTATACTCTAGATATTCATGATATTTTAAATCAATTGTACCATTTTCCATTGTTTTGTACATAAAATGTCTAAGAAGGTGTTTCTTAATAAAATCTGACTTCATTTCTCTATTTGGACAAAAATATATGGTTTTTTCAAATGAATGTTTTATAGGAGTTTATTCCAAGTGTTTTTAAATGATATTTCAATATCATTTTCAAGGGATATGATTTTAAAAATATATATTTTTTAAAATGATATTAAATTATTTTCAAAGATTACATTATAAGTTTTCATGGTTACTTTTTAAGAAAACGTTTTCAAAATGTATTATTATTTAAAAAAATGATTTTCAAAAGAAAAAAATTGTTTTACTCAAAAAAAATATTTATATTTTATTGTTTTTTTAATTCATCAACATAAACAACCCTAATTATTACTTATCCTCCACTTTGGTTATTTTCTATTGACACCATCCTCATTCATTCTTTGAATGGATTATTATTACTTTAAAGAGATTTTTATGGAATTAATTTCTTTTCTATGAGTTAATAATTTTTCAATGAGACTAACTTGAAACCCATTATAGCCCTTGGGTGAGCTCATTATAGCTTATACAGAGGGTTGAGCCCCATTATAGATAATGAATAATGGTTGAGCCTCATATAGATTATACGAAAGGTTGGGACCCATTTTAGCTGAGAGGTGAGCCTGATATAGATTATATAAATAGTAAACCCCATTATATCTCTCCAATTCATTTGGTAATGATAATGTGGGAAGTCAACCATATGGTTATTCCAATTAAAATGTTTTTGAATGAGTTTTTTGAATATGATACTAAATGTGACCAAAAAGGGTTTTAATTAATTTTTTTGGGATTATGATGTTTCATTTTATCAACCAATGATGACTTTTTCCATGATAAACCAACGTCAGGTGGTGTTGTGATAACCCTCTAATGCACTGGGTATAGAATTCGACCATATAGTTATTCCATTTATAATAGTTACATGTATGTAAGCCACCCATATATTTATTCCATTTTTAAGAATAACTAACATAATCTTGTCCCAATATACAATTATGTGATATTTATTCTTGTTATGGGTTTTATGAAATCTTGAAATGAAAAAAAGGGTAAGAAAAGAAATTATTTTCTAAGGAAATTATTTACTATTTCTTAAGGATAAAAATTATTACTTTATAATAAATTATTCATGGGTTTTCATATTTTCACATGACTAAATCATTTTATTCTTTGTGTATATATTATTACTTTATTTGTTCAACTCCCATGTTTTTAAAGGTTTTTTATAATATTTAAGTATGGGTAATGGAAATGGAGAAGTAAAGTTTAAATTCGTCGAGATTTTCCAGGAAAATGTATCGTGCATTATTTTTAATGTTTTTTATTATGGGAAAATGGATACTAATAGAAATTATCCACTATATATTTTATAATTATGTTATATATGATTTATGACCTGATTCTTTAAAACTATACACCTAAAAGGATCCTCAAAGTGAAATAAAGAAAATTATATTATAAAGCTCAAGATTTTTTATTGTTTAATCATTAATCATGGGTGATCCTGATACAACTTGTACGATGGGTTGAGCCACATTATAGCTCACATGAGTGGTTGATATAACTTATATGAAGTGTGATCCAAATTATAGCTCTCTAATTCATTAGATAATGATAATATTGGAATTTAACCATCCATTTATTCCAATTAAAAGCTTTTATGAATATGACATTATAAGTTACTGAAAAGGATTTAAATTACTTACATTGTATGTTACACATAGTTAACCATGATTTATATAAAACACCAAGTTAAGAATGTGTTACATGAAACACTGTGTTTAGATATTGGTACACACAACACTATGTTTGTATTATATTACACATAATTCTAAGTTCCTTCAATAGCTTACATTAAAAGTAAGACTGATTTTTACTAAACTATAATATACTATTATTTTTTTAAAATATTATTATATTTATCACCTAGATGATAGAGTGGTAGTCACGAATAAGATTAGAAAAATTATTAAAATATGATTTAAAAATGTATATAAAACGATTTATTTTATTACCAATTAATTATAAATGAGAGTAAGAACTATTTGAAAATAATGAAATTCTTTTTCTGAAAAAAATATATATGCACACACATGTTTTGCCTCAATAAATTAATTAAATGGATATTAATGAATTATTTTAATTAAATTTTTATATTAAATAATTAATAAACAATTTAAAATTCATATAATGTGTTTTCTAGAGAAAAGATAGGAATAAATCCAATTTTATGCATTAAAATATGTATTTTTCTAAAAGGCAGTTTAATAGCATTTTAATGGGTCAGTCATTGAAAAATTAAATTTTTACACTTTTATAAATTATATTTGAAAAAGTGAACATTATTTTGGAAATAATAACATCAAAATTATCATAGGGTTAATTTTTTTTTGAAGTTTCATTTTTTGATGAATAGTGGAAAAATATTGAATTTTAATTAAAAAATGGATTTCTATTCAAATTATTTATATAGTTAAATTATAATTTATTTTTTTTAAAATATATTTAGTTATATTATATATATATATATATATAAATTAATTCAATTTAGGTCATTCTAATCAATTTCACATTGATATTTGATATAAAAATATTTCAAAATTTTGATCATTTTCACTTCAAAACCCCATTGTCAGGTCCCATCTATGGGATTAATTTCAAATTAATTTATTCCACTCCTATGATTTTAATTTGGTAAAATGGATTTCATGTTTGGAGTAATAAAAAATTATATTGTCTAATAAGTCAAGATTATTTTTTGTCCAAAAGTATTAGTAAAAACTATTAAAATTAATCACAGTAATTAAGAGAAAAATGAGTTTACTAAAAGGCTAAACATTAAAAAATTTGGAGAAAAATAACATAGAAACTATTCAAAAACAAACTTTATGGTTATATTTTGACCATAACAACTATTTTATTAAAAAAAATTATTATTAGAGGCACATGATTTAAGGAATACCTCCCAATAGTTTCTATGTTTGGGTATTTGCAAGAATGTCACTCCTCATTTATAAAAGGGCACTCATCCACCCCACCCCCCCCACACACACACTTATTCACACAAATAATTCTATTTATCTCATAAAAAACCAATAAAATATCATCAAAAATTCTTTATTCATAAAATAATTCTAACTTTGGGAATAAATTCATCCAAGGAAGTCCTTTGGTGAAAACCAAAATGAGATACCTGAAAAAGAGGTAACATTCATCAATAAATGTTTTTTTATTTCTTCCTAAAACCCTTTAAATTGTATTTATTTAATTATTATATAAAAACCTATGTATCCTAAATATAAATATATGTTGTTATGTTAAGGGTATGACCTACACTTTCACACACTTACATAAAATGGGATGTGAAATCATCATTCGTGTGTACATCGTACTACTGCCCTGTGAACCGATGTCATTTTTTATTCAATTACCACTTTTCAAAGTTGGTAATAATTATGTATTTATAGTTTATATATGATATATAATATTTTTTATGTCTTTATTTTGATTTAATTTTTATATAAAACATACCTTCATGCTTTTATTTTGTAGGAATACGATAACATTGTTTGTGTGCATGGCGGATTACCACCTTGCAAAGCGATGTGATTCGTTCATACTTTAAATGGAATGCATTAAGGATGGTTTTAATAGAAATATGTGATATATATGAAATAATAATTCTTCTATAATGGTAATATATATTATATAATTTTATTTTTTTTCAAATATGATAAGAAAATGGAAATAGTGTTCATGTATATGTACGACCTACCGTCTCCATGAATGGTGTATTTAATTTTCCATTTCTATATTTTTTAGACTATTATAAATAAATATACAATAAATATATATTATATTTATTTGATGTTTTAAATTATTTAAATTAGTAAATCATGATCAAAGTAAGAGGTCTAAAAATAACAAGTTAGAACATATATGAAAAATCAAGTGGTTATTACCTAAAATGTAACTTTAACATGAAATTGTTAATAAACGAGTAATATGAAGTCATAATAAAATAATATATGGTATGATATATATGATTATGGTTCTGGGATATATTTTTAATAATCTTATATTTATTATACTAGATGTTTGAAGAAGTACAGAAATAGTCAAGACTTAAGGAAAGCGGATTTCTGGTCTAACTTTTATTTCTGTGAGTATTTGGACATATTCACCACTCGTTTATTTTGTGTGGGGTATATAATTACCTATAAAATTATATATAATTAATTTAATTTTTTTAATAATACTAAAAGTTTAATTTTATGTAATTCTTTCGTGAGTATCATTATTCAAAAGTTACTCAAGTAGTAAGAGATGTTTATCTCATTTCTATTTTCCATGAGGCACAAGTCACGTTCACCACCAATTTCATGTATACAGTGTGCATACTGACCATGTATGTATTTTATGATTCTTATACTGAAAATTATTAGTATTTAGATATCCATTTTAGGATCTCTATTTCATGGTTTTATGGTTAAAACGTTACCACATCTGGTAAAGGAATTTTATCTCAATTTGGCTTCTTTGAGACACTTGTTATGTTATACACCTATATTAGTTTACAAGGTGTATATACCTAATCTTTGACAAGTTATATAATGAATATTCATATTTTAATTATATTTTATGGTTCATGTAATGTTATTCTTTCATGGTTATTATGATTCAATGTTACTAAAGTGGTAAGAGTATATTTCTATAATCTCAACATTTATCGAGATTGTTTATGATTATGGTTCCATTGGTGAAATATCTAAAGAACTATCATGAGTTTTATTATCCTATGGTTCTTCATGATATCATCATGTAATGGTACCATTTTTTAATTATTTGGTAATTAATATGACTATGAAATTTTTCTTAATAAAATCTTACATTATTTATCTCTTCGGTTAGAAATATTTTTTATTCAAAAATTATGTTTTCTAAAAATGTTTGCAGTTTTTTAAATTTTATTTTAAGCTCATTGTAATGGAAAATTATTTTAATTTAAAAAAAATTAAAATGGTTTTCAATGCTTCCATTATAAGTTATCAATGTTATTTTCAAAGATAAAAGTTTCCAAAACATTTTAGGTTTTAAAAAGTTTTTTTTAGAGTTGAAAGGATAACTTACTCAAGAAATGTTTTTAATGGTCTATCAATATCATTTTCCATATAATATGACATTATTTGGTGTTACTAATTCCATAATAATAGTATAATCCAAGGAAACCATTATTATTTTTTATTTTAATGGTTTATTTTTAAGATGAAAAGTTGTTTATGATACTTGTTTCTCTTCCAAGGGTTATACCATGATAAATTGATTATGAATCCTTCTTATTTTCATGTTTTATTTTAGGAAAAAATTATTATTAAACCTGTCAATTTTCCACATGTTATGATATGATAAAATTTTTATGATTCCCAATTCATTTCATGGGTTATGGTATGATGAAATTTTTTTATCTTGTGGCACACTATGTAGGATTTCATTATGTGAAGGGTGAGACCTATATCTCTCTTCAATGAATTGGGTAATGATAAATGTTCTATGAGATAAAAGGGTACCAGATTGGTCATACTAAGAATGAAAAAAGAGGGTACACAAGATGGAACCCCAAGACTGTAATAAGATTTTACGTAAGTGGGAATCCTAGGCCAGAAACAAGAAGGTACATAGGAAGTCATACCAATACCTCAATAAGAGGGTAAATGTGAGGTCATCCCATGAACAAAACAAGAGGTGGTGTGGGAGGTCATCCCAATCCCGAAGTAGGTAAAATGTTGATTATCCTAAGCCTAACATGTTATAAATGTATTTTTAGGTAGCCTTGACATAAGATTTTCTAAGATTATGTGTATTCCACAAAATCCATATTGTATCCCATTGATATATTGTCATAGATCGTGTTATTTTATTTAATTATGATACATGCCTTTGAAACATCCAAAATGTATTCCATGACTCATAATTTTGATATTTTATATTCATGGTATGGTCTCCAAATGTTATTATCATATTCTCATACCCTTATGTTCATTTTATGCTTATGGATCTACTTTATTTACCCTTATTATGCATCTAAACACACCCTTTCTTATGTTTCCTTTTCCTAGGTTATGAATAAAGGTTTGAATTAGGAGTAATAAAGGGGAATACCTTTAAGGGAAAGATAGAATATGTTTCACTAGATTATATGATTGTGTTCTATGATTCTAAAGTCACTAAACAGTTATATCCCTCAAGCATGTGTGTGTTTAATATATTTAATATTCCTCTAAAAATATATGATACTGATGTATGTTAATCATGGGTTGTTATAGTTAGGTTTCGAGTTTTATATAATTTATGTAAACTTCTATATAAAAAATTCCCAAGTCGTCAAATGAACATTTCTCCCATTTAACCCATATTTTTATTTTTTCACATTAGGCCATTAACGTCATCCTTATGAAATATTTTATAGATATAAATCTTTCAACCGCATTCTTTATAACTTGGAAAAAATAAAATATCAGAAGGGTGATATCGAATTTTTATTAAGGGTAAACATAAGAAATAAAGATTTATTTTCCTCAATGATAATAATAGTTCATAAGGGTATGAAAAATAAATCATTGTACATAAGGGAATCTTAAAATAACCCATATCCTTAAATACTTGGATCATCAAATATTAAATCATGGTAATATAAATAGTCATCATAATCAATAATCATGATCCATTTGATGTCAATATCGATCATGAGAAACATTATAGAACCATATCCAGCATAAATAAAACATATACATAACTTAGGAAATCTTTTTCACTTCACTATTACAATAACTCTTACAAATAGAATAACCATATGGTCAACTTCTATACATAATTCATTAAAGGGCTATCACTAACTCACCCATCCTAGGTTTATCATGAAACCACTCATCATTGGATTATCATAGGACCACCCATTATTGGTTTAAAATGTAACCATATTTCAAATTTCAAAGTACCATTACATAATAAGAACACATAAAATATCGCATTTCATCATAAAATCATATAAACAACCATTAACTCTTTCATAACTTGGTTAGCCCATGGAAAAGAAACAATTTATCTATGAATCTCATTGAAAAATGGTTAACCTATGGAAAATAAATGGTTTACATAGCAATATCTTTGAAACATGATTAAACTGTGGAAAATAAATGGGTTTTATAAAAATATCTTTGAAACATGGTTAACCATGGTAAATAAATGGATTTAATAACAATCTATTTGAAATAATCTTAATCCTTTTATAAAATAATTAGGATGGTATCAATAAAAAATATACCCAATGGATTATAGTTTAAAAAAGGATTTTTGAATCTTATGGATGAAAATTCAACTAAAATACCATTAAAAACATTCGTGCAGAAAATATGACTAAGATAACTTTAATTTCCATAATTTATCAGTTTATTAGATTCTTGATATGTTATTAATGGTATAGGTTCATTCTTGTACACAAAAAGGCATTTTTTCTAAAAAAACAACATTTTTTCTCTAAAATCCATCTTAGTATGATAAAAAAGAAATCCAATCCATACACAGAATAACATCAAAATCTAGTAGAGGGAAAAAAGGTTTGTAGGTAAACACATTCCACAAACAATGATATATATATTATTATAATTTATTTTTGCCACAATATTTCTACTAGGTGTTTTTTCCATGAGATATGGTTTCATTTCATGAGGTTTAATTACAAATTTTTCTGAAAAAAAAATCAGAAATGAAAAAATGTGCATACACTGAATCAAAAAACACATTTGATAAATCTATAGAAATAAGAAATGTATCTGATACCACCTCATTAGATGGATAAACATCAGTTGAAGTGGTTTCTAATTATTTTACCAAACTCTTATGCTTCCAATATTGTTGATTCCCGACTTGCGAAACTATATTCAGAAAAACATTAGCAAAATGACCCGATTATTTATAGTTAGATCATATCACCATCGACTTCTCAATAATTTTCAGATCATTTTCTTTACACTCATGAGACTTGTGTCCAAATATTCCACATCAGTATAATTTCCTATAATTTATAATACATTCACCAGGAGGCCTTAAATACACTTCTCACAAGAAGGGAAATTCATTTTCTTACCTCCAGACTTCTTTGACTAGTTCTTCCTCTTTTCCCACCAACCTAACGGCTTCTTATTGTTTTTATCATGAGTCACATATGTCTCAGAAAACTACATTTCAACTTGTTCATCACAACGAACAAGATTCTCATAGATTTTAAACTCTCATGAAGACAAAGATCTGTTAGGTACCGGGACGGTGCAGTGGAAGCTGGTGGGCCAGGATTTAAAAATTATCTGCATCACTGGAGTGACATAACCCTGTCAACTCTGGTGATCTTGTCCCGGTTTCGTCCGAGGACCTCGCAAGGTTTAAATAGAGCACAGAAATAAACTAAATATATACCTAGTTTGGATTTGTCATGTGCAAGTCCACTGTAGTATGCTGTCGATCATTTCTCAAAGAATCTGACGTCGGAGCCCTCTAGATCATCCACACACTCCTCTCGAATCTTCTCGCGTGCCATTCGTTGAGATCCGGGTGCTAGCGCAGATCTTCAATTCTCACTTCAGCGCAGTGACGATCACCGTAAGGCAAGAAGCTTCAATCCAAAATGGATGAACTTGAGGATCTTCTGTCATTTGAGAGACTCTCTCTAGATTCCAGGAGGAGAGGAAAGATCCCAATCCCAACACATGAATAGTTTCCAAGGGGAGAGCCTCTCTCTCACTTTTATAGAGAATGTTTAAAACACTTGGTATGGGTTCCCGACCCCTGTGTAATAAATATATTCTATATAAGTGTTATAAATAATTAATTATGACAAATAAAATTATTCCATAAATAATATTTATAATTTGTCACTTACTCACAATATATATATATATATATATTACCCGATAATCTTGAGTCTTTAACTCAACACACACATCCTGCTAATATTAAATGAACCTAGGATATTAAAATCCATTCGAATAATATTAGTACGTATATTTACAATATACCTTGTAAATACATGTTATAAAAAAATTCAATGAATTATTCTAAACATGAATAATTAATGAATTTATTTATTCTTTGGTGATCCATAGAACTTGGATAGTACTCGGACCCTTTGGTGGGGCCCACTAAGTTATATATTCCTATTCCTAAAATAGGGCAAATTCTCAAAGCGCTATTGTGTGTGACCCTCTAGGCCCTTACCTCAATAGCTGTGAATAATATCCACCGACCAAGAGTGGGGTATAGAAACCCATCGAGGCCCCTATAGAGATAAGGAAAAGTCAAAGCAACGATTGCCTTCCTATGAACATGGTCTGTGTAATATAATCTATTCATCATCGATATCTCAATAAAGAAGAATGCACACTAGTTTCATCAATCTTTTTCTTGCTTTATTTTATTTGTTGATTTCTCCGGACGGTCTTACCTTCCACTACCAAGGCCATAGATTTTATGAAGGTTCAACTATCCTAATAATCCAGGCCTGAGATATCTCTTCCTGAAATCAAAAGCAAAAAACCTTTCCCGATCATTCAATCAATGTCACGCCATTATGACGTACCTGATACAAAATACCTCACCGTGACTTTTTATCCATAGTTTTTTGCCTTACATAAAATGTACGTAATGAAATGAAATCCATTGACAATGATCTCAATTATAAATACCATTACCCATGTCCATAGATAGGAATGACCAATGACACCTAAAACATATGGTGTTCCTATTATGCAGGTCTATCCTCATGATCTCAAATACTATAGATAATTAAGTGAAAACTTCATGAGAATAAGTCTCAATGCTTATGAGCCCCCAACACATGATGGTAACACATCATCTGTGTCCTTTCAGAATGATGTAACTAGACCATATGACGTTACATTAAGATTATTTTCATGGAATATCAAGGTTCTCATTATAGCCTGGGACCTACTATAACCCTTTGATGAGACAGGTAATCTAAGGACATTGCCATAAACAAAGTGGATGCAGAAATATATACACTATTATAGAAAGATGAAAACATGTATTATAAAAAATTGAATACATTTAGTGGTAATCAAAGTACAAAACAAGTTGGGTCTAGGGAACCCACTTTCAACAAGATCTTTGCAAAAGCAGTTTCAAACCAGAGTAAAATCTATTAATTTTACTTTCCAAAACATGAGTAAAATCTAGTACATACCTGGAAAGTCTTTTAAAATTGTCTTCATATGTTTCCATATAATCATTAACTTTATTCTTTAGTTCCAAGAATTACTTCTATATTCTGAGTCGAACAATTTTGGGAAAATATTTTTCTAGAAAGATACTCTTAAAATCATCTCATTCAAGAGTGTCAAGATCGTCTCTTTCTCTATTATTCTTAACCAGAGACCACCATTGAGCAGATTCACCTTCCAAACAATAAATGGATAGTATTACCTTTTAATGTTCTAAACATGCCATGAAATAAAATATCTTTTCTAGAGCATTTATCCATCCTTTGTCTATCACTGGATCTGCGGTTCCAATGAATTCTAGAGGATGTTGCCTCAAACAATTCTCCACAAAATACATGTTTCTTCATGATAGATCAGGTTTCTATCTAGCATGGATTCCACCCTTATTTATTTCTTGATTCAACTGATCCATTGCTGTCAAAAACTACTCAATTCTGATTCCCACCATTTCTGGCTGCGGATTCGAACAAACATCTGCCCCTTGGTGCATTCCTACTTCACCTTCCTTGTTTATTTTGTGGAAAACGATTCTAAAAACATATCTTAGTTGAAGCAACATGGTAATCTTGAAATTATATAATATTTAAAATTAATCATAGAGTAAAAATCATTTATAGTATTTGATTAACCTTATCCTAACCCCTAAAGTTATCTAAACCATCCACTGAAACCAACTATAAGGACCCACCCTTAAAACGTTACTTAATCTTGAATTTTACACAGGACCATACATTATTAAACATTGAGGATATTTTTGAATTTATAGTTTTAAATAATTATGATATATTACATACATGACATACCACATTCATACAAAAGGATACTACTAAAACAGTATCCATTTTTTCAAAATATAAAAAGTTAAAACTTAAAACATGATTTCATTAACAACACTCTAGATCAAACATCCCAACTACCTTCTTTCTGTCACACATCCTTATATCCTATGAAAAAAATTTAAAATAGTTGAGATGAGTAGAAAACTATGTAAGGTATATAAATAAAGAAATTTTTATTCAAGTTATAGCATAAAAACCAATAAAACCCATAATCATAAACACTTATATGGATAGAAACATCATGTAGTTTCCTTGGGACATATTTACCATATCACTCTTACATTCACACTTACATATGGAATAACCTTTTGGTAAAATTCCATCCTCAGAGTAACCAATGCATTGGAGAGCTATAACGGGGCTCACCCTTCATATCTTGAGTTATAATGGGCTCAACCCAACATAACTTGAGGCATAATGGGCTCAACCCAACATATCTTGAGCTATAATGGGCTGAACCCAACATATCATGAGCTATAATGGGCTCAAACCAACATATCTTGAGCAATAATGGGATCAACACAATATAAATAGTGACCAATGAACATATCATGGTAATAAAGTATCTTGAAAATCTTAATAAACCACTCATTCCATATACATATAAAAAACAATCCTTTTTCAAATTTATTAAAGAGAGTTTTAAAATGATTTCAAAAAGGAAGTCCCTTAAAAATATAATGGGATTATAAATTAATAAAACGGAATGGATATGTGTATACACTATAAATACACATTATAAAACATAATATAAACAAAAAATACTCACACAAACATTTTTAATACCATATAAATAATGATGTAGAAGGTTAACCCAAAGAATGGAAATCTGGTTATAAATTCCCTTACCTCGGGTTTTTCTTACTTCAAACTTGTATAAACCTCCTATATAATGGTTAAAAGAGTGTCATTAATATATTAAAAAAATATTTTTATGTTTATAATACCTTATATTATCATTTCATTACATCATTTCACCCTTTAATTGTTAGTATTTTGTTCCTTGCATTGTTTTGGGTGTGTTCTTTATATGGTTCCCATGATCGGTTCATGATGGATATTCTTATCAATTGGTAGTGAAAATCTATAATTGGAATAGAATGTTATTTAAATATTTAAAAAACCATAAATTATAGAATTTATCATTTTTAATTCTTACATGAGGATGATTCATATGTTAAAACATTATTGATATTTGTTAAGGTTATTTTGGCGATTCTACTAGCGTACAGAACGCAATTGTTTTATAAATTATTTATATGTGTATAAAATGATTCCAGAACCTTATATAAGATATAATACAAAAATTATAAAAAATTTAACCCATAGAAATGGTTTCATGGACAGTCTTGAAGAATGTAAATGAAATTGAAATCACATCGTCCATGATGTCGGTAAATAGACACAACACGGATGATGTTTTAATTTCTCTAGTAAGTGGGAGAGGAGAAGAAGAATGATGAGGAATTATCCATGAACATGAGAAAATATAGATTATAAAATATTCTGGAGCTTTCGTTCTTCTTAGATAAGAGGATGGGAAGAGAGTATAATAAAATATACGGAAAAGAAAGGAAAACGCATAAAAATGAAAGGAGGTTATTACCCCTTAATCTCTTCTCCTTGAGATCCCCCTTAAGGCCTTTGGTTTTGGCCTTTTGATGAGACCAGAATCTCTAGTATGTGGAGAAGATCTTTGGGAGGATTATTGGGTAGAACTTAGGTAAGTATCAAGGCTTGAGAGGTGTGGGAAGAAGTGGGGAATGAGGGTGGTAATTATAGTAGAGGAGGGGAGGTGTTTAACATTATTTTAATCATTATTATAATATTTTTTCTCAAGACTATGAACAGTCATAATTACTGTGACCCCAAATATTAATATGGTATGTGATATTGAATCAAGTGGTCTTACATCAAATATGATATCATAAATAGTGCATTTTACAGATAATTTGAATATACAATATTTTACCACATTTCACTATTCATCAAAAACTCAGGAATTTTAGAAAAATACCAAAAATTCACCCATACCATTTTTCGATGTGTAGAATTAAAAAATGAAATCAATTTTTTGAAAATAATTTTCTAAATATTATAAATATAATTTGAAAATAAAATCCTAATTAAGTCAAAAATTAACAATTTTAATTCTACAATTGCTTTTATATCACATTGAAAAATTAACCAAGATGTCATTATCATAAATCCTTAAGAAAATAAAATAATAATAAAATATACTATTAATTAGGGTCGTTTTACTATTCATATTATTATTTATAAGGGTATGTTACTATTCACCAAAAAAAGTTGATTCTATAAGAATCCAAATTACTTACTAAACACAATTGTAGATTACCGTTTTTCAAAATTCAAAACATAAAAGCATCAAAATTATGTTTTAATACTATTTATAAATATCAACATAAAAAATATTCATTCATTTCATTTATATTTCTAAAACCTTGGGGTTTTACAACAAAGTTCCTGAAGTCCACTCCACAAATTCTTTTTCTACGAGTTTGGTGAATTTCACTACAAAGGTCCTCTTATCACAAGACCTTAAAATTCACAATTGAGTATAGGAAGTTGAAACCTTTATAGCTAGCCTAAACAATACCTTTTGGTTCTTTTATAGCTGTCTAGTTATCCACATCTTAGGACAAGAAGCTGAAACTTCAACACAACTGAGTACGAGCATTTGAAACTGCAATAAATCAAAATAGTTTGATTTGTTGATGGTTTGGATTGCACCTCACAATTGAAGGAGAAACTGATAGTAGGATGGATATTTATCTTGATAAATGAATGTATTCAAGAAATAATAACTTTGAAGAGATCATTATTTTAAATGATCTTCAACAAAAGTGGAAACAAATAGCAATAATAATCCTATAGTACTATAAGGTAGAAATACATATATCTTTAAAATTGTAGCCTCTATTTTATTAATAAAATAGTTAATAATTATTTGTAGCAGATCTATAAATCAAGGATATACATAAGTATGCAGTTGTATTTTATCAAGTATCATGTATCATGTTTCTTTTGATAATACTTCATTCATTTATATAACTATCTTTTGGTTGAGTAGATCCAATAAAATATCCTGATAGATCGTAGATATTCATATTAAAAATGAATTGAATAGGGGAATCGATACTTCCTTTAAGAATATGAGTGATTTTATCTGATGAATATGGTTCTTAAAATAGATCATAACTGTCCAATGAATTTTTCATAAAATATTTTTCAATCAATCATTAATTCCATCAAGAATGTTGTAGAAATATCAGATAAAATCTCATATTAAAAATATCCAAATATGAATAGACCAATGTAGGGTTGAACTCTGTAGTATAGGTTTCTTTTGCGTAGCATAGAGTTCCTCTAAGTAGAATTAAATTTATGGTTTCTAAACCACACTTTCATATTTTTTAATTATAGGGATCAAAAGTAATGTTTAGATGAGAAACCATAGGTTTATCCTTCTAGCATAAGGTTGATTCCAAACATAGTGTTGATTAACCATACGTTCATTTTATGAAGGTAAGGTATGAACAGTTTTTTATGACATAAATGTTGGATTGATATCCCATATGTTTATCCAAACGTATCATTCCTAATCCAAACATAAATGTGGGGTTTCTGATCTATACGTAAACTATTCAGCGTAGGGATGATAAACCATATATGAAGTTCTGAATATAGGATTCATTCTGTATGTTACGCATACCAACATAGGGTGTGAATAGTGTTTCTAGAAACAGTAATATGCTTTCTAAATAATAAAATAATATTCCTTGGGGATTAAAAACTAAAATATAATTCCATAATTAATATTTAAAAGAATATTAATTTCCTGCAAAATAACTTAGTGTAATATCATCAATAAAAAACAAGTGTATTTGTTAGCATAAAAATCAATAATATTTATAGAGTTTTGTTGAGATAAAACATGGACAACAATATCCCCATTTTCGATGATCAAAAAACCCATAACATAAATTATAGAAAATTTAGGAATTGTTAACTCTAAATAAATAATACATTAAAGAAAAAAATTGTTTCTCTGAAAATTAATTTTTTTTACAAAAGTATTTTGATTAAAATATAATATATGAAGAAACAATTGATAATAAAATATTATTTAAAATAAAAGAAAATACATGATCGATTAATTGAGAATTTTTTGTTTACAAAAATTTCTCCCCATTTTTGTGATACCAAAAAATATTATAAAAAAATAGATTAAAACACATTAAATGTAGTACATAACTGTAAGTGAATTTTAATGAATAATTATTAAAAGAAAAATAAATTTAGATTTGTCATTGAATAAGTGTTCATAAATCAAATCAAATCAAATAAAACTATCTAAAACTCATAGCTATAAAGAAAAAGTTTAGTAAAATAAATTGAATTGTAAATCAAATTAATTGAAAAAAAAATCACATCCCACTATCAACTAAAGAAATTTTCAAAAGGAATGGATTAGATCAGATTGATTTTCTTGATTGGAATATCCATTTATAGAAGGTGTATTAGGATAAGGAATGGATTGAACAATACCATGAATATCAAGAAGTTTCACCAAAAGGCTCTGAAAAAGATTGTTGAAGACATTTGTCTATTGTTGAAGTATCTTATTTGAATCTTGACTGATCTTCAAGCTTTTAACCAAACTCACCATATCAAATTCATTAACTATTTGTTCATGTTGAATAAAGAAATCAACTTATCTATCACTTGATGAATAACTAGTCCTAACAATGATCCATTAGTGTTCTGTGACTTATCAAATTTCTTTGATTCTATAAAAAAAATTCAAAGGTGTATTATCACACTGAAGAGTGTGTAGTCAGTTATTGAAATCAGATAACATAGATGTTATTGCCTCAAATATTCTGATCAAATTAAGATAATTATATTTAGAAGAGGTTGAATCATGATGACCTGCTCTGACATATTTAAATTCTCTCCCCAAAAATTATTTCAACTCATCAGAATCTGATTTATCTACAGATTATTTCTTTAAAATTGAGAGATAACTAGTTACAGGTCTAATATGATCTTTAATATCTCTCAGTGAAACAATTGTTTCTTTCATATCTCTAAATTTGATTTAAATTTCCTCAAACTCAGCTCTAGTAATTGTTGAACTTATGATCTCTTCAAATTTATTCCTATAATCCTCTAACTATTGTCTTAGAGACAAGTTCTATTCATTAATCTTATTTTAACTGTGAAACAAATCTTGTTTTCTCTTTATAACGAGTTAAGTGTCTCCGTAGATTGTGTTCTAGTATAAATAACTTCCACCAAAGCCAAACTTGGATCTACCTATAAACTTGTGTTCTCTCTCCCAACATAGATACTCCTGCATGAACTAAATTAGAAACAGTTATAAAAATATTTTTAGGGACGACCTCACCATGATTATGAGAAAATTCTCTAGATTGATCATTCTGTTGAGAAACATTGTCAACATTCTCATCAACATGATTCAACTACTTAACAACTTATGCTTATCTTGATTGAGAAACTTACACTACCTCAAAAATATTTTATGAAATTATCCTCCTTTAATAAAGACTAGCCTCATCAATTCTTGATTAATCTTCTTCATCGGGCCATGGTCTCAAAAAACCAACATAAGGTAACAAATTCTGATCCCCCTAAGAAACAACCATCTTCCTCTCTTGTTCTTCTATACCAACTGGTAAAGGATAATTACATGATTCACTCCAAAAAAATCCTAACTTCTTTATAGTTATAGAATTTAGAATATTACTATCATGACATCTATGACTTAAAGATATGTCTCGTACCTTTCCCTGCCTGAGCGAAAAAAATGTATAGAATCCTTCATAAGGGTAAAATTTTATTTTTCTTCCTTCTAACAGTAGTGATTCAAATACCTTAAAATATACCTACTTAATTTCATATTAATATTGTTTAAATATTAGAATATACATATCTTGATCAATAAATTTCTCTAAATCATCCATCTTTGTCACAATTTCAGACTGAATGAACGTTATCAAGACTCTTTGATCAGTATTAAGGTCTCTAGTCATCATCTTCTTTACTAAACAAGTTTTGAAGAGTGAAAACATTATATACTATTATTTGAATTTACCATCTCCTATATTTCTCAAATTAGAATGAAATTACCCCTCATGAGGGAAATCCAAAAACTTGTAAATTTTTATAGAAGAGATAGAAAACTCTCTGTGATAAATATTAAAAATAACTATGTCTTCATCATGTCCTATAATAAAAGTTCCATTTAATCCAAACAATTTTACTTCTATATCAAAGATAAAAGGCATATTTTTATCTCCAAAAATGAATTCCAAGCCATGAAATATAATTGTAGACTTCAATGACAGATTCTTTTGATTCAACCAATCAAAATTGATTTCCTTTACTTGAAGTACTTTCTGATACTTCATATGTTTTGAAACTGGATAGCTTGTTTCAATATCTTCAACTTTGCCTGATGTTTTGATTTATAAAGGTTTTATATTTAGGGTTTTGGAAAACTAGAAAGTGAGTTGTTTTGTTATACGATAGGATATGAAGTATTAAAATGTATATCTAGAGAAAATTAACGGTTTTATCATGCTGATTGAGAATGTAATCATTGCTTTTTAAATTAAAAAGAAGAATAAAAAATGAAACAAAATTTTTAATGTAAAAAATATGTAACGGAAAAAAAACAAATATAAATAAATATAAATACATATAATTAAATACAATGACTAAATTTTACTAAAATAAAATAGTGATATTAAATATAAATTAATAAACATTCATTTAAAATTAAATATCCCTAACTCCAATTAAATAAAATCAAAACATTCTGTGGGAGGTAGATAAGTAAAAATATAAACTAATTGATATTCAGTATTTATAAATCCTAAATATATATACTTTTTTAGAACATGATCTCTTAAAAATAATATGATATCTATATTTATAGACCTAGAATGACTTATAGTATATTTGTAATATTTATTAGATTCATATTATCACATAAAATATGAATATTATTAAAATTTAGGATAAAAAAATCGTGTAGAGTGTATTTAATCAACAACACTTGTACACAGTAAATTTCAGAAGATATATATTTTGAGATGACAATTGATAATGAAATTGAATGTTGTTTCATACTTTTCAATGATACTAAATATTTTTGTCAAAATTGACAGGCTATTGAGGTTCTTTTTCTATCCAATCTATTTCATCCAAATTCAGAATCTGAATATTATATTATATTAAAATCAGAAGTTTTTTTGGGTAAAGTATAGATTCCAAAATAGTTCCTTTTAAATATCTAAAAATTATTTTAATTGAATAAATATGGGATTCTTTTAGATTTGACAAAAATTTAGCACATAGAAACACAGAAAACATTATGTCTGGTATGGTTACAGTAAGATATAATAATATACCAATCATACCTCTATATAACTTATTGTCAAATGGATTCCTAGCTTCATCCAAATCATGTTTTATAGTACAACACATGAGATTTGTGTAAGTCTTACTATTTTCATGTCAAATCGTTTTTAATAAATCAATAATATATTTTCTATGATTTAAAACATTTGAATAATCTTTTTGATGGATTTTAAACCCTAAAAATAAATTGAAATACCACATTATACTCATTTCAAATTCATCTTTCATTAGATTTGAAAAATTATTACAATGACTTATATTAGGTGAACTGATGATAACATCATCAACATAAATTGGAACAAAAAAAATATTAGAACAAAAAATATTTTTTAAAAATACGTGGATCTACTAATCCCATAGAAAATCTATTTTTTAATAAAATATATATTAATATATCATACTAAGATCTAAGTGATTGTTTAAGTCAATGTAGATCTTTAGTAAGTTTGAAAATATAATTTATTTTATGAGGGTTTTTAAAACCTGGTGGTTGTTCAACATGAACTTCCTCCATTAAATATCCATTACAAAATAGGATTTAACATCCATCTGATATAATTTAAAATTCATATGAGATTCATAAGGTAAAAGGATTATAATGGATTATTATATAGCTACAGGTGCAACGGTTTCATCATAATATATTTATTCTTCTTGATTATATCCTTCATCTACTAATCTGGATTCATTTTTTTTATTATCCCTTAATCCTCTTGTTTATTTATAAAGATCCTTTTAGTTCCAATTAATCAGTAATTTAATGGTCTTTCCACTAAATCCCAAACTTCGTTTCTTCTGAATTGGTTTTCTTATTCTTACATTTCTAACATCTATCTCTCATCTTCTAAATCTTCTTAATTAGACTTAGGTTCTAACTGAGATAGAAAAATAGGGAATTCAATTAAGTTTCCTATATTTCTATAAGTTCTAAATCTTAAATCTAGGTTTCCTGTTAATTTTTCAAAAGGCGGGTTTTGGGTTAAAAACCATTTGGTTCTTCTATTTCATATTATTACAGAATGAAATGAATTTCATGAATTTTATTTCCAAAATCTGACTTAAGTGAATAAAGTCTCATGTTTTCAAAGTAGTTAGTTTTTTAATCTATTTGATCTTTCTCTTTAATTAAAAGGCCAGTTTCATTAAACTTCACCTGAAAAAATTCCTCAACAATACTTGAGTTTGTATTAAACACTCTATAGGATTTAGAAATAGCAGAATAAGCTATAAATATTCCTTGATCATCTTTTGGATCAAATTTACCAAGGTTATCCTTAGTATTCAAGATATATAAATTTCATCCAAAGACTTTAAAGTACTTTAATTTATGTTTTCTGTTATTTTAAAGATTATAATGTGTCTTTTTAATAATTGGTCTTATTAGAAATCTATTCATGATATAGAAAGTTTCCATCATTGCTTCTACCCAGAGATATGTTGGAAGGATATATTCATTTAGCATAGTCATTTCCATTTCTCTAATAGTTTTGTCTCTTCTTTTAACATTTCTATTTTTTAGGTGTTATTGGTGCAGATAATGCGTGTTTAGTACCATGATTTGAGTATAAATAATTAAATTCTAAATTCTGAAATTCTCCACCATGATCAATTCTCAATGAAATTATTTTAAAATCTTTTTCTTCTTGAACAATTTTAAGAAAACATTCAAAAATAGTGAATACCAAACATTTATGTTTTAGAAAATAAACCCATGTAAATCCTAAAAAATCATCACTTAAAACATAAACATATAATTTATCAGCTAATATTGATACCAAATATGGTACAACAAAATATATACAGTAATGTTCTAATGGTTTAAATGTAGAAATTTTGTTAATATATTTTAAAGATGATTTCTGTTTTTTTTCGATTAAGAATGCATAAAAAACCTATCATTTTCAAATTTAAGACTATGAAAGTCAGAAACTATTTTTTTTATATTATTTACATAATGAATATATATTTTTATGTATAAGTCTTCTATGTTGGATCCATGACTCATTTTTCTTATAAATTAAAAAATTCACTTTTTTTACAGAATAAATTAAGACCCAAGGTATAAACATTTTTAGTTCTATGTGCATAAAATTTAAGCAGTTTATTTTTGAAAATAACACAGGAATTGTTAAATAAATCATCATAAAATACATCATCACAATGTTAAAGAATAGTTATCATGTTGTGCTTTATCCCTTGAAAATACAATAATTTATTTATTGAGATTAAATTCGAATCTCCAACAGTTCCAACTCCAATAATCATTCTTTTTTAATTGTCACAAAAATTGACTAGACCTCCATACATATGAATGTGTATAGAAATTTGATGATTCTCCACTCATGTTTCTATAAAAACCACTTTCCATATACCATATATAGTTTTTAATCCTGTGACCCTTTTTTAGAAAAATAATTTAAAAATATATTTTTTTGGTTCCCAAATTTTATTTAGTCCAGCTATGTCAGTGAGCAATGATTTGGGAATCCATATCTAAATTAATTTTCTATAAATTATATCACATGCCATATATATATTTTTAGAATTAAAATTATTTTTAAAATCACATATTTGAGGATTTCATAAATAATAGTTTTTTAGTGTAATGACATTTTATTCCACAATAATAGCAGGTAGCATTTTTTGAATAGGGCATAAAATAATTTTTATATTATTTTCATTTTTTACCCCTGATTCATATTCCAAACATTTCTCGTTAAATAACATTTTTTCTAATAATCTCATTCAGATAATTTTCTTATTTTTTCAAAAATACTAGCATCACTTTTATAATATTTTACTTCATCCTATAATTATTTAATCTTCTTTCATGACCAATGAATTTCAATGGAGATGAATTGAATTTTTTCAATTAGATTTGGATGATGTTTTAACATAGTACCTATTTCATCAAAAACAATATTGTGAATATTTTTTAATGTTTTATATTTATATATGAAAGAATCATATTTCTCTTCTATCATTGTATAGTACGCAGCTAGTTTATTATTTGAACAAATATTAGAATTAGAAGATGAAGATTAATAGGACTCCACCTCTTCTTCTTCTTTAGCCATAAAGAACACATTGACTTTCAGTTTTTTGTTCTCTTTTTGTGAATAATATTTCATAGAGCTTCTTGAGTGTTCAAATACACTCCATGTATCTTTGATATCTCTATTCTCTTTATGTTCACGATTTACTATCATTTAATGTTTATTTTCTATCCTTATTATTTCATGTTTCAATTAGGGGAGTCAGTTTTGATGTAACCCAACTTTTTTCATTTGTAGCATCATAGTTCTTGAGGTTCTCTTTCATCCTTATTGAATTATTTTATGAAGCTTCTCTTTTTCTCATAAATATTTTTTAATTTTCATTATTATTGTACTAGTTTTATTTTTGAATCTGAGAAGTCTGAATCTTTTTCGATTTTGATATCTTATTTTAGTTTTCTTTCATGCTTCTTATATATGACCTCAAGGGAAGTATTTTCCATTTTTTACATTTTGTGATCTTGATATTTATCATGCATTTCTTCTTTTTAAATCATAAATGTTTCAATTAATTATTTCATATTCAAATTTTTAATAGGATATGATTGTCAAATTTCTACATATACTCCATTCCATTTAATGGGTAGTACTCTACGTAATTTCAAATCTTCATCATATTGTGTAATTGGTTCACCCAGGTAAATAATTTTATTTAAAATCACTATCAATCGACCATTCATTTGAGTGATGCTCTCACCATCAATAATTATAAATGTGTCAAACATTAGTTTTTCAATATAAAATCTCATCTACCTGATGTTATATATTACCTTATATGTGATAGCTATTGTTTTCCACATTTCAAAGGTAGTAGGACATTATAATGCATGATTTAATTCATCATGACCAAGTCCATAGATTATATCATTCATATATTTTGTGTTAATTTTATACTCATCCTTTGTTATAACATCCCATGTTTCTAGATTCTCAAGAATTACATAAAAAGTTATGATATTTGAATAAAATTTGAATCCCATATTCTTCAAGTAAATGATCATTCATGATTTCCAGCATCCATAGTTTTCACGATTAAAATATAGATCACGAACCATAGAAATTAATTCTTTGAGATATTCCATTGATATCTACTTTGTATATACCATATACATTTGATCTTTCTAGACAATTATCATAAAATATCTCATTTGATACCAATTTTTAGGTTATAATAATAAAAAACACAAGGAGGGTGATTTATGTCTTTTTAACAATACTGAAAAATTCAAACTTAAATCCCATTTTTTATTGATGTGGATATTTGCAGTGTCTTCTTCTTTTATTGAATTTATGAAGAAGAAAATATAATAATGAACACCACAATTTTTTTATGTGGTTTGGGGTATAAATATTCGATAGTCCACTCCACCAATTCTCTTTCTTCAAGCTTGTCGAATATAACATGAAATGTCCTCTGATCAAAAGTCCTTCAAATCATCAACTAAGTGTGGGAAGTTGACACCTTTATCGCAATAATAATTAGATGCTTATGGTTCCTTTATAGGGAACCAACTACCCATAGCTTTAGAAAATAATATGTCACTTCAACACAACTGAGTAGGAGTAGTTAAAACTCCAATAAATCAATAATGATTTATTTGGTGATGATTCAGGTTGTACTTCACAATTACAATAGCAACTGATAGTATATGGATCTTCTTCTTCATATATGAATGTATTTAATACAGAATAATTTTGAAAAGATCCTTTTTAAAAATGATCTTCAATAAAAGTGGAAACAAACAGTAGTAGTATTCTTATAGTAGTATGAGGCCGAAATATGTAAAACGTGAAAATTGGGTCCTCCCTTTCGTAAATAACAGAGTTAATCATTATTTTTGTATATCAAGGATATACATAAGTATGTAGTTGTATTTTATTATGTATCACATATCATGTTTCTTTATATAATAATTTTTTCGTATATATATTTCTCTTTTAGTAGAGAAGATCCAAGAAAATAACCTAATAGATCGTAGATATTCAAATTCAAAATGAATCAACCAGGGTAATTGAAAATTCCCTTACAAATAAGAGTTATTTTATCTGATTAATATAGTTCTTTGAATAAATCATAATGATCATTTCAATTAGTAACAAACTAGTTTCCAATCAATCTTTAATTCCATCAAGATTATTATATATATCTCAGATAAAATTGAAAATTAAAAATCTCTAAATTTAAATAAACCAATGTGGGGTTTCTTTTTATAGCATAGGGTTATTTTTCATAATGTTCACCACATAGTTCTAAAACTATACTTTAATCTCTACAGAACATAGGGATAAAAAGTAACATTGGGATGATAAACCATACACTCAACCATTCGGTGTATGGTTGATTATAAACATAGGGTTGATTAACCATATGTTTATTCTCTAAACATAGGGTATGAACAGTGATTCCAGGCTTCAATTTTGGGATGATATTCCATATGTTTATCCAAACGTATAATTTACAATCCATACATAAACCTATGGTTTTTGATCCATACATAAACTGTTCATTCTAGGGATGATAAAACATACCTATTTTTTAAACGTGGGGTTCCTTCCTTATATTACACATACCAATGTAGGGTATGAGTAGTGTTTCTAAAACACTAAAATTATTTATGAATGCTTGACGAATAATCCTTTTTGATTAAAAAATTGAATATAATTCTAGAATTAATATTATAAATAAGATTAATTTCTTGAAACTCACTTAAAGTAATATCATCAATAAAGAATACAAGGTTATTTGTGAGCATCAAAATTAATAATATTTATAGAGTATTATTGAGACAATACATTCCCAATAGTTATGTTATTGACCAATGATGTGTGATTCCATGATAACCCAATGATTGTTGGTTCTGTGATAAACCAATTATTGGTGGTTTTGTGATAAACAAAGGATAGGTTGGTATGTGATTTCCCTCCAATTAATTTGTTATAGAATTATATTTTATGGTTATTCAATTTATATGATCAATTGTAAGAGTAAATTGAAAATGATTCCCCAATTTATTTACATGTTTTCTTTATTCTTTATCTAGGATTATAATGTATCTCATTATCTATATTGATATCACAAGGGTTATGATTATTAATTTTGATAACTCTTTCCATGTCCATGTTTTCGTATTTTATGATCTAGGTATTGATGGTGTATGTTCTTTTATGATTCCCTCATGAATATTGATTATGTCCTCATACCCTTAAGCACTCTTAGGCTCATTGATGAAATTCAATTATTAATGCTTTGGTTTACCATTACTAATAATTTTATCTCACCCTTCTTATGTTTCCTTTTCTATAGGATATAAATAATGGGGATGACTGATTTATGTTTATAAATCATTTCATAAGGATGATGTCGATTACCTAATGTGAAATAAGAGAAGGTGGGTTAAATGGGAGACGTCTTCAATTGATGAGATGTGAATTTTTTAGGTAGGATATTTTCCTAATTCTATAAAAATATTAACCTAAATGGTTCGTGAGAATTTAATTTATCAATGTTTTCATTTTAATTTTATGTGGTATGGATAGAAACATTTTGGTCACAAATATCAGCATCATAGCCGAAAATGAAATTTTTTAGATTTTGGTGGGAGGTATGCCTTATTCACCACTTAGTTTTGTTTAGTGGTGTATATAATTACAAAGAATTTATTTTAGTTTTCTGATCCTCAATTTTTTTAGTATTTACAAATCTATTTGAGTATCACTCTTTCATGGTGTTTACGGTTTCAAATTTACCAAAGCGGTAATGTATTTCTATAACAATTTACCTTCATTGAGACTTTTGTAGTTTTATTCACAAATATTATTTTATAAGGTGTATATATATCCCCATTGATGTGTTATACCATGAATATCCTTTTTTTCATTTTATTTTAAGTGTCATTTAATATAATCCTTTCATGGGGATTACGATTAAAAGTTAAAAAATGTTGTAGGAGTTTGATATTACAATCTCATCAATTATCAAAATTGTTTTTGATTAACTCCCCAATGTTAAAATAATAAGATCTAACTATAAATAATTCTAATAAATTTTATTCTCCTCTATTTATTTCATGATAATAAATTTTTTCCCTTTATTTTTAACTCTTTATGTATTTAAGTCTTCCAAAAAGTGTTTTTGTGAAAAAATGTCATTTAAATAGAAAATTCTTCCAAAACCATGTTTTCTAAAACAATTAAAAACAATTAAAAACATTTTTTCAAATAAATAAGGTTATTTTCCTTAAGAAATATTTTAAATAATTTTTTAAATCTAAATTTATAAGTTTTCAAATATATTTTCAAAGAAAAGTATTTTCAAAATTTTTTATTTTTAAAAAAGTGTTTTTCAAAATGAAATGGATATTTTTCTAAAGAAATGTTATAAATAATTTTTAAAAGATACCTTTATATGTTTTAAAATATAATTTCTAAGAAAATTATTTTAAAAATATTTATGTTTTAATTTTTTTAAAAAAATAAAAAGGTTATGTTACTCAAAAATGTTTTTAATGGTATTTTAATGGTATTTATAATAGTCAACATCAACAACCCTTATTCTTACATATCCTCTACTATGGATATTTTGTATTGGAACTATCATAATTATTTTTTGGATATATTAAAATAGTATTAAAGAGATATTTATGGAACCCATTTCTTTTCCATAAGCTAATCATGTTTCAAATAGATTACTATAGAACTCATTTCTTTTCCATAAGTTTATAAAGTTATTATAGGAATAATAGTTGTTATTATGATTTTATGATGAAATAAAAGATTTAATGAGTTGTGATTACTTAATGGTATTTTTAAATTTGATGGTTCGTTTTTTATAAACCATTGACATGTAGTTTTGTGATAATCCAATGGCGTGTGGTTTCGTGATAAACCAAGGATGAGTGAGTCCATGATAGCCTTTGAATGCATTGGGCATGGGAGTCAATCCTATAGTTATCATATTTTTAAGAGTGACTGTAAGAGTGAAGGGAAAGTTATTTCAAAATTTATGTATATGTTTTTTCTTTCTATGGGTTTATAATGATTCCCAAGATGAAGATTGATATCACATGGATCATGATTACTGATTCTGATGAATAATTCATTTGTCTTGTTTTCATATTTGATGATCTAGGAATTGGTCAGTATGATTACTTTAATTATTTTCTCATACAATTTTATTATTTCATCATAACCTTATTCACTTTTATTCTCAATTATGACATTCAATTGGTAATTATTATGTTTACCCTTAGTGAGCATTTGAGCTCACCATTATTATATTTATTTTTCCATGAGTTATAAATAATGAGGTTTGATGATTTATTTCTATAAGGTATTTTACAAGGATTATGTTAGTGACCTATTTTGAAATAATATAAGCTAGGTTAAATGAGAGAAATGTTAATTTAATGACTTTTGAATTTTTTGTGTAGGATTTTTTCATAATTATCTAAAACACTAATCCTATAAAGTCCTTGGGAATTTAAGTGATCCAAGTTTTAATTTTTCATGTTTTATGGTTTGGTTGAAAAAATTTGGGACACAATTCATAGTTTATACTGTGTTATGTGAAATAGTAATTTAATCTTGTATTGCATGTAACATCAATTTTCTATGATAACTTGTGTTACATGTAAGGCTGAGTCTTACCACTAAATAATATACTATTAATATTATGATAGTTATCACCTATCCATTGGAAGTAAAAGAATGAATAATATTCAATAAATTATGAAAATATGTTTTACACATATTTATGTAAAGATTTATTTGATGAAAAATTAGTTATAAAGGAAAATAAAAACCAATTGAATATAATTGATGTATTTTTATGAAAAAAAGTATTTTATGCCCACAAAGAAGTTTAATATTAATAAATTAAATTAAACACTATTACTGAGAAAAATTGATGAATCCTATATATTATTTACTCAAAAAAATGTCTTGACATTCATCAATTTTTTTTACTGGTATAAACTAAGAATAAATCCAATTTTAAGCATGAAAAGTTGTATTTTTCATAAAGGTAGTTTTGGAGCCTTTTAATGGAGGACTTGATTTAAAACTAAATTTTTAATGTTTTATAAATTTAATTTGAAATAGTATACTCCATTTTTGAAATTATAATTTTAATATTATATTATAGTGAATTTTTTTATTTTTATGAGAAGTTTTATTTGTTGATGAATACTGAAAATACAGGATTTGAACTAAAAACTGAATTTTCATCTAAAAACATTATAATGTTAAATTATGTTTTTAATCAGTTTTAAAGTCAAAAAAATTATAAATATACATATATTAATAAAATTTATGTTATTTTAACCTTTTTTATATTTAATTTAGATATAAAAACGTTGTAAACTTTTGAACATTTTACTTTAAAAACTAGATTTCTTGTTCTGTCTGCTGGATTAATTTTAAATTTAATTTCACCACTAATGTGAATTGATTTTTTAAAAATTAATTCCTTATTTTTAATAATAGTAATATATAAATTATATTAATTGAAACTTAGTTTTTTACCAAAAATATTAGTAAAATTAGTTAAAATTAATTACAACAATTAAAGTAAAGATGGGTTTACTTAGTGGTTATACTTTAATATTAAGGTAAAAATGACCTATAAACTTTTCAAAACCCCATTTTATGGAAATATTTATACCATATTAAATTTATTATCTAAAAGTGTTCATTATAGGTGACACGTGATGTAAGGTATACCTCCCAATAGGGTTTTCTTTTTTGTATTTACAAGAAGTCCACTCCTCAATTATAAAAGGGTGTTCACTCTCCCCCGTTATACACACCTATCAAGCCTTTTGGCTCATAAAAACCCATCCAAAATAAAATGAAAAATTATTTCTTCTTATTTATGGGTCATTAATTTTGTAATAAATAAAACCAAGCCTTTTTCTACAAACCAAAAAGAATTACCTGGAAAAGAAGCAATGTTTTTCAATGTGTATTTTTTTATTGTTTGCTTATACACCAAAATAAATTATTATTATACCATGATTATATAATAAATTCAGTATGAAAAATATATTTATATTTTTTTATATTATGTGTATGACCTACACCCACCCACACATCCATCAAATGGGTTGTGAAATATTCATTCGTGTGTACAACAGACAACCGCCTAGCGAAATGATGTCGTTTGTTTTCCTTTTCCACATCTCATGGTTGGGAAATATGATAGAAATGTTTTTTATATATGATAATTTTAGTATTTATAAAAAATATCATTCCTTTATATTCATTATATAATATAAACTATTTTTTATAATTTTATATCATATGGTATACAATAACTTCACATGTGTGTACAGTGGACTACCGCCTCACAATGTGATGTGAATCATTTTTCACTAACGTGTTACATGGAAAGTAATATGGGTAAATATAATTATTATATATATAATATAAGTTATATATTTATGATATTCATTTCATAAATATCTTTCTTTACATATAATATATAATTTTCTTCTTACCTTTTCACACACTGAAAAATTGATAACGTCGTTTGTTGACATTTGGTCTCTTGCCTCCTCGAAGTGATGTCTTTATTTTTTCCATCACCACCTCACAAGAATCATATATAAAATTAAAAAATATGTTATTTATGATATAAATAGTATTCATCCCATGTAAACATGTATTATCATACATTTTTTTGAATTATAATGAACTAATATAATGAAAAAACACTAAAAAATACAAAAATGGAATTTAAATGAAAATATGTAGTAATAAAACATCACAAATGGAACCAAAAATATGTTTCCATATACATCAAAAACTGGAAAATTCTAGAAATATAATATAACCAACACCAATGTAATCATCAAAAATCACATCGGATCCCAAAAAAACAATCTTATAGTCATAGAGGACACCGAACATACACAAAAAAGAAATTCAATAGAGGAAACTGAATACCCACTAAAATAAAGGAAACCAAACACCCTCCCTACTTATCACCTGATAGCACAAATAGAAAATAATACGATGAAAAACTATAAAATTTGGTAACTATTATTAAAATATTAGAGTTTTTTTCTAACTGGGTAGACTTTATATAATAATTGTGATATTGATTGAAATATTCTAATACAAACCAGTTATTATAAAATCATACTATTAAAAAATGAATCATTTATTATCTAAAAATTAATTGAATTAAAATATACTAATCCAGATATATTATTATTAGAGACATAAAAAATGTATAAACCTCTCCTATGAATGAATAAGCATACAATAAATGAATTACGAAATACCAAATGTCATATTGAAAAATAGAATCACCCAAGAGGTCTGGACACTTAATATGGTATGGAGAATACCTAAGTCCAAATAGAATATCATTCAGATGTTTTTTTTATTAATTTCAAAATGAAATTAACTTTAAAAAAATATAGTTGATCGACATTTAATATATTCAAAATTATGAATAATAAAAATAGAAAATAAATGTGAATTTCCTATTAAATCTTAAAATCAAATAAAATGTCACAAACATAAATTAACGTGGACATACTATTGATAATTTTGAATAGAAAGTTCAAACAAGAATAAATTCGTATACCTAAAAATCAATAGAATATCTATATGTCTGCCAGGTATTATTATTATGATAATTCTTAGATGGGATAATATTTAAAAAACAAAAGAAGGCCATATAGAAGTTGAAAAATTGAAAAAAATAATATCAAATAACACATCAATCTATATCAAAATTGTCCCAATAAAGTATAAATGTCATGTAACTATTGTAGTATTTTTAATACTCCTCCATCATATTTTTCTACTTATGTAAAAATATATATATAAAGTCTAAAATATACATAACCAAAACTCATATTTACATAAAAAAACTAAAATTAATCCACTAAAACATCAATGAAAATATTGAAATGTCATATTAAGGTCAATATATATATAATACAGGTTTTGTGATCAAATAAGATAATTAAGAAGATTAAAATAAATATTAAAAAAAATAGTTGTGAACAATTAGTATTTTTACCTCATAATGTTTTCATTAAGAAGGATTGAATCATAAACATCATTAGTTGAGAATTTATGGGGTTCAAAAGGAGGAAATAGGACATTATGTCACAAACTACAATATATAATTTATTATGTAAGGTGAACCATAGCATGCTTCGTAATTTTTTGATGAACTTGATAAATTTGAACCTCCATAGAAGAGGTAAAAAAAATTAAGAAATCCTAAAACTAATGGTAAAATAGAAATATTTCACTATCACTCAAGATTAAAACGATATATAATAATGAACACATTCATATGTTGGTTACTCATTATTTTTATTTCACAAAAAAATACTTCATTATGTCATGATTAGGAAAAAGGATTATATGGACACAAATACAAATAGATATGAACAGAGAAGTAGAATATGAATATGTATATAAAAAAATATGAAAAAATAGATCCATGAAACAACTATAATGAAATTACATAATTATGTAACAACCATTTCATTATTGTTCAAATATATAAGCTAAACACTGCTTAAATGGCATGAGGTGAACATAATTTAATGTGAATGAACATCATTTCAGCATCACTAAACCACTAACCTGTTACCTAAAATAAAGGTAGTGAGTTTTTATGTAAATGTATAAGGATGTGGGAAAAAATTTAAATTTGGATCGTATGTGTAATACATATAATAAGAATTATTACCTGAATATTATCCAAATACCAAAAGATGTGGATTTTGTGTGTCATTAATAATTTCTGTAAGTAGAAATTAGTGTTAGGTCAAGAAATTATTATTATTAAAATTTATTTTCTAATACATATTAGTTTAAAAATATTTACACCTGAATACATACGGAACGGATACATTTGAGTTATAAAAAAAATATTCAATATTGCATATTTATAGACATGCATATTAGAAAAAAGTACTTATTAAAAAAGGAACAAATATTGTTAGTAAGTATGAACTGTATATTTTAGTTCCTGATACATATAAGTTACATGAAATATTCTAACCTAAATATTTAAAAACCTAAATATTATAAAAAATTACTGTTAAAAAATGAACAAATATATTAACAAATATAAAACGATATATTCTTGTTTACAAATACGAATCTATATGAACAAAGAAGTAGAATATGAATCTGTATATAAAAATGAATAAATAAAACCTTGTAAACACTTCAATAAAATTCTGGAAATATGAAACAACACCCTTTTAAATAATAATCAAATATATCGGTTAAAAACTACTTAAAAATAATGATGACACAAGACAATAATGTGATAATATATATTTCAACATCTCTGAATCACCAACCTGCTATAAAAAATGACAGTAGTTAAGTTTGAATATTATTAACAAATATTAACCAATATATTTTAATTACTAATACATATAAGTTAAAATAATATTAAAACATGAATATATATAGATATGATATGTATAAGTTATAAAACAATTAAACCTATATATTTACAGACCTGATACATATAAATTACAAAAAAATCAAACATGCATATTTATAGACGTGTACATTAGAAGAAGCTAATGATAAAAAATAAAAAAAATTATTAAAAAATAGAAACCAATTTTTTTATGTTCATGATACATATAAGATAAAAAATATTCAAACCTGAATATTTATAAACCTATACATCAGAATACATTACTGTTAAAAAAAGAAAATATATTGTTAACAAATATGAACTGTTTTATTCCTGTTAACAAATACAAATAAAAATGAATGAAAAAGTAGAATATAAAAAATATAAAAAAATAGATCCCTAAAATATCTTCAATAAAATTAAATAATTATTTAACAAAAAAATATTTCATTAATTCTCAAATAGATTGGTTGAAGACTACTTAAATTTCATGAGGTGAATCTACCATCACACGAATGAACACCATTTCAACATCATTGAATGAAAAACATGCTGGATAAAATTATAGTAGTCGAGTTTGATGAAAAGGTATAAGGATGTGGGAAATTGTTTAAATTTTGACTCATATGTATGACACATATATTGTGAATTATTACCTGAGTATTTTCCATATTCCAAAATATGTTCATTTTTTGTTTCATGAACAATTTCTTCAGATAGAAATTAGTAATAGGTAAAGAAATTATTGTTACTAAACATTAGTTCTTAATACATGTAGGTTGAAAAAAATATTCAAATATAAATATTAAGATACAAGATATATATAAGTTACAGAAAAATATCAATATCTGTATATTTACTATCGTCTAGTGCCATGATCTTACCTTAACTGGCCACAAATAAATCAACGCACCTCACCATTTAGATTTTGAAGTATGAAATATCTACACTATTACCCGTGCACCTGAAAATAGATAGGATAGTGGAAATTTCTACTCACACTAACCCTATAATATCCATTGTTCCTTCCATCATATAGTTTATCCAACTATTGGTGGACTTATAGGAAAAGGTGTTAGCATTTTATCCATAAAAGATTCTGGGGATGAGTGGCCTTAAATCACTAAAAAAGAACAGTCTCACATTGTTTTTTTATTCTATGAAGTAGGAATCCAATTTATAACACTGACTTCAGATGCATGAATGGAAGATTCAAGATGACACATGATAAAAATTGTGATAGTAGGACGAATGGGAAGATTATGGAGTGGAAAATCATGAAAAAAATGAAACTATATACCTTGATTGTGGATCCTTAAGAAAAAATGAGACTATATCCCCTTGTTTAATATTTTGTTCGATAACTGAGAAACATGAGCTGGGGTTTCTATTTTTTTATTTTGTGAGGATGAAAAGGATGTTCCCTCGTTAACACCCTGAATATAGAAGTCAAATTGGGTCAAAGGGGCTTGGTGGGGGTTTAGAATTTCATATTTTTTGTCATAATGATTGAGATTGTTTCAATGGACATCATAGACTGGGTAAGGGGAATATTGTGGAGCAGAGATAAGGATACAGAGATAGAGATTGAGGAGTGGGGAGTGGAGGGAGCCTGATAGAAACAGACAAGTAGCGAGGATGGGGAAAAGGGAGGAGTAACGGGAACCAGAAAAGGAAACATGTATAGTTGGAGTACCGATTTTAGTATAGATAATAAATTATCATTCTATAAATATAAATGTTACTTAACTTCTTTCCATAATTATCATTGAAAAATGGGAATGTTACTCATGTGTACATACGAGCATCCATCTCCATAATTGTAATGTTGGTTTATTCTCTATATCTACATTTCATAATTGGTTTTAAAATAATAATTTATTTATAAATATGATGATTATTTTATTTTTACAATTCTATATATTTTTAAATATTGTCCCCTTTGACCATAGTCTACCTACAAAAGTATTTTTGATACATAATCCAAATATATTCAAAATATTTGAATTAAACATAATTATTTAACTAATTATATATAACTTGTTTATAAGTGAAATAAAATTATTAATAAACTTTTAAATAGTTTACAATCATTTAAATAATTAAAATAAGTTTATATTCCTGAAGATATATAACAAGCGTGACAAAATAGACTCAAATTAAGGTTATTTCTAGTCTTATTGTTTTTGGGTGAGACTTATGCCATATTCACTGCGCATTTTTTTCTTGGTGTATATAATTCCCTATGAAATGTTAAATCTAAATTTTATTTATTTCATTATATTAAAATATTCAATTGATGTTATTCTTTCACATATCTCATTATTCAAAAGTTACCTGAGTAGTAAGTGTTTTTCTCATCTCACTTTTATTTCTTTGACATATTTGACATATTCACCAATTATTTTTGTTGTGTGGTGTATATACATACCATGAACGAGTTATATGATTATTATACTTAAATTTATGTGTATTTATATATCAATTTCATGATATATCATTCATGGGGTCTACAATTTTAAATTTACCGAAGTGTTAATGGATTTGTTTCACAATTTTCCATCTTTGAGACTTATGTATTGTTATGAAACTATCTTCTTTTATGAGGTGTATATATTTAACCATTGACATTTTATATCATGTATCTTTTTATTTTAATGATATTATATGTATAAATTAATTTTATTATTTCATTTGTATTTGGATTTAAATTTACCAATGTGGTAAGGGTATGATATTACAATCTCATCGATTGTCGGGATTGTTTGTTGTTAAGTATCCAATATTAAAATTTTATAATCTACTTATAAAGAAATTTAATGAATTTTATTCACCTTTGGCTATTATAGGAGAATAAATTTTTCCCCCAATTTTCCTCTCTTAATATACTCAATAGATCAAAATAAGTTTTTTTATTGAAAATCATATTTTTGGTCAAAAATTATTTTCTTCGAAAATAATGTTTTATAAAAATGTTTTAAAAAATATCATTAATCATTTTTTTCAAATCCAAATGAAATTTTCCTGAAGAAAATATTTATATTATTTTTAAAACTTCCTCTATATGTTTCTAATGTATTTTTTCAAAAAAAATAATTTTTAAACAGTGTTATGCTTTAATAAGTGATTTTCAAACTAAAAAATTTATTTTTATCATAATTTTTTTAATGATATTATAATGTAATTTCAATTAATCAATGCTAAAAACTCTTTTTTTTAATTATCCACTATATATGTTTAGTATTTCTGCCATTCTCATTCTTTTCTAGATAGATTAATATTTTTTCAAAGCGATTTTTATGGAACCAATTTCTTTTTATGGGTTAATCATGTTTCAAAGAGATTATTATATAACCCATTTGTTTTCCATTGGTTAATAAAGTCATAAAAGGGATAATGGTTGCTCCTATGATTTTATGATGAAATTAAAGCTTTTTTGTGTTATTATTTTGTAATGGTACTTAGAAATGTTATTGTTAATTACGTTATAAGCCAATTATGGGTGGTTTTGTGATTAAAAAATGAAGGGTAGATCCATGATAAACCAAGGGTGGGTGGGTTCATGATGTCCCTCCAATGCATTGGGTGTGTAATTTGACTGTATGGTTATTAAATTTTTGATATTTATTATAAAAGTTAAGTGAAAATGATATCTCAAGTTACGTATTTGTTTTCTTTATACTTTTTATAGGTTTATAATGTTTCTAATGATCAATATTCAAATCACAAGGCTCTTTATTATTGATTTAGGAGACTTTTGAATCTTCCTTTTTTCATATTTTATGATTTCAATATTGATGGGAAAGATTTATTTTATAATTCTACCATGCACTCTGATTATGTAATTATACCCTTATCCATTCTTATGCTCATTTATGACATTCAATTGTTAAATCTTATATTTACCCTTCATAATAATTTGATCTCACACTTCTTATATTTCCTTTTCCCTGTGTTTTATTGAATGGGGTTTAATGATTTAGGTCTATAAATGATTTCACAAGGATGATGTTCATTACCTATTGTGAAATAAGAGAATCTAGGTGTAATGGGAGAGGATTTTCATCTTTATGAACCAGTTTTTTATGAGTCTATGTTAATATGTGCAGGTCCTAATTATCTAAAACTCTAAACATAAAATTCCTCTAGGTTGTATGTGATCCAATTCTTCCTTTTCATATTTTGAAGTTTAGCTGAAAAAATTGGGTCACAATTATCTACATCAAATTTTTAAATGTAATGTTTATGATTCTAGCACAGGATCCAAGATTATGATTCCTTGGTTGTTATAGTTGGTATGAAAGGGAGGTTTAGAAAACTTTCAAATTAGGATGTTTTCATGTGAATCTATCTTAAGATTTATGGATACCTTCATCGGTCTAATAGCTTGATGATGATCATAATTTCAAATAATTAGACACCCCATTGAGGTTTTAAGAGATGAGATCTTAAAGTGATTAATGACATTTTTTAAGATGTTTTTTTACGAGTTATTTGTTACCCATAGGATCAGAAATAAATGTTATATAGGGGGAAATTACTTTTTCATTTTGAAAGGGAAAATGTAAAACCTAAAGGTCAAGTGACATCTTCTCACACCTGGAAATTCCATGGGTCGGGAAACCACAACCAAAGGGAGACAAGGCTGTAGCACCTACCATTGGATTATGTGATATTATGGTTAGTATGGAATATTTATATTTTGAGATTAACATTATTTTGGAAACATATTGGATTTTATATTATGAATAATGATCGATTTATATTAGAAGAATTTATGGTCAAATCCTTTTAATCTTTGGGTATTGAACTTAGTTAGGAAATGATTCATGAATTTTAAAGACAATTATTTATTGAGGATTTATTTTGAAATTTTTAGTATTACTATTTAATTTTTATGATTAATGTATCATATGAAGGTTTACTCATTTTTTGAATTATATTACCACATGATAACTATTTTTTGGTTTTGGTTAATGTCTAAATATAAGTGGAATAGCTTTAATATCCTTGTCATAGTGACATGGTCTTTAAAAGATGACTTTTGTGCTTTTGGAATAAGAAAATTAATCTTAAATACTCATATTTTGGAGAAAAAAAATGATATCATGGTGGAAATTGGTTAGTGGATGAAATTTAATTATCATGTATATTTTTTTATGTTTTCATTCAATATGGTGAAATAATCCTTCAACTTTAGGAAAAAGATCTTGAAATAAAATTTTATCCTATTATCATCTTTTCTAATGATATCAATGACCTTTTCCACACCTATTGGGTTTGTGTATTTTTTTCATTGACTTAATATTGAATAAGTTCTCTATCTCTCTCTATTAGTCCATGGGAATTATTTTTCCTTTCCAAATCCATCTTTCAATTTCCCCTCAATGTTCTCCCTATGTAAAATCCAAGTTATGTTAATATTCAGGTGACCTTTATGTTTCGAAATTTACCTTTTTATGGGATGTTTTATTTATTACATTTTTACTATGTGGGTCTCAATAAATTATTTCTAAAAATGTAAATCCTTTTATAAGAAAGAAAAATTTTGAGGGAGAAATTTATTATAAGGGTGGAAGGATGTAACATCCGGAGAATTTATGAAATATATTCATTTAAATTATTTTTAATTTATTTGGAAAGTTAGGTTACACATAATTAATATTTTATCTTATGTTATATGAAACACCATTATTATCTTTCCTTTCATGTAACATAGAGTTTCTTCAATAACTTGTGTTACATGCAAGGTCCGGTCTTAAGAGACAAAAATATACTATTAATATTATGATAGTTTTCAACTAGACATTAGAATGGATGGAATGAATAATTTTAAATAAATTAAGAAAATATGGCTTATACATGTTTATATAATTAATTATTTCATGACAAATTAATTATAAATTAAAATGAAAACAAATTGAATATAAAGGACGGGTTTTTATGAAAAAAATATATTTTATGCCCGTAAAATAATTTTATCTTAACAAATTAAATTAATCACTATTTGTGAGAGATATTAATTAAATTTATATATTATTTATTCAAATATATGTTTTTATATCCATCTAGTAATTTTTATAGACATTAAATTAGAACAAATCCAATTTTAAGCATAAAAAGTTGAATTTTTCTTAAAGGTAGTTTTGTCTCCTTTTAATGAATTACGTTCCTTAAAACTAAATATTAAAAAATTTATAGATTTTATTTGAAAAACTAAACTGAATTTTTTATATATTAACATCATAATTATGTTAGGGTGAATTTTATGAATTTTTCTAAGAAGTTTCATTTTTTGAGGAATAGTGAAAATACTGGATTTTAATTCACGACTCCATTTTCATCTAAATAAATTATAATATAAACATTATATTTTTAATTGATTTTAAAATAAAATTATTTAAATTATATATATATTCAAATAATTTAAATAATTGGAATATTTTTAATATTTAATTTAGATATAATAACTTTTTGAACTTTTGAACATTTTCACTTAAAAAATATCCTCTAACATTCTGACTCTAGGGTTAATTTTAAATAAAATACTGCCACTTATATTAATGTAATTTGTAAAATTGGATTCCATTTTTTCAATAAAAATTATTTAATATTTATATTAAGTTTAACTTAGTTGTTACCAATAATATTACTGAATGAAATTTAAAATAATTATAGCGATTAGAGTAAAAATAATTTTACTTAGTGGTTAAACATTAATCATAAGGGAAAATGACCTGAAAACTTATACAAATACTATTATAGGGTCATATTTAGACTATATACGATATATTATATAATCTTTTTTATTATTTGTGGCACATTATTTAAGGGATACCTCCCAATAGTTTTTCTTTTTGGTATCTACAAGAATGCCACTCATCCTTAATTATAAAAGGGCATTCACTCTCCCCTATTATACACACCTCTCAATAAATTTTGCTCATAAAAAACCTAACCAAATAAAATAAAAAATTACCTAATCTAATCCTAGATGCCTAAATTTTGGAATAAATCAAACCAAGGTTACCCTTTGGTGTAAACCAAAAGGAGTTACGTAAAAAGAGGTAACGCCCATCCACGTGCAATTTGGCGTTGTTCCCCTATGCACCCCCTTGAATTAATTTTATAACATTATTATATAATAAAATAAGTATCCTAAATATAATGAGATGTTTTTATGTTAATTATATGACCTAAACCCACACACACTTCCATCATATGGGTTTTGAAATCAGCATTCATGTGTATGGCGGACTACCGCCTTGTGAAACGATCTCATTGTTTTTTTCTTTTACCACCCCTCATGGTTGGGAATTATGTTATAAGAAAGTTTTATATATGAAATACAAGATATTTATAACATCATAATACCTCTATATTAATTATACAATATACACCCTTTTTATATTTCATACCGTAGAAGATACGATAACGTCTCTCGTTTGTACGATGGACGACCACCTCATGTAGTGATGTGAAACATTTTTCACTAACATGTTAAATGGAAGGAAATAAGGATAAATATAATGAATATATGTGAGATACATGAAATATAGATTATATTCATGACATAATTATATTTTTGTACATATAATATAAATTTTTATTTTTACCTTTTCACGTACTGAAAAACTGATAACATTCTTTGTGGGCATGTGGACTACCACCTCCTTAAAGGGATGTGATTATTCTTTTTTCCATGAAAAAATAACAAGAATGGTTTAAATAATTAAATAATATGGTAGTTATGGTATAATTAACACTCTATAAAGATAAATTTGATACACCTTCTTTCTATAATGATCATTGAAAAATGGGAACATTACTCATGCGTATGTACGACCTATTATCTTCATGATCGTAATGTTGGTTAATTTTTCATAACCATATTAAATTATTTTTCACACCTTGAATTGTACATTTATTTTTATTTTATTATTTATTGTCTTTGGTTACTCATTTCAATGTCATGTTTGGGTCCCAAATTAAATTTTTTTATGTTTAATAATTTTGATGGGTTTCAGACTTGTGAACGGGAACCACATGGTTGGCGGTAACTGTACGATCGCCCCAGGTTCTTGTGAAAGTTTTCAAGTGGTCTAGGTTATGTTTTGGAACATATTCCTGGTTTATTAGGTCGTGCAACGAGGTCACAGTTACCCAATTTTTAAAATACGTAATACGACTACATAGGAAATAAAATGAAATAAAAATTTAAAAATAATGTTTGATATTAATAATATTATTATTATGTTATTATTGTTATTATTATTATTATTATTCTTTTTATTAATTAATAAAAATTATTATAAATATTCTTAAACATTTTATTATTATATTAATGGTATTATTATTATAACATTTTTTTCTTTTTTTACCTTAGTCTACCTACAGTGAACAACCCCCCCCCCACCCCCTACCCCAACGTGTTCCCCCCTATTTATTGCACACTAGGATACTCTGGCCTTCCCCCTGGATCTCGACCACCTATGGCCTTGGCCCTTTGCGCTATGGCCTTGCCCCATCCTACTCCGGCCAGCCCATACCCTCCTCCTGCCGACTTCCCTCGCCTCTACGTACTACAGCCAGATGCCCTCCCTTGCCCCTCCTTTGCTCTAGAGAGAATGACCAACCCCAGCGACCTCACCTTCCTAACATAACCCTGTCTAAAAAACATCTCTGGTCGAACCCCTACCCTGCCCAACACGCCTTCAGTGATCCTCCCTCCTTTATCTCCCTTATATTCATCGACCCCCCTCCTCTGGTTTGTTTTTTTCTTTCTCATTCCATCATTGGTGTTTTTATTTAATTTGGATAAATCATAATAATATGGGTGGTGTTTCCTGTGTTTTTTCATCGTATAGGGTGTGTGTTTGGTCCATAGGACATTTCTCTTCCTTCCATTGAGGTTTAGTCATGTTCTCTCTTGGTTTTAGGTAGGAGTTTCTACATTTTTATTTTCTAAAGCATTTCATTGATTCTTGGTGATTTAAAAAAAATTAATAATTTTATTCACACAACTATGAAACCATTTAATAATTTAATATATCATTTTGAAATTTATTTCATTTTCTAAAACTAGGTTTTAATGATGTTTAGGTGAAATGCTTAGTTCTCAAAGGGTGTTATATTGTTTATCGTGGCCTTTGTGTGTGTAAATGGTGTATTCTTGTTTTCTTGTGAAATCGGAGGTTTTGGTGAAATGTTGACCCTATGTGACATTTTTTGGATATTTGTTTGTTGCACGTTTTGTTTGGTGTATATTTTTGTAATAGAATTTGTTTATTTATTAAATTGGTTTGGTGTGTATTGTTTAGTAATTTTATAACATTAATTTTGTTCTAAAATGTTTTAAAAAGGGTTTTTTGGTTTTAAAAGGGGTATTTCATGTTTTTAAAATGATATTAAAGGTTGTATTTGGTTTTGAGGCAATCAGTGTTTATGTTGAAGTGATTTTATGGTCTCTTTAGATGCTTTGGTGTGCCATAGCATGTTGGCACACCCTTGGGTGCACTAAGTGCACACATGGGTGAGTTTTTTAAATGAAGATGATATTTCTAAATGGTTTTCTTTTAAAACACAGGTCTCTTAAATGGTTATTTGGTTTCTAAGTTGTGTCGTTCCTTCTAGGTTAATTAATTAAATCCTTGGGGGCTCCTTAGTGGTGCACACACACATATACATAGGTATGTATCTTTATATGTGTATATATATTCCATGCACATATTACTTCATGTCACGAGGAATATGTACATTGGATTAAGTGTAAATATATGTATATGAGAAAGTATGTGTGTGTTGGTGTGAGCGATTATCGCCAAAAGATTCAAGAGTCGATGTGTCTCGGCTTGATCCGCTTCCTTTTAAGGTAGGTCCTCCATGCTCGTGCCTTTAATTTGAATTTTTTGATTATTTAGAATTTTTTTATAAAGTGTGCTTACATATTCATGTGGAATTTATATATTTAGATATGTATATTTGTTTGGTGAAATGGATTTCACATCTTGAAGATTGGTTTCCCATTAATTTTCATAACTTGTCTAAGAATGTTTACAAATTTCTTTTAATTATGAAGGTTTCCTAAGTATTTTAAACTATTTTACTAAAATTTACCTCGTTGTGTAGTGTATTTTGTGAAACCAAATGGATTAGGTTAAATTTATTGTTTAAAACCAGACTTGTTGGGTACCTTGAAGCGGGGTTTGACAATTCAATGACATGATGGTGTGTTTAGAAATTTTTAAGTATATTGTCTATTTTTTACCTAGAATTGGAAATGTCTTTGGGAAACGACTTTTGTTTGGAATATTTTTATGGTATATTGGAATGATTGTATTAAAGGTCCAAATGGAACCTTATGTCACATTGAAAGTGTGAATGCATGGTTGGTAACTTAAAGTGATTTTTTAAATGGTTTAAAAGTTCATGTGACGTGATGGCCCAGTTGGAACCTTGTTTCATATGACATGTACATGTTTATACATACATATATATATATAGAGGGAATCTATATACGAGGGAGATCCATTTATGGGTTATAATATAGGGTGTTCGTGTTTGAGGTAGTCAAGTGAGGTGACGACAGGTAAGGTGAGTCACTCATGCAAGGGCCTCATACTTACACAACATTACTATTACCACCATAGGTTCTTGAGTGTCTTTTAGAGGGTAAAGTGATGGTTTTTAATAAACTCTGATTTGACAGGTTGGTACCCCCTAGATTTTCTATTAGTCTAGGCTAATTATGCCACTATTGAGGTTGGGTTAGTGTAGCTAGTTGGCTACTAACATAGGGGTTTCACCGTATGTCGGTAGGTGGTTCTGAACCGAGTACATCCAGGGATAGCTCTATGGATGTTTAGGTAATTACTATGGTTTCATAGATCTATGTTCATGCATTATTTTATGGAACTTCTTTTTTTTGATCTCATGAAACTTTTACTTTTCTTTTTATAATATAAAACATTTTTTGGTACTAGTTAGATTTAAAAAAAATTAATTGCAATGAATTATATGATTTGGTAATTGATTTATAAAAAAATAAAATGGAAGAAAATGGGGGGTTCTCTTAAATGTATAAGATTGTTACCTATTTTGTTAAAGGGGTGGAAAACCATATTTTTACATATCTTTTTTTTAAATTAGAATGAATGGATTTAATTTTAGAGGTGGGTCATTGGGCATGTTTTTTTTGGAATTACTACAAAGCATCTCGGTGCTCACGTCTACTTTATCCTTTTAGTTGAATGTTCTCCATGTTTCACATTGCTCTTGGAGAGAACTTGGTTCTAAGTTGGGTGGTGACCTAGTATGTCACATAGAGGTATGTGTAGTTTATTCCTTTTCTCTTTTCACCGCTATTTTTTATTTTATTATCATTTTTTTATTTAATTGTATTTTATTTATGCGTTAAATAATTCCCACATGTTATTTTTGATTCATGGAACTGCTTTCCATTCTAGGGGGATCGGGAATGCCCATTAGAACATGTCGCAGACCGGATCAGGTTACCAGTTTAGGGTCGATTTAGGATTGGTTCACAAAAAAATGGTATTACAGGGGGCCCTTGATATTTAGGATGTCTGGTAGATGAAGATTAGGACTCTAGGGATTCAAGAGGTAGTTACATGAAGGGCGTCATAAAACCTCACCCGTTCTGAACCTCGAGTCGCCAAGGGTAGTCCGAGTTTTGAGTCCTTGTCTGGTTTTTCTTTGTTTTAGATTGTGGGATGAGAATAGAGTGAGCCGGTATCATGATGAAATTCTTTATGGAGTTGTGACGCATGTGATAACCAAGTTCCCGATTCGAGTTCCTCTTAGTGTTATTTTCTAAACGGGGCATGAATCACTACCATGTCACCAAGTTGGACATATGAACTAGTCTCTCTCTCTAGTAGTTTGGTTAAAGGGGTGTTTTGTATTGGTTTGAGTTGGTTTATGTGTGATTTTGAGAATGAAAAGGGTTTTGGAAATGATTATTCTCTCTTTTAAATGGTTTTGGGATTAGTAAAATTGGTTTTAAAGGAAAATTGTTTTTCTTGAAAATTTGGTAATTTTTTGAAATTGGTGAAGAAATGGAATGGTTGGACACATATGTGAGAGGTAATGGGATTCTATTGTAGTTTATTTGAAATTAAAGGAATGAACTTATATTATAAAAGTGGTTTTTGAAAGGGATTATTTTGGATATGTTTATATTTCTTTGGTTTCTTGAGTTGGTTTTTTATGAAGGCGCCTTCTTTGATAATTCTTTGGATTTTTATTGGTTTTGGATCTCTGTTTTATATGTTATTTAGAAAATTCCGCCAAGAAAGGTCCCCAATGTTTCTCATAAGTCATGCCCAGTTTTTGGTACTTATCGAATGTTACATGTCCCTCAAGTTATCAGGGTCCGTTATAGGAAACAACGTGGCTTGAAGAGGTCAATCACTTCTTCAGGGTATTGGGAACTCCTGAAGCTATCATAGTGCATGTTGTTTTGAGTCTGTTCGAAGGTCCCGCTCTATACGACTGGGAATTGTTTTCCCCACTGCCAATTCAAGTTCAGATGATATGGTATGTCTTTGAATCCATCTTCCTTGGATGGTTCATACCAAAATATGTAAAGACTTATAAAAGGGAATAACTTGTACACATTCAACAAGGCCAACAGACGATAAAGACATACCTCAACCATTTCAAGGAACTTATGTCCTTTTATCCAGAGGTAGTGTCACATGATTTAACAAGGAATTCTATCTCATAGGGGTTCTTAATCTAGAGATAAAGGAGTAGGTCCTTCCATCTGGGGACCTTTATTTCAAGAAGTGGGTGGATGAGGCGTTCCTTGCTGAGTTGGTCTCCGGAGCAAAGATGGTTGACAATCCAGCATATCTAGTTGCTCAAGAAGGTTCCCCATCTGGTTAGCAGAGTGTACCAGAGGGACCTATTTCTAAAGAGTCGTCTATAGTGTTTATGAATTCCAGTTAATTGTAGCATTAAATAGTGTTCCATAAATGTGGATGTTTAGGGAACACAAATCCATTATGTCGCATACCTCCGAAAATGTTCCATTGTTGCAGTTTTCTGGGTCATCTAGAGAGGTTTTGAAGGAAGCATCACCTGAAGAAGACTCATTGACCAGAGTTTTTTAGTGCATGACTATGAATCAGAAGATGATTCATCCATCATATCCCTATCTATAGGTTGGGGGTGAAGCTTGCGCACAGTCAGGAGTATCCAGGGGTGTGAAGCCTCAGTTCGGGTTTTGTGTTCTGTGTTGTAAGGGGAACATTTAAAGAAATTTTGTTCTTGTTTCTCTACTATTAAAGTTTTAATATAATTATAATCACATCATTTCAATGTGGGAATGTGATTAACTTGTTCTATTGTAATCCAACCATTCTGTTTCTCTAGTTATGGCTTTCTGAATCATTCTTTTTTCTTAAAGTGTGTTTGTCCCTTATATGGGTTGATCTCACTATAGTTGTGTTCATTCGGAGATGTAAGTGACTGTGGAAGAATCAATGTTCGTAGTTGTGCTCAAGTTCACTGCTTGGGTTAACCACTTCTTGGAGGTTTTTATCTAGTATTGGGGGTTTTGGGTTTGTGTCAAGAGTTATATGTTCTAGGGAGTTATTGTTTCACTCATGCAATAGAAGTTAGTTTGGATTTTTTGGGAATCCCCGAATCCACCCCCCTTACCATGGTGTTACCATTAGAGGTTAAATTTCCACTCTAGTTGAGTTCTTATGGTTGGAATAACCCTATCCTATTCCCCCATTCTCTTTTGTTGTAGTTTATTTCAGTTTCAATCAGATATAGATTCTAGTTTTGTCTATCATTTGGCTGGGTGTCTTTTTGGGGGCATAAAGTGTCTGTGGTGGGTATAATTGTCACACACTGACTTTTAAATTTATTTTTACTTTATTGTTTATTTTCTTTGGTTACTCATGTAAAGGTATAGGCTGGGTCCTAGATTAATTTTTTTGACGTTTAATAATTTTGGTGGGTTTTAGACCGGTGCATGGGGACTATATGGTTAGCGGTAATCATGAGGTCATCCTAGGTGCTTGTGTGAGTGCCCAAGTGGTCTAGGATGAGGAGCGCAACTTGTGTGTTGTTTATTAGGCCACTCAATGAGCATGTAGTTACCCAGTTTTTAAAATAAGTAATACAATTTCATAGAAAATAATATGAAATAAAATTTTAAAAAGAATATTTGATAATAATAATAATATTATTATGTTATTATTATTATTATTATTATTGTTTTTGTTATTGTTTTTTAAGAAAAAAATGATTATAAATATTTTTATTATTATATTAATGGTATTATTATTATTGTAACTTTTTTTCTTTCTTCTTTTTTAACTTAGTCTACCCACTGCGACCCCCCCATCACTTTCCCCTTCCATAGTGCACACTAGACCACTCTAGACTACTCCCCGGCTCCTGACCACCTCCAGCCTTTCTCGTCTGCACTCTGGCCTTGCCCCTCTGCACTCTGACCAGCCCTCACCCCTCCGCCTTCTGACTTCCCTCGCCTCTCCATGCTCTGGACCGATGACCTCTCCTGCCTCTCTTTTTCTTTTTCTAGTGTGACTGACCCCAGAAACCTCACCTTCCTGGCGCAACTCGATCTACCCGACTTCTCCATATGAGTCCCTCCACTACCTAACGATCCTCTGCTGAACTTCCCTACTCCTTCTCCTTTGTGTGTGACAAACCCACTTCTCTGGTTAATGTTTTTTTGTCATTACATATTTGGTTTTTTTATTTAATTTTGATAAATCCTAATACCATGAGCTGTGTTTTGTGCATTTTTTTCATTGTTGGGTTGTGTGTTTGGTCTGAGGGGTGTTTTTCATCCTTCCATTGAGGTTCTTTCACATCCTCTCTTAGTTTGAGGTTGGTGTTTCCATATTTTTTCCTAAAGCATTTCTTTTATGCTTGGTGTTTTAAATAAATTTATTAAATTGATTTATACCACTATGGAAGCCTTGTTTGATTGAATATAGCATTCTTGAATTTATTTGGTTTGCTAAAACTAGGTTTTAATGAAGTTCATGTAAAATTTTGAGTTCTCAAATGGTGTTATCTTGTTTCTTGTGACCTTAATGTGTGAAAATGGTGTTTTCTTGTTTTCTTGTTTTCTTGTTTTCTTGTTTTCTTGTAAAATTGGTGATTTTTTGGGGAAATGTTAACCTTGTGTGATTTTGTCTGGATAGCCTTTTGTTACATGTTTGGTTTGGTGTATGTTTTTTTAATGGTATTTTTTTGTTTAGGAAAATTGTTTGTTGTGTGTGGTTTAGTAATGTCATATCTTGACATTTGTAATAAAATGTTTTAAAAAGGGTTTTATGGTTTTAAAATTGGTTTTTCATATTTTCTAAATGATATGAAACATTGTATTTGGTTTTGAGGCAATTGGTGTTTATGTGGAAGTGATTTTAAGGTCTCTTTAGATGGTTTGTGTTCCATTTCATGTTGGCACACCCATGGGTGCACAAAGTTCACCCATGGGTGTGTTTTTAAATGAAGATGGTATTTTTAAATGGTGTTCTTTTAAAACCATGGTCTCTTAAATGGTTCTTTGGTTTCTAATTGGTGTTGGTCCTTATAGGTTAATTAATTAAATATTTGGTGTCTCTTTGGTGGTGCGTGTACACACATAAATATGTACATATTTGTATGTGTATAAATATCTTACTTGTACATATTCCCTCTTGGCATAGGGAATATGTACACTGGATTAAGGGTATATATATATGTATGAGAATTTATGTGTGTGTGATGGTGTGAGAAATTGTCATCAATGTTTCAAGAGATGAAGTATCTCCTCTTCATTTTGAGGTAGGTCCTCCATGCCCACTCCTTTAATTTGAATTCCACGATTGCTTAGCATTTTTTTTAAAAGAGTGTTTAAATATTCTTGTGGCATTTATATATGTAGATATGTATATGTGTTTGGTGAAATGGATTACACCTCTTGGAGATTGGTTTCCCATTAATTTTTATAACTTTTCTAAGCCTATTTACAAATTGATTTTAATTATGAAGGTGTCCTAAGTATTTTAAAATAGTTTACTAAAAGTTACTGAGTTGTGAAGTGTATTTTGTGAAAAAAGGATTTGGTTAAATTTTTTATTTAAAAACTTACTTTTTTGGCACCTTTATGTGTGGTTTGATAATTCATTGACATGAAGAACCATTTTTCATTTTTTTTGTTTGTTGTGTGATTTTGACCTTGAATTTGAAATGGATTTACAAAATGAATTTTCTTTGTAATATTTTTATGGTATATTGGAATGATCGTATTAAAGTCCCGGTTGAAACCTTATGTCACTTTGAAAGTGTGAATTCTTGGTTGGCAACATAAAGTGCTTTGTGAAATGTTTTAAAAGTTCATATGACGTGATAGCATGGTTGGCACCTTGGTTGATATGACATGTACATGTTTATAAATATATATATATATATATATATATATATATATATTTATATTTATATTTATATTTATATATATCTAATTGGCACCCCTATAGGAAGGATATCCATTTATTGGTTATCGTATAGGGTGTCTGTGTTTGGGGTAGGCATGTGTGGTGATAGTAGGTAATGTGAGTCACGTGTGCGAGGGCCTCCTACTTACACAACATTACTATTACCACCATGGGTTCATAAGAATTTTTTAGAGGTTCAAGTGATGTTTTTTAATTAACCTCGATTAGATGGGTTGGTACCCCATAGATTTGATATTAGGCTAGGCGGGCAGGGCCACTAGTAAGGTCGAGTTAGGGAAGCTAGGTGGTTATTGACTTAGGGGCATCACCAGACGCTAGTAGGTGGTTCTGAAACACGTACATCAATGGATCGCTTTAGGTATTTTTAAAAAAATCTCATGGTTACATAATTGTTTTTTCTTTCTTTCTTTTATGGCACTTTTGGTTTGATCTCATGACACTTTTACTTTTTTTATAATATATAACTTATTTTGGTACTAATTGGATTTAAAAAGAATTGATTTTAATGACTTATATTCTTTTTTAATTGATTAAGAAATAATGAAAAGGAAAAAAGTGGGTTTTCATAAAAGTAAAATCTTGTTTCCTATTTTTTTAAAGGGGTGGAAAACCATATTTTTATATATCTTCCTTTTAATTAGCAATAACAGATTTTATTTTATATGTGGGGAATCAGGCATCATTTTTTTTGGAATTCCTACTGAGAATCTTGGTGCTCATGCCAACTCCATATTTTTAGTTTCATGTTCTCTATGTTTCACATCGCTCTTGGAGCTAGTTTGTTTCTAAGTTGGGTGGTGACCTAGTAGGTCACGTGGAGGTATGTTCAGTTTATTATTTTTCCCTTTTCGCAACTAGTTTTTATTTTATTATTAGTTTTTGTTTATTTTCATGTGTTTTATTTAAGGTACAAATCATTCCCACGTGTTATTTTTGGTGCCCGACACTAGTTTCAAGCCCGTGGGGATTGGGAACGCCCTTCAGGCCTTACTGCGGACCAGCTCGGGTGACCGGTTTAGGGTCGACTAGGATTGTTTTGTGACATGATTGGTTTTAAAAAAATTAGTTATTTATAAATAATATTATTTATTCATGATTTTAATTATTTTTATGTTTAAATAATTACTCCTTTTACCATAGTTGACCTACCAATGTCGTTTTTGACACATAAGCCAAATATGGTCAAAACATCTGATGTAAACTTAATTGAGTAATTAATTATATATAACTTGATTATTAGAGAAATATAAGTAGTTATAAAATTTAAAAAGTTTATCCAGAATATAAATAATTAACATAAGTTTATTATTTATTAAAATAAATAACAATCATGACGAATCAGACTCAAGGTTTGGGGATTTCTAGTCTCAATTTTGTTTCTGTAAGACTTATGTTATATTCACCGCTTGTTTCTTTTATGTGGTGTATATAATTTCATATGACATGTTGTATAATTAATTTAATTTATTTCATGATATTAAACATTTAAATTGATTTTATTATCTTGTGGATATCATGATTTAAAATTTAATCAAGTAGTAAGTGTTTTTCTCATCTCACTTTTATTTCTGTGAGATATATGAAATATTCACCAATTATTTTTTTATGGTGTATATACTTTTCATGAATGTATTGTATGATTATTATAATGATATTTATGGGTATTTACATATCCATTTTATGATCTATTTTTTTAGGTTTATGATTTTAGTGTTACCAAAGAGTTAATGGATTTTTGTTACAATTTTCCTTCTTTCAGACTTATGTCTTGTTATGCACCTATCTTATTTTATGAGGTCTATATACTACCCCATTGACATGATATATCATAGATATCCTTATTTTCATGATATAATACGTTTCAAATAATTTTATTCTTTCATTTTCATTATGATTTAAAGTTACCAAAGTTGTAAGAGTGTGATATTACAATCTCATCGATTATCAAGACTTTTTGTGATTAAGTCTCTAATATTGAAATATTATGATCCACCTAAATTTATTTCTACTTAAATTTATTCTCTTATGGTTTTTTCATGATAATACATGTTTTATCTTCATTTTTATCTCTTTTTATACTTAAGAGTTCAATATAATTTTTTTATTAAAATACATATTTTTATTAAAGAAAATATTTTCTTCCAAAAGCATGTTTTATAAAAATCATTTCAAAATTAGTTTAAAATTTATTTTTTAAATATAAAAGGATATTTTCCTAAATAATTTATTTAATTTTTTAAAAAAAATCTTTAATATGTTTCAAATATTGTTTTCAAAGAAAATCATTTTCAAAGTGTATTAGGTTTTCATAAGTGATTTTGAAAATAAAAGGATATTTTCCAAATAATGTTTCTAATGATATTTTAATGGTATTTAAATTCATAAATATAAAAAAGACCTTATTAATCCTACACAAGGGATATTTTTTATTGATTCCATCCTCATTCTTTTCTGGATTGATTAATATTTTTTCAAATATTTTTTTATAGAAACTATTTTTTCAAATGTTAATCATGTTTCAAATATGTTTTTATTAAACTTGTTTTGTTTTCATGAGTTAATAATTTTATGAAAGATTTATTGGTTTTTTATATGATTTTAATGATTAAATTAAATCTTTTATGTGTTATGATTTTTTAATGGTACTTGGAAATTTTACAGGTGGTTACATTATAAACCAATGATGGGTGGTTCCATGATAAACTAATGATGGGTGGTTCCATGATAAACTAAGGATAGGTGGGTCCATGATATACCTACAATTCATTAGGTATGTAATTAGATTGTATGATTTTTCAATTTTTAATATTTTTATAATAATTAATTGAAAATGATGTCCCAATTTATGTACATTTTTTATTTATGGTTGTTATGGTTTTATAATTTTTATAATGATCAATATTAATATCACAAAATTCTTGATTATTTATTCTAATGACTGTTGACTCTACTATGTTTTCATATTTTATGATCTAGGTATTGATTGGAATGATTTAATTTATTTATCACTCACACACTCTGATTATATTATCATACCCTTATTCACTATTATTCACATTGATGACATTCATTTTTCAATGCTTAGGTTTACCCTTACTGATCATTTGATCTCACCCTTCTTATGTTTCACTTTCCCCATGTTTTACAGAAGGATGATGAATGATTTATTTCTATAAATAATTTTACAAGGATGATGTTGATGACCTAATGTAAAATAATAAATGATTTTTATAATGGGAATTTATGTTAATCTTTTTGAACTAGTTGTTTATGAGTCCAATTTGATATATATTGATCATAATTATCTAAAAATATAAACATAAAATTTAATGACCCAAAGTTGTTCAATGAAAATTCTATTATTAAAATTATGTCATAAAATCACATGAAAACACAACATAAGTTTCCTTTTAACATAAATTGTTCACAACTATGTTTTGGATTATAAAAATCCTACATACACAGTTGTGTTCAAGATGTTTTTTTTGGAGTCTAATAAAACAAAAATAATTTTTGGTGAATAGTAACCTACCCTTATGAATAGTAACATACCCTTATGAATAGTAATATGAACCTTATTAACATTAAATCATCCAACATAAGAGTAACCTTACCAATGAATAGTTAAATAAAATTCTGATATCTTAAAAAGTGACAATTTGACCTTAGTAAACATTATGGTAATATGTAAGTCATAAATAATTAATTATAATTAATTAATTAATTTAAAAGAAAATTTATTTTTCTTAAAATATGTTCAGTAATTATCAAATCAATGTCTTATAGTCTTTATATAATTTTATAAGACCCTACGTAATTTTTGAAAATAGTATAAAATCAATTTTAATTTCAAAAATTGTTTTTTAATGTAAATTATAATCTTAATTAAATATTAAATTAATAATAATTAGAAAATTATTTTGCAAAAATTGAATTCATTTTTGGATTCTACACGTCAAAAAATGGAAGGGGTAAATTTTTGGGATTTTTCTGAGATACTTGAATTTTTTATGAATAGTGAAATGCCATGATTTACAAAATAAGCTAAACAAGCTAATTATAGAGTCATGTGTGATGTTCTGGTGATGTAAGCCCACATGGTTCGGGATCACATGATAAAATTACTATTCTTGGTCATTTAAGACTCACTATTCCTTTTCATATGGGAAATTAATAAACTAATGAAATTTATATTAAGGAAACCCCTCTCCCCTACACTATAAAAACCACCATTCGCACCCCCATTTCCTCACACATCTCAAGATCCAAGACTTCTATAAACTCTGCCCAAACACCCTCCCTATCCCCTATCCCACGTTCAAGATTTTATGGTCTCATAAAAAGACCAATCCTAGCTTCCTTAAAGAGATTCTCAAGAGGAAGATTTAAGAGGTCATTTCTCTCCCTCTTCTCCTTCAATTTCCTTTCAAGTTCAAGTTCATTTCTTGATCTCTCCTTATATATCTTCATCCAAATGGTATTGTAACTCTAATATTATACATTTATTGTAATTTTATGATACTAATGGGTTATTATATCTTCCAACCCCATTTCCCTCTTCCTTTTATTTTATTAAAGATAATGTTCTTTGAGAGGTGTTAATTTATCACCTTCAAGAACGACATGTTTTCTTCTTCAATTTCTAACTTCAGATATGGTCATGAAACCATTATTATGGTTTAACCAGAATATTTCATATGTATTATATCCTATTTAAAGTTATGGAACTAACTTATGACCATATTTCTAGTGATAAAATAAAACAAGTTCATTATGATCGAAAAATCGCTCAAATTAACCCAATCAACCATCATTTAATTCTTATCTAATGATTCATCCACATGGATCTAATATAATTAATTATAATATAATTCAAACTCCAATAATATCATTAATAACATGTAATATTAGTTTTGGTTGTTTACCCATGTTCTACCTGAACTTCAATTTAATAATAAAAGTGAACCACTCAAGAAAATCATAAAAATTACATTCCCGAACAATGTTTTTAAACTCTATAACTATCCCAAAGGCACATAAAATCACATAATAAAACCATAATGAACAATATTAATGTAAAAAAGGTTATGGATTTCTAATTAATGAATATAATGTCATTATACAGGACATTAAAGAGAAGGAATCATTCAAGATACCAGGTAAGGGGAAATTCTCGAACCCAAATTCCGTCCTTCAGCTTCCCCCTCTTTCACTCAATTTTTGAAATGGTTACTCCTAAATAATAATTTTTTCATCATTTTATTTCCTTTTATTTTATATATATGTTTACCACTATTGTTTATGTAAAAAAAATGTTTTCTAAAAGAACTATTCTTTCAAGAACACACCTTTTACTTCTCATTCAAGATTTATGGTTCATGTATCAAGTATGTTATTCCCTCTTTCTTTTGAGAACCCAAAGTTTATGAATGTTTTCTCATGAGATGAAACCTATTACTTTTAATGGGTTATTTATCTTCATTTATGAAGTATGTTCATTCTGTCATGCATTGTAAATGATAATTTTATGATGTGAAGGGTGCGCCCGGAATTATACAGTGCTCCAATGCATTGGGTAAAGTGATGAATCTCATGAGTAAATGTGAAATGATGTGTAAACAAGATTCTAGCTTGGTTCACAAGTATGTTTGGTAGTTAACCAATAAGACCTGATGTTTCATTTTTATGCATTGGCACATTTCAAGTCTTATATTTATTCTTCCTCTCATATTCATGATCTTTTTCCCATGTTACGATTATGCTCACCCCATGCTATATTGTTATTATCTACCCTCTTACTAGGCTTCTATATCACCCCTTTTTATGTATATCCTCAGGTGGATACATGCACTATGGAGAGGACAAGTTCCAATAATAATCTAGAGAAGGAAAAATTAAATAAATTTTTATGCTTGATGTTCTAATTATTATTTATGTTCCTAGTTTTCCCAAGACACTAAACCTTTGGATCCTCTATGTGTAATACTACTTTTTTTATATTTCAAATGATGTAATAGTAATTTAAGAAAATGAAGGTTCTCTATAGTTGGTATTGGAGGCAAGGTTTAGTTAATTCTTGCAATTAGGATTACTGAACCCTAGAGAAAATATCTAGCATAAGATTGTGTACAAATATGCACACAAGAAGCTTTACATAGGGATCCCATATGTTATGATTTTAGTATAAATTATGAAAATGAATAAGTTATGTATTTATGACTTGTTTACTTATGTTTTGTTCTAACCTTTTCTATTTTAGAAAATTTTGGGAACTAGGGGAAATCATGCCAAAAACTCATGTGATGGCCAATGCAATGATTACCTGAACGACATCCCTAATGATTTTGGAGGTGGAGTTCAAAACTTCATGGAGATGCTTACCCAATTATCTCAGGTTATGAATAATAACCATTATAATGTGGAACGTCCTCCTTCACCATAGAGGGAGAAACTGGATATCGAATTTTTTATGCGGAAACGACCACCGACGTTTAATGGATTTTTTGATCCACTACCTGCGGAATAGTGGGGCAACTCCATGGAGAAGATATTTTTTGTTATTCACTGTTCTAAGATGGAGAAGGTAACCTTATCCATTTATTATCTAGATGGAGAAGCTAATAAATGGGGGGATTTGATTAAGAACACCTATCCAAGGGAGGAAATTGAAGATATGGAATGGGAATACTTTAATATTATGTTTCATAACAAGTATTTTCCAAGAACTCTTCGCACAATAATGGAGAGAGAATTCATAGAGATATAGCAAAAATAAGGAGAATCTTTCACATCCTATGAAGTGAATTTCACAAGGCTTGCAAGGTTTGCTTCGAGTTTTGTTATCAACAGTGATAGAAAAATTGATAGATTATTTAGTGGATTAAAACCACCCCTTCAAAAGGATCTTGTGATTAGAGACTTTGGGAGTTATGAAGAAGTTTTTCAGTGTTCTCTCAAAGTGGAGATGGAGTTTGGAGAATGGTCTCATGGCTATGGTGATAAGAAACAAAATATGGAGTTTCAAGCCGGTGGATCAAATGATAAAGGTGGGAAGAAAACTCAAGGACCCACATGCCAAAAATATGGGAAGTTGCACCATGGGAACAGCCTCAAAGGGACAGGGAAATGCTTCAAGTGTGGGAAATAAGGATACCATGATCAAGAGTGTCGAAAAGACACTAAAATGATGGATTCTGTAGACGATTAAAGGAGAGAACCACTCATGGTTCAATGCTACAACTGTAGGGAACTCGGGAATTATGCAAGCCAGTGTACTAAACCTCGAGTTCTCGAGGGTAATCAGTGTCAGCAGCCACAAAATCTAAAGGAACAAGGGAAGGCTTATGTCATCACTACTGTGGAAGTGGAGCAATATAATGAAGTCGTACAAGGTACACTTCTTATTCACTCAAGAATGAAAAAAGTATTATTTTATTATGGTACTACGCATTCCTTTATATCTTGAATTTTTCTAGAACTATAGAATCGAAGCCCTGAAACCTTGAAGTAGAGATATCTGTAAAAGAACCAAGAGGCACAATCATTGAAACCCAAGTTTTTGACTCTTCTCCTATTAGCGTATGTGGGAAGATTATTCTGGTGAATCTCGTAATACTTCCCTTGGTGGAATTTGACAATATAGTGGGAATGTATTGGCTCTCATTATATAGATCACATATCAACTATCAGAAAAAGGAAATATCTTTTCATATTCCAAACTATCCCATGATCCTCTACAAATGCAAGGAAGATCATAAATCTCCTTTGAATAGTCCTCCATCTGTGTGGATGTTGATTCCCCAAGAAGAAGCATACCTCTCCCAAATGGTTGAGTCGAAGGATAGTTCCAAACGTGCGGAAATGACCATCGTAAGGGAATATGTAGATGTATTTTCCAAAGAGTTGCCCAGAATTACCCCCGAATCGTGAGGTAGAGTTCTCAATTGAACACATACCTGGAGCTACTCCTATCTCGAAGTGTCCCTATAGGATGGATCCTATCGAATTGGATGAGTTAAAGAAGCAGTTGCAAGAGCTTCTAGGCAAACGGTTCATACGCCCAACTGCATCACCTTTTGGTGCACCAGTGCTATTTGTGAATAAGAAGGATGGAACAATGTGGATGTGTATCGATTATTGGGAACTCAACAAGATCACCATAAAGAACAAGTATCCTCTCTCTTGGACTGAGGACTTGTTCGACCAGTTAAGAGGAGCTCAATACTTCTCAAAGGTGGATATTCGTTCTGGATATCATCAGGTAAAAGTGAAGAAGGAAGATATTTAGAATACTTCCTTCCGTACAAGGTATGGGCACTATGAGTTTTTGGTTATTCCCTTCGGACTTACTAATTCCCATGAAATCTTCATGGATTTGATGAATATAGTCTTTAGAAATTGCCTCGAAAAATTTGTGGTAGTTTTTATCGATGAGATTCTCATCTACTCCAAGAGAAAGGAGGAACCTGAAGAATATCTAAGACTTGTGTTGGTGACATTGAGAAAGGAGAAGTTGTACGCCAAGTTCAGAAAGTGTGACTTTTGGATGAAACAAGTCATGTTCTTGGGATATGTGATCACAAGTGAGGGAATTCCTATGGAGACTTCAAAAACATAGGCGATTGAGGAATGGACCAGGCCCTCTAGTGTCACAGAAATGTATAGTTTTCATTGATTAGCTTGATACTACTGAAATTTTGTGAGAAACTTCTAATGATTGTGAAGCCCACTAACTAAGTTAATAAGGAAAGGGGTAAAGTATATATGGACAGAAGAATGTGAGGGAAGCTTCAAGGAGCTAAAGAGAAGGCTGATCACTACACTTGTACTCACACTACCGAAAAGTGGAGAAAATTTTGTGATATACAATGATGCTTAAAAGAAAGACGTGGGTTGCGTAATCATGCAAAATGATAATGTGATAGCCTATTCCTCATGAAAGTTGAAGATCCTTGAGCAGAACTACCCAACGAATGATCTAGAGATGGAAGCAGTGATTTTTTCCTTGAAAATTTGGTGGTACTACCTTTATGGCAAGAAGTGTGACATATACACTAACCAGAAGAGCCTAATGTATATATTCCCACAAAAGGAGCTCAACATGCGTCAAAGGTGATGGTTATAGATAATCAAGGATTACAATTGCTCTATTCACTACCATCCTGGAAAGGCGAACAAGGTAGCCGATTGTCTAAGCAGAAAAGAACCCTCTACTCTATCCATGTTAAGGATTGAGAAAGACCCTATCTTCTTAGATATCCAAAGGATGGATTTGGAAATCATAAGGGTATGGGATATATCCTACCTTCCCAAATTATTGCTCAACCATCCATCAAAGAGAATATTAATGAAGCACAAAGGGATGATGTCTAGATACAAAAGAGGGTTAATGTAGTAAAGGAAGGTAATTTTCAACAGTTACATATCGATGATGATGGTGTGATTTGGTTTGGAATGCAGATTTGTGTGCCTTCATCTCCCGGGATAAAGAAGGAGCTATTGAAAAATGCACATAGATCAACATTCTATATCCATCATGGGAGTACCAAGATGTACTGTGATCTCCAAGAACATTTCTGGTGGGATAACATGAAGAAGTATATTTCTGAATATATATCAAGGTGCTTGTTATGTTGGCAAGATAAAGCTGAGTGACAAAAGTCTAAATGTATGATGCATCCATTGCTTATACCCATGTGGAAATGGTAAAATGTTACTATGGAATTTGTCACAGGTCTCCCAAAGACGTCAAAGGGAAATAATGCAATATGGGTTATGGTTGACCGACTCACCAAGACTACCCATTTTATTTCTATTCGAGAAGATCTCTAGCTTGAACAACTTGCAAAGATATATTGGAAGGAATTCGTGAGACTACATGGAGTTCCACTCTCGATTGTCTCTGACCGTGATCCAAGGTTCACATCTAAATTTTGGAGAAGTATTCAACATTCTTTGAGTACTGAATTAAATTTCAGCAAGGCCTATGAACCCTTAACTGATGTCCAGTCTAAATGGACTATTCAGATTCTTGAAGGTATTCTAAGATCCTACTCTCTAGAATTCAAATGTGGATGGGATCATCATCTCTCATTGGTTGAGTTCTCATAGAAAAACAGCTTCCACTCGAGTATTCAGATGGCTCTAAATGAAGCTCTGTATGGAAACCGATGTAGAACTCCAACCTGTTGGGATGAAGTGGGAGAAAGAAAGCTACTTGGACCTAATCTTGTGCAAGAGATGATATAGAAGGTTCAAGACATCCAGAAACACATCAATTTTTCTCAGAGTTGGCAAAAGAGCTATGCTAACAACCGTCGAAGGGACTTGGAGTTTGAAAATGGAAATAAATTCATCCTACAAATATCTCCATGGAAGAGAGTCATGTGATTTTGGAAGAAAGGGAAGCTAATCTCAAGGTACATTGGCCCCTTTGATATCCTTGAACGCATAGGATTCGTGGCCTATTGACTTGAACTTCCACCAAATAAGGATCATGTTCATGATTTTTTTCACGTATTACTCCTGAGGAAGTACATACCGGACCCCTCACATGTACTAACTCATAGGTGGTACAACTGAAAGATGATATCTCTTATGTGGAACAACCAGTAGAGATTCTGGATTGAAGATATATGGTTCTACGCAACAAGACAACTCATCTTGTTAAAGTTTTTTGGAGGAACCATATGTTTGAGGAAGCTACTTGGGAACCAGAAGAGGTAATGAAGGAGAAGTACCCTCACCAGTTTGTGTAAAGTGAAATTTCGGGGGTGAAATTTCTTAAGGGGGGAAGAATGTAACGACCCAAAGTTTTTCAATGGAAATTCCCTTCTTAAAATTATGTCATAAAATCACTTGAAAACACAACATAAGTGACCTTTAAACATATGTTTTTCACTTCTATGTTTTGGATTTCGAAAATCCGACATACATGGTTGTGTTCAAGATGTTTTTTTGGAGACTAATAAAACAAAAATATTTTTTGGTGAATAGTAATATACCCTTATGAATAGTAACATACCTTTATGAATAGTAATATGACCCTTATGAATATAAAATCACCCAACATAAGATTAAACTTAACCATGAATATTTAAATAAAATTTAGACATCTTAGAAAGTGATAATTTGACCTTAGTAAATGTTTTGGTATTTTGTAAGTCATAAATAATTAATTGTAATTAATTACCTAATTTAAAAGAAAATTTATTTTTCTTAAAATGTGTTCATTAATTATAAAATAAATATCTTATAGTTTTTAGATAATTTTATAAGACCCAACATAATTTTTGAAAACACTATAAAATCAATTTTAATTTTAAAAATTGTTTTTCTAAGTAAATTATGATTTTAATTAAATATTAAATTAAAAATATTTCGAAAATTATTTTCAAAAAATGGACTTCCTTTTTGTATTCTAAAAGTTGATAAATTGTATGGGTAATGTTTTGGGATTTTTTTGAGATAATTGAATTTTTATGAGTAGTGAAATACGATAATTTACAAAATAAGCTAAATAAGAAAATTATAGAGTCTTGTGTGATGTTCTACTGATGTAAGCCCACTTGGTTAGGAATCACATGATAAAATTACTATTATTGGTCATTGATAACTCAATATTCCTTGTATTATTGGAAATTAATAAACTAATGAATTTTATAATAACGAAACCCATCTCCTCTCCACTATAAAAAACGCCATTCACACCCTCATTTTCTCACACCTATCAAGCTCCAAACCTTCTCTCAACTCTTCCCAAACATCCTCCCTAACCCCTCTACCACGTTCAAGAGTTTATAGTCTCATCAATAGACCAATCCTATCTTCCTTAAGAAGGATCTCAAGAGGAAGATTTAAGAGGTAATTTCTCTCCCTCTTCTCCTTTAATTTTCTTTCAAGTTCAAGTTCATTTCTTGATCGCTATCCACTTATCTTCATCAAAATGGTATTGTAACACCATTATTATACATTTACTGTAATTTTATGATGCTAATAGGATATTATATAGACCATTGGGAAAAATTCTTGGAGGAAGTATTAAAGAAACCTAGATTTATAGGAATCTTATTATTTTCTTTATTGGGATGGTATTTCCTAAAAATCTCGTTGAACTTCCCATAGTGGAGATTGATATCAATTTGGGTATGGATTGGCTTTTATATTATCTTTCTAAAATAGATTACAAATCCAACAATGTTTATTAATTAATTTACTACCTTCGATAACATACCAATAAGCTAAGAAAATGATGAAATAACGGAGTGAAAGTAATCTATATCATGTTGTTGAAAGAGAAAAATAGTTCTAATTAGTGATATCTGAATAATGAATGAATTTATGAATATTTTTACTGATAAATTGAGTCATGTTGTTATATATTGGGAAGTTGAATTTACTATTGATTTAGTGCATGGTGTTAAGAATATTTCTAAACCCCCTTATCTAATAGATCATGTAGAACTAGTGGAATTGAAAAACTAGTTACAATAATTGGTTGATAAAGGTTTCATTAGACATGAAACATCACCATGAATTGCTCCTATTTTATTTGTGAAAAATAAATTTGGTTCCCTGAGACTTTTCATTGATTATAGAGCATTTAATAACATAATTATTAAGAACATGTATCATTTTCCTCATATCATTGAGTTTTTATCAGCTCTAGGGAGATGCGCGTTTTTTAATGATTGATATGTGGTTCGGGTACCATCATCTGAAGGTATAGGAGGATGGAATTCCAAAGATAACATTTAAGATAAGATATGGGAATTATGATTTTTTAGTTATACCCTTTGGGATATCTAATGCGCCTTTGTATTTATCAATCTTATGAATATCATTTTCCATCATTTTTTGGATCATTTTTTGGTTATATTTATAGATGATAATTTGCTATATTCAAAAATCTAGGTGAAACATGAAAGGAACATGTTTATTTTTTTCAAAACCATATAATAAATTTAATTATATTGAATGATTAATAATAGTGAATTTTGGCAGAAAAAAATTTCATTATTTGGACATTTTGTTTTTAAATAAGGAATAATTATTCACCCAACTAAAGAAAATTGGAGAGTGGAAAATACCTGCCATTGTCATAGAGATTCATATATTTATTGGATTAATGGGTTATTACCAATGTTTTTTGATAAAGTTTCTTGGTTATTTTTACCATTAAATAACTTAATACGAAAGGAATTGAGGTTCATCAAGATTGGAGAATGTGATGTTTTTTAGGAACTAAAAAGATGATTTTTCAATCCTATAGTTTTGGACCTTCTAAAAATTTCAATTTTTTTATCTATAATAATGATTCATTGAAAGGACTTGGTTGTTTCATAATAGAAAATGATCAGTTAATTTCTTACTCTTCACATCAGTGAAACCTTGTGAGTTAAATTGCCCTACACATGATTTGGAATTAGGTACTGTTGTTTTACGTTAAAAATTTAGAGTAATCATTTTTATGTAGTAATGTTTGTAATATATACTAATCACAAAAGTTTTATGTATATATTCACTCGTAATTAATTGATATTTAGACATATAATATGGTTATTAATAATCAAGTATTGTGATTTCATGATTTATTACCATCATAGAAAATAAAATATGGTGGATGATTCTTTGAGTAAAAAAAATAATTCTACGTTTACCATGTTTCATTTTAAATTTTTCCCTTTGGTGAATGATATGATAAATTTTATCCTAGAAGTTGTGGATGTAAAAATACCCTCTATTTTTTTTTAGGTTTCAGTACAGTCAAATTTGTTGGAAAGAATTAAGAAAACATAGAAAGAGGATCAATCTTTGCATAAAAATGTAGAATAATTTAAGAAGGGTATGTTGAATGATTTAAATATTGATTAGGAGGTTTTTTTAGGATTTTTAAAAAGATTATGTGTGCCTTGTGATTCCCATTTGAAGAAATATTTGTTGAATACAGCTTATATTTCTCCATTTTCTATACATTCGGGAAACACTAAGATATATAGAGACCTTTGAAAGTATTAGTAGTGGGATGGAATGGAAAGATATACTGTTGAATTTACCATGATTTGTTTTACTTATGAGTGGGTTGAAGAAGAGTGACAAATATTGATGGGAATTATTAAACCTTTACAAGTACCTAAGTGAAAATGGAAGAATATATCAGTGGATTTCATGAGGACATCAAAAGGTAATAATGTGATTTGGGTTATTATTGATCCACTAACTAAATTTTTACATTTTCTTCCCATTATACATATGATGTATTTAAATTATCTTTCTCAGCTGTATCTGATGGATGTTGTCAGGTTACATGGGGTTCCTATCTCTACTATTTCATATCATGATCCCACATTCACATCTAATTTTTTTAAAGGACTTAAAAAAGACATTGGGCATTGATTTAAATTGAAATACATCTTTTTATCCTCAATCTAATAGAAGTTCTAAGTGGAAAAATAATACCATTAAATATATGATTGGTTCTTATAAATGAATTTTCAAGGAAGGTGGGATTAATATCTTTTTTTGGTTGAGTTTTCTTATAATAAATGTTTTTATTCTATTATTTATATGGAACCATTTGAGGTATTATATGGAAATCAGTGTTAAACATTAGGTTTTTTGAAAGATGTAAGAGAAACTAATGTTGAAATTTTGGCTATATCCATGGTCCAAAACCATGGATATAGCAGAAAAATCTATAGTTATAATCTATATCAATGGTTCAAGCTATTTGTGGCTAATATTTTTTGAGATATGGAAAAAAACTATAGCCATAGTTTTTTGGGTTGTTTCCATGGTTTTCTATTGTGACAAGATATACTATTTCCAATGTTTGAACAACCATGGAAATATATACCATATTTTTCCATTATGGAAGTTGATATATATAAATGGTTAAAACTATGGTTATAAGTGTTGTCTCCATGATGGAAAATTGTAGATATAGCCCTAGTAAATCGTGGTTATAACCCAAAAATAATATGAGCTTGGTGGGATTCGATTTATGTACCTCCAATATGGGATTCAGCCACCTAACCACCACACTATGTAAAACATCAGGAATGTATATATATATATATTGTTATATATATGGTTAAAAACCATGGCTATAGGGTGTAAAATGTGGCAATATGGGTTCCTATGCTTTTTAGTTGTAAAATATTTGCCTCGTGCAAGCACGAGAGACCTATAGCCACGATTCTATCAACCATGGATATAACCTTTGAAGAAACGCATATATCCACAATTTTGGAAAAAATGTGGCTATAAGTATCATATATAACAATAGTTATTGGGAAAACTATGGCTATAGAGCTAATTTCTAGTAGTGAAAGAATGTTGATGGGCTAGAGTTTGTAGAGGAAACAATAGAGAAAGTTTAGTTTATTCAGTAATACATGAGTAAAAATCAGAATAGGTAGAAAACATATGTGGATAACTAGATGAAAGATCTTTCTTTTAAGGTAGGTGATCATGGCTTTCTAAAAGTTTCTCCATGGAAAAGTGTGATGTGTTTTGGTAAGAAGAGGAAGTTGATTCCATAGTTTATTGGACCATATGAAATCCTAGAGAAATTTGGATTAGTCTCCTACTGATTGTCCTTTCATATAATTTTATCTTATGTAAACAACATATTTCTTGTCTCAATTTGACAAATGTATGTACCAAATTCATCTCATTTTTTTATCCTTGAAGTAGTTCAGATGGAAGAGACATTTTTTATGAGGAACAACCAATTCAGATTCATGAACGTAGAGATCATGTATTGTGGAAAAAAGTAATTTACAGGGTTAAGGTTTTATGGACAGGAGAAATGGTTGAAGAACTAACGTTTGAAGATAAAAATTCTTTATGGGAAATATATCCCCACATGTTTAATAAGTGAATAAAATTGTGAGGATGAAATTTACAAAAGGGAGAAGAATGAACAACCAAGGTAACGATATAATATATCATTTCATATTTATTAATATTTATGAATTAGATATAAATTTGAAATTAAATGTTAGGATATGTTAAATAGTGTATATGAAATTCAATAATCATTTCTTAAAGATCTTTAATTCCACACAAAACTAAGTTATACCAAACAATAATATAATCTTGAAAATATTATTTAATATAAAAGGTAATTCCTAGTATTTATATTGGAGAGTATGAACATGAATAACTATATTATATATACACACACTTATAAAAAATTTTCACATTCACCCAAAAGATTTTATATTCCCAAGATTCGAATAAATCTAGTTTTACACTTAAATGCAACATTTTTCTAAAACATAATTTTACAGCCTTTTAATGGGGCACTAATTTCAAAACAAATTTTTTTAAATTTTTTAAATTTCATTGGAAAAAATAAACTTCATTTTATAAATATTAATATAAAAATATACCTTTGGGGAATTTTTGGTATTTTTGTTGAGAATTTTCATTTTTTATGAATAGTGAAAAACATTGAATTTTAATTGAAAACCACAATTTCATCTAATTTATTTATATATGAAAATTATATTTTTAAATTTGTTTTAAAGTATAATTAGTTAATTTTTAAATAAATAAATACAATTTAGGTCATTTTAATCAATTTAATTCTAAAATTGGATATAAAAATATTTTTTACTTTTGAACTTTTAACATTAAAAACTCGTTGTTTCGTCACGTCTGTGGGATTAATTTTAAATTAAATTCAACCAATTATGTGAATTTATTTTTTTAAATTGATTCCATATTTGGAATATAAATAATATAAAATTTACATTATGTTCATATTAGTTCTTTACAAAAACTATTACTGAAATCAATTAAAATTAATTTGAGTAATTATGGTAAAAAATAGTTTACTTTGTGGTTAAAAGTTAATCTTAAGTGAAAAAATGACCTATTAAATTATCTAAAACCCATTCGGTGTCCGTATTTTTACCATATCATATATTTTATTAAAAAAAAATCTTTATTTGTGGAACATTATGTAAGTGAGACATCCCAATAGTGCCTACCTTTTTTTATTTACAAGATTGTCACTCCTCTGCCACTATAAAAAGGAATTCTATACCCCCATCTCTTCACCCCTATCAAGAATTTTGGATTTTTAAAGTCCTAACCAAATAAAATATTAGCATCCCTAGTCTCAATCTATAATCCTTTATTTTGGATGAAGCAAAACTAAGGATGTCCTTTTTTGCGAACCAAATAGAATTTCCCAAAGAAGAGGTAACGTTCTTCAATGAGCACATTGTTTTATTTATTTCTTCACCCATTAAATTATTTTTAAACAATTGATATATAATAATATAATTATATTAAATACAATTAGATTTTTATATGTTAATTGTAATACCTAAAACTTTGAACACTTCTATCAAATGGGATACTCAATCATCATTCATGTATACGTCGGACTACCGCCTTGCAAACTGATGTAGTCCATTATTCAATTACCACCTCTAAATCATGGATATAATGATTTAAATACTATTTTTATATTATATATATGATATTTATGGTTTATTTTGGCTTATTTAATTATCATATGACATGTTCCCTCTTGATTTTCATTTTTTGGAATACGATAACATCATTTGCGGATGTGTGGACTACTACATCTGCAAAGTGATGTGATTCATTCATGCATTACATGAAATGTATTAAGAATGGGTTTAAGAAAAATATGTGATATACATGAAATATATATTATATTAATTAAATAAATATATATTTTTTAAATATAATGTGTCACTTTATTTCTTAATTTTTCACACATTGAAAAAGTGATAACGTCATTTGTGGATGTGTAGACCATCGCCTCCTCAATGTGATGTGATTGTTCTTTTTATTAATCACCATATAAAAATTAATGATATATATATGTATGATTAAATAATTAGTATTATTATTGTTTCATTATTATTACTATATATGTGTTTAAATAAAGACTTTATTAACCATTGTCGACCTACCAAAGTTGTTTATGACAAATAAACCGAATATGGTCAAAACACATGATGTAAACATAATTGATTAAGTAGTTTTAAAAAACATTGTAATAAGTGGAATTAAAATAATAATTAACTTTAAAAATTTCCTTATAAAAGTAAATAATCAATATAATTTTTTTATTTTGGAATATAAAGACACACTTGAAAAGTCAAACTCAAGGTAAGGGTCTTCATCTCAATATCCATTCATTGAGGCATATATTAATGTTATAGACCCAACTTATTTTATGAGTTATATATATAGTCCCATTGACATATAATATCATGAATTTATTTATTATCATTTTTTTAATGTTTTTTTCAATTTTATTCTTCTATATGTCTTATGACTCAAGTCTTTGAAAGTGGTATGAGACACTTTGATTTAAAAATCACTTTTTAATTGTATAAATATCTAATTTAAAAATAATTTTCTCCATGTTAATATTCTTGATATTATTTTATATTTATATTTATATGGATATAAAAGGCTTATAAAAGAAATTTTATGTTTATTATTATTTTCATTCAAAGGATTTTAAAAATGAATCTTTTTACATTTTCTGTACGTAACGTTTGACTTTATTTACAAATGATGAAAGGAAGGTTCTTTTAAATGTATACAGAAACAAAAAATTACATGTCTCCATGATTATTATGTGATATTTTTATTCCTATACAATACTTAATGTTTTAAAAGAAAAATAAACCCTTATTTCCAATTTCTAGGTGTTTTTATTGAAAATCATTTTTTAAAATGGATTGATTATTTCAGCAGCATTAAATGTTTTCTTATCAGTGAAAATGAAATTAAATTATTGAATTTTTAAAAATTGAAATATTTTATATTTTAAGTTTATATAATTGAACTCTGACATTTGAAGGGTGGTTACATGATAAACTAATGATGGTTGGTTCCATGATAAACCAATGATGAGTGGGTCTATGATATCCCTCAAATACATTAGGTATGGAATTAAGTTGTTTGGTTATTCTATTTATAAGAGTGACATGCATGAAAGTCGACCACAAGGATATTCCATTTATAAGAATGATAAGTATAATGAAGTTAAAAGATAAATTTATGTGTTATATATTATATATTTTGGTTTTATGATAATCTTGTGATTACAAAAGGGTAATCTATAAGATTATTTTTAACAGAAATTATTTACTACTTCTTTACGGTGAAAAGTATTACTTTATGATAATGTTTTCATGGGTTTTCATTCTTTCACACGACTAATCATTTTATTTCATTATTTATCCCTTATTGTTATTTTTGTTCCCATACCATGTTTTTATATGTTTTTCATAAGATTTATGGATCGGTAAGGGAATGGAAAAAGTTAATTTAAAAGTATATAATATTTTCAATGAAAAAAGCCTACTTTATTTCAAAATTATTATATTAAGGTAAAATGGACACTAATTGGATGTTTTCACTTTTTATTATGTTTTAATATAGGTATAGTCATTATTTTGATAAGTGACACTTGTAATTAAAATCATATGGTGTCTTGGGAAGGCAACTAGTGTATTAGAGAAGACCAATAAATTCAGACGACTAGGTATGGCCCAAGGAAGACATGGAATTGTGGATAACCACCCATGTACCCTCTTATTGTAGGATCATACCAAATATCGAAGCATGGGTCTCAGGGATTTACTATTAGTTTTAAAATAATGTTTTAGATAAATTTGGATATTAGAACATTTGGTTAAAAACATTATGTTTCTAAGTATATTCTTTTATTAAAACCTCTGTTTTATAACCATGATGAAAATACATAGAGTTAGAAATCAACTTTTTAACTACTAAGTTATTAATCGAACTTTAAGATTATATAATTATAGTGATTATAGGGGGATCACATAAAATTTACCACATCATTATCCTTCTCGTGACGATGACCTAAATCTGATGCCGAGAAGCCAGGGTCCCCCCTCTCGATCGAAGGGGGAGTTTCACGATCTTAACACCATGGAAAGAGTAATGCCTTATTTTCATTCACAAATCCTGAATATCCTCCTTCCTTTCCATGTATTCATCTCTCCATGAAAATCCATGACCTATTTCAGGGAGAGCCTCAACTCCTACTCTCTCTGGCAGAGCTAAATGGTGCAATAGGTTTATGTAATCTCACTCTTGTGGCATTAATTTCGATTTCAACGTCCTTAGTTTGATGAGTTTGATCAATTTGTTTTCAATTCGTGGGATCTTAAAGAGTGCACAGTAGTAGGATTAATTGATAGAAGCCATTTGATGAATTGGTTTGAGAAGGAGGAGGATCTGATTACTTCTTGGTCCAGTTCCCCTATAATATGTAATGGCGACTCTTTTTTTCTATTCCGAAGGAGTTTCGACTTCCACAGGTGGCGGGATCATCCGACGATGGAAACATGGGTGAGTCTCCCTGGGCTTCCACTCCCCTTCAAGAATGCCTCTATTTTGTGTTCCATAGGAAACATGATTGGTCGGTATTTGTGCTCAGATCATCGAAAGAAGGTTGTATGTCATCCAATCTGTCCAGGTATTTGTGTGGAGATTCATTTGGGGAGGCCGCTTGTAAATTTGGTTTGGATCACGGATGGGAAAGAGTTTCGGTGGATGTAATATGAAATATTCAATGTCTGGATGTCGTTTTGTATTGGTTGCAGCCGATTTGGACATGTGGAAGCAGCTTGTCGCAACAAGGGATGGGCTGGGGTTTCCTCGGGGATGAGAATAATGGGTAAGGGTGGTTGTGGAAATTCTGCGTTGGATTTTCCAGTGAGGGATCCTCCAAGGAGTACTCTTCCACGAATTAATCCTACTGAAGTCTGAAATCTGAGAGAGTGTGTGTGAATGAAAACTCCACTGGTCAGGCAGTGAATGAAGAACTTTTACAGGAAGTAGTGGTGTTTAATGTGGAGCAGAATGGTCCCAAGTTCACAGTGCACAATAATACTCAAAAGGAAGTGCAATGGAGGCCAATGAACCCAACAGTGAAGAAGGTTTTTGAATGCCTAAATTGTTATCTTGTTATTGAGAAGGAAATTACACTGAATAATTCTGGTATTGAGAGAAACATTACAGTGGATAATTCTTATTCCCTGTGGCTGGACACTATGACTGAGCAGATTTTGGACTCAGTTGTGTCTGAGGATGGTGTCTTGGGGGCTGGAGATGCTGATGCTAAAGGTGGGGCTAGAGGTGTGTTAATCATGGTCCACACTGGTAATAGATTTCAAGGGCTGGTGCATGAGAGGGACTTTTAGGCAGAGGAGGGGCCTCCAATGAAGGAAGGTGACAGGTTGCATCATGTTACTCAGAATGTTGCAAATGAAGAAGTTTCTTTGAAGGGGCTTGTGGAATAGCCACGTTGCCTTGCCATGACTAACTCAAACAGTTCATTTTATAAGGAAAGGGGAGTGAACGAGGGTTACCAAGAGGTGCACATTTCTGGAAAATGGGGAAACATATCTGATAGTGATAAATAAAATGATGGTTGCATCTGGGATTCCTACAGTGATGTTGTCCAGGGTGGGAGGAAGGTGTCTGAGAATGAACAGTCTTGCCCAACATGAAGAAGGCCGATGAAAGACTATTCTTCTCTGCCAAATCAAATGCCTACAAGGTCTTATGTTGGGAAAGAGGGATGGAATATAAAGTCCTCTAAGGAGTTTCTGTCTTTGGAAAAATTGAATCTTCGAAGGAAGTATACCAAGATTCTGAAGCACTATGAATGCTCGGAGTGGGAATCTTCCACTTTAGAGGATGTTATATCTCATGGATGCGGTGATGGACATGCTTTTTATGATCAATAGTTGTCCTTTTTTTCTATACTTTCATGATGTTTTTCTTTTATTTTAATAAATGGTCAGAGGAATTGCCTCTGACTAAGATTTTCGGGTAATTATAGTGATTATAGTTTTCTAAAATTATGAAAATGGAATTTCACAATTTTCCTTAAATACGAAAAATGAATTTCAAGGGAGAAATTTTGTTTAAGGGGGTATAATATAACATCCTAGGAATGTATTCATTCAATAAAGTTCTATTGAATAATGTTGTTTTATTGTTAAACCAAACTGAAGTACAACTAAATATAAACATAGGTATTTATTATATTTTGATTGTAAATTAAGATAAAGTATATTTATATTCTTTAAAAAAATTTATTTTATTAAAACAAGCATAAATATATAAGTCTTCAATTAAAATTACTTTTTCCAAACCTCATGTTTTAATGTTGTATGTTTTGAGTAAACTATTACTGATTAAAAAAGTTAGTTTTAAAATATATAGTAATGTACTTTTTGAACATCATATATAATCTATATAACACATAAGAAATAATGGTTAATATTTTAAAGACTTTTTATTTTATACATATATAAATTTGGTTAATAAAATTAATACTTTAAATTATATGTTATTTTCGATTTATATAATTTTCTATCATTGTTTTAATATAAAATTATTATTTGAGTAATAATTTAAAATAAAAATGATTTTTATTAAAATCCTTATTATAAAATATTATAAAATATATATATTTTTGGTACCTTCTTTTAGAAAATTAATCAAATAGAAATTATAAAGATCTTAAAAAAATGAAATTCCCAAAAAAAAATTGATAATAATACTGAGTAATTAGTACATGTAAAATTTTAAGTTAGAAGTTTAAGACGAAAATGTTTAATGTTAAAAAAATTAATTATTTCATTTTAAATCATTTGACTAATACATATTATTCTTTTAATCTTTTTTTAATAAAAAAATCTATTCAACCAAAGGAATGAAAGTGTATTCGTCAACCACTTCTTAGGTGGTCCTAGTATACTCAACCAAACCCATGGGAGTTTATAGGAGTCATATCCTAGGAAATATCAGATGGGGCCTTGTATAGGCAAGTTCATGGGTTAGGTGGTCAGTGGCCCACATGCATGGGTTAGGATAATCACGTACTGGCCCATGTATAAGGTCATTGGAAGGTGACCCTATTATATATTCTAGGTAGTAATCGAGAGAACTAAACTTATAATCCCTCACTCTCCCAAATTAAAATTTGATATAGGATGCTTCATTAGGGTACTATTCAACCAAGTATAAAATACAATTATATTATAGTCGTCTTATCGAACTCCTCACAGTTGTTCGATCACTCTCTAGTCATTTTCCTCCTCATGACCATATGAATCTCTCTAACTATTCATAATTTCTTGAGTATTCCATACCAGCTTCACCGCCATCAAATGAACCCCTTTGATCGATATTCACCAAACAAAAGCACCAATGAGGTAGTCCTTATAACAGCATGCTACCCCAGATGATATCTCTCTTGAGATAAAGACCACACCTTCAAACTATTTCATAGGTCCTAGACCTATAAAAACCTCAATTCACCAGCACTAGTATTTGATTCTCAAATAATCATGGCCAACCAATACACATAAATACAGATATATAAAAAATTTCCAAAAACTTGAAATCATGTGTCATTGTTTCAAAACAAAGTCATTTCTATTTTTTAACTGTCAATTTATCGGGAACATGAATCATCCATTTAGACACATCAATTGAGACTCATAGGATATTGGAACATTATAGTGTTTCAACAAAAACATAATCTTTTCTTGGAAGTCCAATGCAATTTAAATATATATATATATATACACCATTATACAGATGGAACTCCACCATCATTGGACAGCCCTACCCAAGCCCTCCTCAATTTCTCTTCTTCTCCCACCTAATTTGAGAACCTCCTTAGGAAAACAAATCCAGTTGATATTTCTATTGGTAAGGGTATTTCATTATTTTTAAAACTGTTACATATATTTATGTAAGTTATTCTCAAATTACCATTATATAAGTATCAACATCCACATATGTATTATTTTTAAAACTCCATTATTCTTTACATCAAGACATCAAATCATGTATGTATTTTCATACTTATGTTTATGGATGGGTGTATATAAGTATGTATATATTTTTCTAAAATTTCAAGTTCATATTCTTCAACCATATATACATGTTTTGTTTTCTTGTTATTAAAATAAATATCTTTTTAAAATTTTAGTTTTTGAAAGGCGAAAATATAAGGCCCCATCCTTAAACCTTACTTATTCTTGATTTATTACAAGATTAAACATTGAGGATCTTTTCAGGTTTAGATTTTTAGAGAATTAGATCATAAAACATGCATTACATTCCATATTTAAACAAAGTGGTTACATAAATGATAGTATTCATTTTCCAATCAATGGAAACATATTTAAAAAAACATGTATTCTTTCTTGACACTTCCTTGAAACTATCATCATATCATGTACCAATCCCTTGACCTATGAAAACATTTCAAAAACTTGGGATGAGCATAAAAATCTCAGTAAGGGTTATAAAAATTATGTAAAGGAAACATGAGTACATATATACATAAGAATGAAATCATACTTTACCCATAAAACATCATCACTTTAACATACCTCATAAAATCATGAATAAATCATAGAAATCATAAGACATAAAGGTAACTTGAGGCATTCATAACATTCTTACGTAGGGAGTAACCCTCTTGGTTACGTTTGGAATACCCATCACAGTATATTCCCTAAATCTCTTCAGACAAACATTAACGTTTAACTCCTTCACGTTACCCAATGCATTAGAGAGCTATATTGGGTTCACCCGCCCTTATTTTATCATGGAACCACCCGTCTTCATAAAAATTCCCAAGAACCATAACATAATCATAGCACATAACTTAAGCATAAAGTAAAGATAACATTCCCATATTGCAATAATAGTATAACATTTTAAGATATTGAAATAATAAATCCATTCTAAAAACCATTTTCAAAACCATTTAAAACATTTAATAAAGAGATTTTTAAATCAAAGTGTCCCATACCACATTGAAGTTTTTAACATTTTAAACAATTAATATCCATATAAATAAATCCTTAAAACCATTTTGAAAACATGGATATTAATGAGAAATATTTATAAGATTAAATCATTAAAACATTTAAAACGATATTTTAGTTAAAGGGTTTTTAACAAAATGAGAGACACTTGAATACAATACTTCAGAAATAACATTTAATCAAAACTTTATAATATCATGAGAATAAATTAATTCATGATATAATATTCCAAATGACAGTATATACACCATATAAGAGTGAATTGGTGCATAACAACAATGAAGTCTCAATGGAAATGTAAGTTGAGATGAAATCCATTATAAAGATGGTATCTTTAAATTAAGGATAAATCAATCTCATAATTATGTGAGACAAATATAAATATGCCCAATATAAGTGGATATTAAGTGTAAAATAATCAAAGGTCATTCACACATATTCAAAGGATTACATATTCAATAACTACATTTTGAACCCAAAGAAATCGAAATTGGGTTAAGAAGTTCCCTTGACATCCTAACGGCGTCACATCAAATTTTAGAAAAAGGGTTGATGAGAGAGTTAAAGTATATCTCATCACTTGGACATAAAATTTATGGGAATAAGGATATATAAGAACATATCCCCATATAATAAGATGAAAATTAAAAGACATAACAAAAGATGTCTTTTAAAAAGAGGAGGGTGAAAGGTTCCCTTACCGATTTGGGTAACTTTCGAAATGTACTCCCCATGAAAGAAGGACTATACAACATTGATGTAAATATTCATAAAAGAAAGTATGTTACACAAAGGGTAGAATAATGGACAGTACATACACCACTCAAAAGGAAATATTCGCAAATGTAGCATGAATCTCACGAAAACACAAAGTGAGATAAAAAGCCTCTTACGAAATTTCAGCGGCCTAGTGGTGCCAATTAAATCATCCAAAATGGATTGATGGGAGAAAATAGGGTCTCTATTCATATGAACATAAAAAATACAGTAAGATTAATATAAGAGAACATCCCAATCATAATAAATATGAGCTTAAAAGGAATGACATAAAAGAGTGTACTAAAAAAGAAAGAGAGGGGTAGGATCCCATACCTTGGGTACGACTTGAATCGATCATTATTTAACCTCCTGAATAATAAACTTGAGTTCATTTCTACTTTCTTAAGAACCTTTTCCAAGTTCGTTATTCCTTTTATATCTCTTACTACCATGCTATGAACACTATGTAATTTTTTTAAGTTAATAATGGTTGTTTTGTAGATCATTGCTACTTGAGTCAAAAATAAACACATTATAATTACAAGTTGTTCATGTGATAAAATATATATTATATCCAGAATTATATTCATTATTTAGATATCATATATATAATATATATCCATTATATACATGAATTTATAATATTACATAACATTCAGAGGTAAGAAATCAAATGCACCGTTCATGGAGATGGTAAGCCGTACGTACGCATGAACGCTACTTCCATTTATATTTCTTATTTAATGGAATTAAAATATAATGATACATAATAGTAATATAATTCCAGTATTTTATCATATAGAATATCATTAGATTTATCCTTTATACGTACCACATATGGTGTTAACGAATCAAATCACTTTGAGGGGAGGGTAGTCCGCACTTCCTAAAATGAAGATATCGCATTTACCCATAATGGAAACCATAAAGATACGCAAAAAATGAAAAATACATAAGCTTAAGTAAAACATAAACATATTATATATCATATATAAATATAGTTTCATCTTAATGTCCACCTTTTAAGGTGTTAGAATAATATTGACCAATCATCGTTTCGTGAGGTAGAAATTCGCCATCCACGGAAACAGTATGATCTTTAACCATTAGATGAAGGTGTGTGTAATTGTAGCTCGAATCCTACTTATAAAAACATCCTAGTATATTTAAGATACTGTTTTTGTTACAAAAGAAAATAATAAAAAGAGTTTAGGGGGTTGGAGAAGCAAAATAAAACAAAAGAACACAAGTGAAGACATTACCTTAAAATCGGGTATCTCTCTTTTATTTGAGCTCAAAGGCTTCCTTTGGAAGACTTATGCCCAAAGTGAGGATTCTAGGAGTAATAGAGGGATTTTTAGAGACAAAATTATCAGTTTTGGCCGAGAAAAAGTCTTGATAGGTGTGGGTAAGGTGGGAGAGGTGGGGGCCTTTTATAAGAGGAGAGGAGGGGCACTCCTGGAAAGTTACAAAAGGATACTTTATTATAAAATGATTTTCGGATTTAAAAGTTCCCAAAATTATAACTTTCGAGGATAAGGTGATAAGGGTTCGAAATCAACCCATCCAATAGGTTTTTGACAAGTGTAGGTCTTAGATTTTACATTATATTTTCATTTTATTTAAATCGTTAAATAATGAGGTAATCGTTACATCATCATGGTGTCATAAATAATTTAATTTATTTAAAATCTAAAAATTATAAAAAAATACAATGATGTATAAAATCTTTTTATATTTCTAATGAATATTTATAGTAAAAAATATGACTTGTATAACCCAATTTAAAAATTGTTTTAGTAAAACAACTCATGTTTGTGTCCTTTTTACCTTTACTTTAAATAAAAGGCATTAATGTCTTTATCTTACCCAAGTGGCTCCATGGGGTCCCCAAAATAGACCCATGGGTTTTCGTGGTCTTCCATGACACATAACATAAGGGTAGGACATGTGTCTAGGTCATTTCATATTATTAAAACATTATTTTTACCTTAAATTACACCAATTACCTCTAATCGCGATTAAAAACTTAAAAGTTACTATTCACCAAAAAAGTATTTTAATCCCATTGAACCAAATTTTACATCCTAATGAAAACCATGTATTTCTGATTTTTGAAATCCAAATCACAGAAGTGGCAATGTTTCATTTAAACAAAAAATCAGTTTTTAAACTACCACTTAGTGGTTTCACTATTCATCAAAAATTGAAGTTTTTCAGAAAAATACCAAAAATTCACACTGAGTATATTTGATATTCAGAATTCAATAATTATGTCTATTTTAAAAAATTCAAAACATATATGTTTCATTAATTAATTTAATAATTAATTCCCGCTGTCGAAACAAATAGTGTGTTTTTAAGAAACAATATCTATTAAAAGATTGACACTAGTTTAACTCTAATTTCAAAGTGAAATTAATTCCAATGACCACCATTAGATTAAATGGTAAAAATATATTATAAATACACTTTAATCTAAATTAAAAATATAATCTATCCATATAAATAAATCAGATTAAAAGGAGGTTTTGAATTAAAATGCAACATTTTCAATAAAAATGATCTTTATCGGAAAAATAACAAAATTTTACACAAAGTAAATTTTGATGTCCAGATTCTAAAGAAGGATTTTATTTTCTCAAACACAAAATATAAAATTTTCAAAAGTATATTTAAAAAGGGTTCTCCATCAAAAGGAGGTTAATCGACCTTTTAAAGAATATTAGAAGGTTTATGCTTAAAATTGGATTCATTTGCATTTTAAGCCTCTAGCATTTATTGGATAAAAGTAAAAATATTTGACAAACATATATAATCATTTTGTAGTTAGTTCCATTCATTCCCTCCATTAAAACGGCTTGGCGTTAACTACCTTTTAAAATAATATTATTTTATTATTAGAGTGCAACGTAAGATTTCTAAGAAACTCGTTGTTGCGTATTGGGTACGCCCTCGAGCATAGCATTCCCTTTAAAGTAATATTAATATTTTAATCAAAAATATAGATAAATTTGAAAATGTCATATTCTTTATTTACCTAGGGTGTTACATCCTTCCCCCATTTTTGGGAATTGCGTCCTCGCAATTTTAAAGTTGGGCATCGAAGCTTCATTGAAAATCCCACATCGGAACAAGAGTTAGTAAAACTATCACTTTAAAATAATGGGAGAGAAGTACAAATGTTACTCGAGTAAACCCATACTAGGATTCCAAGTATGAAAATATGGATATGGAGGAGAAAACAAAGGGACATGTTCTGATGGAGAGTGATAGTAAACATGTCTAGGAGAAAGTTAACAACAAGAAAATCACAAACTTGTGATGGGTTAAACGGTATTTGATTCCCCAGTAGGAAAAATTAACAGACAACATTTTTGTTTTAAGTTAATTTTCATTAAGGAATTTATTTATGAGCTTAACTAAAACATTAGGAAGCATACTTAATTTTCATGTTGACTTTAAACTTTTAATATATTTCTTACACGAACTCATATTTTCTCCAAAAGACGAGTATTTAGGATGACTTGTTCACATTAAGAGAGCTATAATCAACTTCTAGAGAATCACCTAATCCACAAAAGAGAACTATATAAATTCCATGTCTTTAGACCTTAACCAAAACTAAAACCAAAAAGGATAGTATGAGATCAGATAATACCCAAAAAGGATAATCCTTTATATAAAAAAATCTATTCTTAATCTCCAAAATTTGTCTAACAAACCCAAAATTTCAACAAAGACCATTCAATAGACATCTATCCATAAAATTCTACAAAGTAAAACAAACTATGATTGAAGCCCAAAATGTATTAACCAGTAATTGAATCTAATTCAAGGATCATATAAACCCAAATGGTTCTTTATAACTACATCCACAAAAGGAAGGATAATTATTCCTTGAATAAAATTTTCGTATATCAAACATCAGGGTTACTATAAAAATTCTTCTAATGTAACCCCATCATCAAAAGAGACTTAATACATCTAATAATTTCACCATCCTAAAATCTACCATAAATCTTGAATCCCTTATATGATGACTTCTTACTCATTCAATATTCTTCATGATCCATTAGTCATTCCTTTTCAACTTATTCTGAAATACTTCTTTCCTACAAACAAAATCATGAATCATATCCTAAGATTCCAATAATAGGAAAGCATATGTTAAGAAATAATCCATACCTTTCATTCTTCATTGTCAGTTTCTTCATCCTCAATCGGAATCGCATTAGATATTGGTAAATGAATATTTGTACGATCATGGTGACCACATTCTCGAAACTTCTTTGTAGGACATGTGTTTTCATAATGACGATGCACACGACATTTAAAACATTCAATTGATCCTTCAGAAATAACTTCTTTCCCTTTCCTAGAGACAACTAGATGCTTCCTTTTTCCGTGGAAGGTTCTTGCTTTATGACCTTAATTTCCACACCTATAGCATCTTTCTGTCCCTTTGAAACATTTTCCTATGTGTTTCTTTCCACATATTTGAAACATAGGTTTTTGAACATACTTAACTTTATGATTATTACCTGAACTTCAGTAGGGATTTTTTTCTCACATATACGATGCCTTATAAAAATCACTAAGGTTCAGGTGGTCAATCATGACTCCAGATAGTTGGTTGAGGATAACCACAATAGTTCTCATTGCAGCTCCTATATCATTCAGTTGTTCTTTCATAAAACCGTCACAGTTTTCTTCAAATCCATTATTACTTTGGTGCCTACTAGATCCATCCATTTCCTAAAACCAAAAAGGTCACTGTGAGTATATCAGTAAAATCATAAAATAAACAAAAGAGTAAGATAAACACCAAGATATACTTATCCATGTTATCTCAAACTCATTCTAACTTTCAAAAAAAAAACGATGACTCCATCTAATATACTAACCATTGTGGTTATACACAACTTGTCCCTTTTTCTTAAACAACACTCTAACCTCTAATTTTATCTAAACCGACCTCTAATACCAACTATAAGTCCCCAGCCTTAAACCTTACTTAATCTTGAGTTATTATAAGATTACACATTGAGGATATTTTCAGGTTTAGAGTTTAGAGAATTAGATCATAAAACTTGTATTACATTCTACATTTAAACAAAGTGGTTACATAAAAGATAGTATTCATTTTCCCATCAACGGAAACATATTAAAAATAAAACATGGATTCTTTCTTGACACTTCCTTGACACTATATTCATATCATGTACCAATCCCTTGACCTGTGAAAACATTTCAAAAACTAGGGATGAGCATAAAAAGCTCAGTAAGGGTTATAAAATGTATGGAAAGGAAACATGAGTACATATATACATAAGAATGAAATCATACTTTACCCATAAAACATAAGCACCTTAACATACCTCATAAAATCATGAATAAGTCATAGAAATCCAAAGACAAAAAGGTAACTTGAGGCATTCATAAAATTCTTACGTAGGGAGTAACCCTCTTGGTTACGTTTGGAATACCCATCATAGTATATTCCCTAAATATCTTCGGAGAAACCCTAACGTTTAACTCCTTTGTGTTACCCAATGCATTGGAGAGCTATATCGGGCTCACCTGCCCTTAGTTTATCACAGAACCACCCGTCTTCATAACAATTACCAAGAACCATAACATAATCATAGAACATAACTTAAGCATAAAGGAAAGATAACATTCCCACATTTCAATAACAATATATCATTTTAAGATATTGAAATAATGAATCCATTCTAAAAACCAATTTCAAAACCATTTAAAACATTTAATAATTATATTTTTTAAATCAAAGTGTCCCATACCACATTGAAGCTTTTAAAATTTTAAACCATTAATATCCATATAAATAAATCCTTAAAACAATTTTGAAAACATGGATATTAATGAGAAATATTTATAATATTAAATCATTAAAACATTTAAAACGATATTTTAGGTAAAGGGTTTTTAACAAAATGAGTGACACTTGAATACAATACTTGAGGAATAACATTTAATCAAAACTTTATAATATCATGAGAATAAAGGTATTCATGGTATAATATTAAAAATTACAATATATACACCATATAAGAGTTAATTGGTGCATAACTACAATGAAGTCTCAATGGAAATGTAAATTGAGATGAAATCCATTATAAAGATGGTATCCTTAAATTAAGGATAAATCAATCTCATAATTATGTGTGACAAATATAAATACACAAAATATAAGTTGATATTAAGTTTAAAATAATCAAAGATCATTCACACATATTCAAAGGATGACATATTCAATAACTACATGTTGAACCCAGAGAAATCGAAATTGGGTTAAGAAGTTCCATTAGCATCCTAACGCCGTCACATCAAATTTTAGAAAAAGGGTTGATGAGAGAGATAAAGGGTATCTGATCACTTGGACATAAAATTTACGGAAATAAGGATATATAATAACATATCCCCACATAATAATATGAAAATTAAAAGATATAACCAAATAAGTCTTTTAAAAAGAGGAGGGTGAAAGGTTCCCTTACCGATTTGGGTAACTTTCGAAACGTACTCCCCATGAAAGAAGGACTATACAAAATTGATGTAAATACTCATAAAATAAATTATGTTACAAAAAGAGTATAATAATGGATAGTACATACACCACTATAAAGGAAATATTGGAAAATGTATCATGAATCTCACGAAAACACAAAGTGAGATAAAAAGCCCCTTACGAAAATTCAGCAGCCTAACGGCGCCAATTAAATCTTCCAAAATGGATTGATGAGAGAAAATAGGGTCTCTCATCATAGGAACATAATAATTAAAGTAATATTAATATAAAATAACATCTCAATCATAATAAATATGAGCTTAAAAGGAATGACATAAAAGAGTGTACTTAAAAAGAACGAGAGGGGTAGGATCCCTTACCTCGGGTCCGACTTGACTAGATCGTTCTTTAACCTCCTGAATAATAAACTTGAGTTAATTTATACTTTATTAAGAACCATTTACAAGTCCATTATTCCTTTTATATCTCTTACTACCATGCTATGAACACTATGTAATTTTTTTAAGTTAATAATGGTCGTTTTTTAGATCATTGCTACTTGAGTCAAAAATAAACTCTTTATAATTACAAGTTGTTCATGTGGTAAAATATATATTATATCCAGAATTATATTCATTATTTAGATATAATATATATCACATATATCCATTATATAAATGTATTTATAATATTACATAACATTCAGATGTAAGAAATGAAATGCACCGTTCATGGAGACGGTAAGCCGTACGTACGCATGAACGCTACTTCCATTTCTATTTCTTATTTAATGGAATTAAAACATAATGAAACATAATAGTAATATAATTCCAGTATGTTATAATATATAATATCATTAAATTTATCATTTTTATGTACCACATATGGTGTTAACAAATCAAATCACTTTGAGGGGGCGGTAGTCCGCACTTCCTAAAATGAAGATATCGCATTTACCCATAATGAAAACCATAAAGGTATCCAACAAATGAAAAATACAGAAGCATAAGTAAAACATAAACATATTATATATCATATATAAATATATTTTCATCTTAATGGCCACCTTTTAAGGTTTTAGAACAATATTTAACAATCATCGTTTCGTGAGGCAGAAATTCGCTATCCACAGAAACAGTATGCTCCTTAAAAATTAGATGAAGGTGTGTGTAAGTTTAGCTCGAATACTTCTTATAAATAAATCCTAGTATATTTAAGATACTGGTGTTGTTACAAAATAAAAGAATAAAAATAGTTTAGGGGTTGGAGAAGCAAAATAAAACAAAAGAACACAAGTGAAGACATTACCTTAAAATCGGGTATCTCTCTTGGATTTGACCTCAAAGGATTCCTTGGGAAGACTTCTTCCCAAAGTGTGGCTTCTAGGAGTAATAGATAGATGTGGATAGACAAAATGATCTGGGTTTGGCTGAGCCAAAGGCTTGAGAGGTGTGGGTAAGGTGGTAGAGGTGTGGGCCTTTTATAAGAGGAGAGGAGGGGCACTCTTGGAAAGTTACAAAAGGATACTTTATTATAAAATGATTTTCGGATTTAAAAAGTCCCACAATTATAAATTTAAAAGATAATGTGATAAGGGTTCTAAATACACCCATCCAATATGTTTTTGACAAGTGTAGGTCTTAGATGTTACATTATATTTTCATTTTATTTAAATCGTTAAATAATGAGGTAATCGTTGCATCATCATGGTGTCATAAATAATTTGATTTATTTAATATCTAAAAATTATAAAAAAACTAATATGATGTGGGAAATAGTTTTACCTTTCTAATGAATATTTATAGTAAAAAATATGACTTGTATAACCCTATTTAAAAATTGTTTTAGTAAAACAACTCATGTTTGTGTTATTTTTACCTTTACTTTAAATAAAAGGCATTAATGTCTTTATCTTACCCAAGTGGCTCCATGGGGTCCCAAAAATTGACCCATGGGTTTTCTTTGTCGGCCATGACACATCCAATAAGGGTAGGACATGTGTCTAGGTCATTTCATATTTTTACGTTAAATTATACTAATTACCTCTAATCGCGATTAAAAACTAAAGAGTTACTATTCACCAAAAAATTATTTTAATCCCATTGAACCACATTTTACATCCTAATGACAACCATGTATGTCAGATTGTTGAAATTCAAATCACAGAAGTGGAAAAGTTTCATTTAAATGAAAAATTAGTTTTTAAACTACCACTTAGTGGTTTCACTATTCATCAAAAATTGAAGTTTTTCAGAAAAATACCAAAAATTCACCCTAAGCTATACTTGATATTCCGAATTCAATAATGATGTCTATTTTACAAAATTCAAAACATAAATTTTTCATTAATTAATTTAATAATTAATTCCCACTGTCAAAAGAAATAGCGTGTTTTTAAGAAACAATATCTATTAAAAGATTGACACTAGTTTAAGTCCAATTTCAAAGTGAAATTAATTACAATAACCACCATTATATTAAATGGTAAAAATATATTCTAAATAAACTTTAATCTAAATTAAAAATATAATCTATCCATATAAATAAATTACATTAAAAGGAGGTTTTGAATTAAAATGCAACATTTTCAATAAAAATGATCTTTATCGGAAAAATAACAAAATTTTACACAAAGTAAATTTTGATGTCCAGATTCTAAATAAGGATTTTATTTTGTCAAACATAACATATAAAATTGTCAAAATTATATTTAAAAAGGGTTCTCTATCAAAAGGCGGTTAATCGCCCTTTTAAAGAATATTAGAAGATTTATGCTTAAAATTGGATTCATTTGCATTTTAAGCCTCTAACATTTATTGGATAAACGTAAAAATATTTGAAAAACATATATAATAATTTTTTAGTTAGTTCCATTCATTCCCGCCATTATAACGGCTAGGCGTTAACTACCTTTTAAAATAATATTATTTTATTATTAGAGTGTAACATAAGATTTCTAAGAAACTCGTTGTTGCGTATTGGGTACGCCCTCGAGCATAGCATTCATTTTAAAGTAATATTAATATTTTATTCAAAAATATGGATAAACATGAAAATGTCATATTCTTTATTTACCTGGGGTGTTACAGAAAATGTACTATTTTTAAAAAATCCCCATTATTTTAAATTATGATATAAATGTGATATAAAGATTTATTTTGAAATTCATAATGGTATTTTAATTTTTAAAATAGATATTTATTCCTTTAAATTATTATGATATATTTTCTAGATCGAATAGATTAATTATTTTAATGTGATTTCATTTACTATATATATGTATAATTTCTTTTTTAGAAATTATACAACAAGTTGGATTTCATTTAAAACCCCTTCATATTTTATATGAAAAGAAATTATTCTCAGTGTTTTTAGAGTTTTTATAATTATAATATTTTTTCATGTATAAATATATATATACACACAATGAACTATCATTTCATGATTTTAAATGGGAAATATTTCATATTCAAGAAAATTTATCTCAAATGTGAGTTACGATCTTACTCGAGTAGATACATTCAAAATTATGTTTATGTGATGATAAAATGTTCTATTAAAAATATTACTTATTTTTATTTAATGTGTGTAATATAATGTCTCTTGAAAATTATATGTCAATTGTACAATTGATTTTTTTTCATATGATTGATTTATGAAAAAAAATTATATATATCATTAAGTGTGTTATTTTATGTGAATAGTAATTTTTCAATTACTATTATTTTTTGTGTTTGAATATTTCATACCTTCACATCATTATCTTATGTATAAAATGATATTATTAAATATAAAATTTAAATCAAGGAAATGAGTATATAATTTATTCATTTTAGGATGAATTTTAAATGATAAATTTTATCATTTTATATTGTATTTCAGTAAAATGAAATTTTAAGTTATTATAAATGAAACTTTAAATACATGGGTGTCAATCATTCTTTTATTAACATCCCTTGCATGTATGAAAAGTCTATTTTTCTTAAGACTAAGTTGTACCAAATCTATCAAATATTTTTCTATGAAAGTTAATATTTATATATATTTATATAAATATAAGTATCTAAATATATAATAATGCATTATCATATTTTAAAATGAAAAATAAACCCCTATTTATGGGTATTTGTTTTATTGGAAATGGGATTTGAAAATGGATAGATTATTTTAAAAACATGAAATGTTTTCTTATGAGTGGAAATGAAATTTTATGAGTGATATGTTGAAAATTAAAATCTTTTATGTGTTATGATTGCATAATGGTACGTAGACATTTGATGGGTGGTTACTTGATAAACCTATGATGGGTGGTTAAGTGATAAACCAATGACAATTGGTTCCATGATAAACCAACTATGGGTGGGTCTCTGATAGCCCTCCAATCAAATGGGTATAGAACTCGACCGTATGGTTATTCCATTTTTAAGAGTGACATGTGTGGATATCGACTATGTTGTTATTCCATTCATAAGAATAAAGTTATAATGATGTCTCAAGATACTTTTATGTGTTATATATTATTTATATGGGTTTTATGGAAATTGTTTTTAGAAAATGAGTAATCCATGAGATTATTTTCAATGGAAATTATTTAAAACTTCTTAATATTGAAATGTATTACATTATGATAATGTTTTCATGAGTTTATCATGTTTTAAAAGGATTTTTAAAAGTATTTTTGAAGTTATTATAGTTTTTAAAGGTGTTTTAATAATAATGTTTTCAAAATTATAAATAATTTTGAAGGTATATTTTAAATCTATATTTTGAAAACCCTATAAATTTATAGTTTTTTAAAAGTATATATATCAAATGTTTAGTTTTATATAAATAAAAATGTTTTCAAAAGAGTTTTCTAAAAAGTTATTTTCAATGGTTATTCATTGGATTTTTAAATACCCCTTGAAAATTATTCTCACCATACGTTTTATAAAATGATTTTAGGATCATTTAAAAGTTTCAAAGAGATTAGATTCGATTAGAAGATAACATGAGAAAAGTCAAATACATTCCTTTTTAATTATTGTTTCAAATTTGTTAATTTATAATAGTGATCCTTTTCCTCTAAAGCCAACACTAGAAAATATCATCAGATGTATAATAGACTTTATATTTTTTAGTTTCATTAAAAAAATATAAAAGATTATTTTGTACCAGATCCAAAAGAATGGATCTAGAGGCTTTAAAAATGTTATCAAATGAACATTTTAGATAAAATTGGATATTAGGATGTTGGTTTAAAATCGAGTGTAGTTTATAAGTATATTCTTTTAGTAAAATATATGTTTTATAACATTGAGGAAAAATCTAAGAGTTAAAAATCTACTTTTGAACTCCTAGAAAATTAAGTGACCCATAAAAATGAATAATTCTAGTTGTCACACCTGCTATTTCAAAATTTATTTATTTTATTAATTTTCTTTGCGTTGGGTAGTTTGGGATGAAACCCGACTTAAGATTTTGAGTTCTTTGTGTTTTGGTCTTGATTGTGTCCGGCGCAACGCGGTCGAAGCTGCGCGGCCTCGCCCGGGTCGTCGTGCGACCCCGCCTGATTCACCGCACGCCTTTCCGATGGTTAATTAATGAAATTATTATTATTATTATTATCTTGGATGATAATTTAATAGAGAGTGTTATTTTTATTATTTGCATTTTATTATGTTTATTATCGTAAATTTTATTATTTAATTCATTATGTTTTTTTATTACCTTATTATTATTGTTATTATTTCCATTTTTGTAACTTTTTATTGTTATATTTCCATTTACTTTTATTATTATTATCATTAGTCTTATTTTATTTTTAGTTTCACTTTTATTTTATTATTTTATTATCATTATTTTTTCCCATTTTGGGTAGGGTTTGGATCCCCCCCTTCATTGCGGCACACCCCCTTCTCCGCTGTAATCCCGTCGAACAGCTCACCCCCCTTTTGCACGCTACACCTCACTGTCAGCTTCCCCTCCTGCACGTTACACCCCTCCATCGGCTTCCCCAGCTCACGCTGCTGCACCACCACCCTCGAAGTCCAGGTCCGCTACACCCTGCCTCTTCCGCTCGGGCCGCCCTTCCTCCCACCGCGCACCCCGCCTTCCCTAAAAATCCTCTGGCCTTCCCACTCCAGTCTAGTCTACTTCCCCCGGACATCTGATGCGCCTCCCTTATCTCTTTTATTGGCGCAACCTCTCGTGTGCTGCCCTCCATGGCCGTTGTTTGTCTTTTCTTCCAATGGATCTTGGTCGGCGCACTCCCGAACGGCCTCCCTCCCTCTTCTGGTGTTGCGACCCGCCACCCCTCCTTCTCCTCTAGCAAACCCTTGGCCAAATCTTCTTTGTGCCATGCCTGTGGGTTTTGCACCGTAGCTGGTCGCGACACCCTTCTTTTCCCCCACCTCGATTTCCCTCGTTTTTCTCCTCGGCCAGCCCTTCCTAGCACAACACTTTTTGGCTGCGGTTTGTCCAACATGCCCCCTCCCGGTCGGCACCCTCTTTTCTCCCTCTGACCATAGTGACCATCTACCCCATAGATGCGTCAGCATCCTACTTGCATCAAGCCAGACTTGTCCCACTACCTCGCACCACTCGAACCTGAACCACTTTTACTTTCCAACCAATTTTCCAGCACGACGCACTGCCAGCAGCCTCCTTTATGATCCGATTAGCCTTTCGTATCTCTTTCGTGGGTGTGTCCTATTTAAATTTGTTGGACTTTGTTTTTGGTAAAGTTGCGCGTAGGGATTTCATGTTGTTTGGGGTCCGAATTATGATGATTTTGGTTCAATTTTAATGCTTTTCCCAATATCTTATTTTCTAAGGTTCTTTTTGAAATGGTTATGGTGCGTTTGATGAGAAATTGAAGTTCTCACAGAGCGTTGGAGTCTTCGACACATCAGGTAGGTGGTTTCATGCCTTTGCATCGTTTAGATAATTTAATTTGTTTGTTTAGTTAAATTTAATATGTTCAATGATTTAGTTGCATGGTGAGATCTATGTTTATAATGTTTTGGAATGCTCGTTTGATGAAAATTGGGTTTCCAAAATAGTATTCTTTTATTGTTTATATGTGTGTTGCATAAATGATTGGTTGTGTTTAATAAGTTGTGCGAAATACTTTTTAAAAAAAAATTTGACATGCGTGCATGAGGAAAATTTCACTATCTTTAGAAATGATTATGTTCTTTTTCATTTTGATCCTATTGTGGTAAATTTTAGAAGTGTTTAATAATTGTTTATAGAGTGCCAATGGGGTTTTATAAGGGTTAATTTGTGAAATTGATTTTGTAATGTTTTCTTTTGCATGCGATATATTTTATAAATTGGGGAATTCTTTATTTAAGTGGTGTTTTGAGTGCGAAACATGGTTGAATGATTTTTGAGGGTTGTTTGGTTGGTACGAAAGGTGTTTTCAGGTCACTTTAGTTGTTTGTGTATTTAAATAAATATTTTCAATGTAAAATGAATCACTTTTGGTATATTTTCCTTGTTGTGTACTTTTGATATTTAAATGAAAAAAATTATTTGAACAATGGAAAAAAAGTTTTTATATGGTTACCTCATGTATCAAGGTTTAAAGTGACACCTCTATATAGAATCAAGTGGTTTTTGGTGTAGAGTCTACTTGGTTTTTCTTGAAACGATTTCATTAATAGCTCAAATGATTCCTTAGTGCATTTATATGACGCGAAAATGGTATTTTGAAGGAGTTGAATATGCATTCATTTTTAAATTGGTGTATTTTTATAAAATGAGACATGTCCTTGGTGTGCATGTGTCTTTGAAATAGTTCTTTTGTATGCAAGTGGTGACTTTTGTGTGTAATGTCATGTTTGGTTTGTGAAATGTGAAAGTGATGTGTAATGTTAATGTGGAACCTGTTTGAGAACAAGGGATAACCCTGGGTATCTAGGTGGGCGGACTAGAACTAGTGCGCTAGTGAGCCGGATGGGTATCGTCCATGTTTCACTTAGCTAGATTGACGATTGCAACACTAACTAAACATATGATGACTGAGGTTCGTGGCCTTATAAGACACATTTTCTGAGGGTCGTGGTATTCTATGTCATTTTTCTGAGGGTCATGGTTTCTAAGCCACGTTTCACCATGACACGAGGTTCTAGGGTCCCACTCAAGCTAGATGAACCTTAGGGGATTCACCCATAGTCCTCTACCATCAATGTCGTGGTGCCTTCTGTCGGCATATGGAGGACCACTTGTGTGTGTGTGTGAGAGAGAGAGTATATGTGTGTGTGTGAGAGAGAGAGGGTATGTGTAAGTATGCCCTTAAATGAATTTTTTTCATTTCATCTTTCAAATCGTGTTTTTGAAATGGGTTCTCTTAGTGTTTTCTTTTAATATTTAGCTTGTAAATGTTTTCTTCAAAAACATTTTTTTAAGTATAATTTTTAATAAGCACATTAAATTATCTCTTTGATGTTGTGTCATGGAACCTTTTTATTTTGTGACGTCCTACTGGGCTTTTAGCTCACACCCTACATACACCCTTGGGTGTATGTATATTCTGTTTCTTCTGCTTTCCAGGTTGTGACTTCATGCTCAGTGATGGTGGTTCGGGTTGCAATTGGTCTTTTCATGCAGAGTGGTGTCGATGTGGCCTCTGTTCTGCCGGGTGGTCTGAGTAAGAGTTTTAGTTTCCGCTGTCGTCTTTTCTTTTTAGTTTTTGGTTCGAGTTGTAAACTTTAATAATGTTCATATTTAAAGACGTGTTTGGTTGTCTTTTTTCCAGTTTCAGTTTATTTATTTGGATAGTTGTTTTTCTGTCTTTTATTTCGGGTAAAATCATTCCCACTTGTTACTGACGATACCCGGGCACTTGTGCCAGCCCGTGGGGATCGGGAACACCCTTTGGGCCTTACTGCGGACTGGGTCGGGCGCCGGGTCGAATGGAGAATCGGCCTGATTCGTGACAAAATGGTATCGGAGGGAAAGTTTTTCTCTCTTGGGTCGTTTGATTTTGGGATAGAGTCACAGTAGACTTGAGTTAAAGTTGTCGGGACTCGACGTCCTAGCTACGAGTAAGGTGTCTGGCCAGCACACCTCGTGGCGGGACTCAAGTTACCAAAGTATGTTGAGGTTTGTCTGAGTTTTTAGTCATTGTGGTTAATCTTGTCTAAGGGAAATGAAAAGGGAGTAAGGTCAGTGCTCTTAGTGATCTCGCAGGGTCTGGCAAGCCTTGTGGAGCCGGGGACACTATCCTAAAATACTCTCTATGGCCAATGGTGTGATTGGCATATGGCCGCCAGCCATATGCTCCAATCACCCGCTGACAATAGTTTCCTCCTGCATTGTTTCTCATCTCTTTGTTTTGGATTCGTGGAAATTTGGTTTTTAAGTAAAAATGTTTTGGTCTAGGAAAATGTTTTCAAATAAAGTGCTTTAAAAATAAAATGATGTGAAAGGTTTGGAAAGTGTGGGTTGGATGTTTTGGTTTTGAAAAAAAAATGGAAGGATTTGGTTTTTATCCTTGGTGTTCTCATGGTAAACCACATGCATGAGTGTATATGGGAAGAGAAAGGGTTAATGGCATGAGTGGATGAGTTCTTGGATGGATATGAGGTGGGTGCCGGTGCGGCATGAGAACATGCATGTGCGAGGATCATGGGACGCCATTGGTGTTTGTGCAACCCACTGGGTTTGCTTATTTTCAAAATGTTTTGTTAAAGGAAAATTTGGTGTTTTTAAATAATAGGTGATTTTGTGGTGTGTCCTTGTATTTTTGAAAGGTTGGATGTGAGGTGTTTTGAGCCGAGGATCCCTTCTGGCTGGTTTGTGTCCTAAGTTTGAATTCTTATTTGTCAGTTGGTATGCAAGCGTGTGGCTAGTTAATTATTTTGAAAAGTACATCGGGGAGCCCTTACAGTGTTTTCCCCTACACGTTTGGTGTTCGATTGTGGTATGTTCTAACCATTGGACCAGTTCGGTTGGATCCATGGTTTTCTTTCTTAGCTAGTGTACGCCCCCAATAAAGAGTTAATGTGTGAATGACGTGCGGCCACATATGGTTTTCCGTTGGCCAACCCTCTAGTTGACTAAAGTAAGGACTCTTCCTTTTTAGTGACAATGCTATGTCTATTCATTTTCTTTCCTTCAGTTAAGCGGATCATCTCATAGCTAAATGGCAGATCCAAGGGGAGTTTAAGGGAGTTTTTGTCTTTTTGAGTTGTCTGACTCGTCAGGTATGAAGTTGACATCGTTTTCTCTAAAGGTTCCCCTAGAAGTGGTGAAAGAAATTCCAACGGGGAAACTTGAAGGTGGTTCAGAATTATCAGTGTTGTCCAGTGTCTTGAAGGTCATTGTAGTATTTTCATCGGCCGCAAGGGTCATGTTCGGTGATGTCTTGCAGCGTGAGGTCCCTTTGCTAGTCAACGTCTTTTTGGAAGAGGTAAAGGAGACTCCAGTGGGGAAAAGGTGGAAGAAACCCTAAGTTGTTGGTGCGGTATATTGTTCTAAATGACCCCTAGTCTTTGGTTTGTTTCCTTTAAGAAAAGGTTTGTGTTAGGCTAATAGTTTGGCAGACCCAATTGTATGAGGCTGCTATGGTCGTTCGCAGGAATCATGTGTTTTTCAAGACGCAGGTTAATGTCTTTCTCAACATAAAGTTCTTCTCAACAGTAACGGTCATGTTCATGTGATGATTGGTGGTGTCATGTTCTCATTTAGTGTGACAATGGGTGATGTGCATGCACCATTTCAACTCTGGTGTTGGTGAATGTTCCGCTTATGATCCGTCAGATGTTGTAATGTGTCGTGTTTTCTGGTGTTGTCTTGGTTGCAGTACAGTTGCATGTGACACCAAAAGGGGAAGCTCCATTAGGGAGTCTTCGACACCTGACTGTGAGGCAAGAGATGCTTCAAATATCAAGGATCCAGCCATAGGACTCAGAGTGAAGCTGGCACGTGGTCAGGAACCCCGGGAGTGTATCGGACTTCAACTTTATTTCTCTCATCGATGTTAGAAGTAAGAGGAAGTCTAAATTGTTTCTATGTTTGTTCCACTCCGAATGAGTCGTCTGGTTGCATAAGGTTTTTGTGACCATGTGGAGGCGTGTTCGTCTCATTGCCTTAAAGTCTTGGGGGTTGCATCCCACTAGATGTAATCACTTTTAGTGGTCCTTGAGAGTCTGTTGGGGAAATCAGTCCCAAAATTGTATAATTCTCATCTCAGGATGTGGATGTGTTGGTCGGGTCTTAGCTCATGGTTTTGACGCCCGGGTGGTCGGGCCCCTCCCTCCATGGCCCTTGTGGTGGGGTGTTTGGTCACCATATAGAAATTTTACAAATTTCTTTGTTCTTTGTTAGTTCTGATGGCGTCGGGACCCATGATGGGTCTCGTACAAAGGTCTCTGGAATAAATCGATGTTGGCCTTTTTTTAATGGTGGGGAGTCCACCCAGACCTCCCCATGTTGGTTTTATAGTCTCGTCTTGGGTGTTGGCATGTTCTTAAAGGTGGAGAGACCCACATTGGGTATCGCACGAATGTCTCTAGAATGAATCAGTGCTGGACTTCTCTTTAATGATGGGGAGTCCATTCGAACCTACCCGTGTCGGTTTTCCAGTCACGTTTCGAGCATCAGTGAGTGCCTAATGGTGGGGAGCCCCTCAGGCCTCCCCATGATGATCTTTTCCTTCTGTATTTAAATATGGATTGGTGTTAAGTGATAAGAGTGTTCTGTGGATGTGGTTTGACCTTGTTTGTTCACTCTATCCAAATGGTGTGGTTTCAGTTTAATAGTGCTTGAGGTGTTTCGGCTTGTGAAGTTGGTTTTCGTGGGTGCGAGTGTTCCCTTCCTTGATCAGTCAACTGGAGGCATTCTAGCTCTTCGGGGTAGGTGACACATATCAGAAAGTCTCTTTTACGCTTTTTTTTTTGAAGTTTTCTTTGAGTCACTTTATCTGAGCAAAATGATTTTTCTTATTTTCGCTTGTTGATTGTGGGGATACTCTTTAAACCTTAGTGGGGTATCAGTTTCTTCTTTGGGGTTCAACCTTAGTTGTGGCTTTCCAGGGGCGGAAAGATTTATGGTGGGGATAATTGTCACACCTGCTATTTCAAAATTTATTTATTTTATTAATTTTCTTTGCGTTGGGTAGTTCGATTTGAAACCCGACTTAAGATTTTGATTTCTTTGTGTTTTGGTCTTGATTGCATCAGGTGCAACACGGTCGAAGCTGCGCGGCCTCGCCCGGGTCGTCGTGCGACCCCGCCCGGTTCACCGTACGCCTTGCCGATGTTTAATTAATGAAATTATTATTATTATTATTATCATGGATGATAATTTAATATAGAGTTTTATTTTTATTATTTTCATTTTATTAAGTTTATTATCGTAAAGTTTATTACTTAATTCATTAAGTTTTTTTATTACCTTATTATTATTATTATTATTTCTATTGTTGTAACTTTTTATTTTTATTTTTCCATTTAATATTATTATTATTATCATTAGAATTATTTTATTTTTAGTTTTACTTTTATTTTATTATTTTATTATCATTATTGTTTTCCCATTTTGGGTAGGGTTTGGACCCCCCCCCCCTTCATCGCGGCACACCCCCATCTCCACTGCAATCCCGTCTCACAGCTCACCCCCCTCTTGCGCGCTACGCCTCGCCGTCGGCTTCCCCTCTTGTATGCTACACCCCACCGCCGGCTTCCCCAGCTCATGCCACTGCACCACCACCCTCGAAGTCCTGGTCCACTGCACCCTGCCTCTTCCGCTCGGGCCGCCCTACCTCTCACCCCGCACCCCGCCTTCCCTAAAAATCCTTCGGCCTTCCCACTCCAGTCCGGTCTACTTCCCTCGGACATCTGATGCACCTCCCCTATCTATTTTATTGGCGTAACCTCTCGTGTGCTTCCCTCCATGGCCGTTTTTTTTTCTTTTCTTCCAATGGATCTTGGCTGGCGCACTCCCGAACGGCCTCCCTCCCTCTTTCGGTGCTGCGACCCACCGCCCCTCCTTCTCCTCCGGAAAACCCTTGGCTGAATCTTCTTTGTACCACGCCTGTGGGTTTTTCACCGTAGCTGGTCGCGACACCCTTCTTTTCCCCCACCTCGATTCCCCCCATTTTCCCCTCGACTAGCCCTTCCTAGCTCAACCCTTTTTTGCTACGGTTTTTCCAGCGTGCCCCCTCCCGGTCAGCACCCTCCTTTCTCCCTCCGACCACAGTGACCAGCTACCCCATAGATGCGTCGACATCCTACTTGCATCAAGTCAGACCTGTCCCGCTACCTCGCACCACTCGAACCCGCACCACTTTTCTTTTCCAACCAATTTTCCAGCATGACGCATTGCCGACAGCCTCCTTTATGATCTTATTAGCCTTTCGTATCTCTGTCGCAGGTGTGTCCTATTTAAATTTGTTGTTCTTCCTTTTTGGTAAAGGTGCACGTAAGGATTTCACGTTGTTTGGGGTCCGAATTGTGATGATTTTGATTCAATTTTAATGCTTTTCCCAATATCTTATTTGTTAAGGTTCTTTTTGAAATGGTTATGGTGCGTTTGATGAGAAATTGAAGTTCTCGCCGAGCATTGGAGTCTTCGACACCTCATGTAGGTGGTTCTATGCCTTTGAATCATTTAGATAATTTAATTTGTTTGTTTAGTTAAATTTAATATGTTCTATGATTTAGTTGCATGGTGCAATCTATGTTTATAATGTTTTGGAATGCTCGTTTGATGAAAATTGGGTTTCCAAAATAGTATGATTTTGTTGTTTACATGTGTGTTGCAAAAATTATTGGTTGTGTTTGATAAGTTCTGTGAAATAAGTTTTAAAAAAATTGTTTGACATGCGTGCATGAGGAAAATTGCACTCTCTTTAGAAATGATTATGTTATTTTTCATTTCGATCCTATTTTGGTAAATTTTAGAAGTGTTTAATAATTTTTTATAGAGTGCCAATGGGGTTTTAGAAGGGTTAATTTGTGAAATTTATTTTTTTAATGGTTTCTTTTGCATGCGATATGTTTTATAAATTGAGGAATTGGTTATTTAAGTGGTGTTTTGAGTGAGAAACATGGTTGAATGGTTTTTGAGGGTTGTTTGGTAGGTAAAAAAGGTGTTTTCAGGTCACTTTAGTTGTTTGTGTATTTAAATAGAAATTTCAAAGTAAAATGAATCACTTTTGGTATGTTTTCCTTGTTGTGTACTTTTGAAATTGAAATGAAAAAAATTGTTTGAACAATGGAAAACAAGTTTTGATATGCTTACCTCATGTATCAAGGTTTAAAGTGACACCTCTATATAGAATCAAGTGGTTTTTGGTGTAGACTATACTTGGTTTTTTTAAACGATTTCATTAATAGCTCAAATGATTCCTTGGTGCATTTATATGAAGCGAAAATGGTATTTTGAAGGAGTTGAATACGCGTTCATTTTTAAAGTGGTGTATTTTTATAAAATGAGACATGTCCATAATGTGCGTGTGTCTTTGAAATAGTTCTTTGGTATGCAAGTGGTGACTTTTTTTGGGTAATGTCATGTTTGGTGTGTGAAATGTGAAAGTGATGTGTTATGTGAATGTGGAACCGGTTTGAGCACAAGGGAAAACCCTGGGTAACTAGGTGGGCGGACTAGAACTAGTGCGCTAGTGATCTGGATGGGTGTCATCCCTGTTTCACTTAGCTGGATTGACGATTGCAACACAAACTAAATATATGATGACTGAGGTTCATGGCCTTCTAAGCCACGTTTTCTGAGGTTCGTGGTCTTCTAAGCCACGTTTCTGAGGGTCGTGGTTTCTAATCCACGTTTCACCGAGACACGAGGTTCTAGGGTCCCACTCGAGCTAGATGAGCCTTAGGGGATTCACCCATAGTGCTCTACCATCAATGTCATGGTGCCTTCCGTTGGCATATGGAGGACCACTTGTGTGTGTGTGTGTGTGTGAGTATGTGTGTGTGAGAGAGAGAGAGAGAGTATGTGTAAGTATTCCCTTAAATGATTTTTTTTCTTTTCCTCTTTCAAATCATGTTTGTGAAATGGGTTCTCTTAGTGTTTTCTTTTAGTATTTAGCTTGTAAATTTTTTCTTTAAAAAATTTTTTTAATGTATAATTTTTAATAAGAAAATTAAATTACCTCTTTGATGTTGTGGCATGGAACCTTTTTATTGGGCGATGTCCTACTGGGCTTTTAGATCACACCCTACATACACCCTTGGGTGTATGTAGATTCTGTTTCTTCTACTTTCTAGGTTGTGACTTCGTGCTCAGTGATGGTGGTTTGGGTTGCAGTTGGTCTTTTCATGCAGAGTGCTGTCGATGTGGCCTCTCTTCTGATGGGTGGTTTGAGTAAGAGTTTTAGTTTCCGCTGTCATCTTTTCTTTTTAGTTTTTGGTTCGAGTTGTAGACTTTAAAAATGTTCATAGTCAAAGATGTGTTTGGTTGTCTTTTTTCCAGTTTCAGTTTATTTATTTGGCTAGTTGTTTTCTGTCTTTTATTTTAGGTAAAATCATTCCCACATGTTACTGACGATACCCGGGAACTACTGCCAGCCCGTGGGGATCGAGAACACCCTTCGGGCCTTGCCATAGACCGGGTCAGGAGCCGGGTCGGATGGCGACCCGGCCTGATTCGTGACACTAGTGATTCTACTTTTCCAAATTCTGAAAATGGAATTTTATAATTTTACTTATGTATGAAAAATGAATTTCTAGCGATAAATTGCATTTAAGGGGGTAGAATGTAAAATCCTTGGGATTTATTCTTATAATATATTTTATTAAATAAAATTGTTATATTATTAAATAAAACTAAAGTATAATTTAATATAATCTAATAAATTTTTAAATTTTATTATAAATTAATATATGTTATATTTAGATTCTTTAAATAAATGCATTTACTTAAATAAATCCAAATAAATAATTCTCCACTTAATATTACTTTTCAAACACATTTTGTTTTTATGTTATAAGTTTTTAATACATTATTGCTTATTAAAAAAAATATCTTTATATATATAAATAGTAATTCACATTTTGAACATAATATATAGTCTATATAATTTATAATTCATAATGGTGATTATTTTAAAGATTATTTATTTTTTATATATAAATATAACTTTTATAAAATCATTAATTAGAATTAAATTTTATTTTCAATTTAAAATATTTATTATATTTTTTAGGTATAATATTATTATTTGAGTAATAATATCTAATTATTACTTTTTTAATAGAATACTTGTTGTAAAATACAATTAAACAATTATTCCTTTGGTACATTGTTTTAAAAAGTAATCAAATGGAATTTATAAAGACCTACTTAAAATGAAACTCATAAAAATGATAATATTACTTAGTAATTAGTAAATCTCAAGTGTTAAGTTAGATGTTAATGATAAAAATGTTTAATGGTAAAATAATTATATATTTTTTTGAATTCATTTTACTAATCCTTTTTATTCATTTTAAAATTATTTTAAGAAAACATATACTCAACCAAAGGCCGCAAAGTTTACTGGCCAACCACTGCTTTGATGGGCCTAGTACACTTTTCCAAGCCAAAGGGAGTTGATAGGAAGCATATCATGGGAAATGTCCCATGGGGCCATGTATAGGCATGTTCATCGGTTAGGTGTGTCATGGACTGCGTGTATTGGAAGGGCTAAGCGGTTGTTGGCCCATGTATAAAGTTAGCAAGAGATAACCCTATTACAACTTCTAGCCAATAATCGGGAGTGATTTTGTTATAGTCCCTCCACCCACCTGAATCAAAATTTGATGTAGGAAACTACTTCTAGGTACTATTCACCCAAGTTAAAATTATGGATATATCATAGTCATCTGATCGAACTCCTCACAGTCATTCGATCACCCCTGAGTCATATTTCTCCTCATGACCAGTTGAATCCATCTAACAGTTCATCCCCTCTCGAGTACTCTTTACCAGTACCTTCTCTATTCAAGGAACCCATTAAATATCCTTTCACTACACGAAAACACCAAAAATGTAGACCTATTAACTTTATGATACCCCTGAAAATATATCTTTGGTGATAAAGATCGTACCTTCGAACTATTTCATAGGTCCTCGACATACAGAAACATCGATTCACTAGTGATACTCTTTACTTCTCGAAGAATCATTTTCAGTAAACATTAATAAATTCTTATGGATAAACATTTTCCAAAATTTGAAATCAGGTTTCACTATTTCAAAATAAAATCATTTTTATTTTTTTTAATCCCTGATTCATCATGTACATGAACTAGTCATTTAAACACCTCAACTGAGACTCATTGGACGTAGGCATAGTGTAGTGCATAAAAAATTGCATCTTCTCTTGGAAGCTCAAGTCACAGTATAAACATCTATACATACATATATATATATATACCATTTTATAGATGGAACTCCTCTATCTTTGGATAGCCCTGCCTAAGCCCTCCTCCTAGATCTCTATTATTTTTTCCACCTGATTTGACCACCTCCAAGGGAAGAAGGATTCAATTTTGAGTTATTTTGGTTAGGGGATTTCATTATTTTTAATACTATTACATATATGTCTGTAAATTGTTTTTCTAATTACCAATCCATATGTCTCAACTATAAATATTTTTTTTAACTCCATTATTATTGACTCCAAGAATTTGAAACATGTAAGTATTTTAATATTTATGTTTATATAAGGGTGTCTATACATATTTATAAATTATTTTCACATTTCATGTACATATTCATCAAGAAGATATACATGTATTATTTTCACATTATAAGGAAAAGTTCCTTTTTAATTTTTTTTAGAAAGGGGGAAACTTACTATTTTTACAACAACCGCTTATTTTAAATTATTATAAACATGTGATATAAATTTTTATTTTCAAAATGGGTTTTATTTTTTAAAATCTAGATTTATTCCTTTAAATTATTATGATTATATTTTCCAAATCTACCATTTTAAATATTTTAAGGTGATTTCATTTATTATATTTATTTAGAATCCCTTTTTTAGAAATTATAAAACATGTTGTATTTCACTTAAAATCCTTTCATATTTTATTTGAAATAGAAATTATTCTCAAATTATTAAGAGTTTTTATAATGATGATATGTGTGTGTGTAAATATATATACACACACACAATGAACTATCATTGCATAATTTGAAATGTGAAATATTTTCTATGCATTAAAATTTACCTTAAAAATGAGTTATAATATTACTCAAGTGGATATTTTCAAAATTATTTTTATGTGATGATAACATGTTTTATTAAAAATATTACTTTTTATGATTTTATGTCTGTAATATAATTTTTTCTGAAAATTATATATGAAATGTATAGTTTATTTTTTCATATGATATATTTATGAAATCAAAATTATATATACCATTAATAGTATTAATTTATGTGAATAGTAATTCTATAATCACTATTATTTCATGTGTGTTAAGAATTCATACATTCACATCATTATCCTATGTATAAAATAATATTTTCAAATATCAAATTTGAATCAAGTAAATGTGTATCTAAAATAAATATTTAAGGAAAAATTTTAAATGATATTGTTTTTAATTTTATATTATATTTTAATAAAATAGATTTTTTTATGGTTATGAATGAGATTTTAAATACATGGTTGTTAATCATTCCTTCCTTAACATCCCATTCGTATATGAAAAAGCTATTTGTTAGGATATTGGTATGTACCAAATCTATCTTATGATTTCCTATGAAAGTTCATATGTGTATATATTTATATAAATATATGTATGTAAGTATGTAAAAATTCATTATCATTATTTTAAAAGAAAAGAAACCCCTCTTTCCAATTTTTTCGGTATTTTTTTATTGAAAATGGGTTTTGAAAATGGATTAATTATTTCAATAACTTGAAATTTTTTATTCTAAGTGAAGAAAGGATTTCATGAGGGATATGTTGAGACTTTCAATATTTCATGTGTTTTGATTATATAATGGTACTTGGAAATTTTACGGGTTGTTACGTGATAAACCAATGATGGGTGGTTGCATGATAAAACAATAATGGGTGGTTCCATTATAAACCAACCAAGGGTGGAATCATGATATTTCAACAATGAATTAGGTATAGAATCTGATTTTATGTTTATTAAATTTATAAGACTAACATGAATGGAAGTCGACCGCACGGTTACTCCATCTATAAGAATGACTAGTATAATGATTTCCCTGGATACTTTTACGTGTTATCTATTCTTGTTATGAGTTTTATAGTAATATTTTTATTAATAAAAGGGTAATAAATTATATTTTTTTCAAATGAAATTATTTAATACATCTTAAGGGTGATGTTTATTACTATGCGATAAATGTTTCATGTGATCATAAGTTTTTCAAATGTTTTTTAAATTTTATTTAAAGTCATTATATATTTGAAATGTGTTTTCAAAATAATGTTTTCAAAATTATAAGCATTTTTAAAGGTGTTTTCCAAAAATAAATTTTAAAACCGGAGAAATTTATTATTTTTCAAATTATATATATCAAATTATTATTTTTATATAAATAAAAATGTTTTTAGTGGAGTTTTTAAGAAAGTTATTTTCAATTTTTCCCCTGGCATTTTAAAAACCCTTAATGAGAAATTATGCTCATACTATGTTTCATAAGAAGGTTTAAATATCATTTATATGTTTCAAGGATATTATATTTGATAAGGATCTAGAATTAGAAAATTCAAAGAGATTCCTTTTTAATTATTATTTTAACTTTGATAATTTTTAATAGTGTTCGTTTTCCTCAAAATCTTATACCAAAAAAGATCCTAAGCTGTATAATGGACTTTATATTTTTCAATTTATTTATAAAAATAATATACAACATTATTTTTTTATGGATCTATAAGTATATGTATTTGGGAGTTACAATCATACGAATTATAGGATTCAAGCATCAGAGACTTAATCATACACAATCCGGATATATGATGAGATTATAATAAAAGACTCTTACCACATTGGTAACATGAATCGTAATACCTACGAATGAATAACATTAAATTAAACATATAATATCATTAAAATAATGATAATAATTATTTAACATTTCAAATGGGATTAATATACACCTCATGAAATAAAATAGGTGCATAACATGACATAGGTCTCAAAGAATGAAAATTATGACAAAAATCCCTTACAGTTTTGGTTACATTGAAACTGTTAACCCCATTAAAAATATACAGTGAAATGGATATTTGAATCCCCATAATTTTAATTATAATAAAAATAAAATACATTCATGGGAATTATATAAACCATAAAATAAAAATAAGTGTTGAATGTGGCATGTATGTCACATAAATAAAAATGAGACGAGAAAAAACCTTATTACATGAGTAACTTTTGAATAATGATATCTGTGAAATAATAACATAAATTGATAATTTAAATATCATGAAATAAATTAAATTCAAGATATAACATTTCATAGGAAAGTATATACACCACACAAAAGAAATGGGTTATGAATATGGAATATGTCTCGTAAGAAAAAAAGTTAGACTAGAAATCCCATTATCTTATGTCTTGACTCTCTCCGTACTTGTTCGAACATCACATATTATAAATATACTTTTATTATAAATCTATCATATAAAAATAATCATATATTTACAACATATATAATTTTATCATGACTTTATATTACCCATTATTAACAATTCCTTGTTAAATTTGTGTTTCGTGTAATGTCTACTTTGTTTCTTGTATATGTTTTCACATGTTATTTTTCATACTATTACATTGATCATGGTTTCCTAATTTATATAATGTTTAAAATAATCTCAATATCATATATATTCATTATATATGTATTTATAATAATCTATATAACATAGAAATAGGAAATTAAATACATTGTTCAAAGAGACGATAGGCTATATGTATGCATGAACATTGTTTCCATTTTCTTATCATATTAAAAGAAAGAAAATTAAATGATATATATATTGTTAAAATATAATTATTATGTCTCATATAACACATATTTATGTCAAAACAATCCTTAATAAATTCTAAGTAAACCGTGAATGAATCACATCGCTTCGCGGGGAGATTGTCTACTGAACACACGAACAACATTATCATATTCTCAAATAATAGAAAGCATAACAGTAAGGTTTATAAAATAAATAATGAATCATAAATATATCATATATTTCATATATAAACATAATTTGAACCATTATTTACAATCTTTATATGCAGTAATGGAATAAACAAAGACATAGGTTTGTGAGGCAGTTGTCCACCGTACACAAAAATTAGTATTGTGTATCTCATTTGATGGAAGTGTGGGATGTTTTAGGTCATAAATTTTACATATTAAAATATCATTATATTTTAAATATTGAGGTTATTATATAATATTTATATTAAAAATAATATAAGAGTTTTGAGGAAGAAATAAAACAAAAACATTTGTTTGTGAACGTTACCTCTTCTTCAGGTAACTCTTTTTGGTTTGAACCAAAGAACATCATCGGTTTTCTTTATAAACCATGTGATGATTCTAGGATTAGGGGTGGGATTTTAGGAAGAATGTTTTTGAATAATTTATATGAAACAAAAGTCTTTATAGGATTGAAACATTTGGGAGAGTGATTGTCTTTTTATAGTGGAGGAGGAGTAGCATTCTTGTAAATACAAAAAGGTAAACACTATTCAGAGGTCTTTATTGAATAATGTGCCTCTAATAATGAACCATTTTAGATAAAAGATTTTTTATGGTTTAAATATTTCCATAAAATTGTTTTTGTTATAGTTTATATATCATTTGTCCCCTTATGATTAAATTTTAACAACCAAGTAAACTCATTTTTAGCTTAATCGTTTTAATTAATTTTAATTTATTTTAGTAATATTTTTGGTAAAACACTAGTTACCATACTAGAATTTAAAAGTTATTATTATTAAAAATATGGAATCCATTTTTTCTAAATCTCAACCACAGAAGTGTCTTAATTTAATTTAAAACAAATCACAAAGACAGAACGAGAAAGCAGGTCCTTAAAGTGAAAATGTCCAAAATTTTACTATGTTTTTAATATCAAAATTAAATATAAAAAATATTAATATGACCTAAATTATATTAATAGATAAATAGTTGAACTATTTTCACATTAAAATAAATTTAAAAAATAAATTAGTATTATATTAAAGTTACCAAAAGTAAATTTTGATATTATTTTTTAAACAAATATTTTTATTTGTTCAAATAAAATTTATAAAAGTGTCAAAATTTAGTTTTAAATTAAGTATTATATTAAAAGGGTCCAAAACATCTTTTTAGAAAAAATATAGCTTTTTATACTTAGAATTGGATTTGCTATTATTTTACACCTATAAAACTTATTGGATGAATTAAAAAAAATTATATTGAATATATTTCATATAAATTTTAATAATATAATCCAAAAAGTTTTATTTGTTTAATTTTTGGAAAAAACAAACTTGTGAGTATTTAAATAGTTTTTGAGAAAAATATTTCCTTTTAATTTCAAAATGGGTTTTATTTTCATTTATAATTAATTGGTAACCAATGAATTAATTTTATAAAAATTTATAAACCATTTGTTTATAATTTATTGAATATTGAAAATTAATTCCATTCTACTGTCTTGGTGGTAACTATCTTGTTAAATAATAATATTAATATTAAATTTTTAAATGTTAAGACTTGGCTTTGTGTATAACACAATTTATTGGAGAAACATGATATTGCGTGAAATACAAGATTAAATTGGTTTTCATATAATCCAAGATTAAACTAAGAAATTATTTTAATGAAATCTATCAGATAATTTAAATTTATTTCAAATAATATATTTTATAAAATCTGGGGATGTTACAACTTCAAAAGGAAAACATGGATCACTTACAACCTCGAGGACCTTTTAGGTTTATAGTTTAATATAATTAGGACCAAATCATATAAAATTGGACACATAAACAACTTATTCATAAATTTTGACACCCTATCACACTACACAAAACATTTATTATTTCAAATTAGGTAATTAGAATCATCCATGGGAAAAACTTTATTGACATAAATTGTTCGACATCATTCTTTAAAACCTTGGGAAAAGGAAACATAAGAAGAGTGAGATCAAATTATAATTATAAGTAAAAATAATAATTTATAGTGGAATTTAATCCATGACAATAGGGGTGTATAAGGGTTTGATGACATATAAAAGATGCAACACTATAACATATAAATATTCTCACCCATAAATACCTTGATCATCAAACATGAAAACATGGCATAAGGAATTAACCATAGAGAAAGTCATAATAATCAATAATCATGTTCCATGTTATGCCAATCTTGATCAAATAAAACATCATAAACCCATAAAAAGAAATTTAAACCCATTTCGGTAACTTAGAGCTACATATTCATAAAACCCTTTCAAATGCCTTTTAATTGGAATAACTATATTCTATAATTATAGCATTATGATTCCCCAATTCATTGGAGATATATAATGTGGATTACCCATCATATAAGATATATTGATCTCACCTATGATATATAATGGGGATCAATCCATCATATGGGTTATATTGGGCTCACACATTCATCATGAAAAATAGTGGGGATCAACCCTTCATATAAGCTATATCAGGCTCACCCATGATCTATAATGAGGATCAACCCTTCATATAAGTTGTATCGGGATCACACATTTCAAATAATGCTCAAGTATTATATCCTGAATATAATACTTTAATAATAAAAACCATTGAAATGATCTTTTAAACCCATACCAATCTATTTGAAACATGATTAACCCATGGAAAACAAACAGGGTTGATAACAATCCCTTTGAAATATGATTAATCCATTTAAAAGGAATGGGTTTCATAATAATCTATTTGAAACAGTCATAATCTATCCAAATAATGAATGAGGATGGTTTCAATACCGAATATCCCCAATGGAGGATAATTAAGAAAAATAATTGTGGACATTGATGAATTAAAATATCATTAAAAGATATTTAAAAACATTCTAGAGGAAAATATCATTTTAATTTTTGAAAATAACTTTTAAAAACATAAAACATTGTGAAAATCACTTTTTAAAACATAAAAAAAATATAAAATCACTTTTTAAAACATAAAACATTTTGAAAATCCTTTTCTTTGAAAACAATCTTGGAAACATATAAAGGAAGTTTAAAAATAATTTAAAAAACTTTTTATGAAATGTCATCTTTATAATTAATTTAAATTATTTGATAGATTTTGTTACACGTAATGCATAATTTATCTAGAATTATATGCAACACTATGTTTATCTTCTGTGGTAAATGGCCTCAAGTTTCTTCAATAAACTGTGTTAGATGCAAGGTCGAGTCATATAAGACAATAATATACTATTAATATTGTTATAGTTATTGCTTATCCATTAGAATGGAGGGAATTAATAAGATTAACTAAATTATGAAAACATGGTTTACATATGTTTATTAAATGAATTCACTAGTTACCATTTAATTATAAATTAAAACAAAAATTAATTGAATTTGAAGGAAATGTTTTAAAAAAAACTAATTTTATGTGCCCAATGGTGTTTTATATTAATAAATTAAATTATTTACTATAATTGATTAATATTAAAGATATATATATATATATATATTATATTAAGTCAAATATATTAAGATTCATATAATATATTTGATTGGCATATGATAAGAACAAACTCAATTTTACACATAAAAATATGTATTTTTTCTAGAGGTGGGGTTTCCACCATTTAATGGTAAACTTATTTTAAAACTAAATTTTTATAATTAATTAAATTTTAATTGAAAAATTAAATATAATATTGAAATAAAAATTTCAGAATTATCTTAGGGGGAATTTTCCATATTTTTCTAAGAAACTTTATTTTTTAATGAATAGTGAAAATACTTAATTTTAATTGAAAAAAAAAGTTAATATGAATAATTTATATTTTTAAAGTATATTATAATTTTTTTAAATTATAATCAGATCAATTATAAATATATTAATTAAATTTAGTTTATTTTGATTAATTATATATTGAAATTGGATATAAAAAATTGTAAACTTCACTTTGAAAACCTGTTTTCCCATCGCATCTACAAGGTTAATTTAAACTTAAACTCTTCCATTTTGGGGATTTCAATTTGAAAAATGGATTATATTTTTAATTATAATATTTTATAATTTTTAATAAGTCTAAATTAGTTTATAATAAAAGTTATTTTTAAAAATAGTTAAAATTAATTAAAGCGATTAAGCTTAAAATAATGTTTTGGGAATTACATACGTCTGTATGAAATTTAATTTTAACACACACGAAGGATTTTTATTTAATTCAGTTGAATTAATTTTTTTGATTATTATTTCAAAATTATCTAACAAATATCTTTTCTTCTATAATATTAATTTATCAATTACCTAGGTAAATAAAAAGATACAGGTTACCTTAGTAAAAACTATAAAGATAAAATTGAATAAACTTAAAGAATGGGAAATTACATAATAAAAAATGAATTTATTTTTTATTTTGGTGGTATTTATAGAAAAATATTTCTAAAAACATCACTATTGTTCAATTTTTGAGGCAAATGATCTATAAGAGACCTCCCAATAGTGTTTACCTTTTGGTATTTACAAGAATGTGGCTCCTTCTCCATTATAAAAGAGAACTCACTCTACCAACCTCTTCACACCCCCCAAGAAATTTGGATCAACAAAACCCAACCAAAATCAATCCCAAAATTCTATCATATAATCCTATAAGCCTAAACTTTCAAATAAATCCATCCAAGAATATAATTGGGTGAAAATCAAAAGCAGATACCCAAATAAGAATTAATGTTCTCCAACGATCATTTTTATTTTTTTCTTTATCCACCCCATTGAATTATTCTTATACCATGATAATATAATACAATAATTATAGTAAATATACTAATATTTTTTTGTTAATATTTTTACCTACACCCACACTCATTTCTATCAAATGGGTTATAAAATCATCATTCATATGTATGGTGGATAAGGGCCTCTCGAAATGATGTCATTCGTTTTTCCTTTTCCTCCTCCCATGTTTGGGAATTATAATAGACATAATGATTATATATTATATTTATGATATTTATAAAATTATAATACATCTGTATTAATTATATAATATACAACCTTTTTACATTTCATACCATAGAATATACAATAAAGTCGCTCGTGTGTACGACAGACTACCGCCTCCTGAAGCGGTGTGAAGCGTTCTTCACTAACGTGTTACATAGAAGGTAATAAGGGTAGACATAGTAAATATATATGATATAAATGACATAATTATTTTATTAATTAAATAATCACCTTTATATAAATATAATATATCATTTTCATTATTAATTTTACACACATGGAAAAAATGATAATGTCATCCGTGGACGTGTGGACTACCGCCTCCTTAAAGTGATGTGATTCCTTTTACATAAAAACAATTATAGATATAAGTATAAATTATTAAATAATATGGTAATTATTATATAATTATCATTTTTTTTAAATATTAATTCTACTTTCTTCCTTTCCATAATGGTCATTGAAAAATGGAAATTTTACTCATGCATACGTACAACATACCATCTCCATGATCATAATGTTAGTTAATTTTTCATAACCATCAATAATTATTGGTTTTAAAAGTATAATTTATTTATAAATATGATAATTATTTCATGTATTTTATTTTGAAATGTTTAAATAATTACCTCATAGACCACATTCGACCTACCAAAGTTAGTTTTAAAACATAAGTTGAATATGGTCAAAACATATGACTTAAACCTAATTAATTAAGTAATTAAATATAGCATGTTTATAAGTGAAATAAAGGTAATATAAAACTTCCGAAAGTTTCTCAGTTATGAAAATAATTAAAATAAGTTTATTATTCTGGATGATAAAGAATAAGTGTAATGAATGAGATTCAAGGTAAGGGTTTTTCTTATATCACTTTTATCTCTGTGATAAATGTCATATTCACCACTTATTTTTTCTGTGTGTTGTATATAATTACCATGAATATATTTTATGCTTTTTATCCTTAAATTAATTTTTTTTAATATACATTTTATTATCTCTCTTTCATGATTTTTACAGTTTCAAAGTTACCAATGTGTTAATGTATTTTTGCCTCAATTTTCCTTCTTTAAGAAATAAGTAATGTTATACACCTATATCTTTTTTATAACGTGTATGTTCTAAATATTTGACAAGTTATATCATGAATATCCTTTTTTAATGATATTATATGTTTCATTTAATGAAATATTTTAATGGTTATTATGAATAAAATTCACCAAAGTGGTATTAGTCTTTTATTTGGATCTCATCATTTATTGTGATTTTGTATGATTAAGTATTCAATGTTTAATTGTTATAATTCTCATGAATTATATTTTCCATTGTTTATTAATTATAATTCCAAGTAATTGTGCCATTTTTTCACAATTTGGCCTGTAAATGTTTTAATAATGTCTATTAATATAATCTGAATTTATTTTCACTTTGGTCAAAAATTTGTGTTCTTAAAAAATGTTGTTTTCTAAAAATGTTTTTAAATGATATTTTAAACTCATTTTCAAGGGAATGTTTTTTCAAAAAAATTATGGTTTAAAATTTTTTTAAATTATTTTTATGACATAATTTATGTTCTTCTAGTATTTTTTCAATGAAAAAGATAATCTAATTGTTTTATGTTTTAAAATTTATTTTAAAAATGAAAATCTTATTTTCCACAAAAATTATTTTAATTATATTTTAATCGTATTTAAATTTTCCAATGTAAAACCCCCTTATTTTTCATTATCCTCTAATAGGGGTATTCTGTATTTATACCATCCCCATTCATTCTTTGTATGGAATATAAGTTTTTCAAAGATATTTGTAAGAAACACATTCCTTTTCCATAACATAATCATACTTTAAAGATATTTTTATCAAACTCCTTTCCTTTCCATCTATCAATCATGTTTCAAATAGATTTAATGGGGTTAAATGAGTATTTCAAAGAATTTATTATGGAAGTGTTTTATTCATGATATGGTACTTGAGCATTATATTTAATAGGTGAGCTCAGTATCGGTTATATGTACGGTTATGCCCCATTATAGCTCATAGGTGAGCCTGATATAGCTTAAATGCTCAGTAATGGTAAACATAAGCATTAAATATTTAATTTCATAAATGAAAATAAGAGTTAATAAGGGTATAATGACTATAAAATCCCTTGAATTTATGATATTTATATTCCTAAATAAATTCAACTCATTCGATAGTTTACATTGCACAAATGAACCGTGAAATAAAATTAAATAGTAACTTGATAGTTGGAATAGTAATATGACCATTATAAATAATAATCCAACCAATAGAACAGTAACCCTACCTATGAAAGTATAAATAAAATTTAGGTATCTTATTAATGAAAATATGATATATTTTTATCATGGAATAAGTAAATAAATGTATTAAAATTTATAAAATAAATGTTGGTATTTTTGTGGAAGATAAATGTATATTTAAAATTTTATAATTAATATAATAGTTTAAAATAAAGTTTTTTTTCATAAATCATATTCATAAATTAATATATATTTTTTCTTTTTATTACAATATAAATTTAGGAGACCTTAATTAATTTTTCAAAGAGTCATAAAATCAATTATAAATTTAAAATTGATATTTTTAGTATAAAATATGATTTTAATTAAAAATTAGATTTATCATATTTAAAGAATTATTTTCGAAAAATGGATCCCATTTTTTAATTCTAAACATTTATAAATGTTTGGGGTTAATTATTGGGATTTTTCTAAAATATTTTATTTTTTTGAACAGTGAAATATGGTAATTTGTGGTTTAAGCTAAATACATGAATTATTGTGTCATGGATGATGTAAGGATAATTTAAGAACTGTTGTTTCTAACTAAAATTTACTAGTTACTGTATTTATTAATAAGAATAAGTTTTGTTTGTAGTATTTTTCAAAAATAATTAACTATTGAATAAAATAATTAAAAACACCCATCTCTTCTACTATAAATACCACCCCTTATCCTCACACATTGTAATCCTTGAAGCTTGTCAAATTTCTTCCCAATACTATTCCAAAGTCTCTCCCCAATGTAAATGGTCCTTGTTTATCCCCAAAATTCCAACCCCAAGCCTTTCAAGGCGGTTATTAAGAAGAAGAATACAATAGGCAAATCCTCTATCGCTTTCCTTTTCTCCTTTTATTTTATTTTCTTTCTTATCTTATTCTTATCTCATATATAAAAACATGCATGGTAACTCCATTATATTATATATACTTTAATTTAATTATATTAAGCTAATATCTATCACTAATCCACTTATCCTTTCCCTTTTATTCTAAAAATGAAAATATTTTTCGAGAGATGTTTATTCACTACCTTTATGGACGATGATTTTTCATTTTCTAATACTGCCTTCAAGGTAGGTCATAAAACAATTGTAATGGTTAAAAAAGATTTTAAAATTTATATTACAACAAATTTACTATTATGGAACTAGTATATATATATAATATTAATTAATAAAAGAAAACTAGTGCACAATGATCGAAAAACGCCCAAATTATCTAAATGGTTATCATTATTGTTTTATATAATGAATCATAATATTGTCTAGAAAAATTATATATAAGACCATTTAATATTATATATATTTTTAATAACATATAATTTCAATATTTTATAACTATTCTCATTTTACATGATTTTCAAACATGTATACATGTGAACCAATCCTGAATACTAAGGAAACGAACACTCCAGATTGATGAAATTGAATATTATAACTCATAAAAAAAGACCATTAATGAACTTAATAAAATTATAATAAGTCAAATTTATTTTTAATAGGTTCTGAATTAAATTATTAATGAATATTATTTCATTATCTTGTACATTAATTACAAGTACAAAACACTTTCAGACATAAGGTATGACATTCTCTCTGAATCTCCATTTTTCATTCAGGTTGTGTTTTCTCTCTCTTTTCCCCAAAGTAATTATTATTTATTTTTATAAAATTATTCTACATTATTTGTGTATATTCCAAACCTATGTAATTATTTCAATTATACATTATTTTATGTGTAAATACATGTTTGTTGGGTTTCCTTTTCAATCCCTCTTTATAAGATAACCTGATTTAAGGGAACTTCCCCATTTCTTACCCATTTACAAGTACAATCCACAATATATTTTAATATGATAATATGTTTCTAAAATCACTAATTTTATTATGAAATTATCTCTTTGTTCATTTATGGTTTTATACAAACAATTATTCCTTGGTCTATTTTAAATTCTCTTTAATATTTTCCCTTAAACTACACTAAAGTGGCATAATTCTAAAGTTTCTTAAAACTATTTTTACATGATTTCAAATTAGTAGGAAATCATTTATCATGGTCTATGCCTATGAATGTCCAATTAAAATTTAAATACCTTCTTTAATGGATACCATTACGATATTCCCTTATTTTTTTCCTTATTCACCACTTATTTCTTGTGTGTGGTGTATGTATACTTTCCTTTTATTTATGATCCTCATTCTTTGAAGAATTAATTAAATATCCATATTTCTTGTATCATTGATTTTATTATTATCTTATCCATATACCATTTTTACATATAGTGTTTTTTTGAATGATTTTATTAGATTGAATTTGTGTATGAATAATGCTTTGGACTTAAAGTGATGGGTGGGTTCTAGTTATAGATAGCCCCTTGATGCATAAATAGGTCTCATGAGGAAACATAGTGGGAGACAAACAATTTTTGTTTCTTTCTATGCAAAATAAGATGGGTTTTTACCCACATACATAAACTATATTTATGTTATAATAGTTCATGTTCTAGATAGATTATTTTTAGTAAATAATAATTTTCTTAGTTTAGAATTCACTTATTACATTCCATGAGATTTTCACTATGAAAAAAATATATGGTTTCATTTTTATTCTTAGTGTATTGATGGAATGTGTTTTTCATATTATTTAAATTTCCATAATTATTATTCCTTATTTACTTTTTTCACTTATTATTGTTTCATATAACCCTTACTAAGAATTTTATCTCACCCAATTGTTTGTTTTATTTCCCCAGGTTGTGAAGATGATATCGTTGAATAAGTGACAAGAAGTAGTTTATTTTCTTTTTTATGTTCTATATTTACTTTTCAATTTAATAAGGGAGCCATTTATGTATATAGTTCTTCAATACTACTAAACCAACCGATCCTTATTGTTGTGATATCTTGTATCTATTCTATTTTAATAAAATGACCATCGACTTTAGGATATTGGGGTTGGTGTAGTTGCAATTACATAATCAAATTGTATGATTGAATTACAAAATAACTCATACCAATAAATACCTTGATTATAAAATATGAAAACATGGAAAAGGAAACAATCATTATAATCAATAATAAAAATCCATGTAATATAAATCTCTATCAATGGAAGAATTATAAAACCATATAAAATAATCAAAACCCCTTTTAGAAACTTCGAGAATAATATTTATAAAACCCTTTTAATTTGAATAAACATATAACTGATGTCCAATAATATCATTCCCCAATGTATTGGAGTGCTATAATGTGGATCACCTTCCATATAAGATATATCGGGCTCACTTGTGAGCTATAATGGAGCTAGAAACTTCATATAATATATATTTGGATCACCCATTCTTCATGAGATACAATGAGGCTCAACCCTCTATATAAGCTATATTGGTATCACCCATGATCTATAATGGTGATCAACCCTTTATATAAGATATAACAGGATCACCATTTTCATATAATTCTCAAGTTCCATATCACAAATAAAACAATTTCATTATAATAACCTTTGAAATGATATTTTAAAGCCATAAAAATCTCATTGAAACATTATTAATCCATATAAATTAAATGGGTTCGAGAACAGTCTCTTTGAATCATGATTAACACATGGAAAATGAATGGATTCCATGAAAATATCTTTAAAAAAATCATAAAACATCCAAAGAATGAATGAGGATGATATCAATACAGAATATCCCTAGTGGAGGATAAGTAAAACCAATGGTTTTTTATATTTTTAATACAAATACAATTAAAATATTGTTAAAACATTATTGAGGATAATATCCATTTCATTTTGGAAATCACTTTTTAAAACATAAAACATTTTGAAAAACTATTTCTTTGAAAAAAACATTAGAATCACATAAAATATTTTTTACAATAATTAAAAACATTTTAAAACAAAAAATATTAAAATCCTTTCCTCTGAAAATGATCTTAAAATATCATTTGAAATAATTTTGAAAACATTTTTATAAAACATTTTTTTGAAATATCACATATTTCTGACTGAAGATATAAATGAAGTCAACTTTTCTTAAAATAATTTCTCAAATAATTTATGTTTAAAAGAGTGTAAAAAATGTTACAATTACTTTTAATTTTCTTTAATAACTATAGGATAATATAATTCAATATAATTGTAATAATTAAACATTGGATACTTAATTGTACACAATCCTAATAAATGATGAGATTGTAACAATTGATTCTTACCGCTTTGGTAACATTGATTCAAAATACCCATGAGAGAATATAATTAAATGAAACATATAATATAATGAAAATAAGGATATTCATGATATAACATTTCAAAGGGAGTGAACATAAACATTAAAAATAGATTGGTATGTAGCATAACTTACATCTTAAAGAAGTCAAATTGAGGCACAAATCTTTTAATTATTGGGTAAATTTGAAGCCATAAACCCAATGAAAGAGATATTAATAAATGGATATTTAAATCCCAATTAATTTTAGTATTATAATATTAATGTTCATTAATAATTAGTATATACGACACATAACAAAAATAATCATTGAATATGGAATATATCTCACTGAAATAAAAGTAATATGAGAAGAAACCCTTACTACTTGAGTAAATTTTGAATCATGGTATATATGATAGAATTATATCAATTGAAATTTTTAATAACATGAAATCAATTAAATTAATTATATATAATTTTATAAGGAATTATACACACCATGAAAAATAAATGAGTGGTGAATATGGCATAAGTCTCGTAGAAATTTAAGTGTGAATAGAAATCCCCTTACCCTAAGTCTTCACTCTCATCATACTTTTTCAAACCTCCTGTAAAATAAATATATGTATATTATAAAAATATCACAAACCATAATCATATATATTATACCATATATGATTTTATCATCACTTTATATTACCCATTAATTAATAATTTCAGGTCAAAGTTGTATTTTGGGCAATACCCGCTTTGTTTCTAGTATATGTTTTGACTTTTTATTTTTGTTCCTATTACATTGATTATGATTGACTCATTTAAATAATTTAGAAAATTATATAAATATCATATATGATCCATCTATATGTATTTATAACAATCTATAAATGATATAAATAAGAAATAAAATACGCCCTTCATAGTGACAGTAGGTCGTACGTACGCATGAGCGTTGTTTCAATTTTATTATCATATTGAAAGAAGTAAAAGTAAATGATATATATATATATATTATTCCATTATAATTATTATTTATTATATATCACATATTTATATTACACCCATTCTTAATACATTCCATATAAGGTGTAAATGAATCGCATAGTTTCATGAGTAGATAGTCTTCTATACACGTGATTGACGTTATCATATTCTCACAAAATGGAAATCATCAAGGTATCTATTATATAATAAATTAATAAGTATAAATACCAAATTAATATTACATATTTCATATATAAATATAATTTACATCCTTATTTCCAATCATGTGGTGTGGTAATGGAATAATGAATGAAATCGGTTTGTGATGTGGTAGTTCGTCGTACACATGAATGATGATTGCGTATCCCATTTAATGGATGTTTGTGAATTTATAATTCATAAACATAACCTAAAAAATTCTCAATATATTTAATATAACTATTTAATTATATAATCTTGATTTAAAAATAATTTAATAGGTTTGAGGACTAAATTAAACAAAAGCATTTGTTGATGAACATTACGTCTTCATCGGGTAACTCCATTTAGTTTAAATCAGATCCCATCATTGGATTGATTTATACCCAAATTTAAGATTCTAGGATGATAATAGTTATTTTTAAAGTAATTTGGTGATATTTTATATGATCCAAAATGATTTATAAGTGTTAATAAGTGGAAAGAGTTAGTGCCTTTTATAGTGGAGGAGGAGTGACATTCTTATAAATACCAAAAGGTAAACACTATTGGCATGTCACCCTTCAATAATGTGCCTCCAACAATGAAAAGTTTTATATAAAATCAGGGATATAGTTGAAATATTTCTTTCCAATTCTATTTGGTCAATTTTATATTTTATTTTCTCCCTTAAGATTAATGATTAACCCCCCCCCCATGTAAAGTCATTTTACCTTAATCAATGTAATTAATTTTAATTGTTTTCACTAATATTTTTGGTCAAAAACTAAGTTCACCTTAATTGAAATTATAATTTATTCTGATTAAAAATATTGAATCCGTTTTTTCAAATTATAATCACATATGTGGATGAATTTAATTTTAAAATTAATCCTACATATAGAAAGGGAAATCAGGTTTTCAAAGATAAAATGTCCAAATATTACTATGTTTTTCTATCTAAATTCAATATAAAATGATTCAAATTACCTAAATTATATTAATAGATGAATAATTTAACTATTATTATTTTAAAACCAATTTAAAATATAATTTAACATTATTTATTCTTTAGACACAAATTCAGTTTTCAGTTAAATTCAGTAGTTTTTATTGTTCATCAAAAAATGATACTTCAATGAAAAATACCAAGAATAACCCAAATTAAATTTTGATATTAAAATTTTAAAAAATAAGTTTATTTTTTAAAATAAAAATTATAAGATAGTATACGTTTACTTTTAAAACAATTTCTCCATTAAAAGGTGGAAAAAATGATTTTTAAGAAACGGTTTTTTATGCTTAAAATTGGATTTGTTCTTATTTTATGATTGTAAAACATATTTTATTAATTTAAAAAAAAGATTTAATATATTAAATATAAATTTAATTAATATAATCCAACAAGGATTATTTTTGTATTTTTTTTAATAAAACGCACTTTTGAGCATTTATATAGTTTTTCAACCAAAGATTTCCTTTTATTTTCAAAAGGGGTTTTATTTTCATTTATAATTAATTCGTAACCAATGAATGAATTTTATAAACATGTGTAAACAATATTTTCATAATTTATATAATCTTATTTATCCCCTCCATTCCAACATCTAGGTGATAAATATCACATTAAATAATAATATTAATATTATATTTTTATTTGGTAAGACTCGGCCTTGAGTGCAACACAAGTTATTAGCAAAACTCGATGTTACGCACAACAAAAGAAAAATTTGGTAATTCATATATTAAAATAAAAAATATTAATTTCTTGTAACTCAGTATATCAAAGAATTTAAATTAATTTTAAATAATACATTTCATAAAATCTCTGGATGTTATATGTTACCCGCCCAAAAATTAATTTCCCTCTTTAAAATTTACTTAATTTTCAAAGTTTTAACATTTTTAAAATTCCATTATTGAAACCCAAATTGTAAAAATAAATTAAATAAAACAACCCTTAAAAATTGAATGTTGGAAACATAAAGGTTTTTTTATAGTTATGAATAACTAGGTTTCTTCATTGGGGAAAACATTCATGGGGAATTAAAAGACGTATTTGGAAGAGAAAACTAATTCCCATGGACTCATAAAGAGTGATAGATAACATTGTCAATATGAATTCAATGAAAACAAAACCACAATCTAAATATGTGTATAAACGTTCATTGATTTCATTATAAAATGTGGTGATATGATAAAATTTTATTCCTAGAATCCTTTTCCTATAGTAAAGGATTTCTCTTACCATATGGACTAATAGAAAATAGAAATACACTTAATTGATGTGAATAATTTCATCCTTTTATAAACTTATACCAAAATATCATTTCTTTTCAATATAATGAGTATTTGGGAAGAATTTTTAATTCTTGAAACACAAAAATCATCTTTTTAAGACCACTTAACCATAAATTTGATAACCAATTATTTCACGTGTCTTTACACATTAACCAAATAACAAATGGAAATAACATTGTATGATAATTTCCAAAATGAAAAAACCATCATATGATACACTGATCATCAAAATTAAATAGTAATACCCAAATTTTAAACCAAATCATTCCATAAATGACTATCCATAAAATTTGTTAAACATTTCCTAACTAAGTTTGAAACCCAATATTAAAAGGATTTGATCATATATTCTTACAAGATAAATAAACCATTATTACTTAAGTAAAATAATATATTTTCCGAAATAAAAATAATCTTTACCTGAAAAAATTTCATGTTATCCCAGACATCATGTAGGTTTCTAGTAGGCATGAATCCCTTATCATCCTTTGATCATGGGTTCATACCCCACAACTGGATGTGGTGTGTTTTCACCCATCATATAGGTTGTACCCATTTTTTTATTTAAAACTAAAAATAATTCCTTTTTAAAAATACATTATGTTGATCATAGGGTTTACAAATACCTCAACCCAAAAAAACATCTCCAAAATGTCATTAACAACCTCAAAATTGATACTACTTAAAACCCTCAAATGAGGCGTCTATGACTATGAACTTATGATAAAAAAATAATCCTATATATCCATGATGGTATCCAAACCTCTTAATTTAACCTTAGTGAAATCATCTTAATCTCCAAAGGTATCTAAACTAACCTTTTATACCAACTATATCAACCTAGGACCCACACTCCCGAGTCCTATGTTGAAACCATGTACTTTAAATTTATGAATATGGTGTAGATATTTGTGACCAAAATATTTCCATCCATACCATAAAACATCAAAAGGAAAACTTTTATCACATACATTCTCAATGACCTTTTAGGTTTATAGTTCTAGATAATTAGAACAACCTCATTGATAAAACATTCACATGTTGTCAAATGAATATTTCTCCCATTTAACCAAGTTTTTCTTATTCCCAATTAGGTCATGAACATTATCCTTGTGAAAATATTTATAGACATAAATACTTCAACCTCGTTCTTTATGACCTAGGTAAAAAATAAAATAAGTGAACCTAAATTCTCAGTAAGGGTAAACATAATAATTAACAGTTAGAAGTCATTAATGACCATAATATTGCATAACAGTATAATAATATAATCAAAGTGCATGATAGAATCATAAAATTACTCATAAATATCAAAAACAGGATCATAAAATATGAAAAGACAGTAAAATTAATACTCATAACAATTAATAATCATGATTCATTCCATATCCATGTTGATCAAGAAAAGAATTATAAACCTATAGTAAATAATGAAACCCCTTTTCGGTAACATGGAGATCATATTCACAAAACCATTTCAAAACCATTTTAATTTGAATAACCATACGGAAAAATTCCAATATTATCAATAACTAGTGAATTTGAGGTCTATAATGGGGTTCACCATTTATATAAGATATATCAATATCTCTCATAAGCTATAATGAGGCTCAACCCTTCATATAATCTATATCTAGATCGTCCATTCTTCATGAGCTATAATGCATCTCAGCTCTTCATATAAGCTATATCGAGCACACCAGTGAGCTATAATGGGGCTCAAACATTAATATAATCTATATTGGGATCACCAGTTTCATATAATTATCAATTTCTATATCATGAATAAAACACTTTCATCATAAGACCCATTGAAATACTCTTTTAAACCCATAAAAATCTATTTGAAATAAGATCAACCCATGGAAAAGAAATGGGTTTGGTAAAAATTAATTTTAAATATGATTAACCTATGGAAAAGGAATTGGTACCATAAAAATATCTTTAAAATAATCATAATACATCCAAATAATGAATAATGATGGTATTAATATAGAATATCCCCAGTAGAGGATAAATAACAATGAGGGTTATTAATATTAATGAATTTAAATACCATTAAAATATCATGAAAAAGATTATTAAGGATAATTTATTTTTCATTTTCAAAATAACTATTTAAAACATAAAATCTTTCTAAATTTTATTTTGTTGAAAACAACCTTGGAAACATATAACAAAAGTTTTAAAAATCTTTTAAAACACTTTTTAAAACTGAAAAGATAAATGAATTCATATTTTATTAAAAGACATTCTCAAACATTTTATGAAAAAATGAGTGGAAAAAATTATACAATTTCTTGTAAGTATCATGAATAAAAATATTATAATATAAATCATTAGAATTGTAATAATTCAACTTTTGAGACTTAATTAATCTCAATCCTGATGAACAATGCTATGATAACAAAATACTCTTACCACTTTTTTAACTTTGATTCACAACCCCCATTAAATAATATCATTAAACGAAACAAATAATACCATTAAAATGAGTAGATTCGTGATATAACTTTTAAAATGTGTATAAAATACACCTTAAAAAAGATATAGGTGTATGTCATAACTTATGTCTCAAAGAAGGAATATTAAGACAAATATTCCTTAACACTTGGGTTAATTTGAAACTATAATCCCCCTGAAGGAGATATAATCAGATGGATTTTTAAATACCGATTAATTTAGTGATATAATTAATAAAATACATTCATGGGTATTAACTACACCGCACAAAAAAAATTGTTGAATATGGCATATATATAACATAAATAAATGTGATATGAGAAAAAACCCTTACTACATGAGTAACTTTTGAATCATGATATTTGTGAAATAATAAATTCAATTGAAATATTTAATATCATGAAATAAATTTAATTCATGTTTTAACATGTCATAGTGAGGTATAAACACCACACAAAATAAATGAGTGGTGGATATGGTATCAGTCTACCATAAATAAAAGTGAGTCTAGAAATCCCCTTACCATAAGTCTTCACTCTCGTCAGACTTTTTCAAACTTCCTTTATAATAAATATAATTTTATTTTACATATATAATAAAAACTATTAAAATATATATTAGGAAATATATTATTTTATCATGACTTTATATTACCCATTTATTACTAATTCCATTTTAAAGTTACTTTTCAAATAATACCTACTATGTTTTTCATATATGTTTTGACATGATATTTTTAGTCCTCTTAATTTGATCATGATTTATTAATTAAAATAAGTTAAAACATAATATAAATATATTATATTTTTATTATATATGTATTTATAATAATCTACAAAATATATAATTAGAAAATGAAAAACACTATTCATGGAGACGATAGATTGTACATATGCATGAACATTATTTCTATTTTCTTGTTGTATTGAAAGAAATTAATTTAATTGATATATACATATATATATTATTAATGTTTAATTATTATGTTATATATATATATAATTTGTATTTTACACCCATCCTTAATAAATTACATGTAAAGTGTGAACAAATCACGTCACTTTGTGAGGTGGTAGACCATCGTACACCCGAATGACGTTATTATATTCATGAAAAATGGAAAGTATAAAGGCATGTGTTATATAAAAATTATAAGGGAATAAAGAAATCAAAAATTTAATATATATAATATATAAATATCATTTCCATAATTATTTCCAACCTTGATAGGTGGTAATGGAAGAACGAAGACATCAGTTCGTGAGGCAGTAGTCCGTTGTACCCACGAATGATGATTGCGTATCCAATTTTATAGAAGTTTGTAAAGGTGAAGGTAATAACCCTAAAATAAAATCATATCATTATACTTAAGATAATTATATTATTATATAATCTTGATATAAAAATATTTTAAGAGGCTTGATGAAGAAAAAAAAATGTTTGTTGATGAACGTTACCTCTTCTTTGGGTAACTCCTTTTGGTTTCAAATAAAGGCCTTCATTGGTTTTCTTTATGCCAAAATTTAGGAATATTGGATAAAATTTGGAATTTTGAAAACTAATTTGGGCATATTTTTTATGATCCAAAATGCTTGAGAGGTGTGAATAAGTGGGTAGAGTGAGTGCATTTTTATAGTAGAGGAGGAGTGTCATTCTTGTACATACCAAAAGGTAAACACTATTGGGAGTTCTCCCTTAGATCATGTGCCTACAATAATGAACCATTTAAAATAAACGTGTTTATATAGTCAAAATATTTCCATTAAATGGGGTTTTTACTAGTTTCAATGTCATTTGGTATCTTAAGATTAATGTTTTACCACTAAGTAAACTCATTTTGACATTAAACACTCTAATAGATTTTATGTTATTTCACTAATAAATTTGTTAGAAAAACTATGTTGAGCTTATTAGAAATTATAAATTAAGATTATTAAAAATATTTAATCCATTTTTTTCAATTTCATACTACTTAAGTTTAATGATTTAATTTAAAACTAATCCTGAATATGAAATAAGAAAGCGGGTTTTTAAAGTAAAAATGCTAAAAAGTTAACTGTGTTTTTATATCCAAATTCAACATAAAACTTATTAAAATCAACTAAATTAGATTAATAGATTTATAAATTATAAATTATGACTTTAAACCCAATTAAAAATATAATTTATCATTATTATTTATTTTGATGAAGATTCATTTTTCAATTAAATTCAGTATTTTCCACTATTCATCAAAAAATGAAACTTGTTATAAAAATACTCAAAAAACACCCAAAGTAAATTTTGATATTATGATTTAAAAAAAGAATTTTTTTTTTCAAATAAAATTTATAAGACTTTTAAACTATAGTTTTAAAACAGATCTGCCATTAAACTGTGGAAAACTGCTTTTAGAAGGAAAAAATACATCTTTTATGCTTAAAATTGGATTTGTTATTATTATATACCAATAAAACCCATTGGATAAATTGGAAAATATTATGTTGAAAATATTATATATTAATTGCAATAATATAATTAAAGTAGTGTTATTTGTTTATTTTTTTGGTATAAAACAAAATTGTGCACATTAAAATTGTTTTTCATAAAAAGTTTTCCTTTTATTTTCAAAAGAGGGTATATTTTTATTTCTAATTAATTGGTAACCAATGAATTAATATTACAAGAATGTGTAAACCATATTTGGATAATTTATTTAATCATATTCATTCTATCTATTCTAAAATCTAAGTGATAACTGTCTTGTTAAAAGATATTAATATTATATAATTGTCTGGTAAGTTTCAGCCTTGCATCTAAATTAAGTCATTAGAGAAACTCGATTTTGAGTTCCATGTAATTAAAATTAATTACCATATTAAAGTAAAAATTATTTTATTATGTGAATAAAAAATAATCTTAATTTTGAAAATAACCTAAAAACATGTCCAAAAACCATTGGTTGGCCACATTTCAGCCATATTCCCTCTTGACTCAAAAATGGTTCATTATTAGAGCAAATGATATTAGGGATAACTACCAATAGTTTTTACATTTTGGAATTTAATAGAATGTCACTCCTCCTCTAGTATAAAAATTAACTCACTCTCCCCACTTCTTCACACCTCTCAATTCTTTTGTCTCTTTCAAACTCTTCCCAAATTACTTCCCAATAACCCTCTACTCATCGTTGATGCTTCAGTGTAGGTAGAAATCAAACCAATGATATCATTTGGTTCAAAACAAAATGATTTAATTGAATAAGAAGTAATGTTCATTAATGAAAAATTTTCTTTTACTTTTTCTTCATACCTATTCAATTATTTTTACCCTTACTAAACATTTGGGCCATATTACATTATCTTCATTTTTAATTCAAGAATACATTCTATTTCATTTGATGATATTTTCAATTTTATATTTTTATATAATTTGGGTATAACTCATACATAAAAAATGTTAAAATAAAAAGTTGAGACTTCCAATTAGTATCCATTTTCCATAATATAAAACTTTTAAAATAAATACTGATTTCTTTTCATTAAAAATATCCATGACTTTAAACTTGAATTATTCCTTTCTCTTACCCATCTTTAAATCTTGGGAAAATAAATTAAAAAAATGAGATTAATACAAAAAATTTGTAAGGTATAAAAAAATAAGGAAACCCATTAGTCTAGAAAACACATGAAAACTCATAAAAAATTTAATATTATCTTAAATATTATTCAAGAATTAGAAATAAAACATTTTCACATGAAAAAAACATACATTTTTATCAAATAAAATCATTAAAATACAAAGTAAACAATTAAAACTCTTTTATGAGACTTATAGAATCACATTTATAAAACAATTTCAAAACCCTTTTAATTGAAATAATCATATAAATGACTTTCAATACTATCATTACCAAATGCATTGGAGATATAAAATGGAGATGACCCTTTGTATAAGTTATATTGGGTTCACCTATGAGATTTAATGGGGATCAACCCTTGGAAAAAAGGTATATTGGTCTTTCCTATTTCTCATGACCTATAATGGGGCTCAAACCTTCATATAAGCTATATTGGGTGCTTACGTAATCTATAATGGGACTCAACCTTTCGTATAAGTTTTATTGGGATAATAGTTTTCATATAATTTTCAAGTAACATATCATGAATAAAACACTTTCATCATAAAAAACTTTGAAAAACTCTTTTAAAACCTTAATAAACACTTTTGGAAAATAAAATACCATTTTCTTTTAAAAATCCATTTTCAATACCAAAACAACCTTTTTTTTTAAACCCATTTTCAATACCAAAAATACCCAAAAAGATAAAGAGGAATTTTCATTTAAGGAAAAATGAAAGATTGAAAAGGAATCCAAAAATAAATTAATTTCCACGGTGGTAAAAAATTCATTTTAACCATGTACATTAATAATAGAACATTCCTTTTATTATTTTTTAAATATTTTAAAATAAAACTCAAAAAAACAATCCTTTTAAAAGACTTTGAAAATAAATAAAAAGAGACATAAAATGGTTTATTTCATATGCTTGAATATTTTTGGACATAAAGGTAAATGTTATATAATTTTTCATGTGTTCACTAGACTAACCATAGTCCTTTTTATCATATTCTGATCTTTTGTGCTCATCTTATATTATTAATCGATAACTTCTATTACACACAAGGCCGAGTCTTACTAGATAACAATATACTATTAATATTATGATACTTATCACATAGATATTGGAATAATAGGAATGAATAATATTAACGAAATTATGAAAATATAGTTTAAACATGTTTATATAATGAATTCTTTGGTGACTAATTAATTATAAATTATAATAAAAACTAATTGAATATAAAGTGTGTGTTTTATAAAAAATCTATTTTATGTCAACAAAGGTGTTTTATATTGATAAATTAAATTAATCAGAATTAGTAAATTATATTAATTAAATTTATATTTTATATATTTATTAAAATATTTTTTAATTCATCCAATACCTTTTACATCCAAAAAATCAGGACATATCCAATTTTAAGCCTAAAAATCTGTATTTTTTCAAAAATGTCATTTTTCCACCTTTTAAAGGAAGACTTGTTTTAAAAATAAATTGTGGAAATTCTAAAAAATATATTTTGAAATAAAAATTATTTTTTAAAATATAAATATCAAAATATACTTTGGTTTAATTTTTTTATTTTTCTGAGAAGTTTCATTTTTTGATGAATAGTGAAAAATATGAAATTTAATTGCAAACTCACTTTGTATCTAAATAATTTATAATGAAATATTATGATTAAATTTTTTTAAAAGTCATAAGATTTAAGTTTTATATATATTAATTCAATTAATTTTGTTGGATTCATTTTTGTTTTGAATTAGGATATAAAAAGCATACTAAAATTCTAGACATATTCACATTAAAAACCCGCTTTCTCGTTTCATCCACCGGATTAGTTTTAAATTATTTATTTCATATATATGGTTGGAATTTAAAAAAAGTGGATTAAATATTTTAAATCCTCATAATTTATAATTTTTATAATTTTAAAACTAGTTTTCTACAAAAAATATTAGTGAAGGTAATTATAAATAATTATAGTGATTAATGTAAAGACGAGTTCACTTAGTGGTTAAAATTTACTCTTAACGGGAGAAATGAATTATAAAATTGTAATAAATCCCATTGTATGGAAATATTTCTACCATATACCCTATTTTATCTAAAAGGGTTCATTTTTTGAGGAATATGATGTAAGGGAGACCTCCCAATAGTGTTTACCTTTTGGTATTTATCAGAATGTCACTCCTCCTCCACTATAAAAAGGCTCTCACTACCCTCATTTCCTCACACCTGTAAAAAACTTTTGCTCACAAAAACTCTTCAAGAATTACATACTAACATCTCTTATCTCATAATATAATCCTAAATTTGGGTATAAATCAAACTAACAAAGTCTATTGGTTCATTCCAAAAAGAGTCACCCAAAGAAGAGGTAACGTTCATCAAAAAATGTTTTTGATTTATTTATTACTTAAATATAATAAATTGCTTTTATATAAATATTATATTATAGCCAATGTTTCATAAATATAATTAAATAATGTTATGTAAAGGTCAATATGTACAACTTCACATACTTCCAACAGATGGGATACACAATCATCATTAGTTTGTACAACGGACAATCGCTTCGCGAACTGATGGCATTCGTTCTTCCATTGCTGCCTATAAAGGTTAGGAATAATTATTTACAAGTTTATTATATATTATATATATGATATTTATTTTTTCTATATTCTTTTTTAATTATTATTTAATACATACCTTCATGCTTTCCATTTTGTGAGAATATGATAACGTCATTCATGTGTACTGTAGACAACCGCCTCACAAAGAGATTCATGCTTTACATGGAATATATTATGGATAGGTGTAATTTAAATATGTTATATATAATACATGATAATGTTACTATAATATTTATATATATATATCATTTTATTTTATTTTTTTCATTATGACAAGAAAATGGAAATAGTGTTCATACGAACATACGACCTATCATCTCCATGGAAGGTGTATTTCATTTATTAATTATATATTTTATATATTATTGTAAGTACATATATACTGAATATATATATGATATTAATATCATTTTTTAAAATCATTAAATTATGGAACAATTATCAAAGTAATAGGACCAAAAATAACAAGTCAAAACATATACGAAAAACAAAGCGGCCATTACCTGAAACATAACATTAACATGAAATTTTTAATAAATGGGTAATATAAATTCATAATCCAATAATATATAATTATATATATATATATTATTATAGTTATGAAATATATTTATAATAAACTTATATTTATTATATAGGAAGTTTGAATAATAACGATGAGATTCAAGACTTAAAGTAAGGGGATTTCTTGTCTCACATTTACTTTTGTGTGACTTATGTCATACTAACCACTTGTTTTATTTGGGGGGTTTATATATAGTACTATGATATTATATAACATAAATTTAATTTATTTCACGATATAAAATGTTTCAATTTATTTCATTCTTTTATAGATCACATGAGGGTTTTTCTCATCTCACTTTTATTTCTGTGAGATGCATGCCACATTCACCAATTATTTTTGCTGTGTTGTGTATATACCGAACATGAATGTATTTTATGTTTATAATACTTAAATTTATTGGGATTTACATATCCAATTTATGATCTTTCTTTCATATGGTTTATGGTTTCAAAGTTAACAAATCGGTAACGGATTGTTTTTACTATTTGTCTTATCTAATACTTATGTTGTGTTATTCACCTATCTTATTTTGTAAAGTGTATATACATAAAATTTGAAATGTTATATAATTAATAACATTGTTTTAATTATATTCAAAAATTAATTTAATTTAATCCTTTCATGGGGCTTATGATTCAACGTTTCCAAAGTGTTAAGAGTTTGATATTACAATATCATTGATTATTGGGATTGTTTGTGATTAAGTATGTAATGTTACAATCATAAGATCTACCTATAAATAATTCTATTTAATTTTATTATCCTTTATTTATCTAATGAGATTAAATTTCTAATCTTAATTTTCGTCTCTTTATGTAGTCAATATTTCATAACAATATTTTTATGAAAAATCATCATTTCACTTGAAAGCTCTACCAAAAAAATATTTTATAACTTTTTTTGAAAAATGGTTTAATTTTTTTTCAAATATGGAAGGTTATTTTCCTTATGAAATGATTTATATTATTTTAAAATTATTCCTTTATAATTTTTCAAATCTATTTTCGAAGAAAATGGTTTGCAAAATGTTTTATGTTTTAAAATTTGTTTTTAAAAATGAAAAGTTTATTTTCCTTGGGAATGATTTTAATTATATTTTAATGGTATTTAAATTCATCAATGTCCTAAAAACCCTTATTTTTACTTATCCTACACTGGGTATATTATTTATTGATTCCATCCCCACTCTTTTATAGATGTATTAAGATTGTTTTAAATAGATTTTTATAGAACTCTTTTGTTTTCCATGGGTTGATCAAGTTTTAAAGAGATTGTTATAGAACCAAATTTCTTCCATGTGATATTCATGTTATAAAATGGATAATGGTTATTCTTAGGAGTTTATGATGAAATGAAATATTTTATAAGTTATGATTATGTAATGGTACTTTGACAATTGGAAGGTAGTTATGTTATAAATCAATGATGGGTGATTCCTTGATAAACCAATGATGGGTGGTTCCATGATAAAACAAGGATCGGTGGGTCTGCGATAGTACTCAAATTAATTCGGTATTGAATTCGACCGTGTGGTTTTTCTATTTGTGATATTTATTTTAATAGTTAAGTGAAAATGATGTCCCAAGTTATTTATATGTTTTCTTTATGATTGATATGGGGTTATAATGTTTCCCATGATCGATATTGATATAACATGGATTATAATAATTGATTCTAATAACTTTTCCATTTTTTTTATATTTGATGATCTAGGTATTTATGGGTATGAGTTCTTTTTCTAATCTATCATGAACTTTGATTATGTTATCATACCCTAATTAACTCTTATTCTTGTTGATGAAATTCAATTGTTAATACTTATGTTTATTGTTACTAGGAATTTAATCACACTATTATTATGTTTCCCTTTCCCTATGTTATAAATAATGGGGTTTATTGATTTATGTCTATAAATTATTTCACAAGAATGAGGTTGATATCCTAATTTGAAATAAGATAAGTTGGGTAAAATGGGATAAATATATATTTTAAAACTTTTGAATTTTATATGTATGAGTTTTTCCTAATTCTCTAAAAATACAAACATAATTGGCCATTGAGAATGTAAGAGATAATAATTTCACTTTATGATGTTTTCAGGTTTGGATGCAAAAATTTGGTTCAAAATTATCAGCATCATATCCAGAAAGTTTAATATTTCAACACAGGAGTCAGGAGTGCAGGTCGTGGGCTATTACAGTTGGTAACAAAATGAAGTTTAGATAACTTTAGAGATTTTGATTTTTCAAGTGAGGTTATATTAATAGTAATGGATAACATCATATGTAAATAATTTTAATTATGATAGTAAGTTCAAAGTCTTGGTCACCTCATATATGGTTTTTAAGTAGTAAATATTTTGTGGTTATTAATGTATTTTTGGAGATATTTTTTTGGTTGAGGTATTTTTGACCCCTAAGATCATCATGAAGTATTATTTTGGGTGGAATTATTTTTCTTGTTTAAAGAAATTAAAAATAAACAACTTCTATATTTGGTGACAACCCATTTCATATGTCAAGGTGGTGGGGCTTAAACCCATGATCGAATGATGATAAGGGTTTCACGCCTTCCATTGGACTACATCAAGTCCCGATTAGAATGATAATTTTATAGGTATAGATTAATTTTTTTTTGAAACATATGATATTTTATTTGATGAAAAATGGTTTATTTATTTTCAAAGAATATATGATCAAATCCTTCTAATCTTTGGATTTCAATCTTAGTTAGGAAATTATTGAAGAATTTTTAGGATATTAATTTATTAAATAATTTCGTTTAAAATTTGGGTATTAGTTTTATAGATTAATGTATCATATGAAGGTGTACTCAATTTTGGAATTATATTACCATGTTCTAACCTTTTTTTTAATTTATGAAGACAAGTTAAATAGCTTGACTATTCTATTTTTGGTTACGTGGTCTTTAAAATTTTATTTTAGTGCTTCAGGTGTAAAAAATTCATTAAAAACACTCATTATTTGGAGAAAAATATGACATTCTAGTGAAAATTAGATAAATGATGAAATTAGACTTGATAAGTATGTATATTTCCATATAATCTTAGTCTATATGGTAAGATAATTCCTCAACACTAGGAGAAGGATCCTAAAACAAAATGTTATCCTAGTAACTTCATCTCTAATGATATCAATGACCTTTTCACACAAATTTGTTTTATAGTTTTTTTATTGTTAAATTTATCTAAATATTTCAATTTATAAGTTATTTATGATCTCTACAACTCTATATCCTTATTTTTTATTTATGTTTTCTTCCATTATCATATCTTCACTTGCCACCAATTCTCTCATACGTGGAAACATAGTTATGTGTAAATTTAGGTAATTTGTATGTTTCCCGCATTTCCTTTTTAAGGAATTTTTAATTAATTCATTTTTATGACATGGGTTTCAATAAATTATATCTAAAAAATTTAATCCCTTCATAACCAGATGAATTTTGTGGGAGAAATTCATTTTAATGGGGTAGAATGTAACATCCTAATATTTTATGAAATATCCTCTTTCAAATTAATTTAAATTAATTAGAATATTACATTACAATAATTTCGTAGTTTTTCTTTATGTTATACACAACCCCAAATTTATCATTCATTGTACATAATATCAACTTTCTTCGATAATTTGTGTCACACGCAACGTCGAGTCTTAATAGACAACAATATACTAGTAATATTATGATAGTTATTACCTATTCATTATAATGTAGGTAATGAATAAGATAAAATAAATTATAAAAATATAGTTTTCACATTTTTATATAATTAATACTTTGGTGACTAATTAATTATAAATGAAAATACAAACCAATTAAATGTAAAAGATGTGTTTTATATAAAAACTATTTTATTCCCACGAAGGCCTTTTATCATAATAAATTAAATTAATCAGTACTTGAGAAGGATATTAATTAAATTTATATGTTATATATTCAATAAAATATTTTTCAAATCATCCAATAAGTTTTACTGACATAAAATAAGAACAAATCCATTTTTAGATATAAAAAAGGTTATATTTTTTCTAAAAGACATTTTTTCTATATATTAATAAAAGCATGTTTTAAAACTAAATTTTGACACTTTTATAAATTTTATTTGAAAAAATAAACTTTTATTTTTTAAATATGAATATAAAAATTTACTTTGGTTTAATTTTTGGATTTTTTTGAGAAGTTTCATTTTTTGATGAATAGTGAAAAATACTGAATTTACTTGAAAAATAACTTTTCATCTAAATAATTTATAATGTAATATTTTGTTTTATATTAATTTTAATTTAAAATAATTTCAATTATAAATCTATTAATCCAATATAGGTAATTATAATCATTTTTATATTCAATTTTGATATAAAAACATAGTAAACCTTTGGACATGTTCACTTAAAAAACTCGTTTTCCCATTCCCTCTATGGGAATACTTTTAAATTCAATTTTATCACTTATGTGTTAGAAATTTGTAAAAAAGGGATTCCATATTTTTAATAATAATAATTTATAATTTCTATTTATTTCAACTTAGTTTTTTTACCAAAAATATTAGTGAAATCAATTAAAATTAATTACAATGATTAAGAAAAAACGTGTTTTCTTAGTGGTTAAACATTAATCACACGTGTCCAAATGATATATAAAATTTTCCAAAACCACTGGATAGAAATATTTAGACAATATACTCTATTTTATAAAAAAAATAACACTATTGGAGGCACTTTATGTAAGGGATACCTCCCAAAAGTGTTTTTCATTTTGGTATTAACAAGAATGTCACTCCTCCTCCACTATAAAAGGCACTCACTATCCCCAATTATTTACACCTATCAAGATCTTTTTTATAAAAATTCTAAAAGAATAAATTACCCTAATTAATACCCTTATACTATAAGTCTCACTTTGGGGATAAAGAAAACCAATCAAGGCCTTTGGTTCAGACAAAAAGGAGTTACCTGAAGAAGAAGTAATGTTCGCCAGCAAAGCTTTTTGTTTTATTTCTTCCATAAAACTCTTAAATCTTTTTTATATAAACACTATATAATAACCATAGGATCCTAAATATAATTATATATTTTTATATTAATGTTATAACCAAAAAATTCACACAATTCCATCAAATCAGACACACAATCATTGTTCATGTGTATAGTGGACTACCATCTCGTGAACCAATGTCGTTTATTCTTCCATTACCACCTCTAAAGGTTGGTAATAATGATGGAAATGATATTTATATAGGATATATATATATATATGATATTTATGATTTATTTATGCTTATTTAATTATTATATAACACATAACTTCCTGATTTCCATTTTGTTAGAATACGATAACGTCGTTCATGTGTACGATGGACTACCGGCTCATGAATCGATATGATTCATTCACGCTTTACATGTAATGTATTAAGGATGGTTGTAATAGAAATATGTGATATATAAGACAAAATAATTCTAATATATATATAAATATATATATATATCATTTACTTTTATTTTTCTCAATATGACAAGAAAATGGAAACAACGTTCATGCATACGTATGGATTACCTTCTTCGTGAATGGTGTATTTCATTTACTAATTCTATATTTTTTAGATTATTATAAATAAACATATCATTAATATATATTATATTAATATCATGGTTTAAATTATTTAAATTATTCAACAATTATCAATGTAAGAGGATCAAAAATGGAAAGTCAAAACATATTCGAAAAACAAAGCGGCCATTACCCGAATCATAACTTTAACAAGAAATTTTTAATAAATAGGTAATATAAAGTCATAATATAATAAAATATGGTATGATATATATAATTATAGTTATTTTAATATTTATAATAAAATTATATTTATTATATAGGAGGTTTTCACAAGAACGAAGAGAGTCAAGACTTAAGGTGTGGGGATTTCTAGTCTCACTTTTATTTCTGTGAGACTTAGGTCATACTCACCACTCATTTATTGTATATGGTTTATATAATACCCAAAGAAATGTTATATAATGAATTTTATTTATTTCATGATATTAAATGTTTCAATTTATGTTATTATTTTATATATCTCATTATTCAAAAGTCACTCAAGTAGTAAAGGTGTTTCTCATCCCACATTTATTTCTATGAGATGAAACTCATATTTTTCAATTATTTTTGTTGTGTGGTGTATATGATTACCATGAATGTATGTTATTTTTATAATCATTAAATATATGGTGATTTTCATATAAATTTTAGGATCTCTCTTTCATGTGGTTTATAGTTTCAATGTTACCAAAGTGGTATTTCATTTTTGTCACAATTTACCTTCGTTGAGAGTTATGTCATGTTATGAACCTATTTTATTTTATAAGGCGTATATAAAACACATTTGACATGTTATATCATGATTATACTGATTTTAATTGTATTTAAAGTTCTATTTAATGAAATTCATTCATGGGGTTTACGATTCAAAGTTACCAATGTGGGAAGAGTTGGATATTACAATCTCATTGATTGTTGGGATTATTTGAGATTAACTCTCCAATGTTTAAATATAATAATACACCACTAAATAATTCTCATAAAGTGTCTTATCCTATGGTTATTTCATGAGAATAAATTTTTTACCTTAATTTTCATCTTATTATATACTCAATATTTCAAAAAAAAATTCTGAAAAATCCTCTTTTTTGTCCAAAATTCATCCAAAATAAATTTTCTATAAAAATGTTATCAAAAAAGATTTAAAAGGTGTTTTTCAAAGTAAAAAATTATATTTTACTCAATAAATGTTTTAAATTATTTTTAAAATATTTATTTATATGTTTTGAAATCTGTTTTCAAAAAAATATTTTAAAAATGTTTTATGTTTTAAAAATATATTTTAATGTTATTTCAATTGATCAATATTAATAACCCTTGTTTTTAAATATCCTCTACAAGGGATATTTTTTATTTATGTTATCCTCTTTATTTTCTAGAAGGATTAAGATTATTTTAATGATATTTTTATGGAACTAATTTCTTTTCCATGTGTTAATCATGTTTCAATGAAATTATTATAGAAACTATTTCTTTTCAGTGGTTAAATAAATTTATTAAAGGTATAATGGTTGTTCCTATGATTTTATGATGAAATTAAATATTTTATGAGTAATGATTATTTAATGGTACTTGTAAAATTGATAGGTGATTGTATTATAAACCAATGACGGGTGGCTCCGTGATAAACTAAAGATGGGTGGGACTGTGATATCCCTCTGATGCATTAGGTATTAAAGTTGAATGTATGGTTATTCCATTGTTTAGAGTGATTGTAATAGTGAAGTGAAAATGATGTCCCATGACTAACATGTTTTTAGTATGCTCTCTATGTGTTTATAATGATTCTCATGATCATGATTGATATTACAGAACTCATGATTATTAATTCTGATGAATCTAACCTTTTACATGTTTTTATATTTGATGATCCAAATATTTATAAGTATGATTTATTTTATGATTCTCTAATTCAATTTTATTACGTCATCATACCCTTATGAACTCTTATACTCATTGATGACATTCAATTTTTAATGCTTATGTTTACCCTTAATGATCATTTGATCTCACCCATCTTATGTTTCCTTTTTCATGGAGTATAAATAATTAAGTTGAACAATTTATGTCTATAAATTATTTAATAAGGATAATTTTGATGACACAATGTGAAATTAGAGAATTTGGGCTAAATTGGAGAAATTTTCATTTGATGACTTGTGAATTATTTATGTCAGAGTTTTTCCTAATTCTCTAAAATAGTAAACATAAAATATTTTTAAGAATTTAATTGATAAAAGTTTTAATTATTATATTGTAACGTTTGGATGGAAATATTTGGGTCATAAATATTATAATCACTATAAAAAAATGTAATTTTTACGATTTCAACACAGGATCCGAGAGTGCGGGTATTAGGATATTAAGAAATGATTAATGTTTATGATCTTGTATAACACATACACACGATTTCATTATATAATACCCTATGAAATGTTAAATCAAGGATTTAATTTATTTCATTATTTTCAATTTTCAATTTATTTTATTCTTTCATGGATGTCATGTTTCAAAAGTTACTCATGTTGTAAGGGATTTCGTCTCACTTTTATTTTTTGTGAGACACAAGCCATGTTCACCACTTATTTCTTGTATGAGGTGTGTATACTTCACATGGATTTATTTTATAATTATTATATTTATAATTATTTTGTTTACATATCCATTTTATTATATCTCCTTTATGGGATTTACGATTCAAATGTTACCAAATAAGTAAAGGAATTTTGTCTGAATTTTCTTTTTTTGAGAAACATGTTGTGTTATGCAACTATATTTTTTTTAAAATGTGTATATACTACCAATCTGATATGTTATATCATTAATAAACTTATTATCGTGATATTTTATGTTTCAATTAATTCCATTATTTCATGGGGATTATGATTCAATGTTACCAAAGTGTAAAGAGTTTATAGCTACAATATCACCATTTATTAGGATTACTTATGACACTGCTGATGAAATATTATGATCAATATCTTAATAATTATCATGAAATTTATTATCCTATAGTTATTCACGATATATTCAAGTAATGGTATCATATATCTACTTATTGGTTCTTAGTAAAATGAAGAAAATAACTAAAAAAATTGACATTATTTCTCTCTTTGGTCAAAAATTAGTTTTATTTCAAAACCATGTTCTCTAAAAAAAATGTTCTACAATTATCTAGTTTTTTTAAGAAAAACATTTTCTGATGTTTTAAATTTTAAAAAAATTGGTTTTAAAATGAATCTTCTTGTCATTTTTCAATCAAGTAACTTCATTAAATATTTTACAGTGAAAAGGGAATGTTTGACATGTACATATTTTTTCTGCTGTCATGGCCATCATTTCATTTATTATTCCTTTAAAAACTTTACACTATTATTTTTAAAGAAAATTTTTTCCTAATATTATTATTTTTTTTAAATTTATTTTCAAAAAAAATTATTTTTTTAAAAAAAAATCTTTTAAAAAATTCAGAGCAGAATAGATATTTTCATCATGAAATATTTAAAATGAACTTTCAAAATTATTTTTTATCTGAGATAAAATGTTTTGGTGTTACACATGCGTTAATGGGAATATTATCCTAGGACACCATTCTTATTCTTTCTTTGAAAGTTTTATTTTTCAGATGACAAGTTATTTAAGAAACCTATTTCTTCTCCATGGTTTATACCTTGATAGAATTCTTATAAAGCCCACTTCTCTTCATGATTTATTATATGATAAAATTATTATGAAACCTATCCCTTTTCCATAGGTTATGATAAGATTAAATTTTTATGATACCCATTTCATTTCATGGGTTATGATATGATGAATGATTATGATCTTGTGGCACACATATGTATTATTTCATTATGTGAAGGTTGGGACCTATATCTCCCTCTAATGTAAAGGGTATTGATAGATAATCTATGATCTCAAAGGGTACATGGGTGGTCATACAAATCCCTCTACAATAGGGTACATGGGATGGGATCCCATGCCTGTAACAAGATGTTACACGAGAGGAAATCCCAAGCCTACAATAAGAGGGTACATGAGAGGTAATCCAAATCCTACAACAAGAGGGTACACAGGAGGGAATCCCAAGCAAAAAACAATATTAAGGGAAGGTAAACCTTAAAGGTTTCTAATTTGATCAAGATTGATATCACATGTAAAATGAATATTGATTCCTATGAATTTATCCTTTGGTAATTACTTATCCAATGTTTTCATGTTAGATGATCTATTTATTAATGGGTATGAATATTTTATATGTTATAATTAATGACTTTGATTATTTCATCATAACCTTATCCACTTTGACAAATCACATGATTCAAAAGTTAATCATGTAGTAAGGTATTTTTGTCTCACATTTATATTTCATAAGACACAAGACATATTAACCACCTATTTATTTTATGTGAAATATATACATTCCATGAATGTATTTTATGATGATTCTACTTAACATTTTTACTAATTAAATATCCATTTGGGGATCTCTCTTTTATGGGGTTTACTGTTCTAAAATTACCAAACCGGTAAGGAAATTTTTTCTCAATTTGCCTTCTTTGAGACACATGCTATGTTATGCCCCTATATTTTTTTAGGAGGATTATATATTTATCCTTTTAAATGTTTTATCATGAATATTATACTTTTTTTTGATATTTTAAGCTTAATTTAATTTTATTCTTTCATGAGGATTAAGATTCAACGTTACGAAATTTGTAATAGTTTATTACTACAATATCCAATTTATTGAGATTGTTTATGATTATGATTATATTGATGAAATATTAAGATATGTATCTTAATAACTATCATATATTTTCATATCATATTTTTATTCATGATATCTTCAAATAATGGTACCATTCTTAAACTATTTTATAATTAAGAAAATTAATAAAAAATTAAGAAATTTTGGTTTTATTTATCTCTTCGGTTGGAAATATGTTTTTTTAAAAACCATGTTTTCTAAAAAAATTTATCAATTTTTTTAAATGATCTTTTAAGATCATTTTAATGGAAAATTATTTCAAATTAATCATGTTTTAAAAAGTGTTCTAAATAGTTTTTAATGTTTCCTTTATAATTTTTGATTGTTCTGTTCCAAGAAAAATGTTTAAATTGTTTTTTATGATTTAAAAAAAATCAAAGAAAAATGTATATTTTCCTCATGGAATATTTTAAATTATTTATAAATATTAATTCATAGGTTTTAAAAGTTTTTTTCAAATAAAAATATTTTTAAAATTTTTTATTTCATAAAAATTTATTTTTAAAGAATAGTTATTTTGATAACGAAATACTCTAAGTGATCTTTCAAAATCCATATCCATATAAGATGACATTCTTTGATACCAATTGTAAATCCCTGAGACCTACACTTCTGGATATAGTACAAAAATAATTATATGTATTTTTTTATAAAAGAAACAAAAAAATATATTGTCCATTTTACATCTAATGATCTTTTCCAGTCTAGAATTTGAAGGAAAATGACCAATATTACAATTTATCAATGTTAAAACAATAATTAAAAAGGCATCTATTTGAGTTTTCTCATGCTAACTCCTTATCAAATATAATTTCCATGAAACATCTAAATGATCCTAAAAAAATATTATAAAACATATAGATAACATAATTTACCATTAAAGGGTTTTTTTAAATCTAGGGAACACCTTTAAAAATACCTCTTTGAAAAACTCATTTAAAAACCTTTTTTCATTATATAAAAATAAACATTTAATATATATACTTTTCAATAACTATAAATTTCAAGGGTTTTCAAAATATATATTTGGATAACACCTTTAAAAATACATATAATTTTGTAAAAATTATTTTGAAAATACATTTTAAAAATATAATAACTTTAACAATAATTTTAAAAATCCTTTTAAATTTGATAAACTCATGAAAAAATTATCATAAATTGATACTTTTACCCTTAATAATTATTAAATAATTTTATTTACAAATAAACTCATTTATTACCGTTTTTTTCATCAAAAGATTACCATAAAACCCATAGCAATCATAGATAACATGTAAAAGTATCTGGGGAAATAATTATACTTTTCATTATTATAAATAGAATAACCATGTGTTCAAATTCTGTACAAGTCACTCTTACAAATAGAATAACTATATGATTATCTTTCATATATATTAATATTACAAATGGAAAAACCATATGGTTTACTTCCATGACCAATGCATCAGAGGTATATAATAGACCCACCCATCGTTGGCTTATCATGAAACCACATATTATTGGTTTATCATGAAACCACCTGTCATTGGTTTATAATGGAGTGAACCCAATTATATGCTTCTAGTTGAATAAAGTCACCAAATAGTTTATATAAGAGCATAAAACCACCCAATATTTTAATGTGATATTTTATATGTATGTAATTTTCACCATTTACAAGAATCGTTTAAATCTTATCTATTTGATCAACCAGTTATAGCCATCCAATCTTCCTCCTAATTCATTGTCTTCCTCACAACCACTCTCCCTTGATTCTTCATTGTTTCTCCTAAATGTTATGCTAGACTAGCCCAATAGTAGTCACCATTTTACTTAAAGCTCTTATTGTCATCTTATTTTCCTTCTAGTTAAATGAATCAACAGTATGATGAAATATGTACAATGTGTTTCCACTTTTTTTCTCAAGATGGTAAACAATTTTCTTAAAATTCTATAATAGGATTGGGCCTATAATGCACCTCATCCACCCATAGCAATTCTTTATTTGAAAAGAAACTTGGAATATAGTTCAAACACAAAAATATGTGACCAATTTCGAAATTGGGTTTTTTATATTTCAAAATTAAATCATTTCAATATTTTTAAAACCATTGATTCATCAAGTATACAAACTAGTGTTTTAAAACCCTATATTGAGGTCTCTTAGGGTTATAGGTTCCATATAATCATAGATTATACTACAATAATAATTTTTATCTGACCAAACCTCCCAATATATAACCACTTATATAATAACTCATCATTATTCACTCCTTTAATAGCCCGGAAAAACCCAAAAAAACTCATTCTCTTTCCCATTAGTTCGAGCATCCAATAAGTAGAAGGAGTTGCTTCCATTTTAGTTATATACTTTTGGTTAAGGTTGTATATGTATATATATAAATATATAGTATTTGTAAACTCTAATTATATTTTTTTCAAGATTATGTATATATGTATATACTGTTTCTAAATTTCAATGTTTATATATGTATTATTTTCATATAACAAGAATTTTTAAGTATTCTAATTATGAAATAATGTATTTTTAAATTTATATCTACGTAATGAGGGTTTTATTTATTTTTAAAACTATTAAATTTATGTATAAACTCATTTTTAGATGTTATACAGCATGTTTTATTTTATTTAAACCACCTTTATATTTTATAAAACAAAGAAATTATTCTCAATTTTATAATAGTTTTTATACTTATGATATGTGTGTGAGCGTTTGTGTATAAACACATTTATATATTATTTAATGATTTTAATGGGTCGTAAAATCATGTATAAAAAATTATTTTAATTTTAAATCATAATCTTACTCAAGTTGATTTTTTCAAATCATGTAAGGATGAAATGTTTTATTATTATAATTTTATTTATATCATTTTAATGTAATTTTATTAAATTAAATTTTGATAATTTTATAAATTTTATTTCACAAAATAAATTCATTTTTTATTTCATAATATCAAAATTTACTTTGGTTGAATTCTTGGTATTTTTCTGAGAAGTGTCATTTTTTGATGAATAACGAAAAATACTGAATTTAACTAGAAACTATATTTTCATCTAAATAATTTATAATGTTAAAAAATATTTTAAATTTTATTCAAAGTAAAAAATGGTTAATTTATAAATTTATTAATACAATTTAGGTCACTATAATTATTTTTATATTGAATTTTAAATAAAAATGGTGTAAACATTTGGAAATGTTCACTTTAAAAATCTTCTTTCTCATACTATCTATAGGATTAGTTTTAAATTAAGTAATAACACTTATGTGGTTTGAATAAGAAAAAATGTATTCCATATTAGGAATTCAAATAATTTATAATTTCTATTAATTTCAACTTATTTTTTGGCCAAAAATATTATTGAAATAAATTAAAATTAACTATAGCAATTAAAGTAAAATGAGTTTACTTAGCGATTAAACATTACTCTTAAGGGGACAAGTGATCTATAAACTTTTAAAAACCCCATTTTATTGATATATTTTTACCAAAAAACCTCTTACATGTAAAAAAATTTATTATTGGAGGCTTATTATTTAATGGAGACCTTTCAATAGTGGTACCTTTTGGTATTTACAAGAATGTCACTCCTCCTCCACTATAAAAAGGTCACTAACACTCCCCACTCATTAACAACACTAAATCCTTTTGTATCATCAGAAATATACCCAAATGAATTCCAAAAAACCTTACTATTTTCCTATAGTCCTAAATTTTTGAATAAATAAAACCAATGAATTAATTTGGTTCAATCCAAAAGGAGTTACCTGAAGAAGAGGTAACATTCATAAATGAATGTTTTTGTATTATTTCTTCATTAAACCACTTAAATTGTTTTTATATAAATATTAAATAATAATATACATATCTAAAATATACTTATATTTTTTTATGTTAATGTTACTACCTAAAACATTACACACCTCCATCAAATGGGTTGTAAAATCATCCTTCAATTGTATATCAGACTACCATCTCGCGAACAGATGTCCTTCATTATTTTATTACCACCTCTCAAGGTTTGGAATAATTATTTAAATTATATATATATTATATATATTACATTTATGATGTATTTATTCTTATTTAATTATTATATAACACATAACTTCATGATTTCAATTTTTTGAGTATATGATAACAGTGTTCGTGTGTATGGCAGACTACTGCATCATGAAGCGATGTGATTTGTTCATGATTTAGATGGATTTTATTAAGGATGGTTATAATTTAAATATTTTATTTATAATAAAGAATAATTCACATAATATATATATATATATCATTTACTTTTATTTCATTCAATATGAAAATAAAATGGAAATTGTGCTCATGCGTACATACGGACGACCATCTCCATGAATGGTGTATTTATCTTTCTATTTCTGTATTTTATAGATTATTATAAATGAATATATTATTAATATATATATTATATTAATATCATGGTTTAAATTCTATAAATTATTAAATAATTATCAAATTAATAGGACTAAAAATAACAAGTCAAAACATATACGAAAAACAAAGAAGTCATTACCCAAAACGCAACTTTACCAAAAAATTGTTAATAAATGGGTATTATAATATCATAATATAATCATATATGTTGTGATTTATTTTATTATGTTTTTCTATATATTTATAAGAAACATATATTTATTATATAATAGTTTTTTACAAGAATGACTAGAGTCAGGACTTAAGGTAAAGGGATTTCTTGTCTCAATTTTATTTACGTGAAACTTATGCTATACTCACCACTCATTTATTTTTTGTGGTGTATGAACTTCCTTATTACATGATATATCATGGATTTAATTTATTTAATGACATTAAATGTTTCAATTGATTTTATGCTTTCACAGATCTCAGGATTCAAAAGTTACTCAAGTAATGAGGGGTTTTCTTGTTTCACTTTTATTTCTATGATATATCTCCCATATTCACCACTAGATTTTTTTGTATATAATTTCCATGAATATTATTTTTTTATTATTATCTTCAAAACAATTTGGATTTAAATATAAATTTTATAATCTCTCTTTCATGTGGTTTATGATTTCAAAGTTAACAAAGTGTTATGGGATTTTTGTCTCAATTTTCCTTCTCTGAGATGTATGTTATTTTATACACCTATATCTTTTTTATAAGGATTATTTTATGCCACTTTGAAATGATATATCATGAATATACTTATATTCATTATATTATAAGTTTTATATAATGATATTATTTCATGGAGATTGTGAATCAAAGTTACCAAAGTCGTAAGAGTATTTTGTTATATTCTCACTGTTTATCAAGATTGTGTATGATTAATTATCCGATATTAAATTAATATAATTATCATGAATTACATTATACTCTATTTATTAATGATACTTCCAAGTAATTATACCATTTTTACACTCTTTTATTCTTAAAATGTTTGAGAAATTATTTTAATAAATTCTGTAATCATTTCTTTCTTTGGATGTAAATCCGTGTTCTTTCAAAACATTGATTTCTAAAAAAATATTCAAAATGTTTTTAACTTAAATTTTAAGATAATTTTCACGGGAAGTGATTTTCAAAATATTTTAGGTTTTAAAAAGTGTTTTAAATAATTTTTAAAACTTCCTTTATAAGTTTCCAAGTTTTTTAGCAAAGAAAAGGATTTTCAAAATGTTAAATGTTTTAAAAAGTTATTTTCAAAATAAAAATGATATTGTCCTCAAGAATGATTTTAATTATATTTTAGTGATATTTCCTATATCACCCTCAATTTCAAGTGACTAACTCTTTATTAATTTATTTTAAGTATATAAAGTAATTGGCTTACGTCTTGGGAGGTTTTGAGGGGTTTTGAAATGTTTTTTAGTGATTTTGTGGAGGTTCACAGTTTGAGAATGGTTATGAGGAATCGTGAAACACCACTTATAAACGATGCAATTGAATATATGGTTTCTTGCTTATAAATATGGTTTTTAAAAACCATGTGGACACCCAAGTGAAACATTGAAAATTTGAATAAAGGTTCTAAGCATGTTTGGTACACGATTTTCCAAACCATACGATCCAACCATGTAAGGGCTGTTTGGAGGTAGTGGTCGGCACATAGTTTTCCAAACTATGTGCCTAAACCATGCACTATAAAAAAAGATCAAAAAAATGTGGAGATAATTCATATTTTCCCCTCAATGGTTTGTTTTTTCTTAAAGAGACCCTAACATGAATTCAAATTCTCCCAAAGGATTTGAAGATCCTTCCCCTTGATTCATAATTGATCTGTTGGTGATTCTATGTTCGTTGGAAGCCTGGATTCCTTGGAATGTGTATGTTCTTGTTTTTTTCCTTAGTTTCCATTTTCTTCCCTCTCTTGGATTCATATATTTAATCTTATGTGGATATATATGTATTATTTTATTACAATCAATATGAAATGTGATTGTTTTGTTAATAGGAAACAAGTTCTAAGGTGGGTTTTTAGAGTTTCAATCCAGTTTGTTGAAGAATTTGTTTTGTTCTTCATTTTCAATTAAGTTTGAAATTTAGGTAGCTTCAATTTAGAATCCTCTTATTATAACATAAATCATTCATTTCAAATTTATTGAATTTCTGGAATTGAATTTTTAAATTGTTGTGAAAATATTTTTAGAACCCCTCTTTAGTGATGGTTTGTGAAATTGTGGAAATTTATTGTTGTTAAAAGATATTTGTTTCATGATTTTAAAATATGAATTCTATTTTTTCATGTAAATGGTTCGAGAGAAGGGTTTTTGATAAAATAATTTCTTTATTGAAATGGATTGAAATGGTTGATTTGGAAATGCATTTGTCTTACATGGTTGGCATGTGTTCATTTACATTGATGAGGCCATATTTAAGGGGAGTGTGCCATTGGGGAAATTGGTATGTGGTTTTCTTATGATGACTTGGTAGATATATGAGAAACAAAACATGATTATGGAACTATCACTTATTAATGCATGTGTGGAATAAAATGGTTTATGACAAATAAAATGTGAGAAATGTTTTCAAAGAATTGTTTTGGTTGTTTCCCTTAGAAATTGGTTGGTTTGTAAAATTATTTGGATTTATTTAAATTGATTTAAATTTTTTATTATAAATTTTTTTATAATAATGTTCTAACATTTTATATCATAGTGGCATGATTTGGAATTCATTTGGGTAAAACCTATTGATTTCTATACTCACCCCTTTCTTGGTCACTTTGGTGCGTTTGCATATATTGTATATCGAGACACATGTAAAGGCAAGGTATCCCATTTCTTTATTGATGCATCATGATACCTTGTTCATGGATTATGGAGTTGGATCTTGGATCATGTTAGGAGTTGGGGAGTTTATCTCATTAGAGTCTTATAGTTTTGTTGGTTTTTTCTTCTGCTTTGTACATTGATATTGGTTTTTTCATTGTACTCTGGTATGGTTTTTGTTTTATGTTGGAATTTTTGTTTGTTGGTATTACATTGATTTATATTATATTTTTTTCACCATATAGTATTTTTAGCTTTGGTTATATTGGTTTGGTTGTTATATTTTCAATAGAAAAGTCACCCCCAACTATTTATGAATCCCTTGGTATTTATTTTCAGCCTTTAGTCTCTTAGGGATGTCACCTAAAGCCTAGTAACATCCTATTGCCTTTACAAGACAGTGGGGAGGGATGAGATGTTACAAATGGTATCATTATTGGTTAGTCCATCTTTTATTTTGAAAAAAATTATATTGATTTTTTGGTCTTGGAGTTGGAAAATCATTCTTGATTAATCCTTTTGCTGGGTTGGTAGCATGGAGTACGATCCTCAAGACTTGAAATGTAGATAATAAAGATACATATCTAATATATTTATGTTGAAATTCATGTTACCATGTTTTTTGGTTGCATAAGTGTTTGAGACACTTTAAGGAGTTGTAACCTCATCATCATGGGTTAAGTCGATGAGAAGAGCATAACATGCATTTTAAGAAATTAATTCCCACTAGGAATGCATAATTCATTTGAGTAATTATTTATCTTTTGATGAATATGATTATATTTTTAAAAGTGATGAAAATGTTTTCAAAAGTGATATTTTTTAAAGGCATGGTAGTGGTATTTTGAGAATAGTTTGATTTTCAAAATCATGGAGAAATTTTCAAAAATGGTATGAATTTTGGAAAACATTTTTGTGATAAATGTGATATGATAAATTTAAAATTATAAAGTCTTAATTTTATAGAGAGTGATATGAAATGTAATTTTCTTATGGTTATAGAAAATTTAACTTGTTAGGTATCGAAGAAACCAACCGGAAGAGGATGTTAAGAATGTGGTTGCACCTAAGCTAGAGGGGAAACAACATCTAGTTCTGTTAATTGTCCAAAATTTTTAAGGTGTGGACAGAGGGAACCAAAGGTATGAACCAATGAAAGTGGATCATTCAGTTCAATTCCATAAGTAGAATCAACCCATATTTTAGGTAGATTCAGAACCAAAGAAATAAGTGGTGTGGATGAATAGGATGAATCAAATATTTGATTTCATAGGCACACCAGCTAAGATGAAATACAAGTTGGCAACATACATGTAGGAGGATATAGAATGCTAGTGGTGAGATTTAGCAGTTAATACTAAATTGGATCAAGGCATTTCATGTGATGACTTTGACAAATTGTTCCATAAAAAATTCTATCCTTATACATTTAAGATTTCTATAATGACATAATTTTTTATCTTAAAGTATGATAATCTAATACTGATAGAGTATGTGGATAAATTCATGAATTTAGTTTGTTTATCACCAAAAGTTGTTGCAATTGCATCCTTGAAGGCACAGGTTTTTAAATTTTGGTTAAAGAAAAATATTCTCTTGATTATTTAAAAGATTATAATAATAGATTATATAGAAATAGTAATTAGATAAATAGTGTGAGAATGAAAAATTTTAGGAACTACAGGTGGAGGAAGCATATTGATACCTATGGAAAATGGTGGGAACTCTAATTTAGGGAATAATAAAAATAGGTACACCTATTTCCAAGGTAGTGGAATGAATCAGAATCAAATGGTTTTATTGTTGAATCTTCAACATAAACCTAATGGTAAACTTGGATGATTTCAATGTCGTTTGTTCGATCACATGAAGTTAAATTTTCTAGAACCAACTAGAGTATTTCACAATTGAAATCAGATGGGAAATGTTTTCTATTGTTGTGTTTCTCCAAGGTTGGGTGCCCAAGACACATCTCATATTTCATAGATGTCATATGCTTCAATGGAATGAGGAAAATAGAATAATTATTGTCCTCAAAACTGGGCTATTTATGGTGATTCTAGGAATATTATGACCCCTAAAGCAGTGAAATATGAATAGGGTAATAAATAACAAATTACAATGAGTAATCAGTTATATGGAGGTCAGAAAGTGATCATGGATGATCAATCTGGACCTTCTACAGTGATAAGTATGATTCTTTTGAATTCTAACCATATAGAATCGTTGTTTAATATGGGTGCATCACATTCATTTATTATTTATTATGTTGTTTATCTTATAAGTTTTCATATTGAGATGGTGCCTTCTATTTAGAAACATCAAACTCCCCTTGGACAAATAGAATGTCGAGCCTTTATATAAAAATCATGTTCTATAACTATTGATGGATCTAAGTTGATATGGGACTTCTCTATTCTTAATATGGGTATATATAACATAATCCTGTGTATGTATTATTTTACTATATTCTAAGATCATGTCAATTTTTATAACCAAAAGTTTAGTTCTCCAACTGATGATGGTATTGATCATCTATTTAGAGGAGACAAGAATGTAATGGTAGGTGTAGTAGGATTTTTGGCACCAAAAATTGGAATGATATCATACCAGTTGGAAGCTTTGACCTTGGAATCAGTGGATGATATTATAGATAAAAAATTTCCAGTAATTGTTTATAAGTTTTCATATTCTTTTCTTGAAAATTTATTAGGGTTTCCACCAACAAGAAAAGTTTATTTTATGATTGATCTCCAACCAGGGACCATTACTACCCCACTATCATCTTTTTAAATGGAAAAAAATGATTTCATGGAATTAAAGTTCTAGTTGGGAGAGCTAGAAATTAAATGGATCATTCAGTATAGTATGTCTTTATGGATTTCACCAGTTTTGTTTGTGAAAAATGTGGATATAACTCTTCATATTTTTGTAGAATATCATAATCTTATCCAAGTTACGATAAATAGCATATATCCACTTCCATGAATTAATGGTCTATTTGATCAATTTAGGAGATCATATTGGTTATATAAAATTGAATTATGATCTGTATATCAATGATTCTGGGTTCATAAAGAGGATATTATAAAATAGCATTTAGGAGTAGATATCAACCTTACAAGTATGTGGTTATGCCTTTTGGTCTTACGAATGCACTGGCTGTCTTGATGGTGTTGATGAATCATATAAATCAAAGGTATTTTTATTATTTTGTGGTGGTTTCAATGGATGACATGTTTATGTATTCAAGGACAAGGTCTTTTCATGAGGTACACTTGGAGACTGTGTTGGGAATCTTGAGGGATCGTCGGTTGTATGTCAAACTTTCAATGATTGAATTTTGCATACAAGAGGTATGTTTCCTTATAAATTTTATCAATGAAAGATGTGTTTTTGTGGATCCAGAAAATGTATAGGCTATAATATCTTGCCAACTTCCAAAGAATGTTTTTTAGATACGTGATTTTCTTGGCTTAGCTAGTTATTACCAATGTTTGTTTTGTGACTTGTCATGACTAGATTCACCCATGACAACTTTGATAAGGAATAATGTACCATTTTAATGGAATGATAATAATCAGAAGTATTGTTAAGCGATTAATGTTTGCCTTAAATTATCATCGATCTTGAAGTTTCTAAAATCAGGATAGGGGTACATGGTGTATTGTGGTTCTTTGGGATCTAGGGTGGGGTGTGTTCTCATGTAGGGATATCATGTTGTTTCTTAGGCCTCACAAAAGTTACAATTTCAGGATAAAAACTACCCAACACATAATTTTATGTAAGATACTATAGTACATGATTTTAATACTTGGCATCATTACCTATTTTGTGAGAAATTTATAGTGTTTACACATCAAAAGAGTTTCAAACACATTTTCTCACACATAAATTTGTATCAAGGACAAATAATATGGATGGAGTATCTTCAGATGTTTGAATTCAGCTTGATATATACATTAGGTAAAGGAAATTTGATAGAAGATGCATTAATTAGAAATTTATATAGTTAGTTGGAAAAATAGGCTTCATATCAGTGGTGGTTGTTGTCGATGATTTCTAATATACACTTAGATTGTGAAAATCTGGGTACTATTGTGGGTTTTTCCCAGTTTATTTTGTTCCAAATTTGGTAGAGACAGTTAAAGTGGCAAAAACATCTGATTCCAAATGTGTGACTATGAGGTAAACACTCAATAGTGGGGAGACCATTGAAGGATGAAATCTTGATATAGTATTAGTGTTGTTTTTTAAAGATCGTATGGTCATACGTATGTCTTATTAGGACCAACTTCTTCATTATTACCAAAATTATATATGGGTTGTTTATCCTAGAATATAGAAGATGTATAATGTGTTGAAAGAACAATTTTGGTGGGTTGAAATGAAAATAAAGGTGGATGAGTTTTTTAGGAGATGACTGACCTATCAGTAGGTAAAGGAATATCATTAGTGCCTTATATGTAACTTTTATTCTTTACCAATACCTATTTGGAAATGGTAGTAGATAACTATGGATTATGTTATATGTATCCCAAGGATGGCTTGGAAAGATGATTCCATATGGTTGATAGTAGATCATCTCACAAATTCAAACCATTTCATCCATATTTTTGAATCTCATATGGTGGAGGACTTGCCTGAAATATATATCTGATAAGTGGTAAAGTGGTATGGCATACCGGTTTTGATACTATCGGTCTGATATAAGAGGTTTACATATTATTTTTAAAAATTGTTACAAAAATACCTTAGGTCTCAGTAGACTGTTAGTATGGAATATAACCCTAAAATGGATAAAAAAATCCAAAATAATGATACAATCATTGAAAGATATACATCAGGATTGTCTAATGAATTTTGGTGGATCATGGGAGAAGCACATTCTATTATTGGAGTTCTCATATAACTATAGTTATGATACATTTATACATAAGGATCCTTTTAAAGAATTGTATAGGATTCCTTAGCATTCTACACTATTTTGGGTGGAAACATGTGATACATCAATGGTTGGACCAAGCCTTATCCAAGAGATTACAGAGAAAATTCAGTTGATCTTGAAGAAAATAGATATGGATCAGAGTCATCATAAATCATATATAAATCATTTTTGATGACCATTTTAATTCTAGGTGAGAGATAATATTTTCTTTAGAATCCTTACAAGTCATGGGAATCATCATTTTGGGAGGTAGTGAAAGTTAACTCTTCGATACATAGGCCATTTTCAGATACTTAAACAGGTTGGTGATTTGGTGTAACAGTTGGCCTTCCCACCAAGGTTTAGTGCATTGCATAATTTTTTTGATGTATCTCAGTTGAAAAATTATCATCCTAATATTGACGATGAAATTCTTTAGGATCATGTTGACCTAGATCTGGATTATTCATTGGTTTATATGCCATTACATATTGTAGATAGAGAAAAGAATGTTTTTCATGGAAACAAAATTGTTATAGTGAAGGTTTTATGGTAGCATGGATAGATTTAGAAAGGAACATAGGAATAGGAAAAATAAATGGTCAAAAAATAGTCCAAACAATTTTAGGCCAATGGTGTGTTTTTTTCTTTTAGGGAATAGAAATTCCAATGGTGAGGAGAATATATCACCGCCAGTTTTAGTTAATTATTTCTTTATTTGTGTATTTTAAATATATAATGTATATGGGTTAAGTGTTTTATGTTTTGGATAGTTTTTGTAATGCTTTTGAGATTTTATAGAGGTACACATATTGATCATGGTTAGGATAATCTATTGAAAACCTCTAGAAAATCATACATGGGAAAATAGGGTTCACTAGGTAGGCACACAGTTGGCACATGGTTTAGAAAAACTATGTGACCACCTAGTTCAAATTATGAAAAGTATAATATATATGTTGAGCATGATTGGAATATAGTTTTCCAAACCATGTGATCCAACTGTGCGAGGGGTTTTTAGAGGTAGTGGTTGGTGCATGATTTACCTAATTGTGCACAAAAACTATACACTGTTAATAACAAGATCTAAAAATTGTGGATCTAATTCATATTTTCCATTTAAGGGTTATTTTTTCCCAGATCAAACCCTAACATGAATTTCACTTATCCTAAAGGTTTTGTATACCCTTCCCCTTGATATCTAAGAAATCCTTTGGCAATTCTTTTTGCATTAGAGGCCCAAATACCTTGGTAATTATCCATTCTTGGTTGTTTTCCTTAGATTTCATCTACTTCCTACTCTTGGATTCATATATATATTACATTGGGGATATATCTATATTTTTTATCCCAATAATGATGAGCTATGATTGTTTGGTTAATATAGAACAATACCTAAGGAAGGTTTTTGGAGTTTAAACCCAGTTTGTTGATAAATTTGTGTCGTTTTTCTTTTCACCTATGCTTGTGAGGTATGTGGATTCACTCTCAACTCCATTTATTTCAAATTAATGTATTTATTTCAAATTTATTGAATGTATTTAATTTAATTGTGAATTTTTTATGCAAATCTTGTTAGAACCCCTTTTTATTGATGGCTTGTGAAATTTTAAAAAATTGGTTATTGTAGAAAGTGCTTTATTTTATTATTTTAAAATGATGATTCTAAAATATGACCACTTTTTGTTTCATGGAAATAGTTTTATAAAAAAATCAATAATTTTTTTTATTAAAATGGTTAGTTTGGCATGTAATTTGTCTTACTTGGTTGGTGTGTGTTAATTTTCATTGACGTGACCCTATGGAAGTGGTGTGTACTATTGGTGAACTTGGTGTATATTTACCTTATAACGAATTAGTAGATCAATGAGAAAGATCTCGTGAGTATATAACTATCACCTATGAATGGATGTGTGGATCTGTGAATTTGTGGAATGGAATGGGTTATATCAAAGATAATTTGAGAAATGGTTTCCAAGAATTATTTTGGTTACTTCCCTTAGAAATTGTTGGGCTTGGAAAATTGTTGGGATTTTATTAAGATATTTTAAAATTTTAATTATAAATTTTTTATTAATATTGTAGTAACATGTCATATCCTAGTGGAATGTGTAAGTAAGTCATTTGGGGAAAACCTAATGAGTTCTATACTCACTACCTGCTTGGAAACTTTGGTGTGTTTGAAGATATTGTATATCGATACATAGGTAAAGGAAAGGAATCTAATTTATTTAGTGATACATCATGATAACATGGTAATGGATTATGGATTTGGAGCATGGATCAGGTTGGGAGCTGTGGAGTTCATGTCTTTGGAGTCATTGAGTTTCGTTGATTTTTTCTTCTAGTTTATACTATGATATTTGCTTTATTTTATGTATTTTACACTAATATGGTTTTGGTTATAGGTTGGTATTTTTTCAGTTGGTATTACATGGATTTGTATTAAATTATTATCATGCATCATATATTTGTTTATAAGATTTTGTTATATTGGTTTGGTTGTTTTATTTTCAAAGGTAAAATAGTCCCCCAACTGTTTATGAATCCCATGGCATTTATTTCCAGCCTTTAGTGTCATGGGGATGTCACCTAAGGAATAATAATGTCCTTTCACCTTTCCATGCCAATGGGGAGGGGTAGGATGTTACAAATTCATTCATTAATTCCAACAACCCTTGTTTTTACTTATCATACATTGGGGATATTCTGTATTGATACCACCCTCATATATTCTTTGGATGAATTATGATTGTTTCAAAAAGATTGTTATGGAACCCATTCATTTTCCATGGGATAATCAAATTTCAAAGAGACTGTTATTGAACACATTTCTTTTCCACAGTTTAATCATGTTTCAAATATATTTTTTTGGGTTTAAAGTATTATTTCAAAGGGTTTTATGATAAAAGTTTTATTCATGATATGGAACTTGAGAATTATATGAAACAGGTGTGCTTTATACAGCTTATACGAATGGTTGAGCCCTATTATAGCTCATGGGTGAGGCCAATATACCTTATACAAAGGGTTGATTCCAATTATATCTCATGAATAACGAGTGAACCCAATATATATTATACAAATGTTTGATCCCCGTTATAGATCATGGGTGATACTGATATAGCTTATACGAAGGGTGATCCCCATTATAGTTCTCCAATGCATTGGGTAATGATAACATTGTAAGTCAGCTATATGGTTATTCCAATTAAAAGGGTTTTGAAAGAGTTTTATGAATATGAATCTATAAGATGCCAAAAGGGTTTTAATTAATTTCTATGGGTTTATGAAGTTTAATTTGATTGAGATTGATATCTCATGTAAAATTATTATTGATTCTTATGACTTTCTTCTTGGTTAATTCCTTATGAAATGTTTTCATGTTTGATTATCATGGTTGTAAAATCTCAGGATTTATGGAGGTACATTCTCATTTTAGTTTTGGTTTAAATCTATTTAAGTAGTTTAATGAAATTTTTACTGGGTATATAAGGATTAGTGAGAGTGTTTTGTGATTTGAGACTTGAAAGAGGGACATAATTGGACATCTAGTGCATCTTGCAAGGTTTTCGCATGATTAGTATTAATTTTACACCCTAACTGTACTTTTCTGGAGGAGGGTGCGTGGTTGGTGGAACCATGCAAGGGGGAGGTGAAACCCTGAAGGCTCCCTAGGAAGTTGTGTGGCCTGGTCCCCTCGTGGACATAGGGTGGTGCACGTTTGGCACATGGTTTGTCCAATCGTGCACTATTAAAAAGGGGTAAAATTCCAAATTTTTTCCATACGGCCTTAAGTGTTCTAACTATGATTTCATCTCCATTATTCCTCCATAAGCCTAAGTGATTATCCAAACCCTCCTAAACATATAAATGGTTGATCTTCTTTAATATTACTCCATTTAGAGTGTCATTGGGTGTGGATCAAACATCCAAGTGATTCTAACGCTCCTCTTTATTATTATTTTTGTTTTAGGGATTATATGCTCATTCTTTATCTTATGAATTCCTAAAAACCTTTTTTCTAGTGAAATATAGGATGGGTATTTAAGGTTGGTTTGATTCCAAATTGAACGCTAAGGCTGAGAATGCAGTTTCTTATCGAATCGACGTATGTGGTCTACAAGTTATATCCTATTGTTATGTTGATTTATTAATGTATGTGTGGTTGTGAACCTATTTTTTTATACTGTTAGTTTGGTTTTCCTTGGTATAAATGATTAATTTATTAGTTGACTTATGATTTTAACCCCTCATGATCCCCATGGAATTCATTGAGAATAAATTGATCTAGATAAAGTCATCCCAATGGGTGTTCTGCTCCTTTGAATGTGGAATTGGAGTGTAAAATATTAAATTATAGGGTTAGTTAGATAGAACCCATGTTCCACTCCTTTGATTGTGTAATTGGAGTTTCAAATGTTAAATTAGAGGGTGAGTGAGATAGAAACCATAATGAATATTGTTGGAATATTAAAATGGTTTATGAAATAAAATGAATGGAAAATGTGTTAGTGTTTACATGGTATAAGGGGGTGTTCAGTGTAATATAATTTTGTACATGGGCTAAGGCATGTAAATTATATATGTGTTAAAGGGATTTTGATTTTTAAATGGTATATTTGTTAATGGGTTATTCCTTGAAAATTAAATATGTGTAATGGGTTATGGTTAGTAAGTGGGAAATGAGTTAATGGTTAAAGAAGCATGTGCACATGGATTAATGTTATGAGTGGGGTATTGGACTTGAGGATAAATTCCCATGGGTTGGGTTAGATAGTGGTTTTAAGCCCCACCCCTATAATTAATGGGTTAGGGATTCAGACTGAGGATTTATTCCCCTAAAAAATGCATTTGATTTTAATACCTAGACCGAGGATCCAAGGTAGGTGTATATATTGTTTTTTTATATGTTTTCCCTGCTGATGTTGGGGACTTGATTCCCCCTTATTTATAGTTTATATGAACATTTTTGGAAAAATTTAATTTAATGAAAATTAATAACCCATATATCTAATGATGATAGTAGATAAAGTGATCCTTGTAAATATATGGGACTATCTTTAGCTTCTTTTTATCTTGTTATCATGTTGTGTCTGCATAAACTATTGTTGACTAGCTATTTTGTAGACACCATTGGTGGTGGCCTACTAAGTTGTACTCACACCCTACTCACGACTCCATTGGATACCCAAGTAGAATTCATGGTTGTAGGAAAAAAGAGAAATGCACCTATTCTAGATAGTTGGCCTGGGCATAGGATGTGCATGGATGAGGGATACATACATAGATTCAGGACCCATTTTGGGGATTTATTTTTTGTATTTTCTTTATTTTGGGTTTTCTTTACACTTTAAACTATATAAAATAACATAGTATATTTACATTTGGTAATGGTTGTGTACCCAGTTTTGGGTGATTTTTTGGTAATGCATTTTAGGGTTATTGTCGTTCCCTTTATTTCTTATTTTTTTGGATGTGGCTTATTATGGTTAAGAGGATATTTTCTCCCCACATTAACCATTATACCCTCACTACAACTTAGTAGCCTATAGAATATGGGGAGGTGCGCCTGAGGTCATATGGTGACCTGACTCCGGGAACTGGTTTAGTGGCTTATGGGCTTACAAAGTCATATGAGAGGAGGTTTTAATTTCTATTGTATTACTATTTGAGAATAGTATATAGGATATTAGGATGTGTTGGATCTTGGAAATGAGCTTGTTCATGGGAGTGTCTAACCCATTTATGGGGGAAACCCAAGTACCTCGGGGTGGGATTGGTTTTCTTGATGTTTGATGTTACAGTTTGAAATTTTTTACCATGAGTGATGCACTTGGTGTGCGATGTGATGATTCCTAATATTTTATTCATGGCCTATCATGGCATGATATTTGTAAATGCATGAATCATTTTAGGTACCTAGTGGTTTATGTAAATTCATCATGATAGGAATGCACGGAAAAATATTGTGGGATGTGAGTAATGGAATGATAGTTATTTTCTAAAAAATTTAAAGAAATGGTGCCTAATAAGGATGGTGCAATTAAGTAATTGAATGAACTTAATCGATTAGTTAAATATATAACCTAATAAGTAATTTTGTACTTGTTTATTTATTTAAAGAATGTTAAATGAAAGGGGTGAGGTAGTTCCCCAAGAACAGTTTTAAAATGTTCAAATTTTGATGGATTGAAACTAAAAGATAAAAATGGTTCCCAAGTGAAAAAGAATTGTGTTGTTGAAATTGAAATGTATAAAATGGTATCTGATGAAACATTCTATTTTTGTATGTTGTTTTACACAATTTTTACTATGACCCTTGGTAGGGGTGGTTGAGGGTAGTGATAAATATTGGATTACATATGTTGGGATGGATTATGTAGAATAAGTAGTTTATGGATTTTAAATAGACTCTATTTGCAAAAATCGTGGAAAACTTATGTAATGTGATTTGAGATGTCTCTTTGGCATTGTAGATAGATTCCACCACGATGAAATTTTCCAGTTGGAGGACATGAGTATATTGTTGAGAATGATCATCCGGTAACATAGTAAGAGAACGCATTGGCACTAGATGATAGTGGGAGAAAAGTTCCAAGAGAAATTTTCTCTATTTATACATATTATATAATGGTTCCCAAGGTGGTTTATGCCAAGTAAGTTTGATCTTACTAAAGTGTTTCAGCTACATCACCCACAGAAATTTACTAGATAGATCGAACCCGAGGTAGAAAATTTTGGGATAGAATCTATCCTGAAAATTCTAGACCACTTAGAGACTCCTCTTAAGAAGTGATTCATGTTGGTGGATTATATGTTAAGAGGGCCGGTGAAGTGCTGGTGTGATATTTTGGTTTAGACTGAGAAAGAATGTGGTATGTTATAGAATGGTTTCCATGAAAATTTTCATGATCATTTATATATGGAGACCTTGATGTAGGATAAATATATAGAGTTTATGAGTTTTTACTCAAGGTACTATGCGTATGATGTATTATGCTGTCTACTTCACCAATTTTAAATGATTAGTCCTAGTGTTGGTAGCGGATGAGGTAACTATGGTGATACATTATTAGAACCGACTAAGACATGAGATCGTGTACGAGGTGAATATTTTCCATTTAAAGAAGTTTATTAAGGTGGTGGATTAGTCCCTTATTTCTGAAGGGAATCTGAAGGGGGATCCCAGTGGTGGATATGTGGTTTTAGTTGGGTCGACCAGTTGTGAAACTTATGATAATAGGAAGCATCGGTTTGAGATTTTTCCTTAGGGAAGTGGTGGACAGAGTATCAAAGGAATAGGTTTGACATCTCAGGGTGGTGATCAGGTATTCTATTATTAGTGTGATGGGTTGGGGCACATGTGTGATCAGTTCACCTGATAACCAGTTCAATGCAGAGCATACAACATTATGGGTCATGCAAAAAGGTTTTATAAGAACCCTCAATAAATAGGTAGTGATGGTTGATCAAGGTTGATGTAGAGTTCATGAAGGGGTTAATTTTACCCATACAATAAATGAAATTGGATTTATACTAGCCATACCAGTTGGGATGGTGGACTTGATACTCTAGGACAAGGGTGTCCTTACTAGTAGGGTTAAACAATATTAGAGACTCTAACTAGATCCCAGGGTAGAGGAGTATTTCAAAATCATGTACTTCATCCTACACCTTGAGGTGGTGATGCAAGACCCTCAATAGTTCAAGTTATGATTCTTGTAGCTTCCATGCTTGCTAGTTATTTTTTGATACAAGTGCCTCACATTCTTCTGTATCTTCCCAGTTTGTGAATGTGTTGGGTCTAGTGGTGGAATTGTTTTGTGGGGATATGTCAGTTGATACACCATTAGAATATCAAGAAGAAAACATCAGTAAATTTAAGGGTTGTACCCTTAATGTTGGCGGACATCATCTCCTATGGGATTTCAATTAGGCTTGAGATGTAAGGTTTTGACCTAATATTAGGGATGGATTTGTTGGTGTTTCATCAGTCCAATAATAACTGTTACTTCCATAGGGTAACATTAAAATACTTGGAGGGGAATACATACATTCACCTTGAGGAATAGTATATCCTAACAATCCATTTCAGACCTGTTTATTAGTATTTGGTTGAGCTCATAGACTAGGTGGCATGTCTTGTTCCTAATGATGGGGATGTATAGTAGCTTGTCTTTCCTCCTATGTTGGAGCAGTTCCAGAATATGATTCCTGAAAACTTCTTTGGGTTTCCTCTCAAGATATGTTTTTAGTTCAAGATTGAGTTTATTTCTAGAGGATAACCCATTTATATTCAACCATATAAAATAAAACTAGTAGAACTCCAGGAACTCAAAACATGGTTGGAGCAATTCGAGAGTAAGGGTTTTATTCGATCGAGTACATCAGCTTGGGGATCTGCTATGTTTTTTTCTAAGAATGTGGATGGGACATTGTGGTTTTGTATCGATTACGAGGTGTTTAACCATGTCACAATTAATAAGTGATACCCTCTTCCCCAAATCAATGATCTTTTTGACTAGCTAAGAGGTGCTTCAGTGTTTTCCAAAATTAAATTGAGATCAGGGTATCATCAATTGAGGGTGATAAATTCTGATATACTTTGGACTGATTTCAAGAGTAGGTATGGTTTCTATGAGTTTTTCATGATTTCATTTAGGCTAAAAAATGTTCCAGAAGTGTTTAATTTTCTAATGAACTGAATCATTCAACCATTCCTAGATCAGTTTATAGTCATCTTTGGGGATAAAATACTCGTGCACTCTAAGACTCATGATGATCATGAAAAACATCTTGACACTATCCTGAGTACACTAAGGGATAATATATTATACTCCAAGATAACTAAGTGTCATTTATGGATTAATAAGTTAAATTTATTGGGTCACATCATCTATGAGTAAGGTGTGTCAGTTGACCCATAGAAAGTGATCATCCCAATAATATTTTTGAAATCTGAATATTTTTTAGTTTATTGGTTAATTATCGAAGGTCCATCAATGAATTTACTCATTCAGAAACAAAAATTTAGGTCTTGAACAAGAAGGGTATCATGTTTTAATGGTCTGGGGATTGTGAGAATATTTTCTATAAGTTAAATAGGTGTTTTACTACTACTTCTATTTTGATCCAACCAGAGCCTGGTGAGGAGTATACATTTCCTTGTGATGCATATGGTTTTGTTCTTGGGGTAGTGTTGATAAAGGGTGATCGAGTTGTAGTGTATGGGTCATGGTAGTTGAGACCCCATGATTGAAATTATGCAAACCATGACCTCGAGTTGTTCGTGGTGGTTTATGCTTTAAGTTGTTGGTGGAATTACTTATTGGGAGAAGGGTTTTTTTGTATACTGATCATAATATCATTAATTACATATTCTCCCAATTTTATTTGAATCTTTAAAAATTAATATGGGTTGATTATATGAATTTATTTGGTTTTGACTTGGTTTACACGTCGAGAATGGGAAACTGTTTTGCAGATTATTTGAGTCGGAAGAATCAAAATTATGCAGTTCAGGAATCCAGTTCTGAGTAGAGGGTGATGGCATTGTATGTTGAGATGAATCTGGAGTTTCAATATTGAAATGGGTAGAAGACCCATGCATGCACTGTATTTGATTCCACACTATTCATTCAGACCAAGCAAAGTAAATATGAGTAGCTGGAGTGTTTTCCCTTGAGGTAATGTCTTTAAGGTGGAGATTCACCTTCTGATTAGACTATTGATAATGATGAGAACAATTATAAACATGGCCATGTTCTTGTGCCCATATTTATAATAGAAGAGATTACACTTAATTTTTATGATTCAAAGTGGGAAGTGCATTTTCATTTAACTAAAATGTTTCATGATCTTCCTAGATAGTAGTAGTGGCTATGGATAAAGAAAGAGGACGTATGTATCATGACACGATGCTACACCTGTCAACTATTGAAGACTGAGTATTAGTGACTGAGTGGGTTTTAAAAACATTCCCCATTCTGGAATAGAAGTGGGAAGAAGTCACAATGGATTTTGAGGTATACTTTTCAAGGAAGACTTGTTAGAATGATGTGATATGGGTAGTTGTGGATCAGTTGACCAAGGTGGCACATTTTCTTACGAATTTGAGAGACTTTCACTATTGACTAGTTGGGTGATTTTTATGTTCAAGAGATAGTATAGATGCATTGGGTTCCACAGTCTATAGTTTTGGATTGTGATCCACGTTTAACTTCACAATTTTGGAAGGGATTAAATAAGGCACATTGATCCTAGGTTCTTTTTAGTATGAATTTTCACCTATAGATAGATGTGTAGTCAGAGCATGTTGATCAAGTGTTAGAGGAAATGATGAGGGAATGTGTCCTAGACTATTTTCGATATTTGGAGGAGAACATGGTGCTTGTTGGGTTCAATTATGATATCAATTACCAAGAAATAGTTTAGATGGAACCATATGAGGCACTCTGTAGTATCCCATCAAGATCTCTTTTAGTTTGGATGGAGGATGGGGAATTAGAGTTGTTAGGATAGAGTCTCATGAAGGAGATGTCGAATCAGGTTTAGTTGGTTCGAAAATGAATGGTTATGTCTCTGAGTAGGTAGAATTCATATGTTGATCGACATTATAAACCTCTTCAATTTTTAGAAGGTGATCATGTATTCTATTGGGTGTGGCCTAGGTTCCAACACCATTGGATTGAAAATCAAGGAAAAAAATAGCTCATGTACGTGGGTTCGTTTAGGATTTGGGATAGGATTGGATAGGTGGAATACCAATTAGATCTTCTACAGTGGTATAATTTAATACTAGATGTTTTTCTTATGTCACACATTTGGTAGTATCACCTAGATCCATCTCATGTGATTGATGTTGATGATGTGGAGCTAGAACTGGACGCATCCTTTGAGATTCATTTGGTTTTTATTGGGGATCATAGTGAGAAAGTTTTATAAGGAAAGGTTGTGCCATTGGTTTAACTATTGTGGGATCATGGTAATCTTCATAAATATAATTGGGGGAGGGAGGTGGATATGCGAGCCCAATGTCCCAATATTTTCACCTTGGAAGCTCATTGATATTTGAGTGTTCATCTTGGGGATGATCCATTAAAAAGGGGGAGGTTTTAAGAATTTGGACATCATGGAGGTATATTCTAATTTATTCTTTGGTTTAAATCTCTTTATGTTGATCAATGAAATTTTTATTTGGTATATGAAGAGTCTTGGGGGAGTTTTGAGGGTTCAAGACACGAAATAGGGGAGGAAGTGTCCATCCAGTGCATGTTTCATAATTTTGAAATAGTTAGAAATAATTATGTGCCATAATAATTCTCTCATAGAGGATGGTTTCACGCTTGGTGGAATTGTGAAAGGGGGAAGGTGAAACTATATAGGCCTAGAAAAATTTAATCTTCATTATTACCACATGATTTTTCAAACCATGTAGGCTCCCTTTGAATCTATGTTCCTTGGACCCCTCTTTAATTGACGGTGGTGCACAGTTAGCGCAAGTTTGGTCCAAAAATGGTTCCAAGCCATGTGGTCATTAAAATTGGTGGAAATTCACATTTCCCCCTTGATCCTTAACTATTCTAACTCGGATTTCTTCTATATTATTCTCCTAGTATCCTAGGTGATGATCTAAACCCTCCTAAACTTTCCATGGGTTGATCTCCTTCGCTTATAAGACATTTGAAGCACTCGTGAGTTTGGATTGAATCTCTAGTTGAGTCTAACATTCCTCTTGCTTCTATTTGGATTGGGTGCTCATTATGCTTCTTTTGAATCCCTAAACCCCCTTTTCCAGTAGATTTTTTGATGGGGATTTAATGGTGGTTTGCTTCCAAATATATTGCTAAAGTTTAGTGTTTGATTATCTATGGAATCAAGGTTGGTGGTATACAAGTTATATCCTATAGCCATATTGATTTATTTATGTGTATGTGGTTTTTTTTCATATTCCATTGTGTTTTATATTTGGTTTTCCTTGGTTTAAATGATAATAAATTAGTGGAATTATGATTTAAAGCAGTCATGATCCTCATGGGATGCATTGATATTGAATAGACTGGGCTAAATGCCACCCATGGGTTGTGCCACTCCTTTGAATGTGGAATTGGAGTGTCAAATGTTAAATTAGAGGGTTAGTGAGATAGAAACCATGTTCCACTCCTCTAAATATGGAATTGGAGTTTCAAGTGTTAAATTGGAGGGTTAGTGAGACAGAACCTATATTGAATATTGTTGTTATATTAACATGGTTTATGAAATTAAATGAATGATAAATGTTTTAGTGGTAACATGGAATAAGGGGACATTTGCTATAATTTGATTGTGTAAATAGGTTAAGGAAAGGAAATGATTTATGTGTTAAGGGAGTTGTGATTTGTAAATGGTATATGTGTTAATGGGTAATTCCTTGTAAATTAAATATGTGCAATGGCTTGTGGTTGGTAACCGGTAAATGATTTAATGATTAAAGAAGCATGTGTACATGTCTTAGTGTTTTGAGTGGGGTATTGGGCATGATAATAAATGCCCACGGGTTGGGATAATCTGATGCTCTATTACCCACCCCTATATTTTATAGGTTTGGGAGTTATAATAAGGCTATATTCCCATAACAAATGTATGTGATGTGAATAACTTGACTGAGGCTCTGAGGTAAGTGTATATATTGTTTTTTGATATGTTTTCCCATATGATGTAGGGGACTTTATTCCCCCATTTCTCATAGTTTATATGACTTGTTTAGGCTGAAGTCAATATGATGAAAATGGATAACCCATGGAACTAATGATAAAAGTGGAAAACGTGAACCATCTTAATAGATGGAACTCACTTTATCTTATGTTTATCTTGTTATTATATTATGCATTAATACACTACTATTGACCGAATATTTTGCAGACACCATCAGTGGTTACCTACTGAGTTGTACTCACACCTTGATCAAGACACCATTTGGTACCTAAATAGACTTCATGGTTTCAAGATAGGGCACGTTAATAGACTAAATTCTAGATGGTTGACTAGTGGTCGGGATGTGTATGGATGAGGGATCCGGACATGGAGTCGGGACCTATTTTGTGGATTTCCTTTTCAACATGTATTTATTTTGGGGATTTTTTACACTTAGAATTGTATGATATGGCATAGAATATTTACTTTTGATTATTGTTTTGCATCCAGTTTTTTGGGATTGTTTGGTATGCATGTTATAGTTATTTTTTCCCTTTATTTTTTATTTTTTCCTTTGTGTCCTTCTCTAGTAAGGAATTTATAGTCTCCCCACTTGACCCATTAGAACCTCACTACTATTTTACATCCTCTGGCATATGGGGAGGTGCACCTGAGTTCATATGGAGACCTGAATTGGGACATTTGTTTAGTGGATTCTAGGATAGGGACATTATAAAGGTATTTTTGGGTGTGAATATTAATATGTTATAATCATTCGCTTTGATTATGTCATCGTACCCTTATGCTCATTGATGACATTCAATTGTTAATTCTTATGTTTACCATTACTGATCATTGGAGATCACCCTTCTTATGTTTCCTTTTCCTCATGTTTTAAATAATAATGTTGAATGATTTATTTCAATAAATTATTTCAGAAGGATGATGTCTATAACCAAATGAGATATAAGAAAATATGGGTATAATGGGAGATGGTGTTCAACTTTGTGAACCAGTTATTAGGAGTCCAATTTCATATGAGTATGTCCTAATTCTCTAAATCTCGAAACCTAAAAGTTCTTCGAGGTTATAAGTGATCCAATTTTTCCATTCGATGTTGTAAGGTTTAAATGAAAATTTTTGGGTCATAATTATCGTCATAAAATATGGAAATTTAATATTTATGATTTCAAGATAGGATCTACGAGTGTGGGTATAAGGTTATTATAGTTGTTATTAATGTTCAGTATAGATAACTGTGGAAAATAGGATTTTATCATGTGAAGTTATATTAAGATTTATGGATATCATCATAGGTTTATAATATTAAAGATGACCATATGTTCAATGTATTAGACATATCATTCGAGGTTTTTTAATATTAAAAATTTTGAAGATGTTAATGGCATTTTTTTAGATTTTTTTGGTTTAATATAATTATAACCCCAATGATAAACATAAATTATTATTTAGGGAGAAATTATTTTTCTTTTATAAATAAATAAAAAAATAAACAAAATTTTATATTGGTGACAACCTATTGAATCCGGAAAATCGGTGGGGCTTGAACCCATGACCGAAGGATGATAATGGTTTCGCACCTTCCACTGGACTATGTGATGTACTGGTTAGTATGAAATTTTTATAGGTGAATATTAAGTTTATTTCAAAAAAATATGGTATTTTATTAGAGCAATAATGTTTTATTTATTTTTGAAAAATATATGATCAAATCCTTCTAATATTTAGGATTCGAACTGATTCTAGAAATAATTTAAGAATTTTAAGGATATTAATTTATTGAATGATTTGGTTTGAACTTTGGTTGTTACATTTAAATATTAATATATCATATGATGGTTTATTCATTTTTGTAATAATAATACCATGTTATAACCATTTTGGTGGATGTATAAATACATTTTGAATATATTAACTATTCCATTTATGGTCATGTGCTCTTTAAAATTTGATTTTAGGGCTTCATGTGTGAAACCATGATCTGAAAAACACATCGTTTAGAGAAAAAAAATGAGATTCTGGAGGAAATTGGATAATGTATTAAATTCAACTTAAAAAGTAAGTAAATTTCCATATCCTCTTAGTTTCAATGGTAAAATAATTCCTAAACACTAGGAGAAGGATCCAAAAAGAAAATATTATCCTATTACCATCATCATTGATGATATAAATGACCTTTTCACCCAACATTGGATTATGGTTTTTTTATTTTTAACTTTCTATTTATCTTTCACTTTATAAGTGATCGGTGATATCTGTCACTTTATATCTTTATTTATAATTTATGTTGTTCTTTCATGCCCATATATTTAATTTCCACCAATTCTATCCTACATGGAAACCTATTTATACATATCTTCAAGTAACTTTTATATTTCCAAATTTCCATTTCTACGGTATGTTTTCTTGACTTCATTTTTATGATATGGGTTTTAGTAAAGGAACTCCTAAAATGTTAATCCTTTTATAACCAATACTAATTTTGAGGGTGAAATTTATTTTAAAGGGGGTTGTAACTGTAGAGACCCAAAGCATGGCGTGCATAGACATTACATTACTTTTGAGGAATACTTAATACATGACAAAAACAGACGCCCAAAGACCATATTAATTTAGTGTCTTTGAAACTCGAAACATAATATTCTAATCATGGTGAAAGATCTTCAATATCTCCCATAATGATATTTTCCTTTGGTTTTCTTACCTAAAACCTTTATTTATATCCTGGGGAAAAGAAAGCATAAAAAGGGTGAGCTCAAATGCTCATTAAGGGGAAACATGGAGAACTTAAAAATAATCCGTAAACATTTTAACGTAAAAACATGAACATAAAACATCAAAATCTTGAGCAATGACCTAAATCTTGCCAGTATATAAGTAATAGATCATAAAGGAACATTAATCATGATAAAATAGCATGGGAATAAAACATGTAATTTTGAAAACCATTAAGAACATGTTATGATTTCCATATTATCCAAGGAATTGCTACCAAGACCATCATAGTAGACAAAGTCCATTACTGAACCGGTTTTACTTATCATTCCAGCCATGTATTACTGAACCAGATTCACTTGCAGTTCCAGCCATGTCTATCTCATGAGATATAAATCTTTAACCAATGCATTTGAGGGAGATATATGTCCCACCCATCTCATAATGAAATCATTCTTACTTGTTCCACAAAATAAACATAAACCGTTCATCATAACCCAAAGAATAAAATGGGTCTCATAAACATAATCCCATCGTAACGTAATCCATATAAAACAAATGGATATAATTTCATCATAAGAATAATCCAACCATATAAATAATAGAGACATTATACTTGATACATAATAATACTAAATAATGTCATCTTAGATGGAAAATAGTTTTGAAAAAACACTTGAAATGAATTCTTGAGGAAAATATCTTTTCTTCTTCAAAATCATTTTCTTTTCACAAAATGCCATTCACTGTTAAAAGAAAAAGATTTTTTTGAAAATAATCATGAAATATTGTAGAGTAAGCTTCATGAAAATTAGTCATTATGAAACCGTAAATATATTTTCATGCTGTATAAGTTAAAAAACCATTATCCTCATACTTTTTCCAGAAAAAGTGAAAAAGTTACTCGTATGGTAAAAAAAAGAAAGATTCCTTCTATAACACAATGTAAAAGTCATATAGGGGTAAACATGAATTTAAAAATACATGGAATAATAATAAACACTTTATGAAAAACATTTTTAGGGACATGGATGAAAAATATAACCCGAGTAAATACTTACAAATAAGCAAACTCGGATAAAAATGAGATTTGAAACATTATCGCTTACATTATGTCCAATTTCTTCCATATGTATCCGAAACTCCTATATAGTGGGTTTAAACATAATATTAACTTATAACATAACCATAATAATATTTATGATATCATATATGATTCACTTATGACTTTATATTAACCGTTCTTTTGTAAATTCAAAGTTAAAGCAGTGTTTTTGGTACAATCATTTCAATTATCATACATGTTTCGATGTTTTGTTCTTGATATTATTAATTATATCCTGATTTACTTAATTCTAGAATTGAAAAAATAATTTATATATAATATATATTCAGAATATAAATATATATGATAGATTGATAAAAGGAAGGAAATACACCGTTCATGGAGACGGTAGGCCATACGTACGCATGAACGTTGTTTTCATTTTCTTATTGAATTGAATGGAATTAAAGAAATGAAACATATATGTACATAAATCAAGTATAAATAGAATTTAACATCTTTCAGTATTATTTATTATATATACTTTATAATCATACTTGAATTGTTAATGAATCGCATCGCGTTCGTGGAGACGGTAGTCCGTACATACGCACGAGCGAAAATATCATTATTTTGATATTAAAATCATATATAATTGGATAGTATATCATATATATAGAATCATATTAATGTTATATTCATTATTTATATCATTTATACTCATTATTATACCCATTCAAATGATGAAATGTTTGAATAACAAACTACACCGCGATGTGGAGACGGTAAGCCGTACGTACGCACGTGTGGTGAATTTTTCATTCATAGGATAGATAAACTAACTAATATGGATGTAAAATATTTATAATAACATCATAGTATATAGAAGATATTTTTCTTATTATTTTATAATGGAAACAACAAAGAAGGATGAAGTGGAAGAAGAAAGGAACTTGAAATAGGTGGTGAGATATTTACCTCTTCTTCAGGTTCTTCCTTTTGATTTGATTAAAAGGACTCCATAGGTTGGCTTTATGACTAAATTAAGTCCTATAGGATGAATGGATGAAATTTTATAGGGTATTTGTGTAGGTTCTGTCTGATACAAATGGATTTGGAGGTGTGAATTAGAGAGAAGGGTGAGTTCCCTTTTATAAGAGGGGTGAGGGGCACCTTAGGAAAAACTTAAAATATTATTTTATAATAAATTCATATTCAGTTTATAATGGCTCCAAAGTGACTCATTTAGAGTATATGGTGGGTATGGGTCTAAATACTCTCAAAAAATAGGTTTTAGACAAGTTTATGTTACCATTTTAACCTTATCATTTAGATTTAATTCTAAGTTAAATAATTTAACATTTAATGTGTCTTCTTGTATTCTTACACTATATGGTTACTAAACATACAATAAATTTCCAATAAAATCCCAATTGGTTCATTAATGTCATATATATTATTATATAAGTCTTTTGTCTGAACCTTATATTTTTAAGACCATTATATCAATTAATAATATAATTTTTTTTAAAAACTCTTTTAAGTCAATTTGGACACTATTTGGTATTTTGTTTTTTCTAAATTCATAACAGCGTTATTAATTCGAAAACAATTCATATAACAAACCATAATAGGTTATATTAACCTATAAAATTAGTTTAATTCATAAAAAGTCTCAAATAACATTTATTTTGGTATTTATAATATCAATTATGTTAATATTTCATTAATAAGGTAATTATTGCATCATCATTGTGTCCTAAATAAATTAAATTATTTAATGTCTAAAAAATATAAATAAATTACCATAATGTATGAAATAGGTTTATATTTATAATTAATATTTATAGTCTAATTTATCTTATGTATAACCCAATATTAAAAATGTTTTAGTTATTAAACTTTGATTTAAACTATTTTAACTCTTCTTTAAATAAAATAATAATAAATGTTTTAATCTAATAAAAGTGGACCTAAAGGGTAATATTTTATTCCTAAGGTTTTTTTTGGTCTAATTACACTTATCCAATAGAATTTGTACTTGTTTTGGGGTTATCATAATATCATTTTTACCCTTAATTGCCCTATTTACTTTTAACCGCAGTAAATAAAAGTTAAAAGTTACTATTCACCAAAAATTATTTTCATCTCATTGAACCACATTTTACTTACTAATATCAACTTTGTATCTCATATTTTTGAAATTAAACTCACAGAAGTGGTAAAATTAAGTTTTATGTAAATTTTCAAATGCTCCGAGGAGGTGGGTAAAAGATGGTAAAAAGTTCAATAAAATTTTTATATATCTAAAATTATCATAAAATGACTCCAATTAATTATATTGAACTTATATAGGTATTATGTATCTATTTTGACCTAAAATAAACTTAAATAAAATAAATTATTATTTAAATAAAAAGTCAGTTTTAACCAATAACTCAGTGTTTTCACTATTCATAAAAAATTGAATGTTTTCAGAAAAATACAAAAAATTCACCCAGGGCTAATTTCAATATTAAAAATCCAAAAATGAAGTCTATTTTGAAAGATAAAATTTATAAAATTTCAAAAAGTGGGTATTTATATTCATAATAGCTAGTTTATATAATATTTTAATAATATATCGTTGTTTAGTGAAACCCGGTATTGCGTACTACACATGCTATCGAGGAAGGTCGCAATTGCATGTAATGAAATCCAAGTCAGGGCTACGTGTAGTGCAAGATCCCTTTCTTTTTGCGTATAACATAATCAACACTTATTTCATTTATACATTAAACAAAATCTATACTTAATGTTGCATAGAATAATTTCCACAAAACGAACTTCAAATTGTGTGTAACACGAGCCAAGAATAGTGTTGCGTATACTGAAAGCTAATACGGTGTTGTATATAGTACAAGCTAATCTTGGTGTAGTGTACAATAGAAGACATCAAATAAATTAAAAAAGAATATATCACATAAAATCTCGGGGTGTTACATTCTACCCCCTTAAAATGAATTTCTCCCTCAAAATTCATTGGGGTTATAAATCATTTACTACTTAAAAGTTTCATTCATAGAAACCCACATCGTAAGAAGGAATACTAATACTTAATTTTAAAGTGAAGTATGAAACATAACGGTTACCCAAATTAACTCATCACTGGGTTTCCACATATGATAACATCGATGAAAATATGGATATGGAAGAGAAATATAACCATCAAGTTTTGATGGAGAGTGGTAGAGAACATGGCTATGAAAAATCCAACAATCACAAAGCCATAAATTTGTGATGATCTAAGGTACCATCTAGGATAACATTTTTGGTTTTCAAGATCATTTCCCGTAAGATGAAAAAAAAATTGTAATTAGAAGAAATAATTAATTGATTTTGGTACAATCTCGCCTTTGGTCATTGCTTGAAAATTTCCACTTAATCTATTAAAGAAATGTAGTTTAGTTTGTCATTCATGAAGTGTTATCAGATCATGCGATAGAATGATAGTTCATTCCATCTTTCTCATACAAAAGGTTTGCAAAAGTTATTAAATATACAGAAGTCCATCTATGGTGAGATTAATCGTATATGGTTCCTAAAATGGACTTATAATTTATATATCTTACCAATTAATAAATTAAAACTAATTTATACTAACCAGGGACTTCTTGTAGGCCAGTGGTATGTGATAAAGGCCTGTCTCACTTCGATTGCGGGTTCGATTCCCGCATCCTTTTCTGATGCGACGGGTTGTCGCTCATCCTACGGGTTGTCCATTTTCTAAAACTATACTATATTAACATTTCATAAATAAAATCAAAAAGTTATATCCTTAAGCAATACAATATGATGTCTAAATTAATTCATTCCAACCATTTGGATTTTCGAAAATACTTCTGTCTGATTTCTAGAAATGTCATCTACCGAGCATGTGAATTCCTCCATTTATCCCCCATATATCATAAGATATATCTTGTTGTTTGTCACATTCCAAACATGTGAATACCTTAATCATGTATTCTCTTGAAAATTTAATACCCATTTAACTTTAGTGAAAACATGAATGATGTCAAAAGTTAACACTTTCCACATACCAAAATTTCAAAAAATCTATATACTCAAATCATGATATCACTTTGTCTTTATATCAGTCATGAGCTCATTAATATTATCAAACATATTATTTTCTCCTTATCCCTTCATTATGATCATATCATCTTCTTTCAAAAAATATTTCAATCACTTTTCATGGTTACCAGTACCATACAATTATTGAAAACCAATTCATAGTTATTCCAAAATTCCATGATACTATAAATGAGATTCCATGATACTATTTTGAAATCCAATTACATAAAAACTTTTTCATTTCACAACATCATTTTCATACTCAACATCACAAATAGTGATCGCATGTGACTTCCCTTTTTTCCTTTCCCTTAAGAGGTTTCTCACATCGATCATCATTAACCCTTGTATTAGGGCATTGGTTAGCATAATGCCCCATTTCCTTGCACATGAAGCATTGAAGTATTTGTGGTGCGTTTTCTGTAGTCTTTTCTTTATTCACATCATTAGATACCTTTTTCCTATTAGTTCAGAACTCACCTGCTCGAAGACCATCTTTTCCACACTTAAAACATTTTATATTCCCTTTAAAAAAATTCTTCACTATGCTTCTTTCCACACTTTGAGCATAACGAAACATTTGTCTTCTTTTCACCATAGTTTTGAGATTTTTCCTTGAACTCCATCTTTAGTTTCTTGTCAAAACCATGTGATGGATATGTTACAACAAATTCCAGTTCTCCCTTGATAGCACATCACATAATTTCTTCATAGCTACTGAATTCTCTTATAGCTAATTCCCTTCGAAGGCTTGGTTTTAAGCCACTGATGAATCGATCAACATTACTTTCAGGTTGGATGATAAAGCCATATTCATACCTTGAAAGCCTTGTAAAATTAACTTCGTGTATACCAATAGATTCATCATCATTTTTCTTAAGCTCAAGGAACTCCTTTTCCATCTTTTTTCGAAGAATAAGAGGGAATTACTTATTGAAAAAAAAGTTCTTGAACTCATCCCATTCCATAGATTCAATTTCATCTTGGGGCCTTGTATTTTTAACTAGAGTCCACCACTGGTCTGCTTCACCTTCTAACCAGTAAAGAACCAAAATGAATTTTTCATGCTCTGAATAGTGAAGTATCGAAAATATATTTTCAATGGTACTAATCCATTGTTCAGCAACAAGTGGATCATAAGACCCACTGAAATAATGTGGGTGTTGCCTCATGAAGGACTCAATAGAATATTTTTCCTTTCTCTGCTCATTTGGAAGTCCATAATGATTCATATCTTGTGTAAGTATAGCAACAATATTTTTCACTCTATATCCCATAACCTTGGATTGTTCAGGAGGAAAATCATTGCATTGTCCATTACATTGACCAACATGGTTCCTTCGGGTTCCAGCCATCATCTAAAACCCAAAAAGAATAGTGTGAGAGTCAAAAATCATGCTAGGAAAAAAACATAATCAAGGGGAGTACTTTCAATCTCTAACATCATAGGTTTAATGCTAGGTTATTCATGATCATTATTATAATTCTAGGAATGTAACCTATACTTATACTAAACATTAGGGATATCCCTAGACATACCTTAGAAATATCTCTAGGGATCTCACTAATGTTTTCTCATCCTAGTTTCTAAAGGTTAACTAAACCTTCGCTCTGATACCAAATGTAGAGACCCAAAGCTTGACGTACATAGACATTACATTAGTTTTGCGGAATACTTAATACATGAAAAAAACATACGCCCAAAGACCGTATTAGTTTAGTGTCTTTGGAAACTCAAAACATAATATTCTAATCATGGTGAAAGATCTTCAACATCTCCCATAAAGATCTTCCAATTTGGTTTTCTTACCTAAAACCTTTCCTTATATCCTGGGGAAATGAAAACATAAAAAGGGTGAGCTCAAATTCTTAGTAAGGGTAAACATGGAGAACTTAAAAACAATCCATAAACATTTGAACGTAAAAACATGAACATAAAACATCAAAATCTTGAGCAATGACATAAATTTTGGAAGTACATAAGTCATAGATCATAAAGGAACATTAATCGTGATAAAATAGACTAGGAATAAAACATGTAATTGTGGAAACCATTAAGCACATGTTATGATTTCCATAGTAGCCATGACATTGCTGCCAAGACCATTATAGTGAAAAAGTCCATTACTGAACTGGTATTACTTTCCGTTCCAGCCCTATATTACTGAACCAGATTCACTAGCCATTCTAGCCATGTCTACATCATGAGATATAAATCTTTAACCAATTAATTGGAGGGAGATATTGGTCCCACCCATCTCTTAATGAAATCATTCTTACATATGTCACAAAATAAATATAAATCATTCATCATAACCCAAAGAATAAAATGGGTCTCATAAACATCATCCCATCATAACGCAATCCATATAAAACAACTAGATATCAATTCATCATAAGAAGAATCAAACCATGTAAATAATAGAGACATTATACTTGAAACATAATCATACTAAATAATGTCATCTTAGATGGAAAATAGTCTTGACAAAAAACTTGAAATGAATTCTTGAGGAAAATATTCTTGCATCTTCAAAATCATTTTCTTTTCACAAAATGTAATTCACTTTTAAAAGAAAGAGATTTTGTTGAAAATAATCATGAAATATTGTAGAGGAAGCTTCATGAAAATTAGGAATTATAAAACCGTAAAAATCCGTTCATGCCGTATAAGTTAAAAAAACATTCTCCTCATACTTTTGCTGGAAAATCAAAAAGTTCCTCATATGGTAAACAAAAGAATGATTCCTTGCATAACACAATGTAAAAGTCAAAGAGGGGTAAAAATGACTTTAAAATACATGTAAGAATATTAAAAACTTTTTTAATAACATTTTTATGGATATGGATGACAAATATAACCCCAGTAAATACTTACGTATAAGCAATCTCAGATAAAAATGAGATTTGCAAAAATTTCCCTTACCTTAGGTCCAATTTCTTTCATATGTTTCTAAAATTCTAGTATAGTGGGTTTAAACATATTAATAACTTGTAACATAACCATAATAAAATTTATGATATCATATATTATTCACTTATGACTTTATATTACCCGTTCTTTTGTAAATTCCATGTTAAAGTAGCATTTTTGGTAAAATCATTTCATTTATCTTACGTGTTTCAACTTGTTGTTCTTGATATTATTACTAATATCCTGATTTACTTAAATCTAGAATGTAAAACATGATTTATATATAATATATATTCAGCATATATGTAGAGACCCATACTTTACGTACATAGACATTACATTACTTTTGTCGAATACTTAATACATTACTAAAATAGACGCCCAAAGACCGTATTAGTTTAGTGTCTTTCAAAACTTGGAACATAATCTTCTAATCATGGTGAATGATCTTAAACATCTCCCATAATGATCTTACCCATTTGGTTTCTTACCTAAAACCAATCTTTATATCCTGGGGAAAAGAAAAAATAAAAAGGGTGAGTTCAAATGCTCAGTAAGGGTAAACATGGAGAACATAAAACAATCCCTAAACATTTTAACGTAAGAACAGGAACATAAAACATCAAAATCATAATTAATGACATATATCTTGGTAGTGAATAAGGCATAGATCAAAAAGGAACATTAACCATGATAAAATAGCATGGGAATAAAATATGTAATTGTGCCAACCATTAAGAACATGTTATGGTTTCCATAGTAGCCAAGACATTGTTTCCAAGACCATCATAGTGGCCAAAGTCCCTTACTGAATCGAGTTCACTCCCCGTTCTAGTATTGTTTCACTGAACTGGATTAACTTGTTGTTCCATCCATATCTATCTCATGAGATATAAATCTTTACCCAATGAATTGGAGGGAGATATAGGTCCCACCCATCTCATAATGAAACCATTCTTATGTGTTCCACAAAATCATAAATCATATATCATAGCATAACCCATGTAATAAAAATGGGATTCTTAAACATCATGCCATCACAACATAAACCATATAAGATAAAAGGACATCATAAAAATAATTCCATCATAACATAATCAAATAAATTTAATAATAGGGATAGAAACAAAACCATATATTATCTTAGATAGAAAATAATTTTGATAAAACATTTGAACTCCATTCTTGAGGAAAATATTCTTTCGAATTCAAAAACGTTTTTCCTTTATTAACATGTCATAAAATTTTAAACTAAAAGATTTTAATTAAAAATAAACTTTAAAACTTGTAAATTAATCTTTATGGAAATAATTTTCTATGAAATCATAAAAATCCTTTCTTGTCGTATAAGTTAAAAAAACATTCTTCTCGTACTTTGGCCGGATAAGTCAAAAAGTAACTCGTACTGAAAACGACAAAAGATTCATGTCATATCTTTTACAAAAAATTCACCAATAGGTAAAATAGGATTTAAAAAATTTTAGGAGGATATAAATAGTATTACATATTGAGGAAACATGGATTTGGATGATAAATATTCCCCAGTAAATTCAGAAGTATAAACAATCTCGGATAAAAATGAGATTGTGAGATTTTCCCTTACCTTTGGTCTGATATGCTTTGTACGTATCAGAAACTCATGTATAATGATTTAAATAATTTTATTTACTTATTACAGAATCATATTCATTGTTACGATATCATATATGGTCATATTCTTATCTTCTAATTAGAAATATTGGTACTTGTTATTCGGGTGTTCATTGCTTTATGTTCTTATGCATGTTTTATCGAATAAATTCTAATTCCTCTTTTTAGATTATAGATACCTCATTTACAGAATGGTATTACTATAATATATATCATATTTATTAATTAAATTCATTTATATAATTATTATTCAATGAATATCATGTATAACGAGTCGCATCACATCGTGGTGATGGTAGGTCGTACGTACGCACGAGCGATGATATCATTCTCATGATTGTGGAATTGTATTGAAGTGTATACTGTATAATATTTCAGAATAAATATTACTTTAAAATTATCATTTATATATATTCCTTCCATCATATACCCATCCAAGAATGTTAGTGACGAAATAAAATATTACACTATCGCGTGGAGACGGTAGGCCGTACGTACGCACGCGTGGTGATTTTGTTTCTTTCATAGGATGGATAGAAGATAGAACCTAGTTGATTCATATTAATAATACCATATTAGTATACAATTGATACTGTAGTAATTACTTAATAATTAAACAACTCATATAGAGGAAGTAGAAGAAGAAATAAGTTTGAAAGAATCGGTAAAGGATATTACATCTTCTTCGACGCGCCTCTTCTTAACCTCTTATTAGGGAACTAAATAAGGTCTTGGAAGAATACTACGACCTCAAATATGTTTATAGTTAAGTGCAGAAGAGAAATTTTCAGGGTTTGGACGTTCTTGAAGGCTCAAAATGGTGTGAGGAGGAGAGGGAGGATGTGCCCTTTTATAAGGGAGGAGAGCGGCACTTTTGGAAACCTCTAAAATATTAATTTATAATAAACCCAAACCCCACTAAAAAATGTAAAAGTGACTCATATTATGATATTAGATAAGATAGGGTTGTAATCTCATCAACCAATTAAATTTATACATGTTTTTATTTCATTTTAAACCTTATTATTTTGATTTATCCTTATTTAATCTATTTAATTTTATTTGTGGTAATAATGTCATAAATTATATATGGTTATAAATACTTACTTATGTGTTCATAATTATGCATAATTTGATAATTTATGACATTTTAGATCTTATAAACTTTAATTTTTAATCTTTAAAATATTTTTGTGATTTTAAACAATTTAATAATATAAAATATCAATAGTGTCAATTTTGACATAATTCATTTATTTGAATTTGAATAAAATCCACACAGAAGATATGTTCAAAAAAAATATTTAATAGATTCCAAACATGTAATATTTATCTATAAAAGTAATGGATAACATTAAATAGTTCATATAATATTTATTTTAATATTTTTAAAACCATTTATTTGATATTTCAATCAGTAAAATAATTTCTCTATCACTATTATATCCTCATTAATTATAATTATATTATCCCTAAAAATTCTAAATAAATTATCATGATGTATATAATATTATTATATTTCTGGATACTATTAATGTTAAATGTTTCATGAAGTTTATCACTAAATTAAAACTATTATACTTATAAGATTTAAGAGAGTGATATGCTGTCACTTTTTTTGGTTTTAATAATGATTAATTTTTTTCAGGGTCAAAAGTTCATAAAATGAATCAATTACGACCCTTAGGTGATATGGGTCGAGTTTTAGTCATCTAATAGAATTTTTTCAGGTGTTAGGGTAATTTAATAATCTTATTTTTACTCTTAATTACCCAATTTACCTTTAACTATAGTAAATAAAAATTATCGTAGTTACTATTTATAATATCAAAAAAAATAAAAGTAACCTATTAACATAATTTGGAACCAATTAATTCAAATATGGAATCCATTTTTCAAAATTCAAAACACAGAAGTTGCAGTAATTAATTTATGATTAATCCCGTTGTTAAGAAAACAGGTTTTAAAAGTTAAATCATTGCCAAAGATAGAAATGTTTTTACCTATGAATTAAATGTAAAATTAAGGGTAATGAAATACATTATATTAAATTTTAAGAATATATTCTATCTATACTTTAAAACCATTCAATATTATAATTTAACCATATAAATTATTGCAATGAAAAAAGATGTTTTTAATTAAAATATAGCGTGTTTTTACTATTCATTCAAATATGAAAGTTATCAGAATATTATGAAAAATTTATCCAAAGTAAATTTTATATCTTGATTCCAAAGAAGAATTTTATTTTGTCAAATTGAACTTATAAACATGTCAAAAACTAGATTTAATGTGGGTGTGCCATCAAAAGGCGACAAACTGTATTTTTGGAAAAATACTTATTTTACCTGAAAATTTTATTTTGTTCTCATACCATGTTCTAGAAAATGTGTAAGATGAATAATATTATAAAATTAAAAATGTAGTTAATACTATTCATAACTTCTAGTCCATAATAATATTATAACAATATATTGTTGTTTAGTGAAACTCAGTATTGGGTACTATAAACGCTATCGAGGAAGGTCGCGGTTGCGTGTAATGCAAGCCCAGACAGTGTTGTGTGTAGTGAAAGATTCCTTTGGTTTTTCGTATAGAAAAAGACATAAAAAAATATTTTTCATAAAATCTCAGGGTGGTACATTCTACCCCCTTAAAAATAATTTCGCCCTTGAAAGTCTTCATTTCGTAACAAACAGATGAGGATACCTCCCCCTCATCATATCCTCAAGTTCCCATGTTGCTTCTTCTAATTGGTGGTTCCTCTATAAAAATGTAACCAAATGAGTGGTCTTGTTTCGTAGAAATTTTTTGCTACGATCCAGAATCTCTATCGACTATTCCTCATAAGAATGATCTTGCTCCAGCGGTACAACTTCTGAGCTTAGTGCATGTGAAGGATCAAGTATGTACTTTCTCTGGAGAGATACATGGAAAACATCATGAACCTGAGGGAGATTTGGTGTAAGTTCCAATCAGTTAGCTACCTTCCCCAAACGATCCAATATTTCAAAAGGAATAATATACCTAGGGCTCAGCTTGCCCTTCTTTCCAAATCTCATTACTCTCTTCCAAGGAGATATTCGTAAGAACACTTTATCACCCACTTTAAACTCTAGGTCTTTTCTTCCGTTATCGACATAAATTTTTTGTCGACTCTGAGCTGGTCTTATGTGTTGTTGAATAGATCAGACCTTTTCTTCCATCTCATCAACAAGATCAGGTCCTAATATCATTCTTTCCCCAACTTCATCTCAGCAAGTTGGAGTTTGGAATTTCTTTCTATAGAGAGCTTCATAAGGAGCCATCTAAATACTGGAGTGAAAGCTATTATTATAAAGAAAATTCCACCAAAGGTAGGTGTTGATCCCAACAACCTTTGAAATCCATAGAGCAAGCTCTCAACATGTCTTCTAGAGTTTGAATTGTCCTCTCAGACTGACCGTCTATCTGAGGATGATAAGTAGTGCTGAAACTCAACTCTGTATCCAGAGTATGATGAAGACGTCGCGAAAACTTAGAGGTAAACCTCAAATCCGGATCAGATATAATGGAAAGTGGTACTCCATGCAATCTTAACACTTCCTTCACATATATCCTGGAAAGCTGATCAGGAGAGAAATATTCTCTAATATAAATTAAGTGTGTTGATTTCATAAGACGATCAACTATAAACCAGATAGAATTATTTCCTTTGGATGTCTTAAGAAGTCCAGTGACAAAGTACATAGTGATGTTTTCCCATTTCCATTCTGGTATGGGTAATGGTTGTAACATCCCCTTAGACTTATGTCACTTAGTTTTAACTTGCTGACAAACCAAGCATCTAGAGACATATTCAGTAACATCTCTTTTCATTCCATCCCACCAGAAGTACTCTTTCATAACCCTATACATCTTCGTGCTTCCAGGTTTATTAGAGAATTAAGAACTAAGAGATTCATCCAATATTTCCTTCTTTAATTCTGGGATGGGAGGAACACAAACCCGATTATTGAACTTTATTATTTCATCACAATCAATGTGGAATTTAGGAACATTTTTCACCTTCTTTTTTAGCTCTACATCTTCTTTCTGTACCTCTTTAATCTTCATAGGTATAGATGGTTGGAGCTGATTTAGGATAATGAATGCTCAATTCATTACCACCCTGGGAAAGCAAACAAGGTGGCAGATGCATTAAGTCGATAGGACCATTCTATCTTATCCATGATGAGGATCACAAAATACCCATACTTGACGTACATAGACATTATATTAATCTTGCGGAATACTTAATACATCACAAAAAAACGCCCAAAGACCGTATTAGTTTAGTGTCTTTGGAAACTCGGAACATAATCTTCTAATAATGGTGAAAGATCTTCAACATCTCTGATAAAGATATTCCCCTTTTGTTTTATTACCTAAAACCTTTATTTATATCCTGGGGAAAAGAAAACATAAAAATGGTGAGCTCAAATTCTCAGTAATGGTAAACATTGAGAACATAAAACAATCCCTAAACATTTGAACGTAAGAACAGGAACATAAAACATCAAAATCATGAGTAGTGACATAAATCTTGGCAGTGCATAAGGCAAAGATCAAAAGGGAACATTAACCATGATAAAATAGCATGGGAATAAAACATGTAATTGTGGAAACCATTAAGCACATGTTATGATTTCCATAGTATCCAAGGTATTGCTGCCAAGACTGTCATAGTGGAAAAAGTCCTTTACTGAATTGAGTTCACTCCTCATTCCAGTCCTGTATCACTGAACCGGATTAACTTTTCGTTCCATCCATTTATATGTCATGCGATATAAATCATTACCCAATGAATTGTAGGGATATATAGGTCCCACCCATCTCATAATTAAACCATTCTTATGTGTGCCACAAGATCATAAATCATATATCATAGCATAACCCATGTAATAAAAATGGGATTCTTAAAAATCATACCATCACAACATAATCCATATAAGATAAAATGACTTCATTAAAATAATTCCGTCATAACATAATCAAATCAATTGAATAATAGGGATAGAAACAAAACCCTATATTATCTTAGATGGAAAATAATTTTCATAAAACATTTGAACTCCATTCTTGAGGAAAATATCCATTCTACTTAAAAAAATATTTTACTTTATTAACATGTCATAAAATTTTAAAATAAAAGGAGTTAATTAAAAATAAACTTGAAAACTTGTAAAGGAAGCTTTATGGAAATACTATTCTATGAAATCATAAAAATCCATTCATTCCTTATAAGTTAAAAAACATTCTTCTAGTACTTTGGCCGAAAAAGTCAAAAAGTAACTCATACCGAAAACGACAAAATATTCCTTTCATATATTTTACTAAAAATTTACCAATAGTTAAAATTGGATTTAAATAATTGTAGGGGGATATAGATAATATTACATATTGAGGAAACATGGATGTGGATGATAAATATGCCCCAGTAAATTCAGAAGTATAAACAATCTCGGATAAAAATGAGATTGTGAAATTTTTCATTACCTTAGGTCTAATATGATTTGTATGTATCCGAACCTCCTATATAATGATTTAAATAATGTCATTGACTTATTACAGAATCATATTCATTGTTATGATATCATATATGTTCATATTCTTATCTTCTTATTAGTAATATTGCTGCTTGTTATTCGGGTGTTCATTGCTTTATGTTCTTATGCATGTTTTGTCGAATAAATTCTTATTCCTCTTTCTAGGTTATAGATAACTCGTTTACAGAATGGTATTAGTGTAATATCTATCATATTTATTAATTCAATTCATTTATATAATCATTATTCAATGAAGATCATGTAGAACGAATTGCATCACATCGTGGAGACGGTAGGCCGTACGTACGCACGAGTGATGATATCTTTCCACTGATTGTGGAATTGTATTGAAGTGTATGGTGTATAATATTTCAGAATAAATATTAATTTAAAATTATCATATATAGTTATTCCTTCCATCATATTCCCATCCAAGAATGTTTGTGATGAAATAAAAGATTACACCACGGCGTGGAGACGGTAGGTCATTAGTACGCACGCGTGGTGATTTCGTTTCTTTCATAGGATGGATAGAAGATAGAACATGGTTGTTTCATATTCATAATAACATATCAGTATAAAATTTATTATGTGGTTATTATTTAATAATGAAACAACTCATATAGAGTAAGTATAAGAATAAATAAGTTTGAAAGAATCGGTAAAGGATATTACCTCTTCTTTGACGCGCCTCTTCTTAACCTCCTCTTAGAGCACTAAATTTGGTCTTAGAAGAATACCAGGACCTCTAGTATGGTTCTAGGGAATTGGAGAAGAGAAATTAGTAGGGTTTTGCAGAGCATGAAGGCTCAAAATGGTGTGAGAAGGAGAAGGAGGAGGTGCCTTTTTATAAGGGAGGAGAGGGGCACTTTTGGAATCCTCTATAATATTATTTTATAATAAACCCAAACCCCACTTAAAAACTTCCAAAGTAACTCAAATTATAATATTAGATAATATAGGTTTGTAATTTCATCAAAAAATAAAATTTATACATGTTTTGATTTTATTTTAAACCTTATCATTTTGATTTATCCTTATTTAATCTATTTAATTTTATTTGTGGTAATAATGTTATAAATTTTATATGGTTATAAAAACATACTTATGTGTTATTAATTATGCATAATTAAATAATTTATGACATTTTAGATTATATAAATTTTAATTTGTAATTTTTAAAATATTTTTGTTATTTTTAAACAATTTAATAATATTAAATATCAATAGTGTCAATTTTGACATAATTTATTTATTTCAATTTAACTAAAATTCACACAGAATATATGTTTGAAAAAAAATATTTAATAGATTCTTAACATGTGATATTTATCTATAAAATTAATGGAGAACATTAATTAGTTCATATAATATTTATTTTAATATTTTTAAAACCATTTATTTGATATTTCACTCAATAAAATAATTTCTACATCACTATTGTGTCCCCATTAATGATAATTAATTTATCCCTAAAAATTATAAATAAATTAATATGATGTATATAATTTTATTAGTTTTGGTACAATATTTATGTTCTAAGTTTTATTAAGTTTATTACTAAATTAAAATTATTATACTTATAAGATTTAAGAGAGTGACATGTTGTCACTTTCTTTGGTTTTAATAATAATTAAATTATTTTCATGGTCAAAAGTTCATAAAATGAATCTATTCTGACCCTTATGTGTTAGGGGTCGACTTTTAGTCATCCAATAGAATTTTGGTAGGTGTTAGGGTAATTTTATAATCTTATTTTTACCCTTAATTACCCGATTTACCTTTAACTACAGCAATTAAAAATTACCGTAGTTACTATTCATAATATCAAAAAATAAAAGTAAGCTATTAAAATAATTTGAACCCACTGAATTAAAATATGTAATCCATTTTTAGAAAATCAAAACACATAATTTTAAGTAATTAATTTAAATTAATCCCATTGTTAAGAAAACGTGTTTTAAATGTTAAAACATTTCCAAAGATTGAAATGTTTTTATCTTTGAATTCAATGTAAAATTAATGGTAATGAAATAAATTATATTAAATGGTAAAAATTTATTCTATTTATACTTTAAAATCATTCGATATTATAATTTAACCATATAAAGTATTGCGATGAAAAAAGTTGTTTTTAATTAAAATATAGCGTGTTTTTACTATTCATTAAAATATGAAAGTTATCAGAATAATATGGAAAATTTATCTAAAGTAAATTTTTATATGATGATTCCAAATAAGAATTTTATTTTTTCAAATTTAACTTATAATCATTTCAAAAACTAGATTTAATGTGGGTGTGCCATCAAAAGGCGGCAAAACTGCATTTTTTGAAAAATACTTATTTAACCAAAAAATTTATTTTGTTCTCATACCATTTTCTAAAAAATGTGTAAGATGAATAATGTTATAAAATTAAAAGTTTAGTTAATACTATTCATAATGGCTAGTCCATAATAATATTGTAACAATATATCATTGTTTAGTGAAACCCGATATTGCATACTACACACGCTATCGAGGAAGGTCGCGGTTGCGTGTAACGCAAGCCAAGACAGTGTTGTGTGTTATGAAAGATTCTTTAGGTGTTGCGTATAACATAAAACATAAAAAAAATATTTCACATAAAATCTCAGGGTGTTACAATATAAATATATATGATAGATTGATAAATGGAAGGAAATACACCGTTCATGGAGACGGTAGGTCGTACGTATGCATGAACGTTGTTTTCATTTCCTTATTGAATTGAATGGAATTAAGTAAATGAAACATATATGTAAATTAATTTGGTATCATTATTATGTAATATCTTTCATGATTATTTATTATATATACTTTATAATCACACTTGAATGGTTAATGTATCTCATCGCGTTCGTGGAGACGGTAGTCCGTACGTATGCACGAGCGACAATATCATTCTTCTGATATTAAAATAGTATATAATTGGATGGTATATAATATATATATAATCATCATAACGTTATATTTATTATTTATATCATTTATAATCATTATTATACCCATTCAAATGATGAAATGTTTGATTAACAAACTACACCACGATGTGAAGATGGTAAGCCATACGTACGCACGTGTGGTGAATTTTCCATTCATATGATGGATAAAATAACAAATATGGTTGTAAAAGTTTTATAATAACATCATATTATATAAAATATACTAGATTTATTATTTTATAATGGAAACAACAAAGAAGGAGGAAGTGGAAGAAGAAAGGAATGTGAAATGGGTGGTGAGATATTTACCTCTTCTTGAGGTTCTTCCTTTTGATTTGATCAAAAGGGCTCCTTAGGTTGGCTTTATTACTAAAGGAAGGCCTATAGGATGAATTGAGGACAGTTTATAGGGTATTTTGTCATGGTTTTTCTCAGCCAAATGGATTTGGAGGTGTGAATTAGAGAGAAGGGGGAGTGCCCTTCTATAAGAGGGGTGAGGGGCACCTTAGGAAAAACTTAAAATATTATTTTATAATAAATTCATATTCGATTATAATGGCTCAAAAGTGACTTATTTCGAGGCTAGGGTGGTTATTGGACTAAATAGTCTCAAACAAAATGTTTTATACAAATTTAGGTTACCATTTTAACCTTATCATTTAGATTTAACTCTAAGTTAAATAATTTAACTTTTACCTTGTCTTCATGTATTCTTACACTATATGGTTAATAAACTTACTATAAACTGCCAATAGAACCCCAATTGGTTCATTAATGTCATATATATTATTATATAAGTATTTTTGAAGAACATTAGATTTTTATGACCATTATATCAATTAAAAATATAATATTTGTTTGACAAACTCTTTTATGTCAATTTTGACACTATATGGTATTTTGTTTTTTCTAAATTCATAAAAGCATTATTACTTCGAAAAAAATTCATCTAACCAACCCTAATATGTTATATTAACCTATAAAATTAGTTTAATTCATAAAAAGTATCAAGATTACATTTATTTCGGTATTTATAATATCAATTATGTAAATATTTCATTAATAAGGTAATTACTGCATCATCATTGTGTCATAAATAAATTGAATTATTTAATTTCTAAAAAATATAAATAAATTACCATTATGTAGGATATATTTTAAGATTTATAATGAATATTTATAGTCTAATTTATCTTATGTATAACCCTATAATAAAAATGTTTTAGTTATTAAACTTTGATTTTAACTATTTTAACTCTTCTTTAAATAAAATAATAATAAATGTCCTAATCAAGTCCAAGTGGACCTAAAGGGTAATATTTTATTACTAAGGTTGTTTTTGGTCTAATTATACTTATCAAATATAATTAGTATATGTGTTAGGGTAATAATAATATCACTTTTACAATTAACTACCCTATTTACTTTTAATCGTGATAAATAAAAGTTAAAAGTTACTATTCACCAAAAATTATTTTCATCTCATTGAACCACATTTTACTTACTGATGTAAACCGTGTCTCTCAATGTTTTGAAATTCAACTCACAAAATTGATAAAATTAAGTTTTATGTAAATTTGAAAATGCTCCTAAGAGGTGGGTAAAAGACGGTAAAAAGTTCAATAAAATATTTATATATCAAAAATTATTATAAAATGACTCCAATTAATTATATTGAACTTATATAGGTATTATGTATCTATTTTTACCTAAAATAAATTTAAACAAAATAAATTATTATTTAAATAAAAAATTTGGTTTTAACAAATAACTTAGTGTGTTCACCATTCATCAAAAATTGAAAGTTTTCAGAAAAATACCAAAAAATTCACCCTAGGCTAATTTCGATATTCCAAATCCAAAAATGGAGTTCATTTTGAAAGATAAAATTTATAAAATTTCAAAATTGGGTATTACTATTCATAACTACTAGTTTATATAATATTTTAATAACATATCTTTTTTTTGTGAAACCTGGTATTGCGTACTACACGCGCTATCGAGGAAGGTTGTGATTGCATGTAATGCAAGCCAAGTCATAGATGTGTGTAGTGCAAGATCCCTTTGATGTTGTGTATAACATAATCAAAACTTATTTCATTTATACATTAAATAAAATCTATACTAAATGTTGAATAGAATAATTTCCACAAAATGAACATGAAATTGTGTGTAACATGAGCCAATAACAGTGTTGCGTATACTGCAAGATAATACGGTGTTGCGTATAGTACAATCTAATCTTGGTGTAGTGTACAATAGAAGACATCAAAGAAATTAAAAAGAATATATCTCATAAAATCTCGGGGTGTTATAGTAACATCCTAAGATATTAGGAAATATATTCATTCAAATTAATTTAAATTATTTAGTAGATTGAATTAAAAACAATTCATAGTTTAGCTTTTTTTATGTGAAACACCAAATTTATCTTGTGTTACACATGAAATCAAGTTTCTTTTATAATTTTTGTCACACACAGGCCCTTGTTTTACCAAACAACAATATACTATAAATATTATGATAGTTATTACCTAACTATTGGAATAGTGGGAATTAATAAGATTAACTAAATTATGTAAATATGTTTTAAAAATGTTTATATAATAATTCCTTTTGTTTCCAAATAATTAGAAATTAAAATTAAAACCAATTGAATATAAAGGATGTGTTTTTTGGAAAAAATTTATTTTATGCCCATAAATCCATTTTATCTTAATAAATTAAATTAATCCTTATTATTGAATGATATTAATAAAATTTATATTTTATATTTTCCATAATACATTTTTCAACTCATCCAATAAGTTTTAAAGACATAAAATAAGGACAAATCCAATTTTAAGAATAAAATGTTGATTTTTTTTCTAAAAGTCACTTTTGTCACCTTTTAATGGAAGACCTATTTTCAAACAATATTTTGACACCTTTATAAATTTTATCTGAAAAAATAATGTTCATTATTGAAATATTAATATCAATTTTTACTTAGGGTGAGTTTTTTCATTTTTCTAAGAAGTTTCATGTTTTGCTGAATAGTTTAAAATACTGAATTTAATTGAAAATTTACTTTTCATATGAATAATTTGTAATTTTAAATTATGTTTTAAATTTTTTAAAATTCAAAATAGTTAAATTATACAACTATTAATACAATTTAGGTCATTGTAATTATTTTTATATTGAATTTGGATATAAAAGGAAAGTAAACTAATAGACATATTAACTTTAAAAACTCGATTTCTCGTTCCGTCTACAGGATTGGTTTTAAATAAAATTCTAATACTTTTGTGATTGGAATCTGGAAAAATGTATTAAATATTCTTAATAATAAAAATTTATAATTTTTATTAATTTCAACTTAGTTTTTTACAAAATAAAAATAGTGAAAGAAATTACAATTAAGTACTACGATTAAGGTAAAAACATGTGTACTTAGTGGTTAAAATTTAATATTTAGGGCCAAATGACATAAAAACTTGTGAAAAAACCCATTTTTTTGACATATATAGAACATATCCACTCTTTTATATAAATTGTTTCATTATTATGTTCAGATGATTTATGCGACACCTACCAATAATTTTTACCTTTTGGTATTCACAAGAATTACATTCTTCCTCCACTATAAAAAGAAACTCAATCTCCCTACTTTTTCACACCTATAAAGAATTTTTAATCATAAAAACATTACAAAAATTACTCCCCAAAATACTTAAACTCATACTAAAATCCTTACATTGGTAATAAATCAACCCAATTAACGCCTTCTGTTCAAACCAATAAGAGTTACCTGAAGAAGAGGTAGTGTTCATCAATGAACATTTTTGTTTTATTTCTTCATTAAACCTATTAAATTGTTTTTATATTAAGATTATATAATAAAATCAGTATATTAAATATAAATATGTATTTTTATTTCATATTTATGATAAAAAATATCACACTCTTCCATCAAATGGGAAACACAACCATTGTTCGTGTGTATGAAGTACTCCTTCCACACGAATCGATGTTATTTGTTCTTCCATTACTACCTCTCAAGGTTGGAAATAATGATATAAATTATATTTATATATGATATTCAAGATTTATTTATTATTATTTAATTATTATATAACACATACCTTCTTTATTATTATTTTTTAAGAATATGATAACATTGTTCGTCTGTATAGTGGACTACCATCTCGTGAAGCACTATGATTTGTTCATGCTTTACATGGAATGTATTAAGAACGGGTGTAATTTAAATATTTGATATATAATACATAATATTCCCACTGTAATAATATATATATATATATATAATTTATTTTTATTTCTTTTAATATTATAATAATATGGAAACAATGTTCATGTGTACATACAGCCTACCGTCTCCATGAATGATGTATTTTATTTCATATTTTTATATTTTATAGATTATTATAAATACATATATCCTATATATATATATTATATTAATATCATGTTTTAAATTATGTAAAAATTTAAACCATGATCAAAGTAATAGGACAAAAAATAACAAGTCAAAACATATATGAAAAACAAAGCGGTCATTACCTAAAAGGTAACTTTAAGAGGAAATTGTTAATAAATGGGTAATAAAAAATTATAACATAATAATATATGGTATGATTTATACTATTAATTTATTTTATAGATGTATAATAAAAATATATTTATTATACATGAGGTTTTAACAAGAAAGATGAGAGTTAATACTTAAGGTAAGGGGATTTCCAGTTTCATTTTTATTTCTGTGAGACTTATGTCATACTCACCACTCATTTATTTTTTGTGGTGTACATAATGACCAATTAAATTTTATATCATTAATTTAATTTATTTAATGATATTAAAAGTTTAAATTCATTTAATTTTCTCACATATCTCATGATTTAAATGTTAATCAAGTTGTAAGGTTTTTTCTCATCTCACTATTATTTTCGTGATATAGATGCCATATTAACAACTTATTTTTTGTGGGGTGTATATACTCACCATGAATGTATTTTATGATTATTATCCTTAAATTAATTAATATTTAAATATCCATTTTATCATCCTTCTTTCATGGGGTTGACAGTTTCAAAGTTACCAAATCTTTAATGGATTTGTGTCTCAATTTTTTCTTATTTGATACGTAAGTTATGTTACACACCTATCTATTTTTTATAAAGTGGATGTTCTTACCCTTTAACATGTTATATCATGAAACTAATTATTTTAATGATATTATATTTTTAATTTATTTATATTCTTTCATGGGGATTTTGAATCAAAGATACCAAAGTCGTACGAGTCTTTTGTTACAATCTCATCATTTATCAGTATTTTGTATGATTAAGTCTATGATGTAGAATTATTATAATTATCTTGACATATATTCTCTTATATTAATTCATTATACTTACAATTAATTGTAAAAAATTTACACTCTTTGGTACTACAAATTTTTGAGAAATTATTTTAAGAAATCTTGTCTACGTTTCTCTCTTCGATCATAAATCTATGTTATTTCAAAAAAATGTTTTCCAAAAATGTTTTTAAAATATTTATAAATGATATTTTAAGCGAATTTTCAATGGAAAAGATTTTTAAAAAATTATTTTAAAAAAAATTAAATAATTTATAAAAAATCATTTATATGTTCCCAATATTTTTTTCAAAGAAAAGGATTTCCAAAATGTTATATATTATAAAAAGTGATTTTCAAAATGAAACAAATATTTTTCTCAAGAATTTTTTTAATAATATTTTAATGGTATTTAAATTCATTAACTTCAAAAAACCTTGTTTTTACTTATCCTCAGTGGAGTATATTTTGTATTGATACTATCCTCATTCATTATTTGGATGGTTTATGATTATTTCAAAGATATTATTATGGAACCCATTCCTTTTCCACTGGTTAAACAAATTTCAAAGATGTTGTTATCTAACCAATATAATTTTTATGGGTAAATAATATTTCAAATAGATTTTTGTGGGTTTGAAACAGTATTTCAAAGGGTTTTGTGATGAAAGTTTTTTATTCATGATATGGTACTTGAACATTATAGGAAACAGGTGAGCCTGATACAACATATACAAAGGGTTGATCCTCATTATAGCTCATGGGTGAGACCAATATAGATTATACAAAGCTTTGATCCCCATTATAGTTCATGAATAATGGGTTATCCTAATATATCTTATATGAATGATTTTTCCCCATTATATCGTATGGGTGAGCCCAGTAAAGAATATATGAAAGGTGAGACCCATTATTTCTCTCCAATGCATTAGGTAGTGGTAATTTTTTATGTTGGTCATATGGTTATTCCAATTAAAAGTGTTTTGAATGGTTTTTATGAACATGATTCTCAAAGTTATTGAAGATGGTTTTAATTACAGTTTATGTGTTTATTATGTTACATTTGATCAAGATTGATATCACATGGAAAATGATTACTGATTCTTATGAATTTCTCCTTGGTTAATGTTGTATTCCATGTTTTCATGTTTTAAGATTGAGCTATTGATAGTTGTGAATATTCATATGTCATACTCATACACTTTGATTATGTCATCATAACATTATGCACCCTTATTCGCATTGATTTCATTAAATTGTTAATGATTATGTTTACCCTTACTGAGAATTTGAGTTCACCCTTCTTATGTTTACTTTTCACCAGGTTTTAAAGAATGATTTTGAAATATTTATGTCTATAATGATTTAAAAATGATTATTTTTATAAGAATCAATTATTCAACCTCATTTTTTATAACCTAGGGAAAAAGAAACATAAGAATGGTGAGATCAAATGCCCTTTAGGGGTAAACATAGGTATTAAAATTTTAATGTTATCAATGAGCATAATAGTTCATAATAGTGTGAAAAAAAGTAATTATACATGAGAAAATCATAAATGAACTCATATCCATAAATATTGTATCTTAAAATATGAAAACAAATAAAAGTAAAGATACATCAGAATCAATAATCGTGATCCATGTGATATCATTCTCGATCATGAGAACCATAATAAACCCATAACAATCCTAAAGAAAATATGTGTGTAACATGGTACATTATTTTAAATTAATTATGATAATAACTCCTAAAAATTCAATAACTATATTGTCTAACTCTATTCTCAATTATTTGGAGGACTATCATAGACCCACCCATCCTTGGTTTATCATAAAACCACCCATCATTGGATTATTACAGAACCACCCATCACTTTTTTATAATGTAACCACCCATCAAATGTCCAAGTACCACTAAATAATCATAACACATAAAATATTTAATTTCATCATAAACTCTTAAATACAACTATCATACCATTTATAAATTTATTAACCCATTGAAAATAAATGTGTTATTATAAAAATCTCTTTCAAACATGATTATCCTGTGGAAAAGAAATAGTTTCTATAACAATATTTTTGAAAGAAGAATTATACAACCAGATAAATAATGAGGACGGTATAAATATAAAATATAACTAGTGGTGGATAAGTAACAACAAGGTTTTTTGAAATTTATTAATGGAAATACCATTAAAATATCATTAAAAGCGTTCTTTAGAAAAAATATCCTTTTCATTTTGAAAATCACTTTTAAAAACATAAAACATTTAGATAATGATTTTCATTGAAAAAACCTTTCAAACATATAAAGTATGTTTTTAAAAATCATTTAAAATATTTATTAAGTAACATATACTTTCATATTTTTTAAAAACTTTTCAAATAAATTAAAAACATTTTTAGAAAATAATTATTTGGAAGAAAATTGTATTATGTCCAGAAAGATGTTTTTCATAAAAAAATTATTTTGAACTCTTGATTACATTAAGAAAGAAAAATTAAGTAAAAACATGTATAATAAGGAAATAAATAGAGGATAATAAAATTAATTAGATTTATTTATAGTTATATCATAATATTTCAACATTTGATACTTAATCACACACAATCCTCATGAAAGAGGATATGTGTATAACATAACAATTGTCTCAAAAAGGAACTTTGTGACAAAATAAATTGTTGTTTTGGTAACTTTGAAACCATAAACACCATGAAATAGAAATAATCAAATGGATATTTAAAACCTAAGATATTTAATTATAATAATAATAATACAATACATTTATGTGTGTTGTATACTCCACACAATAAAATAATTGTTGAATATGGCATGTATCTCACAGAAATAAAAGTGAGGTAAGAAAACCCTTACTACTTGAGTAACTTTTGAATTATGAAAAAATAAATGAGTGGTGAATATGTCATAAGTCTCACAGAAATAAATGTGATACTAGAAATCCCCTTAATTAAAGTCTTGACTCTCATAGTACTTTTTCAAACCTCAATTATAATAAAAATAAGTTTATTATAAATATATAATAGAACCAAATTCATATATATCATACCATGTATTATTTTATTATGACTTTATATTACCCCTTTATTAATAATTCCCTGTTAAATTTATGTTTTGAGTAATAAGAACATTTTTTTTCATATATGTCTGGACTTTTTATTTTCGGTCATCTAACTTTGATAATGGTTTAATAATTTACATATTTTAATACATGATATAAATTTCATATATATTCATTATATATGTATTTGTAATAATCTTTAAAATATAGAAATATAAAATGAAATACACCATTCATAGAGACGGTTGGCCGTACGTACACATTAACGTTGTTTCCATTTTCTTGTAATATTGAAAGAAATAAAATAGATGATAAATATATTTAATTCCAGTAGAATTATTTTTTCTAATATATAATATATGTATTTACACCCATATTTCATACATTATATTTAAATAATGAAGGAATCACATTGCTTCCTAAGGAGGTAGTCAGTTGTACACATGAACAAAATTATCATATTCTCACCAAATTTTAATAATGGGGGTATGTGTTATATAATAATTATATAAGAATAAATAAATTATATATATCAAATATACACATCATTTAAATCATTATATCCAACCTTGAGAGGTGGTAATGGAAAAACGAACGACATTGGTTCACGAGGTGATAGTCCTCCGTATAAATAAACGATGAATGTGTATCCCATTTGATGGAAGTGTGTGATGTTTTAGGTAGTACCCTTAACATAGAAACAACTAATTATATTTAATATACTGATTTTATTTTATAATATTGATATAAAAATAATTGAAGATCTTTGAGGAAGAAATAAAAAAATGTGTGTCGATTAACGTTACCTCTTCTTCGGGTAACTCTTTTTGGTTTGAACTAAATGAATTAATTAGTTTAATTTATTCCCAAAGTGAGGATTATAGTATGATATTATAATTTTTTCAATTCATTTGGTAAGAGTTTTGATGATCCAAAATTTATGAAATTTGTGTATAATGGGGGAGAGTGAATTCCCTTTTATAATGGGGGAGGAGAGACATTCTTGTAAATACCAAAAATAAAAAAACTACTTGGAGGTATCCCTTACATACCATGCATAAAATAATGATAATAATTTTATATAAGATTTTATATAGTCAAAATATATCCATTTTTTGACAATTTTAGACGTCATTTGGCCCCTTAATATTAAATTCTAACCACTAAGTTAACTTGTTTTATCGTTGTAATTAAGTTTAATTTCATTCACTAATATTTTTTGTCAAAAAATAATTTTAACTGAATATTTATTATAAATTATTATTATTTCAAATATTTAATCCCCTTCTAAAAATTAAATCCACTGAATTGGAAAAAATCAATTTAAAATTAATCATACAAACGGGATTAAACAATGAGTTTTTAAAGTGAAAATTTTAAAAAGTTTGAAATGTTTTTATATCCATTTTCAATGTGAAATTGATTAAAATGACCTAAATTGGGTTAATTTATATATAATTGATTTTTTTTATTTTCAAACCAGTTAAAAATATGATTTAACATTATAATTTATTTAGATTAAAATTTCGTTTTCAACTAAAATTCAGTATTTTTCATTATTCATCAAAAAATGAAAATTCTCAAAAAAAATCCAAAAATTCATCATAAGATAATTATAACATTAATATTTCAAATAAGAAGTTTATTTTAAAAAAAATTGTCAAATTGTCAAATTTTAGTTTTAAAACAAGTCTTTCATTAAAATGTGGCAAAACAGTCTTTTAAAAAAATGCACTTTTATGCTTAAAATTGGGTTTGTCCGTATTTTATGCCTAAAAACTTATTGGATAAACTAAAAAAAATTATTATTGAATATTTGACATATAAATTTCATTAATATATTTCAAAAATATTTATTAATTTAATTTATTAAGATAAATTTCACTTGTGGGTATAAAATAGTTTTTTTATAAAAACACATCCTTTAAATTCAATTGGTTTTTATTTTCATTTCAAATTATATTTTCACCAATTGATTAATTATATAAACATTTTTATACCATTTTTTAATTTAGTTAATCTTATTTATTCCTTATATTTCAATAGATAGGTGATGACTATCATATTGTTAATATTATATGGTTTCCTAGTATGACGTGGCCTTGCGTGTAACAAAAGTTATTAAAGAAACTTGATGATAGGTACAACACAAGATAAAATTGGTGTTTTGTATAATTCAAGATAAAATATAAATTTAATGTAATGAAATCTACCAAATAATTTAAATTAATTTGAAATAATATATTTCATAAAATATGAGAATGTTAAACCTTATCCACCTTAAAATGATTTTTTCCCTCAAAATTCGTTTTGGTTATCAAAGGATTAACATTTTTAGAATTATTTAATTGAAATACACAACATAAAAATGAAATAAATAAAACAAACCATAAAAAGGGAAATTGGGAAACATAAAGGCCACCATAAGATATTCATAATTGGGATTCCACTTAGGGAGATCATTTGGTGGGGAATTAAAAGATGGATTTGGAAGGGAAAAATTATCACAGACTAATAGAGAGTGATAGAGAATGTGGTCAATATGGAATAAATGAAAACAAAACCACAAACAAAATAGGTGTGGAAAATTTCATTGATATTATCATAAAATATGGTAATAGGATAAAATTCTATTTTAAGATCCTTTTTCCTAAACATATTGTATTATTTCACCATATGGACTAAAAACGTAAAAACATATACTTACTCAACCAGTATATTTTATTATTTAACCAATTTCTACTGCAATCACATATTTTTCTCTAGACGATGAGTATTACTGATGAAGTTTCTTACACAAAAAGTAAAAAAACTTAAATTTTAAAGACCACATAACCATAAAGGGGATAATAATATATTCCTCATATCATTAGTCATTAACCAAAACCAAAAATTTCTATCACATGGTAAGATAATTGCAAAATTATTAGTAAGGGTATATATAATAATTAAAATTTTAATTTCATCATTGAGCCTAAGGGTGTATAATTTTATGATGAAATAATCAAAGTGCATGAGTATAACATACGAATATTCACATCCATCAATACTTATATCATCAAACATGAAAACATGGAATAAGGTATTAACCAAAGGTAAATTCATAAGAATCAATAATAATTTTTCATGTGATATTAATATTGATCAAATTAAACATCATAAACCCATAATAAGTAATTAAAACCTATTTTGGTAACATAGAGTAACATATTGATAAAACCCTTTCAAACCCCTCTTAATTGGAATAACTATACAACTTACATATAAAATTATCATTACCTAGTGCATTGGAGATCAATAATGGTGACCACCCTTCATACAAGATATATCAGGATCACCCGTGAACTATAATGGGGCTCAACCATTTCTATAAGCTATATTGGGATCACCCATTCTCCATGAGCTATAATGGGGCTCAACCCTTCGTATAAGTTGTATTTGGCTCACCCATTTCATATAATACTCAATTATCATATCATGAATAAAACAATTACATAATAAAACCCTTTTAAATAATCTTTTAAACTCATAACAATATCTTAGAAACATAATTAACTTGTGGAAAAGAAATAGGTTTAATAATATCCTCTTTGAAATATTATCAACCCATTGAAAAAGAATGGGTTCCATAATAATATCTATGAAAAAATAATAATCCATTCAAATAATGAATGAGGATGGTATCAATACAAAATATACCCCATATAGGATAAATAACAAAAAGGGTTGTTGATATTGATTAATATAAATATCATTAACATATCATTAAAAACATTCTTGAGAAAAATATCCTTTTCATTTTGAAAATCACTTCTGAAGACGTAAAACATTTTGAAAATCTTTTTCTTTGAAAAAAACCTTCAAAACATATTAATTGAGTTTTAAAAATTATTTAAAACACTTTTTAAAACAGAAAAAAATCATTTCCATTTAAAATAATATTAAATTATAATTTAAAAATATTTTGAAAACATTTTTCAAAAACATTCGTTTGAAGGAACACAGATTTCTAACTGAAGAGAGAAATGAAGTTGAATTTTATTAAAAGGGTTTCTCAAAAATTCAGTAAAAATGAGTGGACTAAATGGTAAAATTACATCGATGTATCATAAATATCTAAAGTAGATGATAATTAATGATAATTATATTCATACAACATTAGGGACTTTATCATACACAATCCTAATAAATGATGAGATGGTAACAAAAGACTCTTACCGCTTTGGTAACATTGATTCACAATACCCATGAAATATTATCTTTAAATAGAACTTAAAATATCAAGAAAATAAGAATATTAATTATTTAACATTTAAAATTAGTACAACATACACCTTATAAAAAATAGATAGTTGGATAGAATAATTTACATCTCAAAGAAGGAAAATTGAGAAAAGAATCCATTAACACTTTGGTAACATTTAAACCATAAACTCCGTTAAAGATAGATAATAAAATGGATATTTAAATACCTAATAATTTCAGTATAATAATCATAAAATGTATTAATGGGTAGTATATACATCACACACAAAAATATGTGGTGTAAATATGGGATATATCTCAGAGAAATAAAAGTGAGATGAGAAAAACCATTACATGGAGTCTGATTTTCCATGATTTTTCTTTATCTTCCTGAATAATAAACTTATGTTAAGTATTTATAGTTTTGATAAATATTTCAAATTTTATTATAAAATTTATTTTATATATAAAACATTTATATATAATTACTTAATCAATTAAGTTTAAGTCGAATGTTTTGAACATATTTTACTTATGTGTCAAAACTAACTTTGGTAGGTCGAATAAGGTTAAAGAGGAAATTATTTAAACATATATAGAATAATAATCAGTAAATAATTATCATATTTATAAAAAAAATTATACTTTTAAAATTAATCATGTACATGGTTATGATAAATGAACTAACATTACGATCATGGAGATGGTAGGTCATACATATGTGTGAGTAACATTTCCATTTTTCACTGATCATTATGGGAATGAAGGTAAATAAAATTTATCTTTAAATAATGATAATTATGTCATAAATAAAATATTATTTAATAATATACACTTATATATAATTATTTTGATGTAAAAGTAATCACATCACTTCGAGGAGGCGGTAGTTCACACATCTATGAATGACATTATCACTTTTTTCGTGTGTGAAAAGGTAATAAAGAAAATGATATATTATATTTCCAAAAAGGTAGTTATGTCACATATATCAAAATTATGTTATTTATATCATATATATTCACTATATTTACCCTTATTCACTTCCATGTAACATGTTACTGAAGAACATTTCACATCACTTCACGAGGCCAGAGTCCGTCACACACACGAGCAACATTATGTATCCCCAACTGTATGAAATATAAAAATGGTGTACATGATATAATGACTCTATATGTATTATAATTTTTTAAATACCATATATAAATATTATTTACATTATATTTACCAACCATGAGATATGTACAAGAAAAAACAAATGACAACATTTCACAAGGCTGTAGTCTACCATACACATAAATGACGATTTCGTAACCCATTTGATGGAAGTGTTTTTAGGTTTAGGTATAAAATTACCATAATAAACCTAATTATATTTATTATATTTAGGTTATTATATAATCATGGTATAATAATAATTTAATGGGTTGGAGAAACAAATAAATAGAAATTCTTGTTGGAGAACGTTATCTCTTCTTCAGGCATATCCTTTTCGTTTGCACCAAAGGACTTCCTTGAATAAATTTTTGACAAAATTCAGGAATATAATATTATATTAGGTAACCTTTGGGTTTATTTTGGTAGGTTTTTATCTATCTAAATGGCTGTTGAGAATACTATAATGTCATTTTTGAGTAGGGAGGACTACCGCCTCACAAAACGATGTGATTTGTTCACGATTTACATGGAATATATTAAGGATGGGTGTAAAATAAATATATGATATACAGTAAATAATAATTATATTTTAATAATATATGTATAATTTATATTTCTTTCTTTCAATTTGATAAGAAAATTGAAATAGCATTCAAGCGTTTGTACGACATATTGTCTCCATGAATGGTGTATTTCATTTCCTATTTCTATATTTTATAGGTTATTTTAAATACATATAAAAAGAATATATATGATATTGATATCATTTATTACATTATGTAAATTATTAAATCATTATCAAATTAATAGTATGAAAAATAACAAGTCAAAATATATATGAAAAACAAAGAGGTTATGACCTTAAATGTAAATTTAACATGGACTTGTTAATTAATGGGTAATATAAATTCATAATGAAATCATATACGGTATAATATATATGATTTTGGTTAATTTATAGATGTATAATAAACTTATATTAATTATACGATAGTTTTTAACAAGTATGATGTGAGTCAATACTTAAGGTAAGGGGATTTATAGTCTCACTTTTATTTTTGTGATACTTATAACATATTCACCACTCGTTTCTTTTGTATTGTGTATGTACTTCCATATGAAATGTCATATAATTAATTTATTTTGTTTAATTATATGAAAATTTTAAATTGATTTTATTCTTTCAGAGATCTCTTGATTAAAAAGTTACTCAAGTAGTAATAGTTTTTCCCATCTCACTTTTTTTCTGTGAGATACATACCATATTAACCAGTTATTTTTTTGTGTGATGTATTTAATTCCCATTAATGTATTATATGATTATTATACTTAAATTTATGGGGTTATAAATATCAATTTTATGATTTATCTTTAATTGGGTTTATGGTTTCAGAGTTACCTGAACGATAATTGATTTTGTCTCAATTTTCCTTCTTTGAGACTATTGTTATGTTATACAACTATCTTATTTCATGAGGTGTATATACATTCCATTTTTAATTTTATATCATGAATATAATTATTTTACAAGATATTATAAGTCTCATTTAATGTTATTAATTCATGGGTATTTCAATTCAAAGATATAAAAGTTGTAAGAGTCTTTTGTTACAATCTCAAAGTTTATCAGTTTGTTTATGATTATGTTTTTGTTGATAATGTATTATCATCCATATGTCAAAAAACTAATATAATTTATTATCCTATAGTTATTCATGATCCTTTTCAAGTAATAGTTCCATTTTTTCACTCTTTTATACTTAAAATGTTTTATATATATTTTTAATTAAATATGGTTTCAATCCTCTCCTTAGTCGAAAATTTTTGTTCTTTAAAAATAATTTTTTTTAAAAATAAAAATGTTTTTAAATGATATTTTAAACTCATTATCAAGGGAAGTATTTTAAAAAAAATTATGTTTTAAAAATTAGTTTAAGTTATTTTTAAACTTCAATTATTTGTTTCCAAGGTTGTTTTTAGAGAAAAGGATTTTCAAAATATTTTTTTAAAAAAATGTTTTTCAAAATGAAAATGATAATTTCCTTAATAAATTTTTAATGATATTTTAGTGTTATTTCCATTCATAAACATAAAAAAACCTTTTTCTTATTTATCCTCCACTGGGGATATTTTTTGTTGATACCATCCTCATTATTTTCTAGATTGATTAATATTGTTTCAAAGTGATTATTATGGAACCCATTTATTTTCCATGGGTTAACCATGTTTTAAAGTGACTTTTATTGAACCCATTTATTTTCCATGGGTTAATCATGTTTCAAAGATATTTTTATGAAAAAAATTTATTTTCTAGGGTTTAACCATGTTTCAAATATATCTTTATAGAATTATTTCTTTAACACATGTTAATCAAGTTATGAAAGATATAATTGTTTTTCATATGAGCTTATGATGAAATGAAAGATTTTATGGTTTATGATTATATAATGGTACATTGAAATTTGATAGTTGGATACATTATAAACCAATAATGGGTGGTTCTATGACAATCCAATTATATATGGTTATGTGATAAACCAAGGATGGGTGGATCCATGATGTACCTCTAATGCATTGGGTAAGGAATTAGACTATATGGTTTTCCCTTTTCTAAGAGCGATTATAAGAGTGATGTGAAAATTATATCCCAAGTTACATAAATGTTTTCTTTAGGCTTATTATGGGTTTATAATTTTTCTAATGAATGATATTGATATCACATGGCTCTGGATTATTAAATCTAATGATGATTTTCTTTTTTATGTTTTCATATTTTATGATTTAGGTTTTTATGGAAATGATTTATTTTATGATTCACTCATTCACTATGATTTTGTTTTCTTCCCCTCATACACTCTTATGATCATTGATAAAATTTAATTTTTAATTTTTATGTTTACCCTTAATGAAAAATTTAGCTCACCCTTGTCATGTTTCATTTTCCCCATGTTATAAAAATGTGGTTGAATTATTTGTATCTATAAATAATTTTACAAGGATGATGTTGATTACCTAATGTGAAATATGAAAAGATGTGTTGAATGATTGAAATGTTAATTTTACAACTTTTTAATTTTTTATGTATGATTTTTTCTTAATTATCTAAAACAATAAGCCTAAAAGGCCCTTAAGAATGTATGTTATCCAAGTTTTCCTTTTTATATTGTGAGTTTTTTATGGAAAAAATTGGGCCACAATTATCAGAATCATATCTGGAAATACAAAGTTTACAATTTCAACCCCTTTCTGGTATTTCGAGTCCTAGGTTATTATAGTTAGTATCAAAGGTTGGTTTAGATAAATTTTGAGATTATGGTTTTTTCATAAGAGGTTATATTATGATTTAGGAATAACATTTTAGGACTATAAGGTTAACGTTGTTTATAAGTTCAAAGTCTTGGAAACCCCATTTGAGGTTTCTATGTAGTAAATATTTTGAGGTTAACAATGACATTTTGTGATACATTTTATTGGTTTGGAGTATTTTTAATAGACAGTATAAAAATTAAGTGTTATTTATGTGGGAATTAATTTCCATGTTAAAAAATTGCAAAACATACATTGGGTGACAACCCATCGCATTCAGAAAGGCTGTGGATCTGCATCCTATGACTGAAGGGTGATAAGGGTTTTTCACACTACCACTGGCCAACACGATGTTCGGGTTGGAATTAAATTATTTATAGGTAAATATTAAGTTTATATATATATATATAATGAATATATATTATATTTATATCATGGTTTACATTATTTAAATGATGAAATCATGATCAAATTAAGAGGAACAAAAATAATAAGTCAAAACATATATGAAAAATGCAGTTATTACTCAAAACATAAATTTAACATGGAATTGTTAAAAAATGGGTAATATAATGTCATAATAAAATCATATATGGTAATATGTGTGTGATCATGGTTTGGTTATATATTTATAATAAAATTATATTTATTATACAGTAATTTTGGATAAGTACGATGAGATTCAAGACTTAAGGTAAGCAGATTTCAAGTCTCACTTTTGTTTCTGCAAGACTTATGTCGTATTCACCACTCGTTTATTTTTTGGGGTGTATATACTTCCCTATAAAATTTTATACCACTAATATCATTAATTTAATTATATTAAATTTTTTAATTTATGTTATACTTTCACGTATCTCATGATTCAAAAGTTACTCATGTAGTAAGGGGTTTTTCTCGTCACACTTTTATTTCTATGAGATATGTACCATATTCACCACTTATTTTTTTAAGGGTATATAAAACCCATGAATATGTTTTATTATTATAATAATTAAATTTATGGGGTTTTAAATATCCATTTGGGGATTTTTTTTCACATGGTTTACATTTTCAAAGTACTAAATAAGTAATTGAGTTTATCACGGTTTTTCTTTTTTTGATATGATTGTTATGTTATACATCTATATTCCTTCATGAGATGTATATAACTACCATTTCACATGTTATATCATGAATATCCATATTTTTTAATTATATAATTAGTTTTATTTAATTTTATTCCTTCATGGGGATTACGATTCAAAGTTACCAAAGTGGTAAGAGTCTCTTTTTACAATCTCATTGTTTATTAGGATTGTATATGATTATGTTTCTAATGATAATGTATTATGATTCATATCTTAAGAAAATCATGAAATTTAATCTTATATGGTTATTCATGATCCTTTTCAATTAATAATACTATTTTTTCTAATCTTTGGTAATTATAATAATTTAGAATTTCTTTTAATAAAATACATCTTTATTTCTTTCTTTGGTCAGAAATATGTGATTTTTCAAAACAATGTTTTTAAAAAAAAAATTGATTTTTTATAAATTATATTTTATATTCATTTTAAATATAATGTAATTCAAAAAAATTTATGTTTTAAAAATTGTTTTAAATTATTTTTAAACTTCATTTATATGTTTCCAAGGTTGTTTTCAAAGAAAAAGATTTTCAAAATGTTTTTTGGTTTTAAAAATTGTTTTTCAAAATGATTAGTATATTTTACTCAAAAATGCTTTTAGTGATATTTTAATGTTATTTACAATTATTACCAAGAAAACCCTTGTTTTTTACTTATCCTAAACTAGAGATATTATTTATTGATAAAATCCTCATTCTTTTCTGGATGGAATAAGATTAGTTCAAAGAGATTATTATGAAACCTATTTCCCTTCCACGGTTAACCATGTTTGGAAGATATTTTTCTAGGACACATTTTTTATTATTATGGAGAAAAAATTAGTGGAGTTGAAAAAAATTAATATTTTATCTATTAATATGAACAAATATTTAAAATATTGGTCAGTTTTGTATTGGACTATATTTGAGACATTATGAGTAAAATTAATATATTTTACTCAAGATTAAAACAAAGATTATGAAGAGAAATGTATGCACAAGAATTTAAAAGTTATGATAAATTTCTTCATTATGATGAGAAATTTGGGATGGATTTTTATGGTGATTATATTCCATGAGACGACAAGAGTAATAAATAATCAAGGTGGAAGGAACTAGAGAATAAACCGACTAATAATTATGGAGGTAAGCCCAAAACTTATTCGAAGTGTGGTAAAATATGTTTTATAGAATGTATGTAAGGATCTAGAAAGGTTCACTAGTGTGGTAAGTTTGGTCACACAGTTCGTGACAGTAAAAAAAAGTGTCATGAACAATATAAGAGTGAGATAACAGATATCTAGTAAACAATGAGATATTTTATCTATAATAATTTGTTACATTATGATAATGTGTGTCCAAAGATACTTACTTAGCAAGAATATCATCATGATTGGAAACAAAAGGGGTAGAAAATCATTTTATACTCCCACTATTGATGTTGGTCTATTTATTGAAGTGGAGATAACTCAAGGGAGATTGGAATTTTTTAAAGGCTGACCATAATCCCAATACCTTAGGCACCCCTCTTTTAATGTTTTAAATAATTAAAATTACATGGGAGACCTTTTTTGAGTTTTTATGGAAGTCTGAGTTATATGTTTAAAATTTATTATAGGAATAATACTATTACATTTTTGCACATAACTGTAATGGTATTGGTGACCATTAGGGTTATATATTTATGGAATGATTTTGTGGTAAATTTTATTTCACTATTAAACTCAAGATATTAATGTATTATCTCATCACATGAATGTTTGAAAATTTTTAGGATTTATCTTACTATGTTATAACCATTTTGGTTTTGGTTATTATCTAAATATGGGAGGAATATCTTGTGAACTTTTTGAGGATTTTTTGATCCATTAAAATCCATTTCTAGTGCTTTAGAAATGAAAATTCATCTGGAATACACGTTTTTTAGAAGAAAAAAAAGTTGAAAGTATGGTGGAAATGGATTAAAAAATTCTACTCATCAAGAAAGTATATTTTATTATTCTCCTTGTATATATGCTAAGGTAATTCCTCAACTATAGGAAAAGTATCTTGAAAACAAATTTTATTTTTATACCTTCATTTATGATGAACCAATGGTCTTTTCACTCATCACATATTTATAGATTTGAGAATATTAATTTTTACATTGATCATTAACTTTCTTGTAATCAATGACCTCAATCGCTCTCCTTAATTATTTACACTTTTCCTCTATGTCAAAATCCTCTTTCCCCATCTATGTTCTTCTATTTAGAAAACCGGAATGTGTTATTCCAGATGACCTTTGTACATCTTTTTCTTTATTATCAATATTAAGTTTTATTAACCCTTTTTTAAATGTGTATTTTTATGATGTAATTCTAAAAATGTTAAACCTTTGATAACCAAGACAAATTTCGGGGGAAATAATCATTTTTAAGAGGGGTAGGATGTAACAACTTGAGATTTTATGAAATATATTTTCTTCAAAATTAATTGAAATTATTTTATTTCTTTAGTTACATGAAATTAATAGTTTATATTTCATTATAATCAACACCAAGTTTATCTTGTTTTTCAGGTAACATCGATTTTCTTTTATAAATTGTGTTACACGCAAGGCTAAGTCTTAACAGAAAATAATATACTGCCAATATTATTATTTAACATGATAGTTATCACCTAGTCATTGGAATGGAGAAAATGAATAATATTAATTTAATTATGAAAATATGGTTTAAAAATATATATGTAATGAATTAATTGTTTATATATTAATTATAAATTAAAATAAAAAACAAACTGAATATAAAGGAAATGTTTTTACAAAAAAAATATTTTATGTCCAAAATGGGTTTTATCTTAATAAATTAAATTAATAATTATTAGTGATAGATATTGTAATACCCCAATCTTCCACAGTATGCTTCTCTTTGAATAATACAGTAGGGTGTGTTGTACGCAACTTCGAGTTCTAACACACACCACAACAAATCAAACTAGCTGTTATGAATAGTAATACCCACTTTTTAAAATTTTATACATTCTATCTTTCAAAATGAACTTCATTTATGGATTCGTAATATAAAAATTAGATTAGGGTGAATTTCTGGTACTTTTCTGATAACTCTCATATTTTGATGAATAGTGAAAATTTCTAAATTTTAATTAAAAACAACTTTTTAATCAATATAATTAATAGTGATAAATTATTAATTTGAGTGATTTTAGAGTATAATTAGATTATATTTTTACCATTTAATAAAACTTTGTTCATTGGATATAAATTCACATTTAAACTGGACATAAGCAAGTGTCAATCTTTTGATAGTTATTATCTCTTAAAAACACGCTTTTCATTTTAACAACGGGAATTAATTTTAAATTAATTACTGCCACTTCTGTGCTTTGAATTTAGAAAAATGGATTAAATATTTATAATCAAGAGGTTCAAATTTTGTAAATAGTTAACTTTTATTTTTAGACATTTTGAATAGTTACTTCGGAAAATATTTTATTTATCATGGTTAAAGGGTAAATCCGGTAAATAAGGGTACAAAAATAATATTATAATAATAATAAATTCCCTAAACCGTGTCCTAACCCTATTGGTTGATACATTTCCGACCATGGCCATCTTTGGGTTGATTTTGAGACCCCATGGATCCACTTGTATGTGATAATGAGACTTTATATTAATTAGGTTAAAGTAAATACAAAAGTTACATAAGAATATATCTTTTAGAAAAAAAATTACATAGGGTTATATATGTTATATTTTAGACTATAAATATTCATTAGAAATAAAAAAATATTTTCTACATAATGGTATTTTATTTATAATTTTTATACATTGAATAATTAAATTTATTTATGACACAATAATGATGCAATATTTTCCTTATTAATGGAAGAATCAAATAATTAGTATTATAAATGTTAAAATAAATATACTTTAAACGTTTTGATGACATCCACGAATTTTATTGATTAATATGACATGTTAGGATTGATTAAATGAATATTTTTATAATTAATAATGATTTTAAAACTTTAACAAAAATCAATTATTAAATAGTGTCAAAATTGACATAAAAGAGTTTTTTAAACAAATATTATATTATTAATTCATATTCTATTCCTAAAAATATAATATTCGGCCAAAGGACCTATATAATGATATTGGTATCATTAATTGACCACTTTGGGGTCTCTTGGAAGTATATAGTATGTTTAGTAACCATATAATATAAAAATACAAAGTGAGATAGTAAATGTCAATCTATTTAACTAAGTGTTAAATATAAATGATAAGGTTAATATAGTGACCCAAACCTATCTAAAATCTATTGGATAAAATTATTTCGACGCATACCCACCTTAGACTTTGAATAATCCACTTTGGAGCCATTAAAAATAGAACATTAATTTATTATAAATTAATACATTAAGTTTTTCCTAAAGAGACCCTCCTCCCCCTTATAAAAGGACACGACTTCTAACCAATTATTCATATCATCAAAGCCTTTTGATTCGGCCAAACTCTACCCAAATACTCTCTCAACTATACTCCATTAATCCTATAGTCCTTCCTTTAGTCTGAAATCAAACCTAAGGAGCCTTTTTGATCAAATCAAAAGGAAGAACCCGAAGAAGAGGTAATGTTTTCACCACCCTCTTTCAAGTTCCTTTCTTCTTCAACTTCTTATTTCATTGTTATTTCCAATATAAAATAATAAATCCAGTATCTTCTATATAATGTGATGTTATTATTAATATGGTACACCCATATTCATTATTCTAACCATCCTTTGAATGACATGTCACCATACTTGTATACGTACGGCCTATTGTCTCCACGTCGTGGTGTAATTGTTATTCAATATATTATTATTTGGATGGGTATAACAATGATGTTTAATTCATGTAAATAATAAATATAACATGATAATTATTCTGTATATATGATATACCATTCAATTATATATTATTTTAATATAAAAAGAATGATATTGTCGCTTGTGCGTACGTACGGATTACCGTCTCCACGAACGCGATAAGATTCATTCCCCGTCATATCCATTTAAGACTAAATTTCATTTTATAATTAAAAATAATATTTATAGACATGATTTAATTCTGGATATGAATAATATTCATCCCATTAATAACAAATAAGGCTCACATTACAAAGAATATAAAGGAAAATGAATCTATTAACACCCGGAACAACGATAATACTAAGATATTATCCACAAATCAATGTTAAAGGGTCATATATGATATCATATTAATGTATATGATTATTTTATAATTAAATAACAATTATTTAACCATTATACATGAGGTTAACTTACCCTCGACCAAGGAAAAAGTAAAAAGTAAGGGGTTTCTTATCTCACTTTTAATTCCGTGAGATTTCCGTTGTTCACCACTTATTTATTGCATGTGGTGTGTGTACTTCCCATGATTATATTCATTGTGTAATATAATTTAATTTATGGATATTTACATCATCATTTTATTATGCTTCTTTCATGGGTTTATGTTTCATAAGTTACCAAATCGATAATATAATTTGAAATTTCAATTTCCACTCATTCGACTTTACGCATACTTCATTGATTATTTTACTCCAAGATTATGTGTGGAATCATGATTTATTTTCTTATGTCATAATTTCCACTCCCCTTTCTGTGGATATACTTTTGATAAACATAATCACCCCATTGATAAATTCTCAAGTCATCGATATGAACTTGATAAGAGTAATTTTAACTCAATCTCCATTTGTTGAGTAAAACATCTAATTCAATGTTGTTGTTTTTACAAGAATATGTGTGAATGTCCTTTGATTTTTGGACACTGAATATCTAATAATATTGAGTGTATTTATATTTTTCACACATAATTATGTCATTGATTTATCCTTAACGTAAGGATATGACCTTTATGAGAGATTTCATCACAATTTAAATTCCATTGAGACTCCTTTGTTGTTATACACCAAATCACTTTTATATGGTGTATATAATGTACTTTGACAAAGTATATCATGAATCCCTTTATTATCATGATATTACAATGTTTTGATTACATCAATTATTTGTATTCAAGTGTCTCTCTTTTTGTTAGGAACTCTAACTAAAATATCATTTTAAAATGTTTTAAAGATTTATTATTCTAAATCTTTCTCATTAATATCAATGTTTTAAAAATAGTTTTAAGGATTTATTTATATGGAAATTATTGTTTTAAAATTTAAATTCATTTTAAAAGTATCAAAGTGGTATGGGACACTTTGATTCAAAAATCTATTTTTAAATGGCTTCTTGTCAAATAGTGTGACTTTTAAATGTTTTCATGAAAAAGTTGGATATTTCTCTCAATAGTTTGATGATTATTTTAATCTATATCAATATCCTTTATTATTCTCAATTGAGGATAATATAATACAATACGATATTCCATATTGTATCGAATGAGTTATGTTTGACTGCGGATGTGCTATTTTTATACCATTCATGGTTTGTGGTTAAAGTATTGACATTTCGTATGCTATTTTTAATACGAATGTTTATGTTATGTATCAAACTTTTCATATGAGGAATGCATTGGAATTAGTAAGTGACGGGTGGAGACCGCTATAGCTCTTCGATGCATCGGTAGGTCTCAGGATACAAACTAGTGTCTCGACACAAGGCCTTGACAAAATCTTATTTGTAGTCTTGGCACAAGGCATTGACTATGTGGTTATGATAGTCTGGATTATGCGTTCCATCATTATGAATGTGGTTATTGATATTTAATGTGATTATTCGACTAGTATAATATCCATGTGAATAAGTAAATAGAATTATTTCATTTTTTCTGCCATATTATGCTGAAGTTCAAGTTTAAAAGGATTTTGTTTTAGTTATACATTGCCTTAAATGTTTATGCTTATTTATGAAAGGTTCCGCTATATTGTTATCCTTACTGGGCATTTGAGATCACCCCTTTATATGTTTTATTTTTCATAGAATGTGAAGAAGTATTTTATGAATGACCTGCAGGGATAGTATAAGGGGATATGAGTGTGGAGATAAGATGATGTTGCAGTTTTTCACTTTATGATGTAATGTAAACTCTATGAATGTATCTAGTGATTCCAAGGCTACTAAACTAATCGGTCTTTTTATACATTATCTTTTGTGATCAGGCCAATGATACTTAATAATTCACTGACTCTGGGTAACTAGGGTCGGGGCATTACAGTCGGTATCAGATGAAGTTTAGTACAAACCTTGGAAACTATATTTAGATAATCTCTGATTAGATCACATAGCCCTAAGATAGACTTTAAGAATTAGTATAGAAGAACTTCCTAGAATATTGGTATTGAAGAGATTTTATGAGTTTTATGAGCAATACATCCCTGTCTGGATCAAAGTAGGTAGAGGCGGCTCTGGCACAGATGTACCTAGGGGTAAAACCCAAAAACACCGCTTTGAGCTAGACTTGAACGGGAAATGGTGGACGAAAATGGGCCTTGTTTCACTCTTTTTTACGAAACTCCAGGGGGATATTCTTAGGATAATTTTCATTTTCTTTACAAATAGATTTGATGTATTTTAATATAGGATCAGAATAAATGACCTTGGTTAATTCTAAGGTTCTTAAAATTGAGAAAATGGTGTCATGATATTCTCTCAATGATTTTATGACTACTGTTACTCACACAGTGCTTTCTGGTTTTAGTCAATGGTTGGATTACAAGGAAGTCATAGTAACTTTGAGAATTATGTACAAGGTGGTAACAGTGGTGGAAATGAGAAACAAAATGGGATTTTGATAGGCGTAAAAGATATCATGTTCATGGAAAATCAGTTTTACAAAAATATGATCAACAACATATATATTAACCAAATCCCGGACTCAACAAAGAAAAGAAAGGTGATGAATGATAAGAGCTCTAGGGGTGGAGACCATGGAGAAAAGAATCCTCAATTTCCATCATGTAGGAAATGTGGAAGGAGACACCCCGGAAAGTGTCTCAATGGAACAAATAAATGATTTACATGTGGGAAAGAAGGACATATAGTGAATAATTGCCAAGGAAAAATGAAGAGTACTATAAAAGAAAATAAAAATGCTCCCAAGAATCCATTTACAGTGATTTTCCATAAATGTAAGGGACCTGGCCATTACCCGAGTGAATGCCCTATTCTATAGGATATTTTCTTGGTCAAAGAAGAAGCTATGTGGAAATAATTGGTTGGAGAAATGTTTAAAAGTATTAGTGCTCCTTGTTTATGGTATTACTTTGGAATAATTTTCTCTTGTATTTGTAACCCTGCAGTTTTCCATGTGAGAATAATATTTGAGGAAGACTTATCTTTTCTCTTGTGGATATAGTTATAAATAACCATTTGGTTTTATAAGATCATTGGGTTTGAGGAAATTACAAGTTATTATATTTTGGGATGAAAATGCAAGGTATGAGATAACATTTGTGGTTAAATTATGTTATGGTTATTTTTTGGAATTTATCTCATTTTGGTAATGTTATAAAATATAGTTTTTGAAAAATGATAACACACAGACCATGTGAAAACCCGTCGCGTCAGACAAAGCTGTGGGAATCGAACCCACAACCAAAGTGTGATTGGGATGTATCGCCTACCACTGGACTACGTGAAGTCCCTGGTTAGTGTGATTAATTATTTTAGTAAAATGATTTTATTGATCAATAATAAGTTGATTTGGGATCTTATTTCTTATCAAATGAATACCCATAGTATAGGAAAATGATTTGGTGATTAAGTGATAAATGTTATTTTGGAAAATGTTCACTTTGTTGGGAACACTATATGCCCAAGGAAAATATAATACTATGGGATTTCGTTTGAGTATTATTGGTGTATTTTGATCTATGTTTTTATTGTGGATTTATAGTGATTTGGGTTATTTATGGAAATGATTAACCTATAATAGAGAATAAGTGATTAGGTTAATTACTTCTACGTATGTGACTTTAATAGTAGTTGATGTCATATGGAGATACAATTTAACGTGGAAGACTACATAACCAAATTCTTCTAAGTTTTGGGTTTCAATATTAGTTTGGATTATATTGAAGGATTTTAAGGACAATTGTTTATTGAATGCTATTTATTTAACTTTGTGGTATTGTTGGTTTAATTTTAGAGATTAAAATTAGTGTTTCTTTCTCTAATAGAATATCCTTTTAGGGGATCATCAGATCTTATACTAACCATTTTTGTTTTGATTAATCTCTATAGACAAGGTAAATATATAGTTTATCCTTCGGGGATCATGTGATTCTATAAGAAGTTTATTCTAGCCCTTCTAGTGTGACCAAGTCTTCTTGAATACTCATCATTTAAAAATGAGTTAGTATTAGAAATTTATTAAAGATTTAAACTTTAATTAAAAATTAAGTATATCTCTTTATTTTCTTAGTCAATCTCAGAAATTAATTCCTCATCTTTATGTAATGTAACTTAAAACAAAAGAAATGTTGTCCGTTTACTTTTCCTACCATGAAAGTAATAACTGTTTGTCCCATCACAAGTTTGTGGTTTTCTTGTTGTTAACTTTCTCCTGATCATGTTTTATATCCCTCTCTATCATAACTTTACACTTATTTTATCATCCATATCTAGGTTTTTCTACATTTAATCCTAGTATAGGTTATCTCAGGTGACCTTTGTACTTCTCTTTCTTTCTTTTAAAGTGATAGTTTTATTGACTCTTTTTCTGATTTGGGACTTTCCATTATATTCCCAAGCCCAATTTTAAAAATAGAGAGGATGAAATTTATTTATTTAGGGGATAATTTAATACCCCAATCTTCCACGGTATGCTTCTCTTTGAATAATACAGTAGCGTGTGTTGTACGCAACTTCGAGTTCTAACACACACCACAACTAATCAAACTAGTTGTTATGAATAGTAATACCCACTTTTTGAAATTTTATACATTTTATCATTCAAAATGGACTTCATTTTTTGATTCAGAATATCGAAATTAGCTTAGGGTAATTTTTTGGTACTTTTCTGATAACTTTCATATTTTGATGAATAGTGAAAATTACTAAATTTTAGTTAAAAACAACTTTTTTAATCGAAATAATTAACAGTGATAAATTATGAATTTGAGTGATTTTAGAGTATAATTAGATTATATTTTTACCATTTAATCCAACTTTGGTCATTGGGTATAAATTCACATTTAAACTGGACATAAGCAAGTGCCAATCTTTTGATAGTTATTATCTCTTAAAAACACGCTTTTCGTTTTAACAACGGGAATTAATTTTAAATTAATTACTGCCACTTCTATTCTTTGAATTTAGAAAAATGGATTACATATTTAGAACTATGAGGTTCAAATTGTGTAAATAGGTAACTTTTATTTTTAGACATTTTGAATAATTACTTCGGTAAATATTGTATTTACCATGGTTAAAGGGTAAATCCGATAAATAAGGGTAAAAAATTAATATTATAATAATAATAAATTACCCTAAAACGTGTCCTAACCCTATTGGTTGATACATTTCCAACTATGGGCATCTTTGGGTCGATTTTGGGACCTCATGGATCCACTTGTAAGTGATAATGACACTTTATATTAATTAGGTTAAAGTAAATACAAAAATTACAAAAGCATATATATTTTAGAAAAAAAAATTACATAGGTTTATATATGTTTTATTTTTGACTATAAATATTCATTAGAAATCTAAAAATATTTCCAACATAATTTTATTTTATTTATAATTTTTAGACATTGAATAATTAAATTTATTTATGACACAATAATGATACAGTGTTTTCCTTATTAATGAAAGAATCAAATAATTAGTATTATAAATGTTAAAATAAATATACTTTAAAAGTTTTTATGACATACACAAATTTTATTGATAAATATGACATGTTAGGATTTATTAAATTAATTTTTTTCGGATTAATAAAGTTGGTAAAACTTTAACAAAAATCAATTATTAAATAGTGTCAAAATTGACATAAAAGCGTTTTTTAAAAAAATATTATATTATTAATTCATATTCTATTCATAAAAATATAATATTCTTCCAAAGGACCTATATAATGATATTTTTATCATTAATTGACCACTTGGGGGTCACTTGGATGTATATAGTATGTTTAGTAACCATATAATATAAAAATACAATGTGACATGGTAAATATCAATCTATTTAACTAAGTGTTAAATATAAATGATAAGGTTAATATAGTGACCCAAACCTGTCTAAAATCAATTGGATGAAATGATTTTTACATATCCCCACCTTATACTTTGAAGAATCCACTTTGGATCCATTATAAATAGAATATTAATTTATTATAAATTAATACTTTAAGTTTTTTCAAAAGAGCCCCTCCTCCCCCTTATAAAAGGACACCACTTCTAAACAATTATTCATATAATAAAAGCCTTTTTATTCGGCCAACCTCTACCCAAATACTCTCTCAACTATCCTCTATTAATCCTAGAGGCCTTCCTTTAGTCAGAAAGAAAACCTAAGGAGACTTTTTGATCAAATCAAAAGGAAGAACCTGAAGAAGAGGTAATGTTTTCACCACCCTCTTTCAAGTTCCTTTATTCTTCAACTTCTTCTTTCTTTGTTATTTCCATTATAAAATAATAAATCCAGTATCTTATATATACTGTGATGTTATTATTAATATGTTACAACCATATTCAGTATTCTACCCATCCTTTGAATGACATGTCACCATAGGTGTGTACGTAAGGCCTACCGTCTCCACGTCGTGGTGTAATTGTTATTCAATATATTATTATTTTGATGGGTATAAAAATGATGTGTAATTCATGTAAATAAAAAATATAACATTATAATTATTCTGTATATATGATATACCATTCAATTATATATTATTTTAATATTAAAAGAATGATATTTTCGCTCATGCGTACGTACGGATTACCCTCTTTACGAACGCGATGAGATTCATTCCCCATCATGTCCATTTAAGACTAAATTTCATTTGATGATTAAAAATAATGTTTAGAGACATGATATAATTCTGTATATGAATAATATTAATCCCATTCATAACAAATATGGCTCACATAATAAAGAATATAAAGGAAAATGAATCCGTTAACACCCAGAACGACGATAATACTAAGATATTATCCACAAATCAATGTTAAAAGATCATATATGATATCATATTAATTTATATTATTATTTTAAAATTCAATAACAATTATTTCACCATTATATATGATTTTAACTTACCCTCTACCAAGGAAATAGTACAAAGTAAGGGGTTTCTTATCTCACTTTTAATTCCGTGAGATTTCCATTGTTCACCACTTATTTATTGCATGTGGTGTGTGTACTGCCCATGATTATATTCATTGTGTAATATACTTTAATTTATAGATATTTACATCATCATTTTATGATCCTTCTTTCATGGGTGTATGTTTCGTAAGTTACCAAATCGATAAGGGAATTTGGAATTTTAGTTTCCACTCATTCGACTTTACGCATACTTCATTGATTATTTTACTCTAAGATTATGTGTGGAGTCACAATTTATTTGATTATGTCATAATTTCTAATCCCCTTTATGTGTAAATACTTTTGATACACATAATCACTCCATTTATAAATTCTCAAGTCAGTGATATGAACTTGATAAGAGTAATTTTAACTCAATATCTATTTATTGAGTTAAACATCTAATTCATTGTTTTTGTTTTTACAAGAATATGTGTGAATGTCCTTTGATTGTTTTACAATTAATATCCAATCATATTGAGTGTATTTATATTTGTCACACATAATTATGTCGTTGATTTATCCTTATCCTAAGGATACAACTTTTATGAGAGATTTCATCTCAATTTATATTCCATTGAGACTCCTTTGTTTTTATACACCAAATCACTTTTATATGGTGTATATAATGTACTTTGAAATAGTATATCATGAATCCCTTTATTCTTATGATATTACAATGTTTTGATTACCTCAATTATTTGTATGCAAGTGTCTCTCTTTTGGTTAGTAACTCTAACTAAAATATCATTTTAAAATGTTTTAAATATTTATTATTCTAAATATTTCTAATTAATGTCCTTGTTTTAAAAATGGTTTTAAGGATTTACTTATATGGACATTAAAGTTTTAAAATTCAAATTCAGTTTAAAAGTTTCAAAGTGGTATGGGACACTTTTATTCAAAAATATATTTTTAAATGGCTTCTTGACAAATAGTGTGAATTTTAAATGTTTTCAAGAAAAAGGGGGATATTTCTCTCAATAGTTTGAAGATTATTTTAATCTATGTCAATATACTTCATTATTCTCAATTGAGGTTAATCTACAAAATAAAATCTTTCATATTGTATCGAATGAGTTATGTTCGACTATGGATGTGCTATTTCTATACCATTCATGGTTTGTGGTTAAAGTATTGACATTTTGTATGCTAGTTTTAATATGAATGTTTATGATATGTTTCAAACATTTCATATGAGGAATGAATTGGACTTATTATGTGATAGGTGGAGCCCGCTATAGCTCCTAGATGCATCGGTAGGTCTCATGATACAAACTAGTGTCTTGGAACAAGGCCTTGAAAAAATATTATTTTTAGTCTTGGCACATGGCCTTGACTATGTGGTTATGATAGTCTGGAATTATGAATTATATCATTATGAAAGTGGTTATTGATATTGAATGTGATTATTCGACTAGTAGAATATCCATGTGAATAATAAATGGCATTATTTCATTTTATTTCTTCCATATTATGCTGAAGTTCAAGTTTAAAAGGCTTTTGTTTTAGTTATACATTGCCTTAAATGATTATTCTTATTTATTAAAGTATATGCTATATTGTTATCCTTACTGGTCATTTAAGCTCACCCCTTTCTATGTTTTATTTTTTCCAGGATGTGAACAAGTATTTTATGAACGACTTGCAGAGATAGTATAAGGGGATATGATTGTGGAGACAAGATGTTATTGTTGTGTTTCACTTTATGATGTAATGTAATCTTTATGAATGTATCTAGTGATTCCAAGGATACTAAACTAATCGGTCTTTCGAGACTTGATCTTTTGTGATCAAGCCGATGATATGTAATAATACACCAACTCTGGGTAACTAAGGTCGAGGCATTACAGATATTAATGAAATTTATATATTATATATTAAACATTATGTTTTTACATTAATCCAATAAGTTTTATATACCTAAAATAATAACAAATCCAATTTTAAGCATGAAAGGTTGTATTTTTCTAAAAAGTTGATTTGTCACCCTTTAATGGGGGACTTTTTTTAAAACATAATTTTTAAACTTTTATAAATATTATTTGAAAAAATAAAATTAACTTTTGAAAGAGTAATTTCATAATTAGTTTGGGGAGATTTTTTTTTATTTTTCTAAGATATTTTGTTTTTTGATGAATAGTAAAAAAACACAAAATTTTAATTGATTTTTTTTCTAATTTATTTATATAGTTAAATTATATTTTAAATTTTTTTATAGTATAAATAGTTAAATTATTACTAATAAAATAAAATTTATAAAATTTTAATTAATTTCAAATTAAAATTGGATATAAAAACATTTTGAACTTTTGAAATTTTTCACTCTAAAAACTTGTGTTTCATATCATATGTGTGATTAATTTTAAAATAAATTATGCCACTTATATGAGTGAAATTTAAAAACACAAATTACATATTTTGAATAAGAATAATTTATAATTTATATTATGTTATAATTATGTTTTTTCCAAAAATATTAGTGAAATCAATTGAAATTAATTACATTGATTAAAGTAAAAATGGTTTTATACGGTGGTTGAACTTTAATCTTAAGGGGGAAAATAACCTAAAAACTTATCCAAGCCCCATTTTATGTCCATAATTCGACCATATCCCATATTTTATAGAACATAATTAATTATTAGAGGTACATTATGAAAATTAGACCTCTTAATAGTGTTTAACTTTTTTGTATTTATAAGAATGTCACTCCTCCTCCGCTATAAAAGGGCATTCACTCTCTACCTCTCTTCGCATGAATAAATATTTTTAGACCATCCAAACCCTACCCAATTAAAATCCCAAAATCAATCCTATCATCTTAAAATCCTCACTTTATCCTTAAATCAAACCAAGGAATTCCTTTAGTGAAAATCAAAAGGAGTTACCCAAAGAAGAGGTAATGTCGGCCTTAAACAATATATGATATTGAGTTTTAGTCAAGAATTTTATTTCTCTTTATTTGATGATATTTTCATGTTATAGATTTAGTTAATTAGTTTATAACATATAAATAACATAACTATAAATTAAAAAATTTACACTTCTGATTAGTATCCATTTTTCCATAATATAAAACTTTTAAAATAAAGCTTGATATCTCTTCATGGAAAATCTCCGAAACTTTCAACTTTCCTTATTCCTTTCCCTTGACCATTATTAAATCCTATTATAAACATTCAAAAAGGTTATATGAGCACAAAAATATATGTAAGGAATATAGAAAGAATAAAAACTATTAGTCCTATGAAAACATAAAAACCCAAGAAATCTTTATCATAAAGTAATAATTTTCACCCTTAAGAAGTAGTAAATAATTTAATTTGAAAATAAACTCATTTATTAACCTTTTTTGAAATAAAAAGATTACTATAGAACCCAAAATAATCATAGATAACACAAAAATGTGTCTTGGGACATAATTATACTTTTCATTCTTATAAATGGAATAACCATTTGGTCAACTTCCATACATGTCACTCTTAAAAATGGAATAACCATACGGTCGACTTCCATACCAAATGCATTGGAGGGCTGTCACGGACCCACTTGATGTTTTTTTATTAAAGAACCACCCATCATTGGTTTATCACATAACAGCATATCATTGGTTTATAACATAACCACCCATCATCGGTTTATTACATATGAACCCATAAAATTTCTAAGTACCATTATATAATCATAAAACATATAATCTTGAAATTTTCAACATTTCACTCATAAAATTTCATTTTCACTCGTAAGAAAATATTTCAAGTTATTTAAATAATAAATCCATTTTCAAACCCCATTTTTAATAAAACAAATACCCAGAAAAGGGAAAGAGGGGTTTATTTTTATTATGAAAACATGAAGGCTCACAACAGCAGATAATTTTTTGTTTCTATATACATTAAAAGTAATATTACTTTTGTCTTTTGTAAAGAAAGTCAAACCTTCTGTATAGAAAATGTAAATAAATTCCATTTTGAAACCCATTGAATGAAATTAAAAATTGACAAAAAATATACTTTATAATAATTTTACATAAATATAAATAAATATATAAAATAATACCAAGAATATTAATATAGAAGAAAATATTTTGAAATTAAATATTTAAACATTTAAAAATTGATTTTTAAATCAAAGTGTCTCATATCACTTTGAAACATTTGAATCATAATCCTACGAAGGAATAAAATTTTAAAAAAATAAAAAAAAATACATTAATGACATGATATGAAAATAGGGTATGTATATAAGCCTAATAAAATAAGGTGGGTGTATAATATTGAAATATGCATCACTAAAAGAAGATTGAAATGATGTCCCTTAACTTGAGTGTGACTTGTCACATACATATTTATATTGATTAATAATAAACTTATATTAATTATTTAATTTCCTGATAACATTTTTCAATTTTATTATTAATTTTATTTCACTTATTACAATATTGTATAAAACTAATTAATCAATTAAATTTACATCAGATATTTTGACCATGTTTGGATTAAGTGTCAAAAAGACTTAAGTTAGATAACTATGGTAAAATAGATCATTATTTAAACATATAAATAGTAATAATAATGAAATCATAATCATATTTATACATAAATTATTATTTTATAACTAATCATGGAATATGGTTATGAAAAATGAACCAATATTATAATCATGAAGATGGAAGGTCGTACGTATGCATGAGTAATGTTCCCATATTTCAATGATCATTGTGGAAAGAAGTTAAGTAACATTTATCTTTATAGAATGATAATTATATCATAAATAACACATTATTTAATTATATATAATTATATATATTATTATTTTAATTTTGTGATGAAAAAAAATAAGAATCACATCACTTCAAGGATGTAGTTGTTCACACATCCACGAATGACGTTATAACTTTTCCAGTGTTTGAAAAGGTAAGAAGAAATTTATATATTATATTTTCAGAAAGATAATTATGACATTAATATCATATATATTTAATTTATATCATATATATTTCAATTTTTCAAACTAATACTCAATACATTCCATGTAAAGTGTGAATGAATCACATCGTAATAAAGAGGTGGTAGTCCACGCGTCCATAAATGATGTTGTTATATTCCCACAAAAGGGAAAGAATAAAAGTATGTGTTATATAATAATTATAGAATTATAAATACAACATAAATATAATATATATCAAATAAAAATATTATTTTCATCATTATTATCAACCTTTAGTGGTGTTAATGGAATAACGAATGATGTCGGATTGCATGGCGGTAGTCCGCCATACACATGAATGATGATCGTGTATCCCATTTGATAGAAGGCTGTGAATTTGTAGGACATACCCTTCACATAAAAACATATCAGTATATTTAAGATAATAAGGTTGATATATAATCATGATATACAAATAATTTAAGGGGTGTAGAAAGAAATAAAAAAAAGTGCTCATTGAATAACATTACCTCTTCTTCGAGTAACTTCATTTTGTTTGCAGCAACAGAATTACTTGGTTTGCTTTCTTCCAAAATTAATTATTATACAATTAGAGGATTTATATTGGGTGTTTATTTGTTAATGTTTTTTATTATCCAAAAATCTTGATTGTTGTGAAGATAGGGGGAGAGTGAATTCCTTTTTACAGTGGAGGAGTGTAATTCTTGTAAATACCGAAAGGTAAACACTATTGCGAGGTATCTATTAGAAAATATTCCTATAATAATGATCTATTTTTTACAAAATATTGTATATGATCTAAATATTTATATATCATGTATTTTTTTTTACAATTTTCTAGTTTATTTGGACCCTTAAGATTATATTTTAACCACTAAGTAAAATCATTTTTACCTTAATCAATGTAATTAAATTTAATAGCTTACACTAGTATTTTTTGTCCAAAAATATTTTAACGTTAATAGAAATTTTAAATTATACTAATTAAAAATATGTAATAAATTTTTCCAAATTCTAATAAAATAAGTGGAATAATTTTATTTAAAATTAATATCGTAGACTAGAGGAAACAACGGGTTTTAAAAGTAAAAAGTTTTAAATGTTTGAAATGTTTTTACATACCATATCAATGTGAAATTTATTCCAATGACCTAATTTGAATTTAATTATGTTTAATTTGAATAATTATACATTAAAAACAATTTAAAATATAATTTAACTATAAAAATATATTATACAAAAATGATGTTTTTAATTAAAATTCATTGTTTTTCACTATTCATCAAAAAAATGAAACTTCTCTGAAAAATGAAAAAATTTAACACTGATATAATTTGATATTTAACTTTCAAAAAATAATTTTATTTTTTCATATAAATTTTTTAAATATTTAAATATTTTTTTTAAAAAGAAATACTTCCATTAAAAGTTGGAAAAACTGCCTTTTAAAAAAATACAACTTTTCATGCTTAAAATTGAATCTGTTCTTATTTTAGGCCAATAAAACTCATTGGATAAATTTCATTAATCTAGGTTGAATATACAATATATAAATTTCATTAATATCTCTCAATAATATTTATTAATTTAATTTATTAAGTTAAAAGGTCCTTATGATCATAAAAATAGATTTTTTTGTAAAACTATTTCCTTTATATTCAATAGGTTTTTTTATTTTAATTTATAATTAACTGGTAACAAATTATTTCATTATTTATACATTTGAAAACCATATTTTTATAATTAATTTAATTATATTAATTTTTGTTATTCCAGTGCCTAGGTGATAACTATCTTGTTAAAAGATAATAATTATAGTATATTATTGTCTATTATGACTTGGCCTTGCATATAACACAAGTTATTAAAGAAACATGATGTTATGTGAAATGCAAGATAAAATCAATGTTCCATATAATTAAATCTAAATAATGAATTATGTGTAACTCAAGATATAAAATAAATAAATTAAAAATAAAATATTTTTCATAAAATATTAGGATGTTACATCATACCCCCTTAAACTGATTTTATCCTCAAAATTCGTCTCAGTTTTCAAAGTTTTAGTATTTTGATAATTCCTTCAAAGAAACCCACATTGTAAAAATAGATAATAAAACATCCTCTTCGTAATAAATAAAAGTGTGTGTGATGTTTATCTATAATAACACATTAAATATTTCTTAATATGAGAAAATAGGTGGGAAATAGAGATTTAGACATAGAGGAAAATCATTAATAATCATGTAGAGTGATTGAGGTCATTGATCACAATAATGTGAATGGTAAATAGAAAGTTATGGTCCTTAAATCCATAAATCTTTGATGAGTGAAAAGACTATTGGTTCATAAAAAATTAAGGTACTATGATAAAATTTTTTCAATATCCTTTTAAAAACATAAAACATTTTAAAAATATGTTTCATTGAAAATTGGCTAAAATTTTATTTTAAAAATATTTTTGAAAACATTTTTGAAAACATTTATAGAAAACATTGTTTTGTAAGAATATAAATTTTCGACCGAGAATAGGAACCATGTTTGATATTCTTAAAAAATTACATTTAGTCTAAGTAATAAATAGTTGAAAATTGGAATTATTACTTGAAAATAGCATGAATAAACAAAGTATAATAAAATTCATAATTATTATAATATTTCAACATCGGAAACTTAATCCTATACAATCTTGATAAAGGATGATATTGTAACAAAAGACTCTTACCACATTAGTAACATGAATTTTAATCCCCATGAAAGAATAAAATTAAATGAAACTTATGATATCATGAAAATAAGTATATTTGTGATATAACACATCAAAGGTTATGTATATACACATAATAAAAAAAATGTGCATAACATGACATAAGTCTCAAAAAAGAAAAATTGTGAAAAAAATTCATTACCTCTTTGGAAACTTGGAAACTTTAAACCCATGAAATAGGAATCCTCAAATAGATATGTAAATAAAAATAAAATTAAGGATATAAAATATAAAATATATTCATGGAAATTATATAAACCACGTAAAAAAATAAGTGATGAATATGGAATGTATCTCACATAAATAAAAGTGAGATGAGAAAAAAGCCTTACTAGTTGAGTAACTTTTGAATCATGAGATATATGAAATAGTAACATCAATTTAAAATTTTAATATCATGAAATAATTTAAATTCATGATATAAAATCAAGTGGTGAATATGGCATAAGCCTCATAGAAATAAAAGTGAGACTAGAAATCCCCTTGCCTTAAGTCATGACTCTCGACGTATTTGTTCAATCCTATTGTATAATAAATATAATTTTATTATAAATCTATATCATAACCATAATAATATATATTATACCATATATTATTTTATCTTTCCTTTATATTACTCACTTATTAACAATTCTATGTTAAAGTTACGTTTCAGTTAATACCCGCTTTATTTTTCATATATTGTTTTATTAAATTGATCACAAATTTACTCATTTATATAATGTAAACCATGATATCAATATCATATGTATTCAATATATATTTATTTATAAAAATATATTCAATATAAAAATATAAAATTAAATACATCATTCATGGAGGTGGTATGTCGCACGTATGCATGAATTGAATTTCCATTTTCTTATGGTATTAAAAGAAAGAAAAGTGAATGATATATATATTTATATATGTTATTTTAGTAGTATTATTATTCCATATATATCAGATGTTTTTATTACATGCATCCATAGCACATTCCATGTAAAGCGTGAGTGAATCACATCCTTTCGTGAGGCAGTAGTCCATCGTACACATAAACGACATTATCGTATTCTCATAAAGTGAAAATAATGAAGGTGTGTATTATATAATAATTAAAAAAGTATAAAGACATCATAATTGTGAAATATATCATATATAAACAGAATTTCAATCATTATTTTCAACCTTGATAGGTGTTAATGGAATAACGAACGACATCGGTTCACAAGGAGGTAGTCTGTTATACATATAAATGATGATTGCATGTCCCATTTGATAGAAGATTGTGAAGTTATAGGTATTAACCGTAACATAAGAATATTTAATTATATTTATGATAATATTTTTATTATATAATCTTGATTTAAAAATAATTTAATATTTTTGAGGATTAAATAAAACAAAAACATTCATTGATGAACGTTTCCTCTTCTTCGGGTAACTCATTTTGGTTCGAAGCAAAGGAATTCATTGGTTTTCTTTATAGAAAAATTGAGGATTATAGGATGAGATATGGGATATTAGGAAGTAATTTTTTTATATTTCATCTGATCCAAAAGTCATGATATATGTAAAGAAGTGGGTGTAGTTAATTCCATTTTATAGTGAAAGAGGAGTGGAATTATTGTAAACACCAAAAGGTAAACACTATTGGGAGGTATAACTTACATCATTTACCACAAATAATAAACCATTTTAGATAAAATAGGGTATATTGTCGAAATATTTCCATAAAATTGGTTTTTTACAAGTTTCTAGGTTATTTTTTCCCTTAAGAGTAAAGTTTAACCACTAAGTAAACTCGTTTTTACCTTATTTGTTGTAATTATTTTTAATTTTTTTCACTAATATTTTTTGTCAAAAACTATGTTAAACTTCATAGAAATTATAAATTATTTTCAATACCAATATGGAATCCATTTTTTTAAATTCCAACCATATAATTAGCATAATATAATTTAAAACTAATCTCATAGACGAAATGAGAAAACATGTTTTTTTGTATCTTTTTTTACATTATTTTAAAGGGTTTTCAAAAGAAATATTATTATGCATTTAACATGGAATGTTTTAATAAATAAAAAATATAATAAATAAAATACATTTAGATAATTAATTTTACACTCTATTAACTAATATTTTATTTCTATCTTCCTTCAAAATATTTCATGTTTTATTCAAAGAAATCCATTTTCATTTTTTGGGTCTTTTGGTATTGAAAATGTTTTTATAACGAAAAGGGTGTTCTATTCAAGAAAATGGGTTTTTAAATGAAAATATAATTTTATCCAATTTTTACATATGAGTTTAAAATAGTTTCTAGAATGGTTTTATGGTGAAATTGTTTTATTCATGATATAGTACTTGGATATTATATGATGCAGGTGAGCCTAATACAACTTATACGAAGGGTTTATCCCTATTATTTCTCATGGGAGGGATTGATATAAATTTTATAAAGGGATGATCTTGATTTCATATCATGAGAAACCGATGAGACTGATATAGATTATAAGAAGGGTTGGTCCTATAATAGCTTATGGGTGATTCCAATGTAGCTTATATGAAGGGGGAGCCCCATTATATCTCTCTAATTCATTTGGTAATAATATTGTGGAAATTCATACATATAATTATTTGGATTAAAAAAATTAAAGGATTTTATGAATATAATACTCTAAGTCACCTCAATTAGTATTAATTTCTTACTATGGGTTTTAATGTATTTCTTTAAGAAAAATGATTGTTAGTTTTTAGTTTGAAATTTGTTAATTTCATATGCTCCAAAACATTTAAGATCGTGGTAAATGTTATATGAGTTTTCATGTGTTCATTGGGCTAATGGGATTGTTTCTTTTTGTATCCCTTACTGATATTTTGTACTAATACCATGTTTTTAATTGATTTAATCAATATTTAAGGATAGGTAAGGGAAAGTAAGAATTTAAGTGGAAAGTCTTGGATATTTTCCAAGAAAATAAATAATGATTTATTTTTAAAAAAGTATTATATGAAAAATGGATACTAATTGGAAGAGTCTAATTTATATTTTATGGTTTGTTATGTAAGATTTATGGCATAATTCTATAAAACTATAAACCTAAAAAAGATACTAAAATGTTAGAGAATTAATTCTTCACTTAAAACTCAAGATGATGTATTGTTTAAGGTTGGGGCCTTATAGTTGGTATCAAAGTACAGTTTATAAAAAATTAAAGGGTAGGATAGTGTTAAAAGCATGCCCTTAAGTGTTTTAACCTTATTTTCAAGTTAAAATGTTATAGAATTTTAAGATTTCTATGTTGCTTCATCTAAAATATGTATTTTCAGAATGGTTTTCTACAGATAAAATAGGGAAGAAATATTGAGAAGAATCGAGAGGAAGATATCCTACCAAATCATCATCCCAATATAGTTGGAATTGGAATAAAATAGTTTTTTTGAATTATTGATCAATTGAAAAGAGATAAATGGTTTTGGGATCTAATCTAGATAGGAACCCAATCTACCATGAAAGAACATGCCTTTTATAAATAATTTCTTGAGGAAACATCCCCCGCTATTTAGTGGATCACCTAACCCTATGGTATCTGAAGGTTAGATCAATGCTTTAGAGAAGATATTTGATGTCATTTTATGTTCATAATTCCAAAAGGTAACTCTTGTTATTTATTATTTGGAAGGTGAATTTGATCATAAGTGTTCTTTAGTTAAGAATACCAACGAAAAAGATTATCTTGATTCCACAGAATGGGAAATATTCAAGGATATTTTCCTGGAGAAGTATTTCCCAAATGTTGATCAACTTAGGATAGAGAAAAAATTCATGGAATTGAATAAAAAGATAAGTATTATTTGGATTCATATGAAGAAAACTTCACAAGATTGTCCAGGAATGTTATGGAATTTATTTGAGGCAATGATAATAAAATTAATATATTTTAATAATGATTAAAACGAAGATATATATAAAGTTTGCAGACACTTATGTGTTACGGGATAAAAAGAGTAAGAAATTGTCCACATGAAAGGAAATAGAGAAGACACCAACTAATAATTATAGAGGTAATACGGTTGTTTTTCATGATTGGTAAAAATATTTTGGGGAATGTATGTAAGGATTTGGAAAGTGTTACCAGTGTGGTATGTTTGGTCACAAGGTTCAAGACTACAATGAAAAGAGTCCTAAATAATCAAATAATGACATGAAATATAGCCAGTAAAAAGTGAGATGTTTTAGTTGAAATGTGTTGGAATATTATGCTTGCATGTGTCTGAGGTTACTTACTCATGGTGGAAATCATCATGATTGAAAACAAAAAGTTGAGGGAAAATAATTTACTACTACTATAGTTAATGATGGGTCATCTGATGAAGTGATAGAAGCTCTAGGTAGTTTAACTATGTAAACATTCTAAATACTGAAAATAGAAAACATTATAAATAAGGTCACTAAATTACCCAAAATCAACATAACATTGGTCACCTATATATCATAAAGTGTCTATTAGTCGTTACATACCAAACATGTGAATAAGTTCATCATGTATTCTATTAAAACATGGTAATAACTTGAATTACAATAAAACCATACATTCTTCTTCATTCCTTACATAAAACACATATTATAAGATATATTCATTATGTCTAAAAAAATATGAACTCCATCCAGGATAGTATAATCCACTTTTTAAAAAAATAATTAATCTATTCTAAGTTAATTAGTACTGTCCAATTTACTTTATTCTTATCCAATATATCTTTATTCAAACTAAACACCATTTTCTCAACATGAGGAATATATTAAGGGTTACCTTACTTTAATCATGTGTTTTCAATAAAATATAATATTTCATTTAAATCACTTTTCTAGGTTATCAGTATCTTTCAACATATTCTTTCAATCATTTAATGATAACATACACTAAAAAATACTTATATATTTCACAATCAATACGACATAATTCTTGAATATAAATACATAAACACAAATATTATTCCAAATCATTTTTATGAAATTAATTATGATTTCTTGTATTATTTTATCATATATATTTCCCATCATATTTCAATCATAATATCTTAATTATCAGAAGTATAACCATTACTCATACCACATTGCTAATTCTCTTCACGATATTTCCCCTTGGGACATCGATTCACATAATTCCCAAAATCCTTATATTTGAAACATTGAATTTTATGAGGTTAATTTGGTAGGGATTTATCTTTATTCCTATTAATTATGTATCCAACCACGTGATAAACTTTATTTCGACACTTAAAACATTTAGTAGTTCCCTTAATATAATTTCCTCTATGTTTCCCACAACACTATGTTCATAAAATGATAGTTCATCTTCTTCTCTATTTGGTTTTTATAATTACATTAAATTATTTCCTTATTTTTCTTTTCATAATCTTGATATTGATGTGAAAACCCAATCTTCCTTTTCATAAGAAGAATACAAGGAAGTTAATTACTAAAAAATAAGTTCTATAAATTTTACTAAGCCCTGCATTCAATTTTATCATGTTTCCTCGTATTCTTGATAAGGGTATTCCATTGATTCTCTTAAAATTATAATATATATGTGGAAATAATAAATTTTTCATGTTATAAAGAAATGAGGGGTGGTTCTGTGATAAACCAGTAATTGGTGGGTCTGTGATATACCTCCAATGCATTGGTTATGAAATTATATCATATGGTTATTTCATTTATAAGAGTGACATGTATGGAATTTAGTGACATGGTTATTCCATTTATAAAAATGAAAGGTATAATTATATCCCAAGATACATTTATGTGTTATCTATTATTTTTAGGGGTTTTATAGTAATATTTTCATTACAAAAAAGGGTAAACAATGATCTTATTTTCAAGGGAAAGTACTTATTACTTCTTAAGGGTGAAAATTATTACTTTATGATAACGTTTTTATGGGTTTTCATGTTTTCATAGGACTAGCAGTTTTCCTTATTTGTGTATCCCTTACCAAGATTGTTGTGATCATCCCAAAATTTTAAATGTTTTGCACAAGATTTTAGGATGGGTAAATGAAAGGAATAATTCATTTTGAAATTCATGGAAATTTTCATGAAAACATATTATTATTTATTTTAAAGGTTTTATATTAATGAAAAAATGGATATTAATTGAAATTTTCAACATTATACTTTATTTTTTTGTTATGTATGAGTTATATCCTAATTCTTTAAAACATTGAACTTGAAAATATACTCAAAGAAAATGAAATTTAATTATAGACTACATATCAAGATTATTTTTTGTTTAAGGGTGGGTCCTAATATTTGGTATCAAAGGAAAGGTTTAGATAACTTTAGAGTTTAGGTTAATATTAGTAGACTTCCCTTGAAATTTTTTAATGTGGGGTTAATTTGAATTGATATAGAATTTTAAGATCACTATGTTTCATCATCTAATGTAGGTTTTTTAATAATGTTTTTCTATAGATAAAACCCAAAATATATAGTAGTAAAGAGTTAAGAGGGAAATATCCTTCCAAATTAGTATCACAAGGTGGTTGGAATTGGAATAGAATTGTTTGTTGCGGTTATGGATCAGTTGAAACAAGCTATAAATGGTGGTGGCATACATTCTCAAGGGGAACCCAATATACTATGGAGGAACATTTATATAGTGGATCATTTCATGAGGCAACATCCCACTTCATTAAATGGATCATCTGACCCAATTGTAGATAATGTATGGATCAATTCTCTAGAGAAGATATTTCATGTCATGGTATATTAGGAACATAAAAATTTAATTCTTTCTATCTATTGTTTTAAAGGTCAAGTGAATCAAGGGTGGTCTTTGGTTAGGAATATGAAATAGAAATATGATCATGATAATATGGAATGGGAAACATTTATAAATATTTTTCTTTATAAATATTTCTCAAATGTTGTTTTGTTTAGGATGAAGAAATAATTCCTAGAATTGAGATAAAAAGGTTAAGATTCTATGGATTCATATGAGTAAATATTCACAAGATTATCAAGATATGTTCTAGACATTATTCAAGATGTTGATAGTAAAATTCATATATTTTACTTATGATTAAAACCAAAATTAAGAAGAGAATTGGTTTCATGAGAATTTAAAATTTATTAAAAAATTGTTCATTATGTTGAGAAAGTTGAGATGGTGTTTTCTAAAACATATGTTCCATGATATAAAAAGAGTAAGAAACAATCAATGAGGTGAGAAATGGAGAAGAACCCAACTAATAATTCTATAGGTAATCCCAAAACTTGTTCCATGTGTGGTGAAATACATTTTTTGGAAAGTATGTCAGGATCTGTAATGTTTTATTAGTGTGGTAAGTCAGGTCACAAGGTTCATGACTGTAAAGAAAAGAGTCATGAAAAATCTAAGAATTAGATGATAGATATCCAGTCAATAGTGTGAGGTTTTAGTTGAAATGATTTGGTAAATTATTTTAACTTGTGTCTGAAGTTACTTACTTGGGGTGGAAATCATCATGATTTATTACCTCTACATTTGATGGTGTTATATGTGGGGAAGTGCTGTAATCAACATTGAGATCAGTATTTTTCAATGGTAAATTGTATGTTCAAGGTTTTAGACACTTTTTTTGAGGTTTTAAGTGATGATATAATAAAGTGATTAATGAATTTTTTGGAGATGTTTTTTGGGTTTATGTTTATGTAAGGATTTAGTTTAATGAGAAGTATGAATTAAGTTTTTGGACATGAGTTTTAGGTCATTGATAATATTTATGTTTTTTATGATCTTTGATTATTAAGGTTATTTTTAGGGATGTTAATAATATTTATGGGAATTTTATGAGGATGAAATTGTTCTTATCAAATAGAAATATATGAAGTCAGTATGTTTCCTTATATTCATAGAAACTAAAATAATTCCTAAACACTAGTAAAAGGATCTTGAAACAAAAAAAAATCCTAGTACCATCATTTATGATGAACTGATGGTCCTTTTATCATCACAGACATATGGTTTTGTGGCCCTCAACTTTCTATTGATCATTCATTTTTTTGTGATTAATCACCTTAATTACTCTATAATTATTTACGTTTTTCCTCTATTCCAACCTATGTTCTAATATTTGAGAACCTATTTATGTGTTATTCTATATGACCTTCATACATCATTTTCTTTATTATTAAGAGGTTATTTTTTAACCCTTTTTATGATGTGGGATTCTAGGAAGGAATTATCAAAAATGCTACCTCTTTTACTAGTGTCGAAGTGGAAATGGTAAAATATATTAATTGATTTCAAGGTGAGATTGAAAAAAACTTAAGAGAATAATGAAATTTGAGTTATTATTGATCAACAGACTAAATATTCATATTTCCTTCCAATCTATGATAATATATATTTATATCAAATTTATCGACTATACATCAAAGATATTGTTAGGTTACATGGAATTCCACTCTCTATTATATCAAACTGTGATCCTAGGTTGAGTTTAAATTTTTGGAAGGCTCTTTAAATTTCAATGGGTACCGAATTAAATTTTAGTATAGCTTTTTATCCTCAATCAGATAAAAAAATATGAATGAATAATTCAAACCTTAGAGGAAATGGTTCATTATTGTTAAATGGATTACTAATTAAGTTGGTATTAATGTCATTATTGGTTTGAGTTTTCTTATAATAATAGTTTTCATTCAAGTATAAAGATATCACTATTTGAGGAATTATATGTAAGGAGGTGTTGGATGCTAGTATTCTTGGATTATGTAGGACAAAGGATGTTGATGGGCCGATAGTTGGTAGAGGAAATGGTAGAGAAATTTCAGTTGATTTGGTAACATATAAGGACTAATCAGAGCAGAAAGAAAATTTTTGTGGATAACTAGAGGAAACTTTTTTTTGAGGTAGGTGATCATGCCTTTTTAAAATTTTCTCTATGGAAAAGTGTGACGCATTTTGGTAAGAAGGGGAATCTGAGTCCACGGTTTATTGGACCATATAAAATCCTAGATAATGTTGGATCAGTTAGAAACCTAGTGGATTTTACTTATAGTTTATTCCAAGTACACAATGTATTTTATGTTTCAATTTAAACGAATTATGTACTAGATTCATCTCATATTTTGAGTCATGAAGTAGTTCAGTTGGAAGAGAACCTTTCTTATGAGGAAGAACCAATTCATATTTTTGACCATAGAGATCAATTGTTATGGAACAAGGTAATTCACCCAGTTAAGGTTTTATATAAAACCCATTTGGTTAAATAAGAAACATGGGTATCTAAAAATGTTATGATGGAAAGATACCCCACTTTTTTAATAAGTGAATAAAATTGTGTAGACACAATTTCTAAAAGGGGGGAATAATGTTACAACCCAGGTAATGATAGAATAAGTCATTTTAATATTTATTAATATTTATTAATTAGATATAAATTATAAATTAAAAGTAATGTTATGTTCAATAGAGTATATGACACCCAATAAGCGTTTCTTTGAAATCTTATGTTATACCCAAGATAAAGTTATGCCGAACAATAATATACTGTTAATATTATTATTTAATATAAAAGTTATATCCAATCCATTATATGAGATATTATGTATAGGAAAAACTATATTATGATTAGAAACATTTATAAAATGTTTTTCATTCATCCAATAGATTTGATAGGCATAAGATAGGAATAAATCTAGTTTTACACTTAAAATTGCTTTTTCCTTAAAAGTAGTTTTACCCCATTTTAATAGTGAATTTATTTTAAAAATAAATTTTCCAACTTTTATAAGTTTTATTTGAAAAAAATAATTTTTTTAATCATAATATCAAAATTTACCATGTGTTAATTTTTGGTATTTTTATGAGAAGTTTCATTTTTTGAAGAATAGGGAAAAACGCTGAATTTTAATTAAAAACTACATTTTCATCTAATTTATATATATAATTAAATTATATTTTAAATTGGTTTTAAATTATAATTACTACAATTATACATAATTAAATCCAATTTAGATCATTTTAATCAATTTCACATTGAAATTAGATATAAAAACATTTCGAACATTTGAAATTTTTTACATTAAAAGCATGTCGTTTCGTCCCGTCCCGTATGTGTGATTAATATTAAATTAAATTCTTCCACTAATGTGATATGAATTTATAAAAAGGGATTAAATATTCGGAATAAGAATAATTTATAATTTCTAGTAAGGTATACTTATTTTTTACCAAAAATATTAGTGAATGTAATTAAAATTAATTGAAGTGATTAAAGTAAATATGAGTTTACTTAGTGGTTATCCATTAATATTAAGGGTCCAGATGACCTATAAACATGCCCAAAACCCACTTTATGGACATATTACGACCATATTTACTCTTTTATCATAACATTTTTCTTATTTTTTGCACGTTATATAAGGGATACCCCCCAATAGTGTTTTCTTATTTGTATTATTAAGAATGACACTCCTCCTCCACTATAAAAGAGAATTCACCCCCTATCTTAAAACCTATAAATCCTTTTGGATAATCCAAAACCTGAAAAAAAAAACTTATAACATCCCTCAAACAATATTATAATCATCACTATTGGATGAAAGAAAATCATGGATGTACTTTGGTGAAAACCAAAAGGAGTTACCCAAAGAAGAGGTAATGTTCTTCAATGAGCACTTTTGTTATATTTATTTATCCACCCCTTGAATTATTTTTATATAATTATTATATTATAAATTAATTATATTAAATATAATTAGATTTTTTATATTAATCTAAAGACCAAGAACTTAACACACTTCCATAAAATGAGATATGTAATCATCATTCGTTTGTACGGCGGACTACCACCTCACAAACCGATGTCGTTCGTTCTTCCATTACCACCTCTCAAGGCTTAGAAAAATGATTTAAATACTATTTTTATAATATATTTATGATATATATTATTTATTTTTTCTTATTTAATTATTATATAACACATACTTTCATTCTTTCCATTTTTTTGGAATACGATAACATCGTTTATGGACGTGTGAACTACCTCTTCCTTAAAGCAATGTGATTCCTTCACTTATTACATGAAATGTATTATGTATTTTTTAAAAAAAATATTTGATATTCATGAAATTTATATGATATTAATTACATAATTATCTTTCTATAATTATAATAAATCATTTTCTTCTTACCATTGAAAACACTGAAAATTGATAACGTTGTCTGTGAACCTGTGGACAACCGCCTCTTTGAAGCAATGTGATTGTTATTTTCTCATCACCACATCATAATAATAATATATATAAGTATATATAATTAAATAATATGGTATTTATATAATTATATTTCTATAAATATAAATATTACTTATATCATTTCCATAATGATCATTGATAAATAGGAACATTACTCTTGCGTAAGTAAGACCCACCATCTTTGTGATTATAACATTGGTTCATTTCTCATAACCATATTCTATGATTGGTTATAAAAGAATAATTTATGTATAAATATGATTATTATTCCATTATTATTATTATTTACATGTTTAAATAATGAACTCTTTGACCATAGTCAACCTACCAAAGTCATGTTGACACATAAGCCTAATATGGTCAAAACATCTAACATAATCTTAATTGATTAAGTAATTTTATATAAATTGTTAATAAGTAAAATTAAATTAATAATAAACCTTAAAAAGGTTTTCAAGAAATTAAATAATTAATATAAGTTTATTATTTATGAAGATAAATACACACGTTGCGAATCATACTCAAGGTAATGGACTTCATCTCAATCTCCTTTCATTGAGGCGTATTTTGATGTTATACACCTTCCTTCCTTTATGAGGTGTATATAAATACAATTTTTATATATCATATCATTAATTTATTTATTATCATGTTATTTAATGTTGTTTTAAATTATATTTATTCATGGTTCTTATGATTCAACTATTTCAAAGTGGTATGTGACACTTTGACTTAAAAATATATTTTTAAATCTTAAAATATTTGACTTCAAAATATTTTCCTCCCTGTAAATATTCTTGATATATTTTATATTTAAATTTATATAGATATAAAATAATTATAAATGAAATTTTATTTCTATTTTTAATTTCATTCAAATATTTTTCAAAATGAATCTTTTTATGTTTTCTATATAGAATGTTTGACTTTATTTACAATTGACAAAATGAATATTCTTTTTAATGTATACGGTGACAACAACTTCTTTGACACCATGAACATTATTTGATATTTTTACTCCTCTATAATACTTCATGTTTTTAAAAGATAAATTTTATTCGGTATTTTGTTATTAAAAATGGGTTTTGAAAATTGATTGATTATTTCAATAACTTGAAATGTTTTCTTATGAGTGAAAATAAAATTTTGTTAGTGATTGGTTGAAAATTGAAATATTAGATATGTTTTGATTAGATAATGGTACCTAGTAATTTGATGGGTCATTGTTTTATAAACCAATGATTTTGGTTACCATATAAACCAATGATGGGTGGTTTTTTGATAAACCAACGATGGGTGGGTCCATGATATCCCTCCAATGCATTGGGTATGGAAGTCGACCGTATGGTTATTCTATTTTTACGAGTGACGTATCTGAAAGTTGACCACATGGTAATTACATTTACAATAATTACAATAATAATTATGTCTCAAGATATCTTTATGTGTGATCTATGTTTGTTATGGGTTTTATAGTAATCTTTTGATTGAAAAAAAGGGTCACTAATGAGATTATTTTCAAAGGAAAGTATTTACTAAATCTTAAGGGTCAAAGTATTAATTTATGATAATGTTTTCATGGGTTTTTATTTTTTCAAAATATTAATGGATTTCTTTATTCATGTATACCTTACTGATTTTTTTTGTTCTCATCCTATGTTTTTAAATGTTTTTCATAGGATTTAAGGATGGGTAAGGGAAATAAAGAAGTCAAGTTTAAAGTCATGGAGATTTTCCATTAAAGGATATCATGATTTATTTTAAAAGTTTTATATTATGGGAAAATGGATACTAATTTGAAGTTTACACTTTTTATTATATGGGTTTTTTATATATGAGTTATAGTCTAATTATTTAAAACTCTAAACCTGAATATATCCTAAAATCTAAAGAAAGTAAATTCTTGACTAAAACTCAAGATTATGTAATTTATAAAGTCAGGTTATCATTGAAACCACAACCAAGAACAAAATAGATAAAATAACAACCCCTAATCGAGTATCCATATTCCCATGCTCCAACATGAACATCACACCACAAACTATAGAAGAATAAGAAACCATCCCTAGGAAAGGGTCCAGATACACAACACCACTTCTCTTAAGAATCTATAAGCTCACCCCAATGTCTATGTTCAACACCCAAAAACCTTATAACTTGGTCCTTCTATACAAACATTCCAAATAATGAGGAATCTATGAAAATCATATTCCTATCCACAAATAACATAATAATTTATAAATATTATTTTTTAGTTTTTGAATAAAACAAGATAAAAATAAATATTCCATGTAACAGTCTAGAAAATAAATATTTATTAATATTCATATCTCTCTCTCTCACACACACACACACAGATATATATATATATATATATGTTCCATCCTTAATATATCTCTTGATTGAATATTTGTGATTATAAAATCCTAAATCAATATTATTCTACGGTCTGTAGAATAAAATTCATTCCAATTGTTAAACTTTAATAGAATTTAATTAAGATTGATAGATGCACTAAGTGTGTGACCCTATAGGCCTATTTCTCAATGAAATATGGTGGGATTACCTAAAGTCCAATATTAGCATCTAGTAACACATCAAGGTTTCCATAGAGAATTAATATAGTGTCACAGGGACAATAACAACATACAAATTATCATTTTTAACATAGAATCCCTTTATCTCAATATTTATAATCAATTAGGTTTATTTCTCACATCATCTACCTAGGTGATTGATATATATTTATTTTAATTACTGAAATGAACTTATCAATCCCTGAATATATGGAATTTAAGTTTGATAGTTCCATTAAAACAAAATGGATTTAGATATAATCTTCCTGAAATAAGAGGGAATAATCCCATATTGACTTATTAATTAATAAAATATCACTTATGACACACTCGATGTATCATACCGCGTCATAAGAATATTTCATCATGATTTTCATCAATACATAAAAGTAAATGACTTGTGATATGAATTAATAATAATATCAAGTCTAAGGATCATTGTGCATGCTCATAAGTATGAATATCTAATGACACATAAACATATGGAATTTTTAATTGTGTGTTTGTCCTCATAATATATAATCTTGAATATTTATAAGTTTTAACTTCCTGAGATATATTATCCTTCTCTAATGAGTTCCAAGAACATGGTAGACAAATATATTATTTACCCCATCATAAAATGGTAATCTAACTATAGGATTTAAGTTTAATAATATAATCATATCCCTTCACGTTTCTCATCCTAATGGGGAACTATTATAACCATTCAATGAGACAAATACTCTATAGAAGAAAAATAAATATGTGATTATATGTTTATTAATATTCATAACTTTAAATGTATAGGTAATATAATGTATAAAGTATTGGTTATAAGAAATCGGATTTAACAAATGAGTGGTCAGAGAACTGAGTTAATCTTACATAAGAGTTAATGATTCTTATATGTGTTCCCCAAAAATCTTATGGATCTCACTAAAAATATAAGTTATTATTAAGTATCACCAATTGAATATTATGTATGAGTAGATAAATATTATTTATCACTAAATATATGTTATGTATCTCAAGTATTTCTAAAATTCATCTTATATACCCCCAAGGAACATGGATCCTTCAATGTGAGTGGTAAAGGAAAATTATTCATGTATAAAGGCATATACATTATATACCAAGGTGAATTCCTTATGTTTATTGGAAAATTCATTATATCCTAAACGCGATCATCCAATATTTTACAAATTCATGTCCAAATATTTTCATACATATTTAGGATCTCAATTTCTATTACAGAGGTAAATTTCTTATATATTCCCTTAAAGACTTCCAAGTTAATCTAACATATGTACTTTTAAAATTTTATACTTTTTATCACCTTATTCACTACTTAATCCATAAGAAATAAAATAAATTTAAATATCTAGCCATTAATTTTATTCCAAAAATTAATAATATTGATTAAATTAAAAAAATTATCTATTTTAAGAAATATTCAAAATGCCCTAATAAAATGATCCTTGAATTCTAAAACTCTCTAAAACTAAATTATTTTATTAATATAAGGGAATAAAATTAATTTATTATTACAAATTATAACTAATTAATAACAACTATCAATTCCCTTACACTTAAACCTTGTCCTCCTAGACCAGTGAACCTAAAAATTGTTACCCAAGTAAACTTCCATACATTAGTCAATGTAAGTTCCATTCTCATCAACCATGTCACTATGGATCATCATTCGAACTACATTTTCTTTATAATATTTTATCCATAATATATATTCATTTCATTTCCACTTTTTCTATCCTTTATCATTTTTACCTGCCTTTCTAGATATATTTCACTCATAACATAAATTCTCTATTTCAAGAAACATTTTTCTCATTCAAACTCATATAGGGGCCACTATAGTTTTTTAAAATCTCTAACCAAAAAATCAAGTACTTATGTTTACCATTAGTTATTTATAGGATTATTATGTGGGTAATGTTTAGTAGGTGTTGGTGGTAAAAACATCAGAGTTCAGTTATAAAGGTTTATCTTTAAATAAATAAAAATTCATGATTTATAATTTACAATAAAAAATGGTATTATTACTCACTACCTTTTTCCATGATAAACTTATTAACTCCTTTATATTCTCTTAGAATGTCCTCACTTAAATAATTTCATCAATAATAAATACTTATTATATCTTCTTCCTTTACTAGTTTTTTTTTTCTATTTTTATGTTAATTATACCTAGATTTCATATCTTAATTAAAGATAGTAATATTTGAACATCAAAAATATGAAAAAATTGTTTACCTTCTAGAAAGATAATTTACCTTATATATTTCATAAACTTGATCTTTCTCCCTTTATATTCTCATAAACCAATTTTTTACCCTACACTTGATTTTAACAATGATCATGTATTTAATTTTAGAGCTCGGTGGTTAGAAGTTTCATAATTTTAATTTGGTTACCTAACAAGGTTGTTCAAAGATTCTAGGGGTAATTCAAGGGTAATATTTCAATGATGGTGTCAAGATAATTTCATTACAAAAAGGGTATTTTCAAACCAAAGTAATGAATCAATAATTTTCAACATAAGTTCCTCATTTCTCTAAGTTTTTTACTATAATTCATAGAAAATTATAGTTTTTGAATCATTGTATGGTTCCCCAAATATGTAATGGAATTATATATAAGTATAAATATGGTTAGAAATAATATCATGTGGATTATGTTAAAATTGAATTTTATATCATGTAATGGGATTCAAAAATCAATATTATTTTCCCAAATTTACTAAATTTGGAACATAGAAGTAAGTTCATTTTTGAATTCATATAAGTTAGGTTTCCTACGGATAAATCACTTCCACATAGTTGGAAAATGTTTAAAAATTACAAAAAATAAATTTCAAAACAACCATTTTAAAAAACACATGAATAGAAATAACATAGAAAATAAATAAAAACATAAAAAATCATAAAAATATACAAGGTTTACCTCCCCCATACATGAATCATATAGTTTTATTGATTCATTATATCATGATTGAATATATTAAGCTAGTTTAAATCTTTTACCACAGTCAAAAATAATAAATTAATTTTTGATTGTTGGATTTAATTGGTATAATGTTTAGAGTAGTATTACCTCCTCCACTAGAGTGTCTAGGTGATTTCTAAAATATTTATTCATCCTTTATCAATTAAGAGTGAATGGTAGTTGTTAAAATTATTTAGTTATTTTAAAAATACCAAAATTATTACCATTAGTGATGGTAAATGGGACCTTACATCTAGAATTAAGTTTACTAAGTATAAACTTTAGAATAGAGTTATAGAGAATAAGTTTTTATTATGGATGAAATTATCCTTATTGAATCAACTTGTCATATACCACACTAATTATATCTTTGTGAATTCAAGAATTTACAAATTATTCTCTCCTCATTTATTATAACACATAAATTAAAAATATCCTTTGTTTTTTATCTTTTTATAGATCCATATACATCTCTCTGATAGCCAAATAAACATTGTTTTCTTACTCAATTGGTAAATAAAAGCATTCCTATATATCAATATATAGGTTTCATTCTAATTATAGTTTTTCAAGTAATCCTGTAATCCTAGAAGGTGTCTTCCAACCTTTCAAAATAGTATTTTCTATTTTTATTAACAGTATTTTCTTGAATTTCTATTAATATATCTATTGGAAAATTCATCCAATATATTTTTGTATGATAGGATATTGATATTTAATGATTTAATATATAATTCCGCAATAAATATTTCATCATTATATTAAATAAGTGGGTTCCTTGGTCACTGTTGATTATTATTGGGATTAAAAATCTATAAAATATATTAGTTCTAAAATAATAACAAACAATAAGGGAATCTTCAGTTTTTGTGTCCTTGGTTTCCACTCATTTTGAAACATAATTCATATATAACAATATATAAGAATATCCAAATGATATTGAATATGTTTACATAAAATCTATTTAATACATTTCAATGATTTCCCAATAATTCATTGCTGTTTGAGGCATTTCTTGTCCTTTTTTATATGTTTCCCAAAAATTATTTTTCGCGCATTTTTTTCAAAACTCACAGGAATACTTAAAAAATGTTGGATAATATATTCTAGAATTTAATACTTTTTTAGTAGTTTTTTTAGGTCTAAAATTTCCACCACAAGATAATTTGTGACACAAGGTTAGTACATATTAAGCATAACTATTAAGTAGACACCACTTAATAATTTTATCTCTATACATTTTTCAAATATATGGATTATCTCAAATATATGATTTTGATTCAACTTTGATTATTTAAATTTTTTGTTCGTTAAGGTGTGATAGATATTGAGAAGTTAACAATAAATTAATTATATCAATATATCATGTTACTTTTCCTTCAATAAATTAATTTTATTCACCTAGAAAGAAGTCATTAAGTGTCTCTCTATTAGAAATTTATACCTATGTAATAAGAGGTGGCCTACACACATGATCTTCCAATTGATTTTCCACTCATTTATTTCCCTTTATCAACAAATAAAACTCTTATAGTTATAACCTTATTTATTATGCACCTAATAGATGTACTATCTGAGAAAATGGTAACTTTAATCCTAATAAGAAATGATATGAATTTTTCTAAGGCATAGAAAACTGCAAAGAACTATTTTTTTGTAGCAGTGTGGTAGTAGTAGGATGTATCCAATGTTTTTATATATATTAAATGATATTCTTTCAACCTACAATTTTTTGATAAAAACTACTCCAATATTATGGTTTGAATCATCACACAAAATCATGAGTGGATGGTCCCAATTCTATGGTTATATGAATGGCGGTGTGGTCAGTTTACACTTTAGCTCATCAAAATATTTAGTACAAGGGAAATCAAAATCTATTAATAATAATTTAAAAGTAATATAGAAAGGGATAAGTAAAACATATTAAAATCCATGATTAAGATTTTTTAAAATACTACATATCTTAAAATAGTTCTATTATTTTTTATAAAATTTGAGTAAGGAAAATATGTGATGTTTTCTATTATTTATTTAGCAATTGCAATCCTTTTTTGTGAAATCACATACCCAAGAAAAAATTATTTTTCAACAATGAAATGTGACTTTTTATAGTTTAATACAAGAATCATTCTGATATTCTTTTTTAATACTTTGTCTATGTTTGACAATTCATAATCAAATGAATACCCAAACATAGTGAAATAATCAATAAGTACTTCCAAAAAAATCCTTAAATAAATCAAAAAATAATTATCATGCATATTTGAATATTCCTAGTGAATTTAAAAAGCTAAATAAAATAATTTCACATAAAAAGATCTCATAAGCATAGTTGAGAGTTTTCTTCTCATAGTCCACAAATGAAATGTTCACCTAAAAGTATCCATAATATCTATCTAAAAAATAGTAGTGGGTTTTGATAGATAGTCTCCCTAGAATTTAGTCAAAAAATAGTATGGAAAAATGATCTTTTCTTGTGACCTAATTTGGTTTTCTATATAAAATAAAAACACTAAACTATTTTTTATTCTCATTGGGATTATCTCATTTTTCCATCCTCAACAATATTCAATCTAAATTTTTTGGGAACTATATTAATCTACCTCACCCATTGTGAATCAAAAATAGAGTAAATGATTTATTCCTAAAAAACAACTTCTTTTTTAATAACTCCTATCATTATTGGGTTAAGTCACCTATACGGTATCCATACAGGTTTTTTATCATTTTTAAAGATATTTTAATGCACATGTATTTTAAAACTAAGCCTGAGAAAGCCTCTTAATAACAATCAGAAATCTTTCATATTTTCTTTCAAATGGTTGATCAATTTTTGTTATTTGTTTAATGAATGGTTAATAATAATAATTACTAGAATCTTGTCATCTCCCATTAAAAATATATATTTTAAATATATTGGTAGTGGTTTTAATTAAATATTTAGGAGTCTAATTAAAGAAAAAATCATCTTTATTTTACTTAGATATGCCATTATGATCTCTTAAAAAGGTACACTATTGGATTCATTATTATTTAATAAAAATTAAAATTCATTAATGAAATCAAAATCTACCCCATTATTTGGTGGTTTTATAGTGATCCTAGTTTATTAGTAGACATTTTTTCATAGTTTTTTAAAATAGAAATTTATTTCCAAATTTATAATTTCCTTCAATAAGTAATTGTCCTCATATAGAATTGGATCATCACAATGTGTGAGTGTGAAAAGTGAGATTTCCCATTGAGTAAATATCATATAATAAAATATATTCAATTGCACTATGATTTTCTCAAATTACATTATTAGAATTTATGATTGTTTTGATATTTTTGGGATTTATATTCTCAAGATAATGGTGATTGGTCTAGTTTCTTATATTCCTTCATGTTGAGCACATAAAAGTTATATGGGAAGATCAAATTCTTCACTCTTACTATAAAAACTTCAAGAACTCTCACTGCATATTCAATGGATTTTTTTCTATTCAGATAATTACTCTTGCTGGTTTGATATCTCCCATCTATAAGGAAGAAAAGAAATAATGATTCATGAAATTAATATAAAATCCATGGTCACATAATGAATATATGTAAAACAAAGATCTATGAGTGTAAGGAATATAAAATATTCATAGATCTTATTACATGGTATGAATTTTTGGTGTAGTCATTACTAAATCCTAAATCCCTAAATTCACTCATTTATTCTATTGAAGTTTTATTTTATTGGTGAATAATTCTTTGAATAACTTATCATATTTAGGAATCTCTTTAAGAGATTCAAGAAAAGGTTTATTTATTTCAACATTTTAGAAAATATCTAGGATGTATTTTTTTGATTAAAACCTCATGAATTTACTTTGATTATATCATTATTGAGTGAAATGGTAATGGAATGTTTTATTTTTTCCTTCAATTATATTTCAGATGGATTTTTTAATTTCCTCTCAATTTAAACATTCCAATGTAATAGTATTTTTTTTATTTCCTGTGAAATTTGATATAAAATTATATATTTTTGTTTCAATTTATAAATCTTGGACATTATTTCTATTGAAATAGTCACTTTATAGACTACTCTCCTTTATTTAACTTCCTTTTTTTAGATTTCATGTTAATCAAAGTGTGAATGTTTTTTAGCTCCTCTATAGGGTAGTCTTCATAATTTTCTCCAACTATCATATCATCTAATGTTTATACCATGGGTTTAATCCATCATAGAAAAATTTCACCATTAATAAAGAAGAAAACTTGTGGTGTTGTAACTATTGATAATATTCTTTATATCTCCCACTTACTACAAGAAATTGTTAAATATTCATTTGAAAAAAAAATCTTTGATATTAGTCCTTAAGTCCATGGTTATTTTTGTGGGTTAAAATAACATAATAAAAACATTATAAGTCTTATACCATGAGTATAAATAATTTTTATTTTATTATAATAACCAATTTCTATATTTTCCTTCGATATAGTGAGGAAAAATCTTAGTCTCAATTCATATTCTAGCAATAATTTTATGTTTTATAATTGATAGTGTGTAACACCCTGAGATTTTGTGAAATATTTTTATCAACTAAATTTAACAGCTTCAATATTTTTCATTACATGAAACACTGATTGTATCTTCCATTACACGCAACACAGAGCTTAAATGAAACGTGACTTACTCTAAAAATATAATTATTTAATATGTCAGTTATCACATGACTGTTGGAATAGAGGGTATGAATATGATTAAATAAATAGTGAAAATATATGTTTTAAACATGTAGATAAAAGTAATTATTTGGTGACCAATTAATTAGAAATGAAAATAAAAATTATTTTAAAATAAATAAAATGTTTTTCTAAAAAAAATATTTTTATGCAAACAAATGTGCTTAACCTAAATAAATTAGAAAACAAGTTTTTTTGAATTAATTTAATGAAATTTATATATTGAATATTAAATAAAAATTTTAACATGCATATTATCTATTTTATAGATAATAGATAAGAATAAATCCAATTTTAGGCTTAAAACAATACTTTTCTAAAAAGACTTTTTTCGACATTTGTAAAAAAAAGAATTTTTTTCATTTTTCGAAAATTTATTTGAAAAAATAAATTTTATTTTAGAAATAATAATTTGAAAATTCTCTTAGGATTAATTTTTGACAATTTTCTAAGAAGATAAATTTTTGGATGAATAGTGAAAAATACTGGTTTTTATTAAGAATTTTCAATTCTTTTAATGTCTTTAGGAACTTAAAAATTATTATAATATAGTTTTAAAAGAAAAATTATTTCAATTATATATCTATTAATCCAATTTATTTCATTTAATTAACTATTATATTAAATTATTATATAAAAACGTTTTAAACTTTTAAACATTTTCTCTTTGAAAACCTACTTTCTTATCACATCTAGATGATTAGTTTTAAATCAAAATTATCTACTTATGTGAATATAATATGGTAAATTTGATTCAATATTTTTAATAATCATAATTTATATTATATAATAATTTCAACTTAATTTTTCATCATAATGAATAGTAAAAATATTAAAAATTATCTACCACTTTTAAGGTAAAAATGGGTTAACATATGGGTTAAACTAAAATAATAAGTTATAAAAATGTCCCAAAATTCTAGAACACACTTTTTATAGAAATATTTCAACATTATCAACTACAGGTATGATATTTACCCATTTTAGAGTCTTTTTTCATGTGAAATTTGTGGGTAGAACTTTTTCTTTTCAAAAATTACAAGTATTCCACTCACCTCACTTATAAAATGACCATCCCCTCTCCTATCCTCTACACACTTAAAAAACCATTTTTTTAAACAATATATACCAAAATAACTTCATTAATTCCCTAAAAACATCATATAATCCTTATTTTGTTCATAAATGGAAACTAAAATCCTTTTGGTTCAAACCAACATAAGTTGTATGAAGAATAGGTAGCGTCCCTAATCAAGAGTTTTATATTGTTTCTTCCTCCACCTCCTCAAATTACATTTAAAACATTATGATATAATAACCTAGATATGTTAAATATATTTATATTATATTATGTTAATATAATAACCTAATCTCTCTCTTCTTCCATCAAATGGGTTATGAAATCACCATTTGTGTGTACAACGGAGTATCGCCTTGTGAACTGACGTTATTAGTTTTCCATCACCACCTCTCAAGGATGGATATTGTGATGGATTTATTATTTATATATTATATTTATGATATTACTCTTCTTCTTTAATCCTGATATAACATGTGACTTCTTACATTCCATTCCATTGGAAAACAATAATGTCGTTCGTGTGTACAGTGGACTACTACCTCGCGAACTGACGTGTTTCATTCACGCTTTACATAGAAGGTAATAAGGATGGTTTTATTGAAAATATGTGATATATAAGACATAAAAATGATTATGTAATTGTAATATATTATTTAAATTTATTTCTTTCTTTCTTTATTGAAAATGGAAACAACGTTCATGCCTATGTACAACCCACCAACTCTATGAATGGTGTATTTCATTTTCTATCTATAGTATTTTTTTATCACTAAAAACACATTTATAATGAATATATATTATATTTATTTCCTGTTTAAAATTATTTATAAGATATAACCATTATCAATGTAATAAGATAAAAAAATAACACATCAAAATATACATGAAAATCCAAGTAGTTTTTGCCAGAAATGTGACTTTAACATGGAATTGATAATAAAAGGGTAATAAAAATTCATAAGTAAATATTATATGGTATGATATATATATATATATTTATGGTTATATAATATATTTTAATATACTTATATTTATTATAAATTTGGTCCAAACGTGTTCAAAATAAGTTGAGACTTATGGTAAGGGATTTCTATCTCACATTAATTTTTTTGTGAGAAAATATTATATTAACCACATTATTCTTTTATGTGTTGTATATACTACCCATAAATTTATTTTATTATTATTAACCTGAAAATTTTGGTGATTTAAATATATTTTTTAATATCTCTCTTTCATGAAGTTTATGGTTAAAAAGTTACCAAAGCGGTAAAAGATTTGTGTCTAAATATGCTTTATTTGAGACTTATGTTATGTTATTCACCTATATTATTTTATGAGAAGTATATACAGAACATTTTACATGTAATATCATGAAATTATTTATTCTCATTATTTTCTATGTTTCATTTCACATCATTATTCCATGGGGATTATGATTCAAATTTACCAAAGTGGTAAGGGTTTTATGTTACAATCTAATCATTTATTGGGATTACTCATCATTTTTCTTTACAATGATGAAATACTGTGTTCTGTATCTCAAAAAAACTAATTTATTTTCTTATCCTATTTTTATTTCAATATAATACATGTTTCCTTTAATTTTCCTCTCTTTATGTACTCAAGATCTCAAAATAATGGTTTTAAGATAAATCACCAATATTTCTCTCTTCAGTAGACAACCCTTTTTCATCCAAAATCATTTTTTCTAAATATATTTTAATAAAATGTTTCAAAATGATTAATTTAAGATATTTTTTATTATTTTTTTTCTTTTTTAAAATTTTTGTAATTGATTTTCATGCCACTTTCAAAACAATGCTCATTTGTATTTTTTAAAAAATGTGAAAGGAATATTAATTTTAATTTGTAAGTAATGAATGTAATTTCATTCCATTAATTTATTTGAATCTTACACTATAATATTTAAATTTTATCTTCAAATAAATGTATTTTTAAATTTTTTTATTTTTCAAAAATGTTTTTTGGAAGTGTGAAGGATATTTTTTTAGTAAATGTTTTAAATTATTTTTAAAATATCCTTCATATGTTTCCAAGGATAATTTTATATAAATATTTTTGGATAATTCTTTATGGTTTAAAAAATTGATTTCAAATTGTAAAGGATTTTTTTTTAAAGAAGGGTTTTAAATGAGTTCTAAAGACTTCTTTATAATCCTTCATGTTTATTTTCAAGGAAAATGATTTACAATGTATGTTATGAATTTTTAGGTTTAAAAAGTGACTTTCAAAAAAAAATATTTTCCTCAAGAAAATATTTTAAATGATTTTTAAATCCACATTTATAATTTTTTAATTTTATTTTCAATGAAATTAATTTCCAATGTATTTTAAGACTTTTTTAGGTTTAAAAAGTGATTTTCAAATAAATTTTTTTTCCTTACGAAATATTCCAATTAATATTTAAAAATAATTTTCTATATAAGATGAAATAATTTGATGTTACTTATGATTTAATGGATATATAATCAAAGTTTACTATACTTATTCTTTATTTGAATGGTTTATGTTTATATTGACAATATATTTATAAAACTAGTTTCCCTTCCACGGGTTATACTATGATAAAATAATTATAAAACCCACTTCTTTTCCTAGTTTATCATCTATTTAAATGATAAAATGGTTATGAAACCTGTCCATTTTCTATATATTATGATATGAAGAAATGTCATGAAACCCATTTCATTTCATAGGTTATGATATAATGAATGTTTTATGATCTTATGGTACACATACATATTATTTTCATAATATGATGGGTTAGACCTATATCTACCTCCAATGCATTGGGTAAGTATTTATATCTTATGAGATAAAAATAGAAAGTAATACAATGGTATTGATCCACTATGGTAAATAGTTGTGTCTTGATCCACTATAGGAAACAGTTGGTTCGGATCCACAATGGGAAACATTGGATAAGTTGTGATACACTATGTTGATGATATTTGTAGTTAACCTCTAAATATGAAATGGTTTTATATATTTATGATGGTGACACACTTCTATGACATGAGATTATGGTTAATGATAGATTTATGATGATTTATAACTCTTAAGGACCATATTTTATGAAATGATAATTCTTTATGTGATGAATAAGGTTTATGATTATAAGAAGTTGGGTATGAACTTCATAAGTTATTTTCATGATCACATACCCTTATGATTATATTATTCTTTCATATGATCATATATTTATATCTCATATGTTTACACTTACTGATCATATGAGCTTACCCTTTCTTATGTTTCCTTTTCAAGGATATAAATAAAGGTTTAGGTAGGGTATTATAAAGAGGAGTACTATCTGAGAACTTATTTGGGAGTGATTTTGAGCACATTTCATGAAATAAGATGATTGTTTTCTAGTCTCTAAAGAAACTACACTAATATGGTCCTTAAGAATGTGTTTATTAAATGTATTGAATATTCATCTAAAAATATGTAATATTTATATTTGAAAATCTTGGGTCGCTATAGTTGGTTTCAGAGGAAAGGATTAGTTAAACGTTGTAAGAAACGATAAGAAATCATTTGTGAAATACCTATGTATTTTTATAACTATATTCATAGGGATGTATCTAAGGTTTACTCTAATAATGATTCAAAGTATAAGAAAATCTCTTGCAATTTTGATAAAGGATATAACAAGTGGTTTCCAAGCAATTGAATCCCTTTATTAATAATAAAAGTGGATGTGGATCTGGAAAAGTGATACCTAGGGGTAATAACTTTGAAAAGGGAACATTGAGTTGGACTCTATCATTATCTGATGCATGATAATGGGTCTTTCTATGCACTTAGTTTAACACTCTTAGGGGGTATGCCTGGGAAATTAAAAAACTCTTTATAAAGCATCATGAAGTATTTAAATAATGATCATTAATGAACTAGGATAAACCTAAGGTGTCATAGATTAATATTAATGGGACCTAATTTAGAAATTCATTAAGTTATTTTTATTTATTATGTAGTTCCCCACTAAGATTCTTATTGCTCACACAGTAATTTTTTTAGCTAATGGTGAAAACCAGAAAGAATTGGATCAATGTTGAATGTGATATAAAATGTGTTTACGAGCATATAAATGGGATGAAAAGTGAAGGATAACATGATAATTACTATTTATTTATCCCAATATATGATTAAAAACTTACACCTTAACCTACTCTAAGACACACAAAAGAAAATAAATATGGAGTTCTATTGAGAGTTCGGGTGGTAGAAACTATAGAGGAATGAAGATTTAGTTTCTTATATGTTGAGAATGTTGGAATAATCACCCAAGTGGATGTATTAGAGGAACAGGTATATGTTTTGAGTATTGAAAATAAGGACACATAATAATTAATTTTAGATTAAAAATGAAAAGTTTGGTTTACGCAATGGATGAGAATAATGGTCTCCCTAAGATATCATCAATGGTTGAACGTTTCAAATATGGAAAGTATGGGAATTACAAAAATCGATTTCCTAAGGGGAAATATCATGAATATAATCAGCAAGGTGTTATGATTAATTTTTATACTACTGATGATGAGGAGACTACAAATGACATATGAAATGTATTAACTATTCTAAGAGTATTTTTTATGTTAAGCGTGAGAAGCATGATTACATTTAGTTTGATAAATGTTAATTGATGATTCATATCTAATATTTTAGGAAATACATATTGAGGAATAAGATTATGAATCCTATTTAATGTTTTGAGAATAAATTGGTATGATTTAAGTATTTATGTAATGGAATTCAATAATTTTGTTATATAAATCATGAAATATATAAGGATTTTTCAGTATAAGTTTTTCAATAAGGATTTCTAAAAATATATTGAATAGTTCTGATGACCTAGAAAAGTGACTCAATAGCAAGGTGATATTTTAATTAAGGTAATATAACACTTAATATGTTCTTTATGTTTAGAAAATTATGTTTACTTTGGATAAAGATAGGACTGAAATGAATAATGTAAATTGGATAGTATTGATGACCTTAGAACTAATTAATGTTTTTTGGAAAAACGTTTTTCATATTATCATTAATGGAGTTTATGGAATTATTATATTTATAAAATATATTCTATAATCTATGTTTTTATTCATATAATGAGGAATTATTTATGTTTTCACTAAGGTTTTATGGTAATTCTAGTTATTACCATGATTCTAGAAAATATATGACTAAGAAATTCATATATTTTGTATGTGGAAATTAATAGCTACTTCATGATATTTGGGGGATTAATGTTAAGTTGATATTAAAAAATTTAGTGACCTTATGTTTTTAAATGTTTTTCATAGGATTTAAGGATGGGTAAGGGAAATAAAGAAGTTAAGTTAAAAGTCATGGAGATTTTCCATTAAAAGATATCATGATTTATTTTAAAAGTTTTATATTATGGGAAAATGGATACTAATTTGAAGTTTAAACTTTTTATTATATGGTTTTTTTAAATATGAGTTATAGTCTAATTATCTAAAACTCTAAGCATGAATATATCCTCAAATCTAATTAAAGTAAATTATTTACTAAAACTCAAGATTATGTAATCTGTAAAGTCAGGTTATTATTGAAACCACAACCAAGAACACACTAGATAAAATAACAACCCCTAATCGAGTATCCATATTCCCATGCTCCACCATGAAAATCACACCATAAACTACAGAAGAATAAGAGACCATCCCTAGGAAAGGGTCCAGATACACAACACCGCTTCTCTTAAGAATCTATAAGCTCACCCCAATGTCTATGTTCAACACCCAAAAACCTTATAACTTGGTCCTTTTATACTAACTTTCCAAATAATGAGGACTCTATGAAAATAATATTCTTATCCATAAATATCATAATAATTTATAAATATTATTTTTTACTTTTTGAATAAAACAAGATAAAAATAAATATTCCATGTAACAGTCTAGAAAATAAATATTTATTAATATTCCTATCTCTCACTCTCTCTCTCTTTCACACACACACACAGATATATATATATATATATATATATATTCCATCCTTAATATATCTCTTGATTTAATATTTGTGATTATAAAATCCTAAAACAAAATTATTCTATGGTCTGTAGAATAAAATTCATTCCAATTGCTAAACTTTAATAGAATTTAATTAAGATTGATATATTCACTAAGTGTGTGACCCTATAGGCCTATTTCTCAGTAAAATATGGTGGGATTACCTAAAGTCCAATATTAGCATCTAGTAACACATCAAGGTTTGCATAGAGAATTAATATAGAGTCAGAGGGACAATAACAACATACAAATTATCATTTTTAACATAGAATCCCTTTATCTCAATATTTATAATCAATTAGGTTTCTTTCTCACATCATCTACCTAGGTGGTTGATATATATTTATTTTAATTACTGAAATGAACTTATCAACCACAGTATATATGGAATTTTAGTTTGATAGTTCCATTAAAACAAAATGGATTGATATATAATCTTCCTGAAATAGGAGGGACTAATCCCATATTGACTTATTAATTAATAAAATATCACTTATGACACACTCGATGTATCATACTGCTCCATAAGAATATTTCATCATGATTTTCATCAATAAATAAAATTAAATGACTTGTGATATGAATTAATAATAATATCAAGTCTAATGATCATTATTCATGCTCATAAGTATGAATATATAATGACATATAAACATATGGAATTATTAATTGTCTGTTTGTCCTCATAATATACAATCTTGAATATTTATAAGTTTTAACTTCATGAGATAGATTATCATTTTCTTATGAGTTCCAAGCACATGGTAGTCAAATATATTATTTACCCCATCACAAAATGGTATTCTAACCATAGGATTTATGTTTAATAATATCATCATATCCCTTCACGTTTCTCATCATAATGGGGAACTATTATAACCATTCAATGAGACAAATACTCTATAGAAGAAAAATAAATATGTGATTATATGTTTAATAATATTCATAACTTTAAATGTATAGGTAATATAAAATATAAAGTATTGGTTATAAGAAATCGTATTTAACAAATGAGTGGTCAGAGAACTGAGTTAATCTTACATAAGTGTTAATGATTCTTATATATGTTCCCCCAAAATCTTATGGATCTCACTAAAAATATAACTTCTTATTAAGTATCACTAATTGAATATTATGTATGAGTAGATAATTATTATGTATCACTTAATATATGTTATGTATCTCAAGTATTTCTAAAATTCATATTATATACCCCCAAGGAACATGGATCCTTTAATGTGAGTGGTAAAGGAAAATTACTCATGTATAAAGGCGTATTAATTATATACCAAGGTGAATTCCTTATATATATAGGAAAATTCATTATATTCCAACTGTGCTCATCCAAAATTTTAAAAATTCATGTCCAAATATTTTCATACATATTTAGGATCTCAATTTCTATTACAAAGGTAAATTTCTTGTATATTCCCTTAAAGACTTCCAAGTTAATCTAACATATGGGGTTTTCAAATTTTATACTTTTTATCACCTTCTTTACTACTTAATCCATAAGAAATAAAATAAATTTAAATATCTAGCCATTAATTTTATTCCAAAAATTAATAAAATTGATTAATTTTAAAATTTTATCTATTTTAAGAAATATTCAAAAAACCCTAATAAAATGATCCTTGAATTCTAAAACTCTCTAAAACTCAATTATTTAATTAATATGAGGGAATGAAATTAATTTATTATTAAAAATTATAACGAGTTAATAACAACTATAAATTCCCTTACACTTAAACCTTGTCCTCCTAGACCAGTGAACATAAAAATTGTTACCCAAGTAAAATTCCATACATTAGTCAATGTAAGTTCCATTCTCATCAGCCATGTCACTATGGATCATCATTCGAACTACATTTTCTTTATTACATTTTATCCATAATATATATTCATTTGATTTCCACTTTTTCTATCCTTTATCATTTTTACCTGCCTTTCTAGATATATTTCACTCATAACATAAATTCTCTATTTCAAGAAACATCTTTCTCATTCCAAACTCATATAGGGGAAACCATAGTTTTTTTAAAATCTCTACCCAATAAATCAAGTACTTGTGTTTACCATTAGTTATTTATAGGATTATTATGTGTCTAAGGTTTAGTAGGTGTTGGTGTTAAAAACATCAGAGTTCAGTTATAAAGGTTTATCTTTAAATAAATAAAAAATCATGATTTATAGTTTACAATAAAAAATTGTATTATTACTCACTACTTTTTTCCATGATAAACTTATTAACTCCTTTATATTCTCTTAGAATGTCCTCACTTAAATAATTTCATCAATAATAAATACTTATTGTATCTTCTTCCTTTACTAGTTTTTTTCTATTTTTATGTCAATTATACCTAGATTTCATATCTTAATTAAAGATAGTAATATTTGAACATCAAAAATATGAAAAAAATCATTTACCTTCTGGGAGGATAATTTACCTTCTATATTTACTAAACTTGATCTTCCTCCCTTTATATTCTCATAAACCAATTTTTTACCCTACACTTTATTTTAACAATGATCATGTATTTAATTTTAGATCTGGGTGGTTAGAAGTTTCATAATTTTAATTTGGTTACCTAACAAGGTTGTTCATAGATTATAGGGGTAATTCAAGGGTAATATTTCAATGATGGTGTCAAGATAATTTCATTACAAAAAGGGTATTTTCCAACCAAAGTAATGACTCGATAATTTTCAACATAAGTTCCTCATTTCTCCATGTTTTTTACTATAATTCATATAAAATTATAGTTTTTGAATCATTGTATAGTTCCCCAAATATGTAATGGAATTATATATATGTATAAATATGGTTAAAAATAATATCATGTGGATTATTTTAAAATTGAATTTTATATGATGTAATGGGACTCAAAAATCAATATTATTTTCCCATATTTACTAAATTTGGAACACATAAGTAAGTTCATTTTAGAATTCATATAAGTTGGGTTTCATAGGGATAAATCACTTCCCCATAGTTGGACAATGTTTAAAAATTAGAAAAATAAATTTCAACTCAACCATTTTAAAAAACACATGAATAGAAATAACATAGAAAATAAATAAAAACATAAAAAATCGTAAAAATATACAAGTTTTACCTCCCCCATACATGAATCATATAGTGTTATTGATTCATTTTATCATGAATGAATAGATTAAGCTGGTTTAAAACTTTTACCATATTCAAAAATAATAAATTAATTTTTGATTGTTGGATTTAATTGGAATAATGTTTAGAGTAGTATTACCTCCTCCACTAGAGTGTCTAGGTGATTTCTAAAATATTTATTAATCCTTTATCTATTTAGAGTGAGTGGTAGTTGTTAAAATTATTTGGTTATTTAAAAATACCAAAATGATGACCATTAGTGATGGTAAATGGGACCTTACATCTAGAATTAAGTTTACCAAGTATAAACTTTAGAATAGAGTTATAGAGAATAAGTTTTTATTCTGGATGAAATTATCCTTATTGAATCAACTTGTCATATACCACATTTATTATATCTTTGAAAATTCAAGAATTTACAAATTATTCTCTCCTCATTTATTATAACACATAAATAAAAAATGTCCTTTTTTATCTTTTTATAGATCCATATACATCTCTCTGATAGCCAAATAAACATTGTTTTCTTACTCAATTGGTAAATAAAAGATTTCTTATAGATCAATATATAGGTTTCATTCTAATTAGAGTTTTTCAAGTTATCATGTAATCCTAGAAGGTGTCTTCCAAGATTTCAAAATAGTATTTTCTATTTTTATTAACAGTATTTTCTTGAATTTCTTTTAATATATCTATTGGAAAATTCATCCAATATATTTTTGTATGATAGGATATTGATATTTAATGATTGAATACATATTTCCGCAATAAATATTTCATCATTCTATTGAATAAGTGGGTTCCTTGGTCATTTTTGATTATTATTGGGATTCCAAATCTATAAAATATATTAGTTCTAAAATAATAACAAATAATAAGTGAATCGTCAGTTTTTATGGCCTTGGTTTCCACTAATTTGGAAACATAATTCATATATAACAATATATAATAATATCGAAATGATATAGAATAGGTTTACATAAAATATATTTAATAAATTTCAATGATTTCCCAAAAATTCATTGGTGTTTGAGGCATTTCTGGTCCTTTTTTATATGTTTCCCAAAAATTATTTTTGCCCGCATTTTTTTCAAAACTCATTGGAATACTTAAAAAAATGTTGGATAATATATTCTAGAATTTAATAATTTTTTAGTAGTTTTTTAGGTCTAAAATTTCCCCCATGAGATAATTTGTGACACAAGGTTAGTACATATTAAACTTCACTATTAAGTAGACACCACTTAATAATTTTATCACTATACATTTTTCAAATATATGGATTATCTCAAATATATGATTTTGATTCAACTTTGATTATTTAAATTTTTTGTTGGTTAAGGTGTGATAGATCTTGAGAAGTTAACAATAAATTAATTATATCAATATATCATGTTACTTTTCCTTCAATAAATTAATGTTATTCACCTAGAAAGAAGTCAATAAGTGTATCTCTATTAGAAATTTATACCTATGTAATATGAGGTGGCCTACACACATGATCTTCCAATTGATTTTCCACTCATTTATTTCCCTTTATCAACAAATAAAACCCTTATAGCTATAACCTTATTTATTATGCACATAATAGATTTACTATCTGAGAAAATGGTAACTTTAATCCTAATAAGAAATGATATGAATTTTTCTAAGGCATAGAAAACTGCAAAGAACTATTTTTTGTGGCAGTGTGGTAGTAGTATGATGTATCCAATGTTTTTATATATATTAAAGGATATTCTTTCTTCCTACAATTTTTTGATAAAAACTACTCCAGTATTATGGTATTAAGAATCACACAAAAGCATGAATGGATGGTCCAAATTCTACGGTTATATGAATGGCGGTGTGGTCAGTTTACACTTTAGCTCATCAAAATATTTACTACAAGGGAAATCAAAATATATTAATAATAATTTAAAATTAATATAGAAAGGGATAAGTAAAACTTATTAAAATAAATGATTAATATTTTTTAAAATACTATATATCTTAAAATAGTTCTATCGTTTTTTATAAAATTTGAGTAAGGAAAATCTGTGATGTTTTCTATTATTTATTTATCAACTGCAATCCTTTTTTGTGAAATCACATACCCAAGAAAAAATAATTTTTCAACAATGAAATGTGACTTTTTATAGTTTAATACAAGATTCATTATCATATTCTTTTTTAATACTTTGTATATGTTTGAAAATTAATGATCAAATGAATACCCAAACATAGTAAAATAATCAATAAGTACTTCCAAAAAAATCGTTAAATAAATCAAAAAATAATTATCATGCATATTTGAATATTCCTAGTGAATTTCAAAATCTAAATGAAATAATTTCACACAAAAATATTTCATAAGTATAGTTGATAGTCTTCTTCTCATAGTCCACAAATGAAATGTTCACCTAAAAGTATCCAGAATATCTATCTAAAAAATAGTAGTGGGTTTTGATAGATAGTCTCCCTAGAATTTAGTCAAAAAATAGTATGGAAAAACGAACTTTTCTTGTGACCTAATTTGGTTTTCTATATAAAATAAAAACACTAAACTATTTTTTATTCTCATTGGGATTATCTCATTTTTCCATCCTCAATAATATTCAATCTAAATGTTTTGGGAACTATATTAATTTACCTCACCCATTGTGAATCAAAAATAAAGTAAATGATTTATTCCTAAAAAAATCAACTTCTTTTTTAATAACTCCCATAATTATTGGTTTAAGTATCCTCTAGGGTATCCATACAGGTTTCTTATCATTTTTATAGATATTTTTATGCATGTGTATTTTAAAACTAAGCCTGAGAAAGCCTCTTAATAACAATAATAAATCTTTCATATTTTCTTTCAAATGTTTGATCAATTTTTGTTCTTTCTTTAATGAATGGTTAATAATAATAATTACTGGAATATTTTCATCTCCCATTAAAAAATGATATTTAAAATATATTGGTAGTGGTTTTAATTAAATATTTAAGAGTCTAATTAATGATAAAATCGTCATTATTTTACTTAGCTATGCCATTATGATCTCATAAAAAGGCACACTGTTGGTTTCATTATTATTTAATAAAAAATAAAATTCATTAATGAAATCAAAATCTACCCCATTATTTGGTGGTTTTAGAGTGATCATAGTTTATTAGTAGACATTTTTCATAGTTTTTTAAAATATAAATTGATTTCCCAATTTATAATTTCCTTTAATAAGTAATTGTCCTCATATAGAATTGTCTAATCATAATGTGTGAGTGTGACAAGTGAGATTTCCCATTGAGTAAATATCATAGAATAAAATATATTCAATTGCACTAATATTTTCACAAATTACATTATTAGAATTGATGATTGTTTTGATATTTTTGGGATTTGTATTCTCAAGATAATGGTGATTGGTCTAGTGTCTTACATTACTTCATGTTGAGCACATAAAAGTTATATAGGAAGATAAAATTCTTCACTCTTACTATAACAACTTCAATAACTCTAACAGCATATTCAATGGATTTTTTCTATTCAGATAATTACTCTTGCCGGTTTGATCTCTCCCATCTATAAGGAAGAAAATAAATAATGATTCATGAAATTAATATAAAATCCATGGTCACATAATGAATATATGTAAAACATAGATCTAAGAGTGTAAGGAATATAAAATATTCATAGATCTTATTACATGGTATTAATTTTTGGTGTAGTCATTACTAAATCATAAATCCCTAAATTCACTCATTTATTATATTGAAGTCTTATTTTATTGGTGAATAATTCTTTGAATAACTTATCATATTTAGGAATCTCGTTAAGAGATTCAAGAAAAGGTTTATTTATTTCAACATTTTAGAAAATATATAGGATGTATTTTTTTTAAACCTCATGAATTTACTTTGATTATATCATTATTGAGTGAAATGGTAATGGAATGTTTTCTTTTTTCCTTTAATTATATTTCAGGTGGATTTTCTAATTTCCTCTCAATTTAAACGTTCCATTGTAAAAGTATTTTTTTTTATTTCCCGTGAAATTTGATATAAAATTATATATTTTTGTTTCAATTTATAAATCTTGGACTTTATTTCTATTGAAATAGTCACTTTATAGACTACTCTCCTTCTTTATTTAACTTCCTTTTTTTAGATTTCATGTTAATCATAGTGTGAATGTTTTTTAGGTCCTCTATAGGTTAGTCTTCATAATTTTCTCCAACTATCATATCATCTAATGTTTATACCTTGGGTTTAATCCATCATAGCAAAATTTCACCATTAATAAAGAATAAAACTTGTGGTACTAGAACTATTGATAATATTTTTTATATCTCCCACTTACTACATGAAATTGTTAAATATTCATTTGAAAAAAAAATCTTTGATATTAGTCCTTAAGTCCATGGTTATTTTGGTGGGTTAAAATATCATAATAAAAACATTATAAGTCTTATACCATGAGTATAAAGAATTTTTATTTTATTATAATAACCAATTTCTATATTTTCCTTCCATATAGTGAGGAAAAAATCTTAGTCTCAATTCATATTCTAACAATAATTTTATGTTGTATAATTGATAGTGTGTAACACCGTGAGATTTTGTGAAATATTTTTATCACCTAAATTTAATAGCTTCAATATTTTTCATTACATGAAACACTGAGTGTATCTTGCATTACACACAACACAGAGTTTAAATGAAACGTGAATTGCTTTAAAATATAATTATTTAATATGTTAGTTATCACATGACTGTTGGAATAGAGGGTATGAATATGATTAAATAAATAGTGAAAATATATGTTTTAAACATGTAGATAAAAGGAATTATTTTGTGACCAATTAATTAGAAATGGAAATAAAAATTATTTTAAAATAAATGAAATTTTTTTATAAAAAAAATATTTTTATGAAAACAAATGTGCTTCACCTAAATAAATTTAAAAAACAAGTTTTTTTGAATTATTTTAATAAAATTTATATATTGAATATTCAATAAAAAATTTAACATTCATATTATCTATTTTATAGATAAGAGATAAGAATAAATCTAATTTTAGGCTTAAAAACAATACTTTTCTAAAAATATTTTTTTCGTCATTTGTAAAAAAAATTAAAACGAATTTTTTACACTTTTCAAAAATTTATTTGAAAAAATAAATTTTATTTTAGAAATAATAATGTGAAAATTCTCTTAGGATTAATTTTTGATAATTTTCTAAGAAGATAAATTTTTTGATGAATAGTGAAAAATACTGGTTTTTATAAAGAATTTTCAATTCTTTTAAAGTCTTTAGGAGAATAAAAATTATTATAATATAGTTTTAAAATAAAGATTATTTCAATTATATATCTATTAATCCAATTTATTTCATTTAAATAACTATTATATTAAATTATTATATAAAAACTTTTTAAACTTTTAAACATTTTCCCTTTCAAAACCTACTTTCTTATCACATCTAGATGATTAATTTAAAATAAAAATTATCTACTTATGTGAATATAATTTGGTAAATTTGATTCAATATTTTTAATTATAATAATTTATATTATATAATAATGTCAACTTAATTTTTCATCATAATGAATAGTAAAAATATTAAAAATTATCTACCACTTTTAAGGTAAAAATAGGTTGACATATGGGTTAAACTAAAATAATAATTTATAAAAATGTCCCAAAATTCTAGAACACACATTTTATAGAAATATTTAAACATTATAAATTATAGGTACGATATTTTCCCATTTTAGAGTCTTTTTTCACGTGAAATTTGTGGGTAGAACTTTTTCTTTTTAAAAATTACAAGTATTCCATTCACCTCACTTATAAAATGACCATCCTCTCTCCTCTCCTCTACACACTTACAAAACCATTTTTTAAACAAGATATACCTAAATCACTTCATTAATTCCATAAACTCATCATATAATCCTTATTTTGTTCATAAATCCAGACTAAAATCCTTTTGGTTCAAACCAAAATAAGTTATATGAAGAATAGGTAACATCCCTAATCAAGCATTTTATATTGTTTCTTCCTCCACCTCCTCAAATTACAGTTAAAACATTATGATATAATAACCTATATATGTTAAATATATTTATATTATATTATGTTAATATAATAACCTAATCTCTCTCCTCTTCCATCCAATGGGTTATGAAATCATCATTTGTGTGTACAACGGAGTACCGCCTTGTGAACTGGCGTTATTAGTTTTCCATCACCACCTCTCAAGGATGGATATTGTGATGGATTTATTATTTATATATTATATTTATGATATTAATCTTCTTATTTAATCCTGATATAACATGTGACTTCTTACTTTCCATTCTATTGGAAAACAATAATGTCGTTCGTGTGTACAGTGGACTACTACCTCACGAACTGATGTGTTTCATTCACGCTTTACATAGAAGTTAATAAGGATGGGTTTATTGAAAATATGTGATATATAAGACATAAAAATGATTATGTAATTGTAATATATTATTTAAATTTATTTCTTTCTTTCTTTTTTGAAAATGGAAACAACATTCATGCCTATGTACAACCCACCAACTCTATGAATGGTGTATTTCATTTTCTATATATAACATATTTTGATCACTACAAACACATTTATAATGAATATATATTATATTTATTTCCTGGTTAAAATTATTTATAAGATATAACCATTATCAATGTAATAAGATAAAAAATAACACATCAAAACATATATGAAAATCCAAGTAGTTTTTGCCAGAAATGTGACGTTAACGTGGAATTGATAATAAAAGGGTAATAAAAATTCATAAGTAAATAATATATGGTATGATATATATATATATATATATTTGGTTATATAATAGATTTTAATATACTTATATTTATTATAAATTTGGTCCAAACGTGTTCAAAGGAAGTTGAGACTTATGGTAAGGGATTTCTGTCTCACATTAATTTTTTTGTGAAAAAATATTATATTAACCACATTCTTCATTTATGTGGTGCATATACTACCCATAAATTTATTTTATTATGATTAACTTGAAAATTGTGGTGATTTAAATATCTATTTTAATATCTCTCTTTCATGGGGTTTATGGTTAAAAAGTTGCCAAAGCGGTAAAAGATTTGTGTCTAAATATGCCTTATTTGAGACTTATGTAATTTTATTCACCTATGTTATTTTATGAGGAGTATATACAGAACATTTTACATGTAATATCATTAAATTATTTATTCTCATTATTTTATATGTTTCATTTCACATCATTATTCCATGAGGTTTATGATTCAAATTTACCAAAGTGGTAAGGGTTTTATGTTACAATCTCATCATTTATTGGGATTACTCTTCATTATTCTTACAATGATGAAATATTATATTCTGTATCTCAAAAAAACTAATTTATTTTCTTATCCTATTTTTATTTCAATATAATACATGTTTTCCTTTAATTTTCCTCTCTTCATGTACTCAAGATCTCAAAATAATGGTTTTACGTTAAATCACCAATATTTCTCTCTTCAGTAGAAAACCTTTTTTCATCCAAAATCATGTTTTCTAAATATATTTTAAAAAAATGTTTCAAAATTATTCATTGAAGATATTTTTTATTATTTTTTTCCTTTTTTAAAATATTTTGAAATTAATTTTCATGCCACTTTCAAAACAATGCTCATTTGGTTTTTTAAAAAAATGTGAAAGGAATATTTATTTTAATGTGTAAGTAATTAATGTAATTTCATTCCATTAATTTATTTGAATCTTACGCTATAATATTTAAATTTTATCTTTAAATAAATGTATTTTTAAATTTTTTTATTTTTAAATTTTTTTTTCAAGTGTGAAGGATATTTTTTCAGTAAATGTTATAAATGATTTTTAAAATATTCTTCATATGTTTCCAAGGATAATTTTATAGAAATAGTTTTGGATAATGTTTTATAGTTTAAAAAATTGATTTCAAATTGTAAAGGATTTTTTCTTAAATAAGGGTTTTGAATGAGTTTTTAAGACTCCTTTATAATACTTCATGTTTATTTTCAAGGAAAATTATTTACAATGTATTTTATGAATTTTTAGGTTTAAAAAGTGACTTTCAAAGAAAATTTATTTTCCTCAAGAAAATATTTTAAATGATTTTTAAATCCACATTTATAATTTTTTAATTTTATTTTCAATGAAATTAATTTCCAATGTATTTTAAGACTTTTTAGGTTTAAAAAGTTATTTTCAAATTAATGTTTTTTTCCTTAAAAAAAATTCCAATTGATATTTAAAAATAATTTTCTATATAAGATGAAATAATTTGATGTTACTTATGATTTAATGGAGATATAATCAAAGTTTACTATACTTATTCTTTATTTGAATGGTTTGTGTTTATATTGACAATATGTTTATGAAACTAGTTTCTCTTCCCTGGGTTATACTATGATAAAATAATTATAAAACCCAGTTATTGTGCTTTGTTATCATGTGTTTAAATGATAAAATGGTTATGAAACCTATCCATTTTCTATATATTATGATATGAAGAAATGTTCATGAAACCCATTTCATTTCATCGGTTATGATATAATGAATGTTTTATGATCTTATGGTACACATACATATGATTTTCATTATATGATATGTTAGACCTATATCTCCCTCCAATGCATTGAGTAAGGATTTATATCTTATGATATAAAAATGGAAAACAAGACAATGGTATTGATCCACTATGGTAAATAGGTGTGTCTTGATCCACTATAGGAAACAGTTGGCTCGGATCCACAATGGGAAACATTGGATAAGTTTTGATACACTATGTTGATGATATTTGTAGTTAACCTTGAAATATGAAATGGCTTTCTATATTTATGATGGTGACACACTTCTATGACATTAGATTATGGTTTATGATAGATTTATGATGATTTATCACTCTTATGGACCATATTTTATGAAATGATAATGTTTTATGTGATGACTAAGGTTTATGATTATGAGAAGTTGGGTATGAACTTCATAAGTTATTTTCATGATCACATACCCTTATGATTATATTATTCTTTCATATGATCAAATATTTATATCTCATATGTTTACACTTACTGGTCATATGAGCTTACTCTTTTTTACGTTTCCTTTTCAAGGATATAAATAAAGGTTTAGGTAGGGTATTCTAAAGAGGAGTACTATGTGAGAACTTATTTGTGAGTGATTTTGATAACATTTCATGAAATAAGACGATTTTTTTCTAGTCTCTGAAGAAACTACACTAATATAGTCCTCAGGAATGTGTTTTTGAAATGTATTGAATATTCATATAAAAATATGTAATATTTATATTTGAAAATCTTGGGTTGCTATAGTTGGTTTCAGAGGAAAGGATTAGTTAACCTTTGTAAGAAACTATAAGAAATCAGTTGTGAAATAACTATGTATTTTTATAACTATATTCATAGGGATGTATCTAAGGATTACTCTAATAATGATTCAAAGTATAATAAAATCTCTTGTAATTTTGTTAAAGGATATAACAAGTGGTTTCCAAGCAATTGAATCCCTTTATTAATAATAAAAGTGGATGTGGCTCTGGAAAAGAGATACCTAGGGGTAATAACTCTGAAAAGGGAACATTGAGTTGGACTTGATCATTATCAGATGCATGATAATAGGTCTTGCTATTCACTTAGTTTAACACTCTTAGGGGGTATGCTTTGGAAATTAAAAAACTCTATAAGGCATCCTGAAGTATTTAAATAATGATCATTAATGAACTAGGATAAACCTAAGGTGTCATAGATTAATAATAATGGGACCTGATTTAGAAATTCTTTATGTTATTTTTATTTATAATGTAGTTCCCCAGTAAGATTCTTATTGCTCACACAATAATGTATTTAGATAATGGTGGAAACTAGAAAGAATTGGATCAATGTTGAATGTGATATAAAATGTGTTTATGAGCATATAAATGGCATGAAAAGTAAAGGATAATATGATAATTACTATTTATTTATCCCAATATATGATTAACAACTTACACCTTAACCTACTCTAAGACACACCAAAGAAAATAAAGATGGAGTTCTATTGAGAGTTCGGGTGGTGGAAACAATAGAGGAATGAAGATTCAGTTTTTTATATGTTGAGAATGTTGGAATAATCACCCAAGTTGATGTATTAGAGGAACAGGGATATGTTTTGAGTATTGAAAATAAGGACACATAATAATTAATTTTAGATTAAAATGAAAAGTTTGGTTAATGCAATGGATGAGAATAATGGTCTCCCTAAGATATCATCAATGGTTGAATGTTTCAAATATGGAAGTTATGGGAATTATGAAAATCGATTTCCTAAGGGGAAATATCGTGAATATAATCAGCAAGGTGGTATGATTAATTGTTATACTACTGATGATTAGGATACTACAAATGAAATATGAAATGTATTAACTATTCTAACAGTATTTTTTATGTTAAGCGTGAGAAACATGATTAAATTTAGTTTGATAAAAGTTAATTCATGATTCATATATAATATTTTAGGAAATAAATATTGAGGAATAAGATTATGAATCATATTGAATGGTTTGAGAATAAATTTTTATGATTTAAGTATTTATGTAATGGAATTCAATAATTTTGTTATATGAATCATGAAATATATAAGGATTTCTCAGTATAAGTTTTTCAATAAGGATTTGTAAAAATATATTGAATAGTTCTGATGACCTAGAAAAGTGACTTAATAGCAAGTTGATATTTTTATTAAGTTAATATAACACTTAATATTTTCTTTATGTTTAGAAAATTATGTTTAGTTTGGATAAAGATATGACTGATATGAATAAAGTAAATTGGATAGTATTGATGACCTTAGAACTGATTAATGTTTTTTGGAAAAATTTTGTTCATATTATCATTGATAGAGTTTATGGAATTATTAGATTTATAAAATATATTCTATAATCTATGTTTTTATTCATGTAATGAGGAATTATTTATGTTTTCACTAAGGTTTTATGGTAATTCTAGTTATTACCATGATTCTAGAAAATATATGACTAAGGAATTCATATCTTTTGTATGTGGCAATTAATAGCTACTTCATGATATTTGGTGGATTAATGTTAAGTTGATATTAAAAAATTTAGTGACCTTATTTATAAATTTTTAATTTTGGAATGTTTATATGGTTAACCATTTATGGAATGGTTTAAGTTGAATTTTTTATAAGGTTTTATAGACTAATTTATTATTTCACCATATAAATATTTATACATAAATCATTCTAACTATTTTGTTTTTGATAATAAATAGAGATAAAATTAATGACTTATCATTCTTTTATGGATATTATTTAGTACTTTAGAAATGAAAAATTCATCTCTTATAGAAATATATAAAGTTAAAATTGATTAAGGCATAACCAAAGGATAATGTTATGCTTATAAAATAGAGTAAAATCATATAAGTATTTATTCTCATAAAAATTCCCCAACATTTGGAAAATGATATTGAAATAAAATTTTAACCTATTATCATCATTTTTATGATATCAATGACATTTTTCACACCTATTTGTTATATGTATTTTTGGTTGTTAAATTTCTCCTGGGCGTGTTCTTTATCACTCACCATCAGTATTTTGGTGATAGTTTTATCATATATGTCTATGTTTCCACTTCCTGTCTTTGTTATCCTATTTGGTAACCTAGTATTTTTTATTTCATATGTCTTTAAGACATCTCATTCTCTATTTTCAATAAAAAGTTTGACCAACCCATTTTATGATGTGGGTTTCCCACAATGGGATTCTCAAATGTTAAACCCTTGCTTATAGAGAACAAGTTCAAATTAGGGGGATGTAATTTATTTAATGGGGTAGAATGTAAAACCCTAATATTTTGTTAAATTTTTTAATAAAATTAATTTAATATTTTAATATTTTTTATACACAATACCAATTGTATCTTTCATTTATTACAACATCGATTTTAAACAAAACATGACATACTATTAAAATATTGTTATTTAATATGATAGTTATAACCTAGCTATTGGAACAGAGGGTTTGAATATGATTAACTAAATTATGAAATTATTTTTTTTACACATGTATATAAATTAAATTCTTTAGTGTCCAATTTATTAGAAAAAAATAAAAATTATTTGAAAATAAGGGAAATAATTTTCTTAAAAAATATTTTTATAAAAACAAACATGTTTTACCTCATTAAATTAAAAAAACCACTTTTAGTGAATTATTTTATAGAAATTTATATATTATATATTCAATAAAAAATCAATATTTATCTTATGTGTTTTCTATAAAAGAGATTAGAATGTATCCAATTTTTTGCAAAAAATAATATTTTTCTAAAAAAACAGTTTTCTCGCCTTTTACGAACTTTTTTAAAAAATAATTTTAACCATTTTCACAAATTTATTTGAAAAAAAAATAGATTAAATCATTTAAATCATCATGTAAAAATAATATTAGGATGGATTATTGAGAATTTTTTGAGAATATAATTTTTTTGATGAAGATTGGAAATACTGGTTTTTATTAAGAATTGGCATTTCTTTTAAAGATTTTAAAATTTTAGAAATTGTTTTAAGAGGGTTTTATAAAAAATTAATTAAATTATATATATATTAATTCAGTTTTTTAATTATAATAATTATCATATTGAATTTTTATATAAAAACTTTTTAAACTTTTAAACATTTTCTCTTTGAAAACTTGTTTTCTCATCTTGTTTGTGGGATTAATTTTAAATTAACATTTTAAATTATGTTTATGGAATTCGAAAACATATATTACATATTTCGAATCAGAATAATTTATACTATCTAATAACTTCAAATTAAATTTTCACCATAATAAATAGTAAAAATGGTAAAAATTATTAACCACTGTTAAGGTAAAAATTGATTTATTGGGTGTTAATCTAAAATGATAAGGGACAAAAATGACCCAAAACTTTTCCAAAAACCCATTAGATGGCCATATATAGACATTATATTTTATATTTTATAAAATAGCCTATTTTTTATCCCTGTTTCATTTGAATAATGTCAGTACACCTTTTTCTTTTCAAAATTTACCAGTATGCCACTCACCTCACTTATAAAGGGTCATCCCCTATCCTCACTTATTCATACATAAAAAACCATTTTGTTATAAAATTAAATACCCAAATAACATTATTAATAATCTAATATCATTATTTAAACCTTATTTTGTTCATAAATCAAACCTAAGAAGCCTTTTGGTGCAAACCAAAAGAAGTTGTCTGAAGAAGAGATAATCTCCCTAATCAAAAGTGTTATTTTATTTGTTCCTACACCTCCTTAAATTATTATAAAAAATTATCATATAAAAAAATAATTATCTTAAATGTAAATAACTTTTATTATGTTAATGTAAGAACATAAATCTTTCTCCTCTTCCATCAAATGGGCTGTAAAATCATCATTTGTGTGTATAGTGATGTATTTCCTCATGAACCGATGTTACTCATTTTCCATAAACGCCTTTCATTGAAGGATATAATGATGTATTTATTTTTTATATATGATATTATTTTTCTTTCTAAATCATAATCTTACATTTTTCTTCTGACATTCCTTTCTGTGGGAATACAATAACATTGTTCATGTGTATGGTGGATTACCGCCTTGCGATCTGATGTGATTCATGTATTCTTTACATGGAAGGTAATAATGATGTATTTAATGAGAATATGTGATATATATGACATAAAAATTATTCTTTAATGTTAATTTATTATTTACCTATATTTATTTCTTTACATCAGAAAAATGGAAACAATGTTCATGCGTACATACGGCTTACCGTCTCCATGAATGACGTATTTCATTTTCTATCTCTAAATTTTATGGATCAATCTAAATTAATGTATAATAAAAATATATTATATTTATATCATGTATAAAATTATATATATTATACGACCATGATCAAATTAATAGGACCAAAAATAAAAAATATCAATACATACATGAAAAACAAAGTAGTTATTGCCAGAAATGTGATTTTAACATTAAGTTATTAATAAACAAGTAATAAAAGGTCAAAGTAAATAAAATATGGTCTGATATATATAATTATTTTTTATAATATATGTATAATAAACTTATATTTTTTATACATGAGGTTAAAATGTTTACAAAGGAAGTCGGGACTTATGGTAATAGATTTTCATCTCACTTTTATTTTTTGTGAGGAAACTTCCATATTCACCATGTGTTTCTATTATATAGATTATATACCAACCATTAACTAATTTTATGATTATTATCCTGAACATTATTGGGATTTACATATCTAATTTAAGTTCTCTCTTTCATGGGGTTTACGGTTCAAAAGTTACCAAATTGGTAAGGTGTATTTTTCTCAATTTCCCTTCTTTGAGACATATATTATGTAATGAACATATCATCTTTTATGAGGTTTATATAAAAACCCTTTTACTTTTAATATAATTTATATATTTATTCAAATGATATTATAAGTTTCATTTTACATCATTCTTTCATGGGGCTTATGATTAAAAGTTTCCAAAGGGGTAAGGGTTCTATGATACAATCTCAACATTTATCAAGATTTCTCATGGTTATGCTTCCAATGATGAAATATTATTATCTACAACTCATGAAACTAATGAATATTATTATAGTATGGTTATTTCTGTATAATACATATTTTTTCCTTTATTTATCCCTTTTTATGTACTCAAGCATTGAAAATGATATTTTTATGAAAAATCATCTTTATTTCCCTCTTCGATCAAAAACCATTTTTCTTCCAAAACCATGTTTTTTCAAAATATTTTATTTTTCTTTTAAATTATTCAAAATATTTTTTATTGAAATTTTTAATCATGTTTTACTTTTTGAAAAATGTTTTGAAAGTAATTTTTGTGTCATTTTTCCAAAAATGTCAGTTTGGATGTTACCAAAAATGTGAAAGGAATCGTTGCTTTAATGTGTATGGTATGAACAAAATTTCCCACGATCTTGTCTATTATTTTAATTAAATATTATTTTATAATATTTCAAATTTATTTTCAAAAAAAATTATCATGAAACTTTTTTACCTTTTAAAATTCGTTTTTCAAAGCGAGATGGATATTTTCCTCAAGAAATGCTTTAAATTATTTTTAAATATTCCTTTATGAGTAACCAATGTTATTTTTAAAGAAAAGTATTTTGAAAAAAAAAATTAAATTTTTTTTTCAAAGTGGAAATTATATTTTCCTAAATAAATATTTTTAAATGGTTTTTCAATCCTCCTTTATAATTTTTCATGTTTATTTTTAATGAAAATAATTTGAAAATTATTTTATGAATTTTTAGGTTTAAGAGTTGATTTTTAAAGAAAATTTATTTTCTTCATAAAATGTTTTAAATTATTTTTAAAAACTACTTTATAATTTTTCAATTATATTTTCAAAGAAAATCATTTCCAAATTACTTTATGAATTTTTAGGTTTAAAAGTGATTTTCAAAGAAAATTTATTTTCCATAGGAAATTTACCAAAGGATATTGGAAAATAATTCTCCATATAATAAATAATACTTTAATATTATTTATTCTTTATTGGGGATATAATCTAAGGGTACCATTTTTATTCTTTCTTTGAATGGTTTATATTTATGATGAAAATATGTTTATGAAACCTATTTGTCTTCCATTGGTTATACGATGATAAAATGATTATGAAACCCACTTATTTTCATGTTTTATGTTATAATGAAAAGATGAAATAAATATGAAACCTGTATATTTTCAACAAGTAATGATATGATGAAATTTTTATGAAACCCATTTCATTTCATGGGTTATGATATGTTTAATATTTTTTGATATTTTGGAAAAAATACATATGATTTTCATTATGAGATGGGTGGGGCCGATATTTCCCTCTAATTCATTGGGTAGAGATTTATATCTCATGAGATAATAATGCGAAAGAAGTCAATGTGCTTAATCCACTATGGGAAATAGGTGTGTATTGATCCCCTATGAAAAATTTGTGCATCCTAATCCAAAATGGGAAACTGATGATAAGTCCTGATCTACTATGTTTATAGTCTTGGTAGTTAAGCTTGATATATGAAATATTTTTTTATATTTATGATCATTCCACACTTTTATGACATGATATTTTGGTTTATGATTGATTTGTAATTATTTATCACTCTTATTGACCATGTTTTCTAAAATGATAAATGTGTATACCATGAATCATGTTTATGATCTATGACAAGTTACATATGAACTTAATAAGTTATTTTAATGATCACATACACTTGTTTTTATCATATTTTTCCATATGATCATAGACTGAAATCTTCTATGGTTACCCTTATTTAGAATCTATGATTACACTTTCTTATGTATCCTTCCTTCGGTTATAAAAAAAATATTTATGTAGGGTATGCCTAGGAGGAGTACTATGTGAGAAGATATTTGTGGGAGATGTTTAAGATATTTCATGAAATAATATGATTGTGTTTCTAGTCTCCAAATAAACTAAAATATCATCATCATCATACATGTGTTCATGAACTGTATTGAATATTCATCTAAAAATATTTCATATTTATATATAAAATCATGGTTCTCTATATATTGGTTATAAAATCATTTAAAATTTGGTATAAATATTTTTATTCCATTCCATTAATATTGGTAAATATTCAAAATCATGATGCTTCAGTTTATAGTTTTTAGAATTTGGTCTCAGACTCAAACATGAGGGTCTACAAATAACTTGTGACATCTATAAATACCTTAATCTATGTGAAAAAGTTTCTTCATTTTTATAATATAATTATAGAATTATTTAATTCCCATATCATATATAATTATAAACTTGTTTTTCTCTTCTTTGCTTTAGGTTGTTTTTTACATAAATTTTATAAAAGAACCTCTCAATATCAAGGGAAAGATATAATAGATATGTTGATAAAGATCATTATATTATCAAAAGTAGCTCCTATAAATTAAATGTTAACATTTAAAAAAAAAATATGTAAACTTTTAGTGGTGATGAATAAAATTGTTCCTATATTTTAATATTTTCACATTTATAGATTTTATATAAATTATTAATCACATGATTAACTCATGATGTCCCTAGAAATGATGTTGAACCTACATTATGTGTTTTATATAGTGTAAGTGAATAGAACATAGTTAATAATTCGATTCACTTATATTTTAAATAATTCAAAATAAAATGTGGGTTGTCTGATTTTTGTTTCATTTTTTATTGTCTCTAATATGGATACCCAAATAGAAACTCGATTATGTCATCACAACACCTTGGTCCCACTATATAATCTCTAATGGTTTATATAAACATAATTAGATGAATAAAACAAATTGGGATATGTTTTAGCCTCTTTGAATTGAAGCTAATTCATCACAGGATCTGGGGACATCTAAATATCTAAACTTTTTTATAGAAGGGGTGCCTTTACACTGGTGCTACCTAGAATATCTGCACAAATATATGGATAATGCAATTCCTATGTGTATGAATCAAAATATAAACAAAAAAATATCAACCATAGATGTATGAAATACTAGAAATAAAATAAAAAATACCAAATAAATTATAATTCTCCAAAAAACACATATGGTGGTGCTCTAAGTACCCTACTATACTAATATTCCTAGTAGATACCTAAACATGCTAATTTAACACCACTAACTAAAAAATAAATATGAAATCAAATTTCTATTAACAGACTATCAGCATATGAAATGAAATAATTGAAATTTCATGTACATCATAGTGTACATATAGGGTGTGATTATAAAGACTCCGTAGGAAACCATCAACAGTGACTCAACTAATATAGTGAATAAATAGGTGCATGAATGAATCATGTGTAAAAATTTATATATATAATAAATAAACTCTTTGTATTGATATTATTCAAATCATGGAAGTAACTAAAAATCAAATTAAATAACAGTAAAAATTATTCATTGTAGGTAACTACCTACACTAGGAGGGTCTAAACCTATTTTAACTACTTTGATTCATGCTCGGAATCCATGACAATGAGTTGAAAGAAGAAAAATCCACCTACATATTCTATATAAGGGAAAAATTATATTTTTTTATGTGTAAAATTCATAACATGTAATAATAATAAAAGTTTCATGGTATACAACCTCAGGTATTTTAAGGAGAAAATATAGGATCCTTATACACATCCATTTATTGCACGCATTTCATACTAAAACGAAGGAATACCAAAAATGGATCTATAAAGTGTGAAATACTAAACCGGTGTACACTGGGAAATGTGTAATATGTAGCTATATTGGATAAGGCTAGTCAGAGGTAAATCATAACCAAGAAACATACTTGTCACTAGACTCCCACTTAAATACTCAATGATTCTTATAATTTTTTCTATGTTTGAGATTTAAATAAAATAGATAGAACATAATATAATTTCATAACTTATAGATCATGGTTTTGAATATCTTAAAATATAATACAAAATCATACCAAGGTTTCATATATCCAATATTATATATGGAAATATCTAATCGTGACAAAAATAGTGATAATTATATATAGAATAATCAAGATAGATCAAAAATATCATTAGTTAGGTATACAAAACATAACAAAAATGTTGAATGATGACCAAAGTACTATATGGTAATGAAATAATGACAAGTTATAAATATATTTAACATACTAAGATATCAAATTATTACCTTTAATATCAATGATCATAGTGAATCAATTTGACTTTCTATAGAAACATCATATAATAAACTTATCACATGAATAATATTATCATATAAAAAATCAAGGATCATCTTAAATTATATAAAACAATAATATGAGGATAAAATAATGGATTACCCAAGTTTATATGAAATATAAAATTTTAAAAAAGTATTATTTTTAGTTTTTAGTATTTTCATGCCAATAGATTGATAATTATTGAAAACACACTTACACCTTCTATTTATGAAAATTTAATGAAATCATATAATATAATAAAGTATCCTAAAATAATACTTACACATTAAACAACCCAATACCTCACCATGTTTTTCCTATAATCAAAACACTTTTTACCTCATAATATTTCTAAGCTTTCTAATAAATTTACCCAGATTCATTTTGAGAACCGCTCTAAATATTATTTTTCTCATAAATGAACACTAAAGAGGTAATAAAGTAAACCAATTCACAAAACAAAGAGAAGACAAATCACAAAATTTTATATAATATAAATTATGTAATCAATTTTATATGAGATACTATAATGGAATTAATTTATTACATCTTGGAATCAAATCCAAATAGTGGTAATAACATGAATATAATTCCTCAAATTGATATAAATATACCAACCCAACATAATCAAAAAACAATTAGGAAACTCTAATGTATAATTATCACCTAAAAATATTATAAAAATAAATATAAGGGTGATAAAAAATGAACCCAACTGGTGTACCCAAGGGAACTAGAAATGAATATAAGAAGATAATTAGAATATTATCAGTCATGAAAGATCATCTAATTATTTGGAGAAAATAAAAATTCAAACCCTTTTAACCAAATCAAATACTAATATTATAAGGATAATCTTCAAACCCATATCAAGAGAAATAACTAAATTGGCTTATCAAGTAATTTATTTTAAATAATAAATATGTGGAGGCAAACCTTTAAAAATTTAAGTAAATGAATCATTACTCACCAATCCACTAAACCCATCCATCACCCCACCATTGATGTAGCCACTTTATCAAGTTAATTATCACTACTGGAAAACTAACCTTTACCAACGGTTTGGAACCGTTGGTATAGGCCTCCAAACCGTTGGTATAGCCTATACCAACGGTTTGGAGAACCGTATCCAAGTAAGCCTTTGGGATAGGTCTATACCAACGGTTTTCCAAAAACCGTTGGTATAGGTAATATGAAATCTATACCAACGGTAATGGAACCGTTGGTATATAAATTTCAAAAATAAAACATTCACTGGGATTTGATACCAGGACGCCTCGTTTATCATTGAACGACTCAACCACTAACCTAACATGACTTTTGTGATCATAATTACATAAATATATATATATATATGTATTCTCATAAATATTTTAAATTTTTATTTATATAATGTTCTCGGTACGAATGTCTGATAAAAAATGGATGTACATATACCAACGGTTGTTAAAACTGTTGGTATAGACCTATACCAACAGTTTTAACAACTGATGGTATAGTTATTGGTTGTGATTTTGATGCTGGGTGGTACGTTGAATTTTTGGCCCACTTTTCCCAACGGTTTGGCCAAACCGTTGGGATAGGTCTACCTTTCCCAACGGTTTGGCCAAACCGTTGGGAAAAGTGTAATTTTTAGGGACCTTTCCCAACGGTTTGGCCAAACTGTTGGGATAGGTCTACCTTTCCCAACGGTTTGGCCAAACCATTGGGAAAAGTGGCATTTTTAGGTACCTTTCCCAACAGTTTGGCCAAACCGTTGGGATAGGTCCACCTTTCCCAACGGTTTGGCCAAACCGTTTGGAAAAGTGGCCAATTTGGGGGGCCTTTCCCAATGGTTTGGCCAAACCGTTGGTATAGAAGTGTTGGGAAAGAAATAATTTCCAGTAGTGTATTTTTTGTTGGCTTATGATTTATTTAGGTTAGATATGGAAATGAATGACATACTTTTTCTTATCATGATAGATAATTAAAAGAAAAATATATGTGATAAAGAACTATATAAATATGACTCAAGGAATCTTAATATAAGTCCAGTCATAATTTATATGAGTATAAACATAGTGATAATATTAAGAACATTCTTATCCAATATTCCTTTCACAGTATAGTAAATAACTAAACATTTTATGCATGTTTATAATCTTAAGTCATTATTAAAGACTCCAAATTCCATAAATAAAAGTTACTAAAAAGGTAATGAAATCAAGAAATCAAGAACCATAAATAATTTTATTATAATTTTATTAAAAACCATGTTCTTTAATATACCAAAATACTTATTAAAATTACCAATTAATACTTTAAAAATAACATTTAAACTTTATTGATTATTTATAAATCAATTGGTGGCCATAAAATTGGTATAACCTGAGTAAATACATGGTGTAATGAGACCACATACCCTAACCATTATTTAATGATATTTTAATATTCCAACAACCATAAAACATCACCTAAAATTATTTATTCAATTTACAATAATCAATTTTAACCAATTATGTAACTATCTTAAATCAAGGATAACCAAAACCCAAATAAAACCTATGTGAAATACTCTTAAAATACATGAAATATTATATATACAAAAATAAAAAACATATTCCATCCTAAAATCCACCTATTTTTGTCAAAAAAAATTAATAAATATCTATAAAATTTATCCCTTGTTTTCTTATAATCAAAACCAAGTTGAATGTAATGATGATAACCTCTATTTATCATCTTTACCAAAGATAAGCAGAATCCTGAACATTTAAGATGTATTTAACCATACCTTGGTAATCTTTTTCCAAAAAATCATAACTAATGAAGTAGAAATTATATAATAGGAAATATTAAGTGAAGAAGAAAATGGGGAAGGTGGTTTAACATTTTATTTATTGAAGTTGATCCTCTTGAACACTTTGGATTCATAGAAGAAAAGGGATAAAGGAATGAGTCAAAAGTAAACTCTTTTAGGGTGTATGGATTTCTTAGAGAATAATAAGGTTAAGGGACTAATTTTGAATTAAAATAAAACACATAAAAGACTAAATTTCCCTCAATTAAAAAAGTAATACCTCGATCCACCAAAATCCTTGTGGACCACTATTGGAAATTAAGTGTGCCACCAGTAGTCTAAAGGAAGCTCATCAAGCTTATAGCGAAATTATATTGAGGTTTCCCTCATTGGTTGGTCCACTAGTTATCTATTGTCCCTCTATGAGGAGGCTAGTGGCCTACTACTATCATTCCCCTTGATTTTCCTTCGACCAAACACTCCACTTCCTTATCAAAATCATCAATAACTCTCTTATAATATTCTAATACACATTATAAACTTACCAACATAAAAAAATGTCCACTCCCATAATTTAATTCCAAAAAAATAAAACATTATCAATTTTAACTATTATAATTCCCAAATTAAATCCTTAATAACATATTTAATTAATTCAATAGTACATGAGTCACTAAAAACTCCCCATAATAGCACTTTTTCCTCAAACAATTAAACTTAACTCTCATATAAATTTTTTATCTCTCTAAATCCCCAATTAATAATTCACATACTAAAATATATAAAAATATTATCACCAATATTCATATTTTAAATTCATAAAACTAAAATAAACCGCTAAATATTACAATATTCTGATACCATAAGACATGATAACAAAACTAAAATCCTAAAAACATTAATAAAAAATAATCTCTTTTATATAGTTATCCCCATCATAATAATAATCGAGGTTTTACCAATTTCATTCCTACCACAAAATTTCTATTTTACCAAAGATACCTATTAACTAAACTAGTTTGACTAAAAATTAATCCAAATTTCAAAAAACAACATATCAAATTCATTTTCAAAACACTTAATTTCGAAAAAAAATAGCTTTTTTTGTAAATATAATTTGATAAGTACTTTCCAAAAAAACATTCCCAAATTTTACTTCACAATTTAAATTTCATTTTCACTTAAAACACATGGTAATTAAATATTTTCCTTCACTTTGGAAAAAATAAATTTTTTTACACAAATAATCATGTATACTATCATGAATATCATATAAACATGGAGAATAAACAAAAAGTATCATGCTCAAGAATAAAATTTATAATAGTTTCTAAAATGTTTTATTAAATCAAACTATATTAAATTGGGAAATTAAATACTAATATAAAAAACATGTGAGTTGATTTAATTAATTATATCTCTCCTAATGAGGTATTCAAAAAACAATGATTACTGTATTACTTTTATATAATTAGTTATAGTTATTATTACATAATAATATTAATAAATATAATGAACATGTCTTAATGTTATACTAACCAAATGATGTATAAAAAATTCTATAACTAGATTCTAGATGATCTCTATTCCTCTTTCTAAGTTCCAAAATTACAACTCAATATGCCCAAATCAAGTGATCCCTTATACTGAACACCTAGAAATTCCTAGTAAATTAGGTTTCCAATGTGTCAATATTGTCCATACATGCACTGTATGTACCCCATAAGTCTCAAAATTATATATTATATCTTTAAAATCCATTAAAATCTAAAACACTACTATAATTCCACTTTATAATGTCCCTAATCAGGATACTCAAATAGTACCTAAATTGTATGGCCATAACACCTCAGGCACACCACGTGGTGACCAGAGGCTGGCATAAAAAATTGGAGAAAAATAAAACACTTTAGAATATGGTTTTATATCTTATAATTGAATCTATTCCACCATAGTATCATGAAAAAAATCCAATATCCCCTTATAAAACCTATTGCATATGAATACTTAAAACTATCCACAGAAGGGGTAATTGTGTACCAATGGTACCCATAATATCTAAACAAAATATATGAAAACTCAATTCTATAATTTATTAATCAAAACATAAATCACAATATAAACAAAAAATATCAACCAAAGACATATAAAACATTTGATATTATAGAATCAAGGAAAATAGACTGCAAACAAAATACATTTGGTGATGTGCCATGCACCCCTCTTTCCAAAATCCAGTATCATCTACTCCTACACCTAGTAAAGCTATAATGACTCCAATTTTTTTGAAAGTATGGAAAATTTTGAATACTATTTTTAGGCTTAGGCATGGATTTTTTTACAAAGTTATCGTCTTTATAGAAGCTTGATATTTATATATTAAAATTATTAAATATAATATATCATGCATGTGCAGTTTTTTTTGGAATTAATGGTTTATATATCAAACAGAGTATCATATGGTAAAATTATTACCAAAATTAAATCTATAACATGGGATTTACCCTAGGTGAGATATAAGTTTTTTCGACATTAGGTATTTTGGTTTAGTGAATTCATCGTCGAATGTTAGATTAAAAAATTGATTAAATAAATTAGTTAATTTAACTGTATAATAAATCCCATTAACCTAGACTGTACCAATTATATCTTATCTCTATGGTTTTCCTCATAACCCTAGGTATTTGAGAAGATATTTTTGGATGAATTTTTTGGAAGGTGATCATAGGAACAAGTATCGATGATTAATAAACGTTGAGAATTGAGAAGACGATAAAGAAGACAATAGATTCTTCAACAGTTTCATGTGGGGTAACATATCATCAATGATTGACTTGAATCCAATCTTGGAATTTTATTTTGTTGGTTTATTTACCTGTTCCTTAATTTTCATGACGAACATGAATTAATTATTCTATAAATTAATTTGTGAATCATTCTTATTGAATTTTCATTGATTATCTCAATTCATAGAATTAAAAATTGTTATTTATTTTAAAACTCCAATGATTTCTAATTACTTTAATTTTTTCATTGATTTCCAACTGAACGTGGCCTTTTTTGTACTCACTTTTTTGTTGAATTCCTTTCTTTCATCATTCTTTAAACGTTCTTCATCAGTATTTCAATTGAATTAAGACTCAATTATACCCAGGAACTCAGTCATTATGAAATTGATATTTGGAATAATGAATCATTAAAATGGGTTCATTATTGGGATTACATATGTGAATTTGTTGGGAAGAAATGATGGATATTTTATGGTTGTGCAGGTTACGGTGGTTTTGTGATCTGGATCATACGTGTACTCTGAAGGTGCAATGATGAGCAATTTTCAAGCTAAGGGTGGTCATAGTCTGGAAACAAATAATGACATGATCTCAGTCAAATGTGGATTAGAGTATTATGGATGAGATTCATGGATATAGTGTTATTAATAGGAAATGCATAGATTAATCTAAAATTATGAGTTTTTCTAGACTACATGGGTTGTAGTTCTGAAGAACACACACTATATAGCCCTTTTTGTATGGAAACTAAGGTTTTCATGGAAAATTAAATATCACAAGCCATGTGGGGGATCCATGCATGGTTTAATCCTTATTCATATAGCTTGGTGTGTAATGGGAGTACAAACCCAACAATCTATGTGACCGCACATACCATGTGTATTGGGGCACACCCTGTGTGCTTCTAAGAGTACACAGACACAGATAGGCAACACATGCTCGAGAAACAAACCTAATCTCTATATTTTTTGTGTCATAATAACATAATATGTATCTAGAGAAAAATATTTCATGTGATGTGGTGGGGAATAGGTAAAATCAAATTTATTGGGACACTTCACGTGTCCCCTTGATCATCTTGTGTCCTCCTCCCATGGAAGGCTTTAACCCTCTATATATTTGGAACAGATTACATTTCAGTATGGGTGAGTTCCATTTTACTAGGGTAAGTCTTCTAATTCTTCCCCCATGAGGGTTCCGAATGAAATATAGTTCTGAGAAACATAAATAATATCCCATTAGCAGTTATAGTAGGTATCCATCTATGAGGCCCAAGGTTGAATCATGATTCCCATTTTTCCCTATATATTTTTAGGTATCATGTTACCTTGATACTAGGTGTTCGATACCCTACATATTAGTTTATTCTAGTTTGGTTCAGGTGGCTTACATTATCCCTAGGTGTGATCTGCTATGTAAGTATCGAAATCTATTATCTTTTGATGAGTAATAGTTTAATTAAGTATGTATCTTGGATGTGCCCTCTCATTTCCTTTATGCTTCAACATGGTAAGTCTTATCAATTATAACCTATCAAATGAGTTACATTAGTGTGAGTGATACTTGAGGAGTGATTTATCTCAGAGGTGTGTTACCATGGATCCTTGAGCAGAATCCCAAGGTTGACATTGGGGAAAACCTCACCTAAATACTTAGAGTCTTACTTGAGAATATTTGGGTTATCTTATTTATCCTCTTTTATTTTTTTATCTATAGATGAATCCCTTTTTAATTATTTGTGTTTGGTGATTTCAGGTTGTCTTACTGGGTATGTTTATACTCACCCTTGTGTGGGTTTTACCCATATGTGTCATGTCTTATACAGAAGAATGATCTTTCAATGAAGTCCAAGGTGGAGTTTGAGTAGTTGGAGCTTAGTGGTGCTAGACAGACCAAAAAAAATCCAAGAGATTCTATAATGGTTTTTACCTTCATGTACCATTACTTAGTTATTTTTATTGTTTGGAGATGTCAAAGTAGGTTTTAAGAGTTTTTAGTGGAGGCAAGAGGTGCAACAGAGCTGCTGTAAGAAATACAGGGTGTGTGTGTTTACACGATATGAACTGATTTTTAATGGCTTGTACAGCTAATGAGTTCATGGATTGTAAATTGAAAGAGGGGGAAAACTGTGAGACAAATAAAATTCATGTAAATTCAATTCATAGTGTGTAATAAAAAAGGCTTAGGTAATTGAATTTTATGTGAAAGTTGAAAATATTGGGAAAAATGATAATTACATGCCATGTAATGGTTACAGGTGTTAGGTCCACTATGTTAGATACCCTGAGAGGGGGGTGAATCAGGGTAGGAAAGATTAAAACAACTACCTATATTGATCTTGTTTCATTGTTAAGAAAATATCTCTTTTCTGTTTTTCCTATATCAAAGTATAAACAAAAATTAAATCAAGCGTAGGACACATCAGTTTTTACTTGGTTCACCCTCACTGGGATACATCCAAGGAACATACACCAGTGATGTGTCGATGTACCAAATCCACTAAAAGCACATTTTTATTTACAAAGTTCAAAGCAGACTCACTGTACCGCTTGGTTTACAACCACTCACAATATTAAAGCTCACTACTCTTTCAACTGAAGTGTGCTCACTAATTCTTCAGAAGATCTACTCATAGTTTAAAGACTTTTATGTCCCTTCATTTTTTCTAATGAATGAATCCTCCACTTTATGTAGATGCTCTGTTGAAGTCCAATTTTCCTCCACTGATGAGAACCCCTTTACCACAGTACTACTGGGTAACTCCAAATCTTTCGGACAACCCTTACTTTGTCTTGCACACAACATTAATGCCATGCATTCGAGATTCCACTTTTTTCGTGAAACACTCCTTTCTTGCAACTTCAATCTTACATGAAACACAAATCTTACGTTAAACATTGTTATCTTGATCACAACTCAAAATCTTTTATGCAACTCCCTATGCTTAAAATTATTACATGATCTGGAGCTCGGATTATCTCTAAGTGTGGATCTAGTTCTAATGAGGGGGGTCGCCTTTTATTTATAGTCATTGACGGCCCTTGTGCGGAAGATTTTACTTTTGTCACACAAGTTCCTCTTTGAGCACACAAACCTCAATTTGATGTTTCATTGGGAACACAAGTTTCTTTCACACAATCTCATCTTTCATGCACATTTTCAAATCTTTCATGCATTCATGCCTTTGCCGTTTTTGGCGTTCTACTCAAGAAATATACCTTTAGTGAAAGATTCCAATCCATATTCAATCTTTCATGCAATATCCTTTTCCAAACACATGTATCTCCATTTTTCGAATTTGAGGCCCAAAAATGTGGCAAACACTGGAAAATGGAGCCACCTTAGATATGTTCCTTTTGAAGCACACCCAGATCCCCTTTGTCATCGTTCTTTTTCAACATATGCTTTCAATAATATCTCTATAACTCAACAAATCACCATGGAAACCCACTTTGTTAATAAACAAACAATCTTTTTCAATAAACACAAACACCACAAAAATGCTTCAATGTTACCTTGAGGGATTTTTTCCCAACAATATCTCCCTTTGGGTTTGTTGAAAATTCTTTCAAAATTCAATACCTAATTAAATATCCTTCCATATTCATCCATCATTCACCACCTATTATTCTGATAGCAATCAATCATTCACTCAACACATAATCTAACCCACGTGAGCAAAGCTCAGTGTGAGAAATAATTACTGATCACTGAAAACCTTTTAACACCATTCCAATGCCACTCTTCTGGTTTTATCATGATCTTCAGTTGTCATGATATCTATTCTTTGATCGATCACTTCTAGCATCCTTATATTTAAAGCTCTCCTTCTTCAATTCTTGGGTTCTCGTGTTGTCCGAGATAACCTCTTTCTGATCACTTAGAACACCACATACTCTCATCATGGTGATCCCCCTATCAGATTCTTCACATGTCAGGATAAAATCCATCTATATTTCTACTCCACCTGTCAGCTTCTCCCCATGTCTTTGAAAAATAAATTGTCTCCCTTTTTTATCTACAGTTTCTCTCCCTTTAAGAGTCACTCTTTCGCCTCCTTTTTCAACGAACTCAAAGGTCAATCTTTTGTGGTTTGTAACAGAGTAGAGAGCACAAATTAGTACTGTAAAGAAAACACACCATTCCTTAGAGAGAGGGAGTGGCCCACAACAACACTTATTCAAGTGTGTGGATTCGACTAAACTCCCACAGCCATTCGATGTCTCTCAAAAGCTTCCTTGGGTAAGGTATTTGTCAAAATGTCTACATCCTATAGTTATATAGGCACATATTCCAACTTCATGATACACTGATCAATATTATCCTTGAAAAAATGATACCTTATCACAATTTTATTTTCCCTTGAGAGATGTATGGGATTTTTTCTGAGATTTTTAGAACTTGAGTTATTTCATTGGATTCCGATCAGAGACTCCACTTCAACTCCCATGTCATCAAGCTATTGTTTAATCCACAATAATTGTGTGCATGATTGAGTGGACGCAATATACTCATCATCTATGGTTCTCAATGAAATGAAATCTTTCTTCTTTCATAGCCAAGTAATACATAATCCACCATGATAGAATGCCCCCCCTGATGTTGAATTCATTTTATCCTTTGAACTGACCCAATCTGTATTAGTATATCCCAATAACTCTGACTGAGATTTTTCATTATATATCAAGCAGAAGTCCACCATTCCCTTGATATACCGAATTATTATTTTCACTACAAGTATGTGGATTTACTTGGGATTTCTTTGATATCTCGCTGCTTAGTATGTGGTGAATACAATGTAAGGTCTTGTCATGGTCAGGTACAGTAAACTTCCAATAATTTTCTTGTAATCTGTGATATTAATTGTCTTGCCTTCATCATCCTTTAACAGTTTCATTCGGGTAGCAACCACAGTCTTTACCTCCTTGTAATATTCTATTCCAAATCTTCTCAAAACCTCTTTGTCATATTTGGATTGAGAAATTAAAGTGTCATTCCTTCCTTCTATCACATGTAAACTAAGGAAAAATTTTATCTCTCCAATCATTGACATTTCGAACTCACTTTTCATGAATTTGAAAAACTATCTGCACTGAGCTTCATCTGATTCGGTAAATATTATTTCATCGACATAAACCAACACCATCATCCTTTTATTACTATCATTGTTGAAATATAGATTATAATCAAATCTACCACATTGAAAACCAAGCTTCTTCAAATATCGATCAAGCCTTGAGAACCATTCTCTTGGTGCCTGTTTTAGCCCATATAACACCTTATTCAGATGAAGAACTTTGTTCTCATCCTAATGAATGAAAAACCCATCCGCTTGTTCAATATAAACTTATTTTTCCAGAACCCCATTCAAAAATGTAGATTTGATGTCCATTTGAAATACTTTGAACTTCTGTTGCACTTCAATGGCTGGGAATAATCTGATTGTCTCTATCCTTGCAACCAGTGAAAATGTCACATCAACATATATTCCTTATATTTGGGAGTATCCTTTTCCCACTAGTCTTTATTTGTTTCGAATCACTATTCCATATTCATTCATCTTATTGCGATGGATCCATTGAGTCCTGATGAAATTATTATCTATTGGCCTTGAAACAATCTCCCAAGTCTAATTCTTCTCAATCTGGTCTAACTCTTCATTCATCACTTAACCCCAGTTGCCATCTTCAGCTGATTTAGCAAAATGTTTAGGTTCAACATCAGATAAAATAGATGTTTGATGTAGTGACTTCATTCTTCTTATCTGAACCAGTGCTATCTGATCACCAATTATATTATGCCTATCAATTTTGGCTTGACTCTTTAGTTTCTTTGTAGATACATACTTAACTTCTTCTTGTTCATAATCAGTATCTTCTTCTGAGTCATCATCTGTTACTTCTACACCCCATGTGTTAATTTCTTCTTCATCACTTTCATCAAAGAATTGTTCATTGTACTGTTGAGTATTCTCTTCATTTTCCACAATAGTGATATCATTTCTCTTAGCTATTTTTTCCCATCCTATTGTTAAATCATTTGTATAATTTACTTTTTCCTGAGTAGCTGAGTAATATCCCCTCATCTCCATATGAATCAAATTTCCTATGTTTTTATTTCTTGATAATAAGGTACTTACTCCCAAAGATTAAAAATTATTTCAATGTTGGCTTCCTTCCGTACCACATCTCATACGGAGTCTTTCCTTCCTTTGAACACAATAGATCCCTATTAGAAATGTAGATCGATGTCAATACTACTTCCTTCCAAAATTTCTCTGATATGTCATTTTCTATAAGAATAGTCATTTCCATGTTGTGGATGATCATATTTCTCCTTTTAACCACTCCATTTTGTTGGGGAGTTCTTACTGAAAAAAATTGATGACTTATTATGTGTTTCTCAAGATAGTATTCTACCTGAATGTTTGTGAATTCCATACCATTTTCAGTACGAAACTTCAGAATTTTCTGCACAAGCATCCTTTTAGATTCCCTTTGATACTATTTTAGGCAATTAAAGTCATCAGACTTATCCACAATGATAAATAATTGTGCCATTCTTCTATAGTCATCAATGAAAAGAACATAGTACCTTTTCCCATCTATGGATCTTGGTGAGATGGATCCAAAAACATCATCATGCACCAATTTGAGAACTATTGTTGACTTCTTTTCCTTTCCTTAGTACTTATTTTTGATGATCTTCCCTTGTTGATAAGAATAACATGTATGTGTATGATCACGTGATAGCTTAGGGAGGTCTCTAGTTGCATCACATTTCACCATATATTCTAGGGATGGTTGGCATAGATGACACAGTCGTTTATGCCACAACTTGTTTTATTCCTCTCTAGACAAATAGCACATATCTTCTTCTTCACTTACAAGGTAGAGATTCCCCTTTGTTATTTTTTCCTATAAAACCATTGCACCATATTTTCCTCTGAAGATACACATCTTCATAGAAAACATTATAGAATTCCCAAAGTCACATAGTTGGCTGACACTAAACAAATTATGACGGAGACCCTCTACTAATAAGACATATACACATCTCATCTCTTTTCCCCCAAACTTTTCCTTTCTTGAGCCAATAATATTTAGGCCTTCATCATTTCCAAACATGAAAACTCCTTCTTTGTCATACTTTATACCTATAACAAGATCCTTATTACTAGTCATGTGGTATGTGTAGCCACTATCAAGGATACATACACCAGAATGGTCTGATTCTTTAAGTGAAATTTTAGAAACCACTGCCCTCTCTGTTCTCCTCCTCTTGGTACATATTTTTGTCTTTACGCTCGGCATAGATTGAGTCTCTTGATCTTTCTCAGGGTATGATGGACTGACTTTATCGTATAAGGCTGTAAATATATATTTCATTTTCAACTCACATGTTGGTTCATTTATCTTCTACTTACGAACACTTTGATTATTCTTTGTCACATTCCTATATATAGTAGATGTGAAGTATCTAGCCATGTTCCCAAATCATTCATTCCAAAAGCAGTTTCCTTCAAAATGTGTTCTAGAGAACCATTCTCTGTTTGGATTCCACCTCTATTATTGTTCCCTTCGGTATCTTATGGCAATAGAACACACATTTGTGAGTGTCACATCTTTCCATAGTAATAACACTTAATGAAAGGTTCATTCTTGTGTGTCAGTTTTTGACTTTTAATTTCCCCTCAGGTTCTTTGAGTCTTTTTATTTTTCTTCATACCCAAATCAATCTTTTTTTATGAGTGGTCACTTGCTATCTGAATTCAACTTTCACAGTTTTCTATTTTTAGTAAAGCCCCACATCAGCCTTAACAGCTGAACACAATTGATAATTCTTTTCTTCTTGGCTACCATGATCTACATTCAACTTTTTAGTATTTTGAAATATTTTCTTTACTGGTATCATACCAGGAGTAAATATTTTTTCTTGATCCATTACATATCTTTGTAGATCGGAAAATTCTTCTTCAAGTTCTTTAATATGCTTTATTTGATATTTCACTATTTTATTCAATCCATTTGTCTCCCTTTTCTATTCTTAAACCTTGATTTAATACTGACTAACTGATTCTGAGTCTTTTGAGGTTGATGTCTTGAGTTTCCAAATTTCTTCCATTAAATCGGACTTCTCTTCTTCTTGATGATACATATAGAGTTTGGAATCATGAACTACTTTGTTGGCTTTCTTTGTTTTGGCTCTCCAAAAATCTATCTCTTCAAGAGGAGCCTCTAACTCAGCTTTCATATCAACTCTTCCTTCAACTTATTCTTTATCATCAATGTTTGTTTCTTCCTTTTTTGAGTACTGCTGAAACCTTCCACCATAGCATTTTCTCCACGATCTTTGTAGTTCTATAAACCTTCAACCTCATACTCATCTGAACTATCAAATTCCTGTGAAAGAAGATTCTTTTTCTAAAATAAATTTCTCTTGAACTGTTTCTTTCCTTTCACATAGGCTGAAGACTTCTTCTTGGGAATTTCTATTTCATCCTACTCATCTTATTCAAACTACTTAGGGCACCTTGCTACAAGATGACCAACTTTACCACATCTAAAGCAAGCAATTGGAATTTTCCCTTTAAAATTTCCTTTTCCTCTTCGAATATTCAAGGAAAGGAATGACATCACTTCATCTGTCTCTTCTTCTTCTTGAAGATCTTCAATAGTGAGCTTCTTCATGGCCTTAAACACCACCTATTTATATTTCCCCTTTTCCACAGCATCATTGTTATCATTTCTCATTTCATATGCAATAAAGGGGGTTTTGTGGGTTATCCAATGTTAGTTATTTTGGTTCATTATCTTCCAAAAATTAAACTTTCGAATTGAACCCAGGAGGTAGTTTCCTCAGGATGTGCTTCAAAATATTTATGTATTAAATGACTTCACCAATACCTCACGTGTCTTTCACTACAACATTTACCCTATCAAAGAATGTATCAACATACTCATTCGAGTTCATTCTTATATCTTTATATTTCTTCCACATAACATGCAGCTTTGCCTCTATGACCTTTTTATCTCCTTCAAATATATACAATAGCTTTTCCCACATGGAATGTGATGTTTTACATGACATCACCTTCATATAGATAGCATTGGATAGGGATCTCCCTAAAACATTGATTTCCTTGGTGTTAGCATCCAATTCTCTTCGCTCAGCTTCTGATAATGAACCACTATTAATATCAGTTGTTATACCATGCATTTATATTGTGAACACATTTTTTTACAAAGATCGGAAGTAGTGTTGCATCCGATTCTTCCATAACAAAAAATTGTTTCCGTTGAAGATCATAATCACATTATGATTGGTGACCTCCATTTTATAGAGAACCACTGATATTAACATCTCACTCTGATACCAATTGTTAGGTCCACTAGGTTAGATGCCTTGAGAGGGTGTGAATTAGGGTATGACAGATTAAAATAACTTCCCCTATTGATCGTGTTTCACTGTTAAGAAAAACTCTATTCTCTCTCTTTCCTGTAGCATAATATAAACAGAAATTAAATCAAGCATAGGACACAAGAATTTTTACTTGGTTCACCCTCATTGGTATATGTCTAAGGAGCATACACTAGATATGTGTCGATGTACCAAATCTACAAAAGGCGCACTACTATTTACATTCGGAGTAGACTCACTGTCCCTCCGGGTTTAAAACCACTCACAATATGAAAGCTCACTTCTCTCTCAACCGAAGTGTGCTCAATACTTCTTCAAAAGATCCACTCGCAATTTAATGACTTATAGGTCCCATCATTCTCACAAATGAATTAATACTCCACTGTATATAGATGCTCTGTTGAAGTCCAATTTTCCTCCACTCATGAAAACCACTTTACCACAGTACTACAAGGTAACTCCAAATCTTTCACGCAACCCTTACTATGCCTTGTGCACAACTTTAATGCCATTTTTAGAAGATTTTACTTCTTTCATGAAACATCCATTGTATGAAACTTCAATCTTACATGCAACACAAATCTTACATGAAACTTTCTTAGCTTGCATGCAACTCAAAATCTTTCACACAACTCCCTTTGCTTAAAATTCTTATGCGATCCAGAGCTCGGATTCTCTCTAAGTGTTGAGCTTATTATAATGAGAGGGCCACCTCTTTTTTATAGGCGTTGCTGAACCCTTCATGTAAGATTTGACTTTTGTCACAAAGGTTCCTTTTTGAGTGCGCAAACCTCAATTTGACATTGCATTGGGCGCAAAATTTCTTTCAAGCAACCTCATATTTCATGCACATTTTCAAATCTTTCGTGCACTACATGCATTTTCCATTTTTTGAATTTCTACTCCCAAAACATGCCTTTCACGCAAGCTTCCACACCATCTTCAATCTTGTGCGCAAAATCCTTTACCAAAAACATGTAACTCTATTTTCCTATTTTGAGGCCCAAAAAGGTGGAAAACACTAGAAAACGGTGCCATGTTAGATCTATTCTTTTTGTACCACCCCCAGATCGTCCATTAATTTTTCATCATTAGTTATCAACATAGGTTGTAAAAAATATCTCATTAACTCTACAACTCACTGTGGAAACCCTCTTTGTCAATAAACAAACCACCTTTGTCAACAAACACCACAAAAATGTTTCAATGTTACCTTAAGGGATTTTTTCCCAACAACATGACATAAAACTAGAGGGTTTACTTATTTTAAGTTTTTTTATTGAATGCTTTTTATAATTATTACATGGTTTATCTCCCTATAATTCCTAAAAAAACCTATACAAACTAAGGATAACTTCAAGCCCTCTTATCCCTTGTTTGATCTTTTGGTTTTTGTTGTTTTTCATTGGTGATCTGCGGTGAGTTCTCCCTTTTATACCCTTGTTTTTCTCTCATTATTCATACATGGATTAACTATGGAAATTTTTCTTTGGTTTGGGGTGTGAGTTGTGTTTTTATGGATATATGGTATGGTTTAGTTCTATCGGTTGTTTACCATGTTCATTTGAGGTTTTTGGGCATTTCTTCTTCACCTTGTAGTGTGTAGTGTGTTGGAAAAGCTTCATTGAGGTAAGGAATCCTTCATTTCACTTTATTATGTATTTTGATGGATTAGTTTACTCTTTTTCATCTATGGTTTATTGTTTTTTTTCTTAATAAAATATAAAGAATTAGTTAATTGAAATTTAAGGGGTAAAGAGGAATGATTCACATGTTTCTAGAGATTTGTAATTAGTATGATGTTGTGATTGTTGGGGCTTTATGGCCCACTAAAAATTTTGGTTATGGTGGGATTTGTTATGCTTGATGATATGTGTTGTGACTGTTTAATTTTTTGTGGTTTTTTTATATCACCCTAAAAATAGAAATTGTATAGCCACTTATATTTGGAAGATAAATTGTTTCTCCCATATTTATGGCGTGTGTGATAACACCCCTAAAATAAAGTGAAATATGATAAATCCCTTTTTTAATCTGTAAAATGATATTTTGTGTTCTAGTGTTCTATGTATGTAGATATGTTTTGGGGTGGATAAGTGTGTTTTATGTGCGGTTGGGTCATGTGGGGTTGATGGTTTTATGGTCATGCTATTGGGAAAGTGAGGTGGTCAATGTTTGGGAATGGTTTTGGGGTGATGAGGTGGTTGCTATTTGGATGTGCTTTTAGGGTGGTGAGGTAATTGTTGTTTGGATGTTCATTTGAAGAGGCGATGTGGTTGATGTTTGGCTGGGATTTTGGGGTGATGAGGCGGTGGTTTTCTGTCCATTCTTTTGGGGTGGTGAGTTGATTGTATGATGGGGATGATGAGCTTCTTGTAATGTATTGTTTTTTTGTTCTAGATTCCTGGGAAGTGATGGAATAAATAATTATTTAATGATGATTGAAATGGTTGGGGTTTGGTTTGGTTAGTGGGATGGAAATGATTAATGAAAAAATAAATGATGGGTTGTGTGGTTAAATGTAGATGTTGCTTAATAATGAAATGAATGGTTTGGATAATGTAATTGGTTAGTGATGTGAGATGTGTCTTGTGGTTTGTGTGGTGTTATGCATTTAGAGGTGGCCGTAAAAGTGGGTATTTTTTGAGTTTTTTAGTGTTTGGTTATGAAACCATTGGTTTTTATTTTGTGTGTCTATATTTATATACTTTATTATTCCTTGTGATTTCTATATGCACCCCACCCACATCGAGAATTATGTTCCAACACCCGTATCGTCATGTAGGGGGTGTTTTTTCCAACATCCTGGTGGTGAGGATGGATAATTGGATACCCACTCTTTCCCACTCTCTATTATATATGAGTAGATATTCATAGTTTGTGATGGATGGAGGTATTTCATGTCACTAGGTGATGTCCCAGGTGTCTTCAGAAAATATGTGATGGCCTAGGTATTTTTGGGTGAGTTGTGATGATCGTATTGTGGGGTAGTGGATCAGGTGTTTTTTGGGAGATATGTGATATGACTGTGTTTTAGGGAGTATTATGGTGGGGTTAATAGATGGTAGGAGGAGGGAATGAGATTGATTTTATTTATGTTCATGATACCCTACTACTCTGGTTATGGCAGTGGTTCTGATGTAATGGCTCAGGTGTCTGCGGGTAAGATGTGATGTAACTGCTCTTGTGGGGAGGTGGACCGAGTGTTTGTGGGTGTGATGGGATGTTTCCATACTTGTGGGGTAGTTTTTTATGTTATTAAAAATATATGGGAGCTCTAATATGTATGACATTGGGGGTGTGAGAGTGTAAAATCAGTGTGAAAGCAATGTAGGGTACCATTTATCGATGTGCTTCTTATTATGTTATTATACTTGGCTTGTGTTATTTTTTAAGCATGCCTTAGTGAGGTTGGAAATGATAGTTATCCCTTTTAGATGATGTCCGTTCTTCAGTTTTCTCATGGGTTCATTAGTATGGTTCTTTAACATGTTCACAATAGACTTTTTTTTTAATATGTATATTTGTATGCTCGCCCTTTGTATATAAACAGATTTTTAGGTTTCTGGGAAGACTATATGGACCATACCAGACATTACTATCTCATAAAATTTTATGACTACTATGCCACTACTTTATTATTCTTGGGTATTTATTTTTGGATACTTTTATCTAAATCAGTTTTATTTATAAATTCATTGTGGGTTGGTTTGGTTTTTTTACATTATATCATGGATTTTTTTTTGGATACTTCATCTTATCTACCAATCCTATACAATTATATTGGGTAATGAATCCAATTTAATACTATTTTTACACCCTTATTCACCAACCCAGGACTGAATAGTGGCGGGACTTAGGGGTCATTTTCTATCACCCCTCATTGAGGTATCTTTGTAAGGATGGGGTCATGACAGTGTGGTATCAGAGGTGATGGTTGAGAGATAGGATGGTGTTTGGTGTTAGTCAAAGTGAGTATTACATTGGTTGGTATGTAAATAGTTCTAGTTGATCTTGTCTCATGACATAGGCCATAGATACCGGTTAGGAAACATCATTTTTGGTGTCGTGTGATATAGTGTGTGCACTCTAAGCTTATTGAACGACCAAACAAGGTGGACCTATTTTCATGATAGAGACATAGGAGAGGTACATGAATCATGATGACCAATGTTATTGTTTGAGTTGATTTTTTTTAGAATAGTTAAAATGAATAAAGTTAATTAAAATGAATATAAATAAAAAAATACATACTACCTGGGCTTAGGAAACCTTTGTTTCCTCTTTTAGCTATAGCTCCTATTCGTTATCTGCCTATAGATCAGGCCATTGAGTTTTAACATATTTATCTAGTTAATTACCATATGATTGATCTAGTAGAGGATTATAAGGCTTGGAATAGGTTGTTTTTTATTTATTCAATAGAAGGATTTGTGGAAGTATGAGAGCAGTGTTTCAGATGTGAAGACAAAGAGCTGGATGGAGGATCTTGGGATCTCCTTCAAATTGATCTGGGCCCCAGTGGGATATTGGGTCTTTTTGGGATTGATTCGAATGTGGGGAGTTATGTTTTAGTCATGGAAATTGTATCTGGGTAAGCGGAGGGAGGTGGATGTTTCATGGGTCAACTTTCAGAAAGAGTTCTGGGAAGATATCCTTTCATCAACAATAAAGGTTGTAAAGAGGAAAAAGCTTATTTATATTCAATAGGGGAGTATATAATTGTTGGATTTGGGAATCAAGTTCAAGTACCATCTTCATTTTTTCCCAAATTTTTTTCTAGATGACGAGACTCATGAAAAATTTATTTAGGATGCACTTTTTCCTTCTATCCAGTATGTAGTTTCTCATTTTAATTTTTCGATGTATCTAGGGGTTTAGAGGAATGAGGAGGTGATTGAGAATATGCACTCATAAAGAGGATTCCTATATGAGGGGAACTAATGGGGTTTCTTAAGGATATTAGTTTTCAGTTTCAGGTCTCAGTTAATAGGAACTTTTAGGTTTCGACCAGCAAAGAGTTGACCTCAGCAGTTTCCCTTTATAACTTTTAGGTCTATTAGTTTCTATGCTTTTTAGAGAGATATTTGTCCAGTTTTTTTTGTTTTGGGTTTCATGGCCATGTCCAAAAATATTTCCCAGTGGTTACCTGATATTATTTTGGTGGAGGTGGATAGGTTCAGCACTATCCTCAGCTTCAGTTTCTAGTGACACCATTTTAGCAGTAGGGGCAGCAGGCTTATGCTCTACTAAGGGGAGATAGAGCGGGTAAAAGTTAACCTCAAGATGTTCCTCGTATTCTGGGACCTATACCCATGAATGTCCATGGATGTATTTTTCATCATAGAGGTGGAGGATCTAAGTGTAGTCTGTTGCATGCAATGGAGGAAACAATGTTAGAGGGTCTAAATATCATTTAGGGTATGCTTAGTTTGTTGTCTAACCTTTTTTATGAATTGTTTGATTTTGTAGATTCACACTCCTTTTTTGAACACACACTAGTATGTGCTCTGGGACTAGACATTAAGGGGCTTCCCATTCCCCGGGAGTTGAATATGCCATTTGGAGGCCAGGCCATCATTTTTGATGTTTTTTGTGTATATATACTGATGAAGGGTCCACATTAGTCATGTGGGGACCTTTTCTTACTTCAGATGAAACCATATGATCCCATCATCTGCATCAACTAGTTTTATTTTGTGTGTGATGTTATCAATTACTTATAGATGAGAGTTTTTTTCTCAGATGTGGGTGTCCAATGCATGGTTTTCATTACTGATAAGGGTTTTCATGTGGGTAGTCATCATGTAGATCCCCTTCTTTATTTGATGGATGAGTTTGGAGTGGAATCAATGGATTTTAGGAGAGTGGGTGTCCCTAGGTTCATTGGGGAGTTTCTAGATGTTTTACCTGAGGAGGTTGTAACATTACCCCCTTGATGTGATGTTGAGTTCTAGATATACTTTTAGCCTAGTGATTCTCCGATATTGATGGATCCTTATAATATGGAACCTTTTGATTTATAGGACTTTAAGATTCAAATTGATGATCTGATACAGAAGGGTTTTATCTACCCAGTGTGTCACCAAAGGATGCTTCAGTGTTTTTCTCAAAGAAATAATATGGTAGTTTGAAGTTATGTATTGAATACCAAATGTTGAATCAGATAATGGTCAAGAACTGTTACCCCCTTCTTAGGATGGATTATTTTTTGAATAGTTGATATGGGATAGTTCATTTTCTAATATCAATTTATGTTTGGTATATCACCAGTTGGGGGTGAAAGAGGGTGATATCTCAAATACTACCTTCATATGTATGTATGGGAACTTCAAGTGTAACACCCCAAGCTTCCATGGTACTTTTCCCTTTGAATAATGTAGTAGCTTGCGTTGTATGCAACTTGGAGTTTTAACACACCACGACCAATCAAACTAGTCATTATGAATAGTAATACCCACTTTTTGAAATTTTAAAAATTTTATTTTTCAAAATGGACTTCATTTTTTGGATTTGGAATATAAAAATTATCTTAGGGTGAATTTTTGGTATTTTTCTGAAAACTTTCAATTTTTGAGGAATAGTGAAAAACACTGCATTCTTGTTTAAAACTGACTTTTTATTTATGTAATTGGTTATTTTATTTTAATTTATTTTAGGTCAAAATATATACATAATAAATATATGTATTCAATACAATTCATTGGAGTCATTTTATAATAAGTTTAGATATATAAAATTTTATTGAACTTTTTACAGTCTTTTACCCACCTTCTAGGAGCATTTGAAAATTTGCATAAACCTTAATTTTACCACTTCTGGGAGTTGAATTTCAAAAATCTGAGAGATATGGTTAATATCAGTAAGTAAAATTTTGTTCAATAAGATAAAAATATTTTTGTTTAATAGTAACTTTTGACTTTTATATACCACGGTTAAAAGTAAACAGGGTAATTAAGGGTAAAAATGATTTTATAATTACCCTAACACATGTACTAATTATATTGGATAAGTTTAATTCGACCAAAAACAACCTTAGGAATAAAATATGATCATCTTTTATCTGATTGGATTAGATTAGAACATTTATTATTATTTTATTTAAAGAAGAGTTAAAATTGTTAAATTCAAAGTTTAATAACTAAACCATTTTAATATAAGGTTAAACATAAGATAAATTAAACTATAAATATTAATTATAAAGATATAAATATTTCCTACATAATGGTATTTTATTTATACTTTTTAGACATTAAATAAGTTAATTTATTTATGACACAATGATGATGCAGTAATTATCATATTAATGAAATATTAAAATAATTAATATTATAAATATCCACATAAATGTAAATTGAAACTTATGAATAATTACACTAATTTATTAGTGTAATATGACATGTTAGGGTTGATTAAATAAATTTTATTCGAAGTGATAAAGTTTTTATGGCTTTCAAAAAAATCAAATACAAAATAGTGTCAAAATTGACATAATTGAGTTTTTTAAAAAAATACTATATTACTAATTGATATAATATTCCAAAAAATCTAAGGTTCATCCAAAGGAATTATACAAGGTTAAATATATTAATAATGAACCACTTTGGGTTCACTTGTCTTGTTATAGTAATTTTATTAACCATATAATATAAAAATACAAAGAGACGTGGTAAATGTCAAACTATTTAACTAAGAGTTAAATATAAAGGATAAGGTTAATATGGTGACATAAACCTATATAAAACCTATTGGTTGAGAGGTTTTAGACCCATTCAAACCTTATCCTAGAAACAAATCTTTTTGGATCCATTAGAAACCGAAAATGATTTTATTATAAAATAATATTTCAATCTTTTCCTAAAGTGACCCTCACCTCTCTTAGAAAAGGGTACTTTTCCTTCTCTTAATTTCACACCTACAAAGACATTTGGATCAGCCAAAACCTACCCAAATATCTTCCCAAATTTCCTCAATTAAACCTAGAGGCTTTACTTTGATCTAAAAGTCAACTTAAGTATCCCTATTGATCAACTCAAAAGGAAACACCAGAAGAAGAGGTAATAATTCACCACCCTCTTTCAAGTTATTTTCTTATTCCACTTCCTCTTTCATTGTTCTTAACATACCAAAATAATAAATCCAGTACCTTCTTAATACTGTGATGTTATTTTAAATATTTTACAACCATATTTATTATTATATCCATCCTATAAATGACAAAGTCACCATATGTGTGTATGTACGGCTTACCGTCTCCACGTCACGGTGTAATTTTTTATTCAAACACTTTATTAGTTGGATGGGTATAATAATGAGTATAACGAATGTAAATAATAAATATAACATGTTAATGATTATTTATATATGATATACCATACAATTACATATGATTTTACCATCAATATAATGATATTGTCGCTCGTGTGTATGTACGGATTACTGCCTCCATGAACACGATGAGATTCATTCCCCATCATAATCATTCAAGAATAATTTTCATTTTATGATTAAAAATAATTTTTAAGAACTTAATATCATTCTGTATATGAATCAAATACATCCTATTGATAAAAAACATAGCTTATGTAACCAATCATATAAAGGAAAACGAATCAGTTAACACCTGAAACGATGACACTACTAAAATATTATTAACAAAGCTATATTAGACGATCATATATGATATAATATTTATGTATATGATTCTTGTATAATTTAATAACAATTATTTAACAATTATACATAAGGTTAACATGACCTCGACCAAGGAAATGTACATGGTAAGGGTTAATTCTACAATCTCTTTACTTATCTGAGGTTGTTAATACGTAAGTATCTACTGGGACCTCTTTATCATCCACATTTGTGTTTCTTAAAAATATATTTCAAAACATTTTTACTATTTTCTAAACTATGGTTTAAAGTCATTTATACCCTTGTTTGAATTTTTTTAAAATGATTATAAAGGAATCTTTCTGACATTTTCCAAATAAGGTCCTTTACGACCTTTTTGAAAAAATTAAGGAAAGAATGTTTTTTTACTTATACGGTAGGTCTAGCTATTTTCTGTCATTATAATACCTTAGAATATTTCCTTACAAGATTATAAGAATATTTTCAAAATAAATTATTTCTTTTATAATTATAAGACTTCTAAATGATTTCAAAATAAAAAGATATATTTCTCTCAAAATGTTTTGATTTCATCTATTCAACATACTTTGATGGATTTTAAACTTATTTGAAGTTGATTTATTATGATACAAATCTTCCATATTATATTGAAGGTTTTTTGATATATTTAATTGTGGATGTGTTATTTTTTTACCATTCATGGTTTATGGATAATTTATTGACATTTTGTATGTTAGTTTTAATACGAATGTTTATGTTATGTTTAATCCTTTTTATATGAGGAATACATTGGACTTAGTAAGTGACAGGTGGAGCCTGCTATAGCTCCTCAATGCATCGGTAAGTCTCCTGAGACAAACTAGTGTCTTGGAATAAGGCCTTGAAAAAATATTATTTTTAGTCTTGGCATGAGGCCTTGAATATGTGGTTATGAAGTCTGGCATTATGAATTCCATCACTATCCAAATTAATTTTTTTTATTATGCCATTTTAGGAAAAATGGAATAACCAGAGTACACTAACAGTTCACCACTACATGCTAAAAGAACTTACAAAATGGTTAAACAGAAGGCTAATATTACTTGACTCACCTACTCTGTAAATTTCCCAGTGCATTATACCAACATGGAGGTCAGGATCCTCACTAATAAGCTCTTCAAGGTGGGTAATCATCCTTTCCATTGTCTGAACAAATTCATCTGGTTTTATTCTATATTGATTAAATCATTAGCCTAGTATTCTATCTTTTTTATCCAACCACACTTCTTTCTCCTCTATGGCATCAACTTGCATCCTTTGTTCATAAATTTTCCTGGTATCCTCTTCTGAAACATTGGGACATATAGCTTCCTCTAGCATTTCTTCTTTGGAGTGCAGGATAAGTTTCAAACACTCCTCATACTCCTCTTCTTTTTCTCTCGTAAGGATACTTGGACCTTCACTTTCCCCATCCTGTATGGATGTTCTTTCTTTATTCCTTCCCTTCTTAACCAACCTGTTCTTCATTGGTTTTGGAAGATGAGAATAATCCTTTCACCCCTTAGACTTCTTCCCCTGAACCACAATGCATTTTCCTAGATCTCTAATGCATTTTTCCCTTTCTTCCGTTGGGGGATATGAGGACCTTTCCCTTTACACCGGTCCTTACTACCCACTGAAGAAATTTTATAGTCATCATCACCTAAAGACTCATCCTCCTGAGACAATGGAGGACATTAACTTCCAAGCCCTCTGAACGATTCCCCAGCTGTAACTGTGTACCTTCATTGTAGTGACTCGGCTTACATAGTATATGCTTCTTATCTGCCTTTTTCTCCAAGACTTTGCCTTTCCCCCTAGACCCAGACTTCATATGGGAAGTACTGAGGGAGTTTGGATCTAAGGGCTTCAAGACATTCACTTCGGCCAACGCCTCTTGTCCACTAAAAGATGTTGCAGCCGACAAGAAATATTTCCCCTGAACCAATATAGATCCTTTGGATTTCTCATATCCACAACCCATGAACTGTGGTTGATTGTTAGTGACCACCCAGCCTCTCCATTGGGATCCACTGAGACCTTGAACCTCAGTCCCTATCAATCTTCCCTCACCTTCCTCGGTCGAGAGATATGAATCTGAAGGGTTCACCATAGCCACAACTAAGGTAATCTCCACACCAACACCATAAACACCCAGATCTAGATTCAGATGGCCGAAAATATCAGCTACCCTCGGGTCTGCCTCCTTGTGCTTCCTAGACTTCACAGTCCTCGAAGAAATCAGGGGAGGCCACTACTTTTTCTCCTCCCAGGAACTGGCCTCTGTCATATTATGATAAATTTTATGTTTAAACTGATTTTGTTTTAGTCTTATACATTTCCTTAAATTTTTATGCTTATTTATGAAATGTTCCGCTATATTGTTATCCTTACTGAGAATTTAAGCTCACTGCTTTCTATGTTTTATATTTTCCAGGATGTAAAGAAGTATATTATGACTGACCTGTAGGGATAGTCTGTGAGATATGAATGAGTTCAATGGAGACAATGTTGTTTTTTTCATTTTATAATGTAATGTAAAACTTATGAATGTATCTAGTACTTCCAAGGCTACTAAAATGATCAGTCTTTTAGGATTTGATCCCTTGTGATCATTCCAATGTTATGTAATAATGAACTAACTCTGGGTAACTGGGTTCGGGGAGTTATATTGAGTTTGTAGGTATTTCATTCGGTATTATGAAAACACGATTATTTTTCATGGGGATTATGAAATTCATGTTCCATGAGTTCATGGACCAATTCATTTCCATATTCATTGATGATATCTTGATCTACTTTAATTCAAGGGAGGAGCATACTGAGAACCTCATATCCATTTTTTAGGTCCTTCAACACCACCATATTTATATAAAGTTATCCAAGTTTATGTTTAGTATATGATAGGTTCATTTCCTTGGGAATGTGGTGTATTAAAAGGGTGTATCAGTAGACCTATTGAAGGTTCGGGCAATTTTTTCTTAGAAAACACCTAATAACATGGAAGACATTCGTAGTTTTCTTGGTCTTACAAGATATTATTGAAGGTTTGTATAGTTTTTCCCTTTATTTTCATCCCTATTAAAAATATTCACTTGGAAATACAAGGATTTTTAATTGATTGATTAGTGTTAGGCATCCTTCAGTTACTTGAATAGGAATTTTATAAATGTTTCAGTGCTTCAGTTTCATGAGTAGCGTGTGATATTTGAGGTGTTTTGTGATGCTTCCCATTTGGGCATGGGATGTGTGTTGATGAAGTAAAGGGTAGTGATGTTTTATGGGTCTAGGTAGTTGTCTCTCCATAAGAATAAATATACCCCCATGATATGGACCTAGAAATGGTTGTGTTTTCATTGAAGTTATAGTGGCATTACCTCATTGGGGAGAGCTTTATGGTCTTCATAGATCATATGATCATGAGGTATATCTTTTTCATCATGATCTAAATTTTTTGTAGTGGAGGTGGATATATTTTATTTAGGATTATGATTTTTTTTTAATCTCTTATACCATACAAAAATGGAAGTCTATGGCTGATTCCTTGAGTAGGAATTTATCGAAGGATGTTGTTCGGGAGTCTAGGGATGCTTGGAGAGAAATGAAGGAGTTAGTATCCTGGAACTTATATTCAATGGTAGATAATGGTAGAGGATATTTTTTCAGATAATGATGATGTATTCTGTGATGTGTTAGGTGGATGAGTCTCAGTGGGGAGACTTATAGAAAATGGTGGTGTGTGATCGTGTTGGCCATTTTGATGCTCCAAAGGGATGGTCTAAGGATGGTTAGAATCAGATGTTGTTTTGTGGGATGTTTTTTGTTCTAGTACTAATGTGTGAGAGAGTCCTTCATGATTTTAATATCTCACCTTTGGCAATATGTCCAAGAGTTTCTAAGATGTTTCATAGTTTGAGGATATAGTTTTGGTGTCCTGTGAAGAAATGAGTGGTGGAATAGTTTTTGACAAAGTGTTTGATTTTCTAGTGAGTAAAGGTTGAGAATCATGTTCCTAGTGGTTTTTTATAGCATAAGGATGTTCCTGAGTAGAAATGGGATGACATATCAGTGGATTTAATCATAGGGTTAACCTGATATTAGGGAGGTTGCGATGTTATCTAGGTGATCAACTATCAATTGATGAAATCATCCCATTTCATAGCGATCAAGGAGTTAAGCATAGTGGATGATTTGGCCAAGAGGTAAGTAGCTGAGTTGGCATAGTTACATGGAGTTATGGGTTCAATTGCCTCATATTGGGATTTTTGTTTTTCCTCATGAGTCCGTTCAGGGTTACATCATTCTTTTATCACCAAATTACACCTCAGCACTATTTTCCACCCTTGGATAGATGGGATTGTGAAGTGGACTATCCATAAATTGGATTATATATTGCGGGAATGAGTCTTGGATGTTGTTTGTTATTTGGTATAATAACTACCTTTGGTTAAGTTTACATACAAAAATAACTATCACTTGTCCAGTGTTATGTCCCCATCTAAGGATTTGTATGGGTGATCGTGTCATTATTCATTGTGATGGATAGAGGTTGGGGAGGAAATATTCCATAGACCCAATGAATAATATAGAAGGTTCGGATTTTTTGTGAGAGGATAAAATGAGTACATGATGGATAAAAGTATTATGAAATCGTATTAGGAGGCCATAGGATTTTGAGTTTGGGGACCATGTGTTTTTTAAGTTTTTCCTTCAATGTGGGATGTAAAGGTTTGGAGGGTGGTGTATGATTTATCCTAGTTTTATAGGGTCATTTGAGTTATTTTGATGATTTTGTGAGGTGTCATATCAATTGAAATTTCTAGTGTGGCTAGAGAGGTTCCATGATGACTTCCACATCTCTCAGCTTCATTGGTATCTTCATGATGACTCTCATTTCTTTGACTATGGATAGTTGGATATCAAGGGAGAAGTAACATTCATGTAGTGGCCAATAGAGATCTAGGATCAAAAGGAGAATGTACTTCATGGATGTACCATTCCTTTTATTCATGTGTTACGGAGGAATGTTGTTCTCATAGAGAGTACTTAGGATCGAGAGATGCAGATGCTTTCCAAGTATCTGGATTTTTTAATTTTTTATTTGCTCTGATTTTCATTATGACATGATGTTTTGATCCTTATGTTTTAAGAGATGTTTTTTCCCTTGATGTATGATGTTTGATAAAGTCATTACATATGAAAAGAGGATACCCTGATTTTTAATCAAGATGAATTAACTACGTTGTGATTAAACATGTGTGGGTGAGTCAGTGCTATTTAGAGTGGAAAGTATATGGACATTGAGGATGGAATTCCTTGATTCGTTTGTTTGGGGTGGTGTATTTTGTTGATTTTTGTGGTTTTTGGTTTGGGTAATGTGGAGGTTATATGGTTTTGGTAATTTGGTTGTGTAGTGATGAGGTTGTGTGAGAAGTTTGGGTGGATGTTTGGTTTTGAGTGTTTGGATAGTGGTAGTGTTTGTGGTATAATGAAATCTTGATAGGTATCTCGTGAGTGGTTATTCAACCACTTTACTTATGGGCTTGGTTTTGGATTCCCAAGGGTGAGAATCATTTGATAGGTATCATATGTAACAATGTGTTCCTTCCTGACACATTACATTTCCAGTTTTTTTGGTTGGAGTTATTCAGGACAGGTTTTAAGAGTTTTAAGTGGAGGATGGAGATACAACAGAGAGACTATAGTAAATACATATCATCTATATTGACACGATGTGAAATGGTGTTTCACAGCTTGTACATCTAGTGATTTCACGACTTTTAAATCAAAAAAGAAGGAAACTATGATACAAATACACATCTTGTAAATTCAATTCACAACATGTAATAAAAAAATGATAAGATGACTAAATTTTCAGTGAAATATGGAAATTTTTTAAAACTTGAGGATTACATGTCGTGTAATGATATCACGATGTGAAACTTATGTGTTTCTATCTTTTAAGTTCTTTTCTTGACTGATTTTTTTTCATTTAGACATGGATTCTCTTTATCTCATTATGTATGAACCATAGGCACCTTGAAGAGACCTTCAACCCCTCTTATCCCTTGTTTGGTCCATTGATTCTTGTAGTTGATTTTTGGATATTTATAGTGATTTGTCCCTTTTATCACCATATTTTTCACCTAATATTTTTTCAAGGATTTGCTGCAGCAACTTTTTTTGGTTTGGGGTGTTAGTTGGGTTTTGTTTTAATGTATATTTGGTGATTTGTTGGTTGATATCTGTTTTTTGTGTGTGTCTATTGTTTTCAAGAATCTATTATTCACATTGTATTTCACAACATGTTGGAAAAGTTATTTGAGGTAGGGAATCCCTCATTTATATTTATTTTGTATCAGGTAGGAGGGGTTTACTCTTTTTCATCTATGGATTATGGTTGTTTTGGCTTAATAAAAGATAAATAATTTTTTAATTGAAATTGAAGGGGAAAAGGGTAATGATTTGGACGTTTGTATACCTTTGTTATTATTATGATGTTTTCATTGTACGGACTTGATACCCTGTTAAAAATTATTATCATAGGGGTCTTTTTTCTCTATATGATATGTGTTGTGACTTCTAAATTTGTTATAATTGTTTTATATCACCCTAAAAATGGAAATTGGATAACCAATTATATTTGTATAATGAAATGGTTTCCCCTATATTTATTTCATGTGTGATAACACCCCTAAAATAAAGTGAAAGGTTATAAAATCCCCTTTGTTAAATCTGTAAATTGATCTTTAATGGTCAATGTGCGTGGTCATGTTGTGTGACAATGATGTGAATTTAATGTGTGGTTGGGGAATTTGGGGGTGATGGTTTGATGTTAGTTCTTTTGGGGTGGTGAGGTGGTTTATGTTTATCCATATTTTGGGGTAGTGATGTGGTTAATGTATGGACATGCTTTTGGGGTGGGGAGGTGGTTTTTGTATGGTCGTGCTTTTGGGGCAGTGTGGTGGATGATGCTTAGTCTTGCTTTTGGGATGTTGAGGTGATGGTTGTTTTTTCATGATTTTCGGGTAGTGATGTTATGTTATGATGGGGATGATGAGCTTCTTGTGATGTATGGTTTCATTGTGCTTGATGCTCAGGTTGTGATGAAATAAATAATTATTTATCGATAATTAAAATTATTGGGGTTTGGTTTGGTTAATGCGATGGAAATAGTTAATGAAAAAATAAATTATGGGATGTGTGGTAAAATGTGGATTATGATTAATAATGAAAAAAATGGTTTGGGTAATGAAATTGTTTGGTAGTGTGATATGTGGCCTATGGTTTGTGTAGTTATTTTCATTTAGAGGTGGTAGTGAAAGTGGTGATATTGCGAGTTGGTTAGTGTTTGGTTGTGAACCCATAGGTTGAGCCTGTATGTGGATATATGTATATACTTTTATATTTCTTTTTATTTATATATTCACCCCACCCATGTTGAGAACTTAGTTTCTATTCCCATATAGTAATGTGGGGTTTTTTTTCCAATATCCCAATGATGAGTGTGGATGGTTGGCTACCCGCTTTTTCTTGTTCTCTCTTCTAGGTGATTAGATTGTGCATGTTGTTATGGTTACAGGTATTTTAGTTTACCGGGTGATGTCTCTAGTGTCTTCGGTCAATATGTGTTGGCCTAGGTTTTTTCAAGCGTGATGTGATGATTGTGTAGTGGAGTGGTGGCCTAAGTGTTTTCTAGAAAGATGTAGTATGACCATGTTGTGGGGTGTCTTATGGGGGAGTTTTTGGATGGTAGGAGGAGGGAATGAGGTCGATTTACTTCTTGTTCATTATTATTTACTACTCTAGGTATGGAATTGGTTTTTACATGATGGACTAAGTGTCAGTGGGATAGGTGTGATGTGACCATTCTTGCGGAGTAGTGTCCCAGGTGTCTTCGGGCATGATGTGATCTGATCGTGCTTATAGGGTTGTGGTATGTGTTATTAAAAAGATACGGGATCACCCGTACATGGGATGTTGGGGTGTGAGAGTGTAAAATCATTGGGAAAGTGGTGTGGGGTGCCCTTTATTGATATTATTTGGCTTGGAATATTTAGTGAACATGCCTTGGTTAGGTTGGGATAGATAGTTGACCTATTTAAGTGATGTGGTTTTATTGTTTTATCATGAGTGCATTAGTATTCTTCTCTCACATGTGCACGAGATTCTTTATATTTCCTACTGAGTATACTTGTATAATCACCCTATATATATAAAGTTATTTTCAGGTTTCTAGGAGGACTATGTGGACCATACTGGACATTACTAACTAGAACCTTTGGATAGTTGTTGTGTCACTTCTTTATCATTTAATTTGGGTATTTACTTTTGGAGACTTATCTATGTCAAATTTATTTATACATATATTGTGTATTTATTTGGATTCTATTTATATTATATCATAAAGTTTCTTATGGATGATTAATCGTATCTCTCAAACCTATACTATTATAAAGAGTAATTCCTCCCATTTATCGAGATTTTTATACCCATAGTTCTAGTCTAAGTTAGGGCCTACTAGAGGTGGGAATTAGGGGTTCATTATCTCTCTCACATAATTATGGTATCTTTGGAAAGATAGGGTCATGAAAGTTTCATTTTGGGAGTATTCCCCTTTAGTTTTAATGTTATAATCTTTTTTATAGTATTGGTGGGATTATATTTTCATATTTTGATTTTTTGTTTTTATTATACCATACTATAATATGGGATTATTTTTTATGTCTACATTTAGAGAATCGGTTATTTTCCTTACTATATTATACTAGTTTATGGATATTTGTATGTTTATATAGGTACCTTAGGATAAGGACTCTCGTGTGTGTGATATGCCTACTCAATGTTTTCCATATCCCATAGCCTATTGGAGGTCGTATTAGGGTGTCACTCTAAGATTACTGTCATCCAAGACAGCCTCGATAGGTTGGGTCATGAAATAGTAGTATCGAACCATAGGTTATCTTAAGACTAGAGTTTAGAGATACTCTAATAGTGAAGATTTTTGGGATGTAGGGAAATAGTGTTAAAGATTCTCGAGTTTGGTTCTTGGTCCATGGAACCTAGTGATGGTGTGGCTGATAATGTATATGTTCACTAGTACTCTAATAAAATTCTTTTTGACATTGTACATATAGGCACTGGTTGAAGTGAAAATAGTGGTAAATGCGTCATAGAAGAATGGGTTTTTGTTTTCATATCCTTATTTATTCATCTCCCCATATTTTCTCTTGACTGTGGTATATATTGACTATTACAAGATGTTTTCACGAGGATATACATTTAGGATTATATATTGGAGTTGTGGTTTTGACTCTATGAGTGATTATGCCTCTATACGGTGACCTGATCTTGAGGTTTTATCTATGAGTGGAAAGTGAGAAGTATTATCATCTATTAAAAATAGTATAGACACAACTCATGTAGTTTAGGTGGACATGTCATGTCAGATCAATCCATGGTATACTCTGAAAATTATAAATGATGATGTATAGAGGTTGATCATGCATTATGAGTTCTAGAGGTAGATATTACCTAGAGTCTAAGGAAAGTAGAACTAGTTGATAAAAAGCAGGTGATGTAGGACTAAAATATCATGAAATAGGAGACTAAGTATGCATAGAGACTATAATGACAATCATGTCTCATGGGGGAGATACATTTTTATAACTATGATGGACATGGTCACACCGTGTGATTTTGTCTGAGCTTTCAAGAAATAATAGTTAGATAGCTGGTGGATGAGTATGAAAGGAAGCAACAGTACCATGATCAAGAAGATCCATGTGTTGGAATATATAGTATAATAGTATATAAATTTTTAATTGGAGTCCAATGATATGATCCACAATCACTGCTACCACTACTAGGAATTCCATGCTATACTCGAGGATATGGTAGTTAGGGATGTGGGCAGATGCAGGTAGTAGGGGATTATGACCCTAAGATTCTAGGCATGGTAAAAGTTATGTTATGTTTCCTCTATTTTTTATTATTATTGTTTATTGACATAATAATGAGACTTCCCTCTATGTTGTAACCTTATTGAGAGATCTTAATATTCTATTAGAGTCTCTAGTTCAACCTCTGAGGTTGGAGACTCAAAATAGAAAAGTTTCAATGATCAAACTCTACTTATAACAGTGTGAATTATTTCCTAGGGGTGGATAGTTTCATTTGGGAACTCCTTATAGTAGTGATGAGGCCCTATGATTTTTTTTATTAGTATGGATAGGTTTTCTATTGTCCATTCCCTGTTTGACTGTTATCGATGTGATATGGGGTGCACCTAAGTTAATGATATGATAGTTTCCTTTGTTGTAAAGAAGTAATATCAAGAAGAGTAGGTTGGGACCCTATATAGTAGGATATATCTATTTTCTCATTAGTTGTCTAGTATTCACAATATATCAATAGACTTTATGATATGTCAGTTTTCTATAGTAGTGGAGGAGTATGTTGACATCTTCCCTAAGGATGTGTTAGGATTACCTCCCCACCAAGAGATTATTTTTTTTCATAGAACTACACCTAGGGACAGACCAGATATTTATTCCAACATATCAGCTGACCATTGTAGACCTATAATAGCTAAAGTTACAGTTATAGGATCTATGTATGAAGGGATTAATTAGACCAGTGTGTCCCCTTGGGTAGACCTAGTGTTGTTTACTAAGAAGGAAGATGGTATATTGAGGTCATAGATGGGTTATCATCACTTTAATTAGGTTAATGTTAAGAATAATTATTGACTTTTGAGAATCGATAACCACTCTAACTAGTTAAAAGGGTAAATTAGGTTCTCAAAGATTAACCTCAGGTCAAGATGTCACTAGCTCTGGGATCAAGAGGGGGATATACTGAAAATGGAATTATGGTGCCATTATGGTCATTATGAGTACTTGTTGATTCCCTTAAACATGAAAAATTATATAGTAGTGTTCTTGGTACTCATGAATTGAATCTTTTATCCCTTCTTAAACATTTTCATAGAGGTCCTAATGGATAAAATCCTTATATACTCGGTGTTTTAGGAAGAGCATGCGATTTATTTTAGGATGAATCTAGATATACTTAGGTAATTTGAGTATATGGTTTTTTATGATGCCTCCAAATCTAGGATTTGTTGTGTTCTGAGGCATATGTAAGTGGTTATTTCTTATGGGTCCTGAAAAGTGAAACGACATAAGAATAAGTAAAAAACCCTTGATTTGAAGATAAAAATAGTATTTTTTCCCTTAAATCCTTAGAAAAACTATCTTATGGGAGAGTGATTAATCATATACTCTGATCATAAGAGTCTTAGGTATATTTTCTCTCATACTTTCCTCAACCTGAGGAAAAGGTAATGGATGGAGTTCCTATAGGACTAAGATTTTGAGATGTTCTATAATCTTAGGAAAGGGAACATTGTTGTAGATTCTCTTAGTAAAAAATATTATTCCTAGTTTTTTATCGAGTAAATAGATATTTTGGACTCATTTTAGTTGAAATTTTTGGATAAAGGTAGAGTTTCATATCTTCAAATGATGGTTGTGACCCCTCCACTTCTCCAACACATCAAGTATGTCTAGTTTAGAGATATTGATTGTGAGGTCTTTCATGCCCATATATCCATAGGCCATGATTCTAATGTATTTTAGGAATTTTGTATCATGTGATCATTTTATAAGGGTGGATGATAATATAATTCATGTTGAGGGGTGAGTTTTTGAGGGATTTTTAGACATCCCCCTTAGCAGTACACCTAAGAGTAGTGAAGATGTACCAAGACATAAGTTTCATTTTTGTTGGCCAGGGATGAAGTGGAGTGTAACCCAGTTCATCTCTCAATACCTCACTTTTAAGGAAGTGAAGGTTGATTAGTAGGTACTAGTGGTTTTATCCCAACCACTTGAGGTTATGTATTATAAGTTGTATGGTATCTCTATGGATTCCATAATTTGACTTCCATGAACAGTAAGAAGTCATGAAGTTATGTGGGTGATAATAGAACAACTCACCAAGTCAACCCACTTTCTATCCATCTGAGAGTTGAGTTAAATTGAAATTTTGGGATTTCTATATACGAAGGGTATAGTCTAGATTTATAGATTTCCCTCACTAGTTATTTTATATTGTGATTCTCACTTCACATCTCGATTTTGGAGAGTAATATAGGAGGATTTTGAGACTTAGTTGTGGATGATAAAGGAATTCAACCACATAAAATAAAGATAGAATGAATTTACCATTAAGGTCCTATAACTTATATTATAGGCTTGCATGTTTTTTTGCTGTAGTTGGGATAATTTTCTACCCATGGTAGATTTTTCATAAAAAAAATAGTTACCATTACACCATTTGAATGGAACCATTTGAGGCCTTTTTTAGGAGACCTATAAGTCCCCATTGTGTTGGTGGGTTCCATTATAAATAGTTCTTATTGCCCAAAGTTAGTGTAAGAAATGAAAAATAAGGTTCATATCATACAAGAGATGATGAGTACTTCCCATAGCCATTATAAGTCCTATGTGGTATAATGATGCAGGCCTTTGGAGTTTTATGAGGGAGAACATGTGTTCTTAAAGGTTTCCCCTCACTTAAGATTTTAGAGATTTGGTCAGGGTGGAAAGATATCTCTAATATTCATAGTCCCTTTCCAGATACTATATAAGGTTGATGAGGTTGAATACTTCTTAGCCTTACCACTATATATAGATTGGTGGCATGACTTCTTCTTTGTATTTCATCTAAGAAGATACATTAATAACTCATCACACGTTATTTACTAGGGTAAGATGGGAATTGAGGATGGATCTACTTTTACAAAGTACTCTGTAGTGAATAAGAATTTTTTATAAAAGATCCTTCATGGGTGATTGATTCTCTTGGTGCATGTTCAGTGGTAGCATGAGAATCTCTAAAAGATCTTGTGGAAGTGGGAGAACCAGATTCAAGATCAGTACAATCACCTGTTTGAGTAGGTTTTTGATTTTTAGGGCTAAAATCCTTGAAGTTTTGGTGAATTTAAACACTCTAAAATTTTTATTTGAAACTTTGAAAAATATTGAATAATATTTTAGGATTTAGATATGAAATCGGCCCAAAGTTCCAAACCCTATAGAGGCTCGGTATTGATATGTTAAGAATATTAAATATAATATATCACATGAACATAGTTTTTTATAATTAATATACTATATCCTAAATTGAGTTTTATTAAGAAAAAACAAGACTTACATTAAATCTGAAATATGAGTTTTACCCTAACTGCGATATAAATTTAATTATCATCATGTGGTTAAGTTAAGTGTATTCATGGATGGATGTTAGATTAAAATTAATTTATTAAATTAATAAATTGATTCAATTGTATAATAAATCTCATTATACTAGATAGTCCCTATTAAATCCTTATTATGTCTCATCTCTTGGGTTAGCTTCATAACCCAAGATATTGGAGGAGAGGGTCATGGAGGAGCTTATTGGTGGGTGATCTCGATACCAAGGATCGACAATGAACAAATGTGGAGAATTGTGAAGATGATGTTGAATACAGTGGATTCATCAATCATTTCACATATGTAAATTTATTCTCCAATGATCATTCTAAATCCATGGTAGAACTTTGATCTTGATGGCTTATTTCCCCATTCTTGAATTTCCATGATAAACCTGAATTAATTCTTTTATAAATAAATTTGTGAATCGTTTTTGTGGAATTATTGTTGATTATTTATATTCTTATAATTATGAATTGTTAATTCTTTTAAAACCACAATGAAAATTACCAAACATATCATACATAGATATCACACCTTAATGGATGAATATTCATTACATAACATAATTATCCATGTCGGGATTGTTTATGTATAGTGCCTTTGAAAACTTAGATACATGGAAAACTGGTTTATAAGTGAAATACATCATATCCAACTAATTTATTCATAACTAGCACCATTCTTATACATATCATACATAATACCTCTCTTTATAACTTGGAGAAGTAAAAAATATGAAAGTGTGATCTTAGATGCTCAGTAAGGGTAACATGGGAGATATAAATAAAACATGAACATAAGGATACAAGAACATAAGAATAGCATTTGAAAAAAATACACTGCAAAACTTAATTCATAAACTTGAGTAATGGAATATGTCACGGTATTTTATAATACATTAATCCTAAAGGAAACAAACAACATGATCCATGAGAGAATAAAATTGGCATAATACACTGATTTATGGCACAAAAATAAACATAGAAAATATTATTTTAAGGAAACCCACCAAAACATTATTAACATGTTAGTATTTGGATAACCACTTATGTACCTAATTTAGTCTTGGGATAACCACCTGTGTACCCACTTTTGGGATTCAGATAACCTCTCATGTACCCTTTTGTTTCGGGCTTGTGATAACACCCAATGTACCCTCTTTTTTGTTCATGGGATAACCTCTCATGTACCCTGTTCTTTTGGGATTGGGATAACCTATCATGTACCATTCTTTTTTAAGGATTGGGATAAACTCTTATGTACCCTTCTTTTTTCATTCTCGTTATAGCCTCTCATGTACCCTACTTTTTTGGTCTTTGGATAATCTCATGTGTACCCTTAGAGCTCATAGAATGTTTAATCATTACCTAATTCATTGGAGGTATATATAGGTCTGAATCATCTCATAATGCATAAATTTGTATACCATAAGATCATAAAAAATTCATCATATCATAAACAATAAAAAAAATGGGTTTCATAAATATCTCATCACAACATAACCTTTAGAAATTAATTGGTTTCACAAACATTTCATCATATCAAAATTCATGTAAAATGAATGGGATTCATAAACATGTTTTCATCACAAACATAAACCATTAATAGAAATAATAATAATGGTATAATTGGATTATATCCACATTAAATATTAAGTAACATCAAAGGATTTAATCTTAGATGAAAAATGACTTTGAAAATCATTGGAACATTTCTTGAGGAAAATATACTTTCCACTTTGAAATCAAAACATTAAAATCTAAAAACATAAAAAATATTAAAGAAACTTTTATATTTTAAAATAACCTTTTAAACTTATAAAGGAACCTTTAATTCATTGAGTATTCATGATTTTGTGAAATATCATGCATGTTGTACATGCTAAAACAAGGACTCCTTTCACATTTTTTGTATAATTTAAAAATACCTTATTAAGAAAATGAAAAATAAATATTCATTTTAAACAATTTGTTAAAATATAAAATACGGGTACAAATTTCTATAAATAGTAATTTTATAATATTAAAAACATTCTTCGAAACATTTTTAGAAAACACAGACATGGAAGAAAAGGGATTTTCGACCAAAGAGAGAAATAAAGCCATTTTTCCTTAAAAATATTTTTTTGTCTCATTAATACTTAAAGAAAGGAAATTTAAATTTAAACATGTATTATATATAAATAAATATAGGATAAGAATATTCATGAGGTTTATTGAGAGTTATATCATAATACTGTATCATTTGAAACTTAATTACAAACAATCTCGATAAACAATGAGATTGTAACACAAAACCTTTACCACTTTGGTAATGTCTGAATCATAATACCCAAGAAGAAAAAAACCTTATATTGCTATTTAAATATCATAATTTTCATGATAATAATCATAAAAGTTATTCCTGGACTGTATATACACCACATAATTTAAATATGTGGTGAATATGGAATGTGCCCCACAGAAATAAAAGTGAGACTAGGATCACTTACCTCAAGTCTTGACATTCTTCCTACTTGATTGAACCTATTGTATAATAGATACATGTTCATTATACATATATTATTTAAACATATTAATATATATAATACCATATATTATTTAATTATGACCCTTTATTACAAGTTTATTAACAATTCATTATTAAATTCATGTCTTGGGTAATAACTACGTTTTTCATGTATATTTTGGTTTGGTATTTTCAGAACTTTTATTTTGATCATGGTTATATAATATAAATAATATTAAACATAATATAAATAGAATATATATTCATTATATTTTTATTTATGTTAACCCATAAAATTATAAAATGAAAATGAATTACAATATTCATGGAGATGATAGGTCATATATATGGATGAATGTTGTTTCCATTTTCTCAACAGATAGAAAAAAAAGAAAGGTAAATAATATATTACCTTTAAATAATAAAATTTATGTCATATATATCATATATATTAACTAAATAAATACTTATTAAAATTCATTTCAAAATTAAATGAAAGATGAATTGCATCGCTTTGTAGAGGCGGTAGTCCACATGTATGTACGACCGACATTATCATTTTCCAATGGATTGTAAGGTAAGAAGGTAGATATGATATTATAATTTCATAAATATAAATATTTAATAATTATAATATAAATATGTTAAATACATAATTATATCCATTTGTGAGTTGTGGTGATAGAAAATGAATTTCATCGGTTCGTGAGACGGACGTCCAACAAACACACGATCGACAGTTGCATTTCCCATTTGATGTAAGATGAGATAGATATAGGTTATTCCACTAAAATAATAACATATAAATATATGTGAGATAATTATGTTATTATATCACATATTTTAATAATATTTGAAATATTTTTAATAAGAAATAAAATTAAAACGCTCGGTTATGAATGATACCTCTTTTTCGAACAACCTTCTTAGGTTAGCACTAAAAGCCTCCTTAAGAGGGTTTCTTAATCAAAATAAGTCCTCTAAGAAATTTGGATGAAATTAAGGAAATTATTTGGGTTGGAATTTTCTAAACCAAAAGGCTCTAGGTGTGTGAATATAATAGGATAGGGGATGTCCTTTTTTAAGTGGGGAAAGGAACCCACTTGTAAACTACTTACAAATTTTCCAAAAGAATCCAAAATGATAAATTTGTTCTTAAGAAAAATTCTTACAAATGACCATATATTAGAATTTGGGAAATTATAAGGTTTTAATATGGATATATAATAGTATCTATACATTTTGTTTTGGTAAAATTACCCTTATCTTTTTAGTTTAACCCACAGTAAACCTGTTTTAACCTTAAATGCGGTAATTAATTTTTTATGCATTCATTATTAATTATGAAAAATAATAATTTGAAATTATTATATAATGTTAATTATTATTATTCAATTAATTTAATCCATTTTTAAAAATTAAATTCTCATAATTGGAGGAATTTAATTTAAAATTAAACCCGCATATGCAAGGAAAAAACGTTTTTCCAATGAAAAATCTTTCAAAAGTATGAAAATTTTATATAAAAATTAACCATTAAATTGATTAAAATGTCCTAAATTGGATTAATAATAACATAATTGAGACAATTTTAATTTTAAAAAATTTTAAAAAAGAATATAACTTTGTAAATGACTTAAATGGAAAGGTGGATTTCAATAAAAAATAGTGTTTTAACTATTCATTAAAATTAAACATTTTAGAAAAATACCAAAAAATCACCCTAATATAATCATAAAATTTCGATTCCAAAAATGAATTTAAAATTTTCAAATAAATTTTTTAAAATTTAAAATAAATCATTGTTTTATTTTTCTTGAAAATCAATAAAAATCATTTTTTGAGAAAAATTTATTTTAAAATCATATAAATACTTTACTAAAAATTAAGTACTTATTTATAAATATATTTTATTTTATCTAAAATATTTAGAATTAATTTTAAAAATATTCTTATTCTGATTCATAACTCCAATTTTAAAAACTTGGTTATAATGTTTATAATATTATTAGCATATTGCAAATTATTAAAACACGGTGTTGTGTATAATGCAGGATATCAAAGAAATTAAATTAGAAAACAAATATCCATGTGTTAAACCAAATGATTTATTATTCCTTGGAATATTACAATGATTGAAAAATGAAAAAGTTTTTTGTTTGATGACCAATTTTGTGTTATGTGCCTTTAACCCTCTATTATTTGAACGTTTATCAATGGTATTCTATTAACCAATGATTAAACTATACCTGAAAACCTGATCATTTTTTAATTTCTATTTGGTGCAAGAGATCATTTTTTAGGTTCATTATTGAGATTATAGACATGATGGAGTCATTTTGGTGATGAAAAAGATCTGATGGTGGTGCTGGTGATTGTGGTTTCATGATCTAGATCATTATAGTACTCTGGAAGTGAAAAAACTGGTGATTTTGAAGAAAAGGTTGTTCAGAATATATCCATAAATAATGAAAAGGTCTTAGTTAAACATGGATCTCGATATTATGGTTGAAATTAATGGAATAGGTGAATTATATGGTGGCTTAGGTAGAAGACACATAAATGAATATAGAATCTGAATTTTTTCTTAACTATACGACAACATTTCCAAAGAAAACACACCGTATAGCCATTTTGTGTGGTAAATAGGATTTTTGTGAAAAATTAAATATCACATTCCATGTGAGTGACCCACATGACATATGATACTTATCCATCTAGATTAGCATGTATAGGGAGTAAATTCCTAGAAAGCTCCATGACCCCCACACACCATATGTGTTGGGGAACACCCCATATAATTTAGAGAGTACACGGATATGGTTAGGTGGAACATTCCCAAGTACTAGGCCCAACCTCTATATGTCATGTTTCATAATAACACATAAAGTATCTAGAGAATAAAATTTCATGTGATATGGTGGGAAACTGGGAGAATCGTACTTAGTGTGACACGCCGTATATTCTCTTGAGCATGTCATGTACTCCTTCTAGGGAGGGGTTGATACCTTGATCTCTTTGGTATGGATTCCATTTTAGAATGGGTGAGTTTCCTTTTACTAGGGTGAATTTACTAAATCTTCCCCCGTAAGGGTTTAGTGTGGTATCTAGTATTGAGCATCGAATATAAGATCCCCTTAGTAGATTAGAGCGTGTATCCCTCCATGAGGCATGTGGTTGGATCCTCATTACCATATTTCCCTAGGTAGGGTCAGGTGTCATGAAACCTACATTTGGGGGTTTAAATCCCCTACCAAGTGGATTATTCTAGTTATTTTAAAGTGTCCCCCATTTTCTTTAGGTGTGATCCCCTATCTGATTATCGAAAACTATATTCTTCTATGAGGTCTAGTTTTATCAAGTGTGTATCTCAAATGTTCCCACATATTCCCTTCATAATTTAACATGGTAAGGTTTGATGTGTATGAAATTTCAGATGAGTGAAATCATTATTAGTGAGATACAATGAGATATTTCTCTTGGATGTTCGTTACCATGGTTCCTCATATGTAATTCCAAGGCTAGTAGTGAGGATAGACCGTGCCATAAGAGTTGAGGTCTTCCATGAGAATATTTGGGTTATCTTATTTAACTCCTTAGTTTTTTAATAGGTAACTCCATTTTTTATTATTTGTGTTTTGTGACTTTGAGGTGTCTATAATTTCCCTAATTTTATATGTATTTTTTTTAAATATTATGTGGATTAAATTTGTGACGAGGTGTTGAGATGGTGTGCAATTCGGAGGTCTGGTGTGCCCAGAACAATTTTTTGAAAAATATTAAAATATTAAATAGAATGTGCATGGGGTTTTCCTGAGAAAATATAATAACATCTAAATGGGTTCTTTGATCATAAATCTAAGGAATTTTTTCATTCGGAAAAGAGGCCTTACCCTAGGCATGACCTAACATTGTTCGATGTGGGTTGATTGTGGAAAGTCATCACGGGCATTTTAAATGAGTAAAATAAATTGATAAAAATTTACTTTATTTTTATTTCTTTGGCATATAAATGTAGTGAAAGGTTTAGTTTAAATAAAACCTTTGGCATAGATCCATGGTTATGCTCATAACCTTGTAATCCTTTGGAGGCCCTAGAGAGAGAGATCTAGAGAATCCTCTCGGCTAGCAATGAGAGAACTTCATATCAGAGATCGATGAATGTCATTCTTGGTATACCTCTCCAACAACAATGATGTGGTGACTAATCTTCATCAGATAGTGATCCAAATCCAAGTAGGATGTGTTATTTAGATTCTTATTTCCCATTTTGTATTCCTATGATGAACATGGACTAATCCACGAACAGATCAGCCCGCAGATTGATCACACTTGTTGGATGGGATGATATTTGCTGGAATTGATGGGAGATTGATCTTGTGATTATTTGATTTATTTAATTGTCATTAAAATGTATATGGATCAATATCAATATGAACATCGATCAAGGTTCATTCCTCACTTTTATTCTTGTTCTTTTCTCCCTCATTCATCATTTTTCATGGGCATTCTTCGCTTGGGCCATGACTTGACATATCCTGATCAATCGATCGTTGAACTCTTGATTTTTGGCATAACAATGAGATATCAAAGATATAGGATTGGCACAACTCAATGGAGTTGTCACAATAGATATGGAGTAATTCAGATTATAGAGGATCCCTGAATCTACATTCTTAGACTTTCTTCAACATAGAACAAAGAATGATGATTTAATCTGTTTGACGACCATATTGGAAGAGGAAATGCATTTTTTTGTGATGGAATGACTCGATGATATTTTATATCTAGTTTTGTGGGGAATTGATCATTATATTGAATTTAGGTAGTGTAGGAAGTGCATGGGAGAAGCTCTAGAAATTCTTGAAAATTGCAAACCACACAACAAGTAATCTAGATTACACAGCATGTTGGGGCCCCCTTGTGGTGGATAGGGTTTTGGGATAAAGTTAAGGATCACATGGCTTGTGACCCCGTCACACAATGTGTGACCTCTCCTGGGTAACTCGGCATGTACATGGGATGTACATAGACACGAGGTGGAGTACACGGGTTTCCTACACTCTGTGTACTCCCCCGCATAGCATGACTTGGACCAAGTACACAGGCTACCCAGTGTACCGGTACACAGGTAGGTGCACACGGGCTAACACCGTGTACCGGCACACAGCCAGAGCACACTAACAAACCCTATATGGATGGACAGGGTGTTTGAATCCTTCTACACATTGTGTAACCATCTTCTACATGACATGTTTTGAAATGGAACGATCCATTGTACATGGGCAGTACTCAGTGTCATGGAACATTGCGTGTGACCCTACTACACACCATCTACCCATTTCTACATGGTTTGATTCTATTTTCCTCTATATCTTGGACAATTTTTGTTGGTGTTCATTCCATTTATCATTTCCCTAAATGTAGGTGTGAATCATTTCCTTCTCATAAGACTATGATCGCTTCAGCAGGATTTCCTGAATAGAGTTTTTGGAATCCCCCAAGGGACCCAGAGCTGGATACTTTATTCATTATTCATGCCCTAGGTAGATTTTGTGGTATCAACAAGACCAACACTACTTGGGTGTCAATCCTCTGCTTAGATGATTAATCCAGATTGAGTTTTTGGTATAAAACCATGGCCCTATCTATGATACTCATTTTTTGTATCATATCTCTCTCGAGATCTATCAATATATCTCTCTCATGATAGTACCCGATGAGCATTACCTCTTGAATAGACATTATCAGTGCTATCAGACTCTTAAGTGTGTTCTCCCAGATGAGTGATTTGTGGAATCTTCAACCTAATTTCCTAAGGTTGGTATAAAGTGGTTGTGACTTACCTATAGACTGTGTGCCTTTATTGAGTATATCTAGATATTATTGTTATATATGTTGTAGAAATATACATGTGTAGAGATGATTGTGCTTTCCTTTGTTATATTTGTTTATGGTTTAAGGGTTCCCTAATAATTATAGTTATACTCACCCCTACATGTGATTTTCCCACACATGTCATATCTTGTGAAACCAATCGACCCTTTGATAGATTCCTTGGTAGACATGAACCAGACAGTGTTTTATGAAACTGGATAGACCAAGGTGTCTTCTTGCGACTTCATACAGCAGTCTTAGTGCCTTTTTCTTAAAGGTTGGACTTGTTGTAACAAACTCGTTTTAGTGGGATTGTATTTTATCCATGTTTACTTTACTTTTATTTATTTCAAACTCTGGTTGTGGTATATAGTGGTTTTCATGCATTGTTTACTTGGTGGTTTTTATATTTCAACATTTTGTGGGCTTAGAGAAGCGTTCATGTGTACAGGTACAGAGGTAATGCCTCCCAGGTTAGTGATATTTCTACTTGGTGCTAGTCACCAGCCTCTGGCCTATTGGAGGTGTGTTTGGGGAGTTGTGGCATGGGCCCCGACTAGGAAATTTAATGGTAGAGTCGTATCAGAGTTGGTCTGTTCTACCTTAGGACCAGGACTCTTTTAGATTATTTTGGGGAAATAGTGTTAAGTGTTTGAAGTTTGACTTTTAGGCCCAGAGACTCCAATATTGGTGTGGCAGCTGACGTATCCATACACCAAGACTCTAATAACCTGGTTTTCAACTCGGTACATGAAAACACTGGTTTTATGGAAAATAATGGTATATACATCATACATGAATTGGTTGTGGAATCTATATCCTATTTGAGTTAGCTCTCCAGATGTACTCATTGAACGTGGTACATCTTTTTTTCTTATAGGATACCTCTATGACGCATACCATCTAGGATTTAGTAGCTTGATCAAGAGGATAACCCCATCAGTGATGATACTTCTATACAGGTACCAGTTCCCCATATGTCACCTCTAGGTGGTGCACCAGCCATACCACCACCTATAGAATAGCGTATGGTACCCATAGTACCAGTGTATTAGGAGCACAGGATGATCATGCTTCACAATTTTCAGTGATAGAGACCCATTAAGTTCTAACGTGAGCTTGACCCTTATAAAAATGATGACAGTCTTCATGTAGTGACTTGAGTTTTCTGTTTAGTCAGGACACCCGTGGATTAGATGGTGGTATTGGCAGTGAGCCTTCTACACGGATTAGCAAGGTGATGGTGGAGTTTGGATATCTAGACTTACGAAGAGGTGACTCTTTCATGGATATATTTTGAGTGCCTCTTCAGAGATGAGTTATAACCAGTTTCACTAAGAGTTGTGCGTATTTAGGAGCTTCTTCAGCTCTAATAGGGCAGCATGATGGTGGTTGATTATTCATCGAGGTCTATCAACCTTTCCAAGTACTTGATAGATATTGTTAGAGATCAGTACTTCAGAGCTCTAACCATCAATAAAAGTACTATTAGAGACATATGAGTTAGTGTTATATCTATGTGCATTATGACATATTCTAGAGTGTTTTAGTGGGATTTGGTGGTTGAAATATTTTTGGCTGAGAAGATACAGTCAGTGAAAGTCAGCAGGGGAAAACAGGAGTAAAGACCTCAGCCGCAGGGACTCAATTTCAGTCCCATGGACCTAGAAGTGATATAAATTTCAATAGAAGGTCACATGATATAGGATCTATTGTTCACGTCTCACAAGGTGGGTCCAGTCATTCTAGAGATAGGTGGTTCTATTCATGTTATAGAGGAGGACATCTCACTCGAGATTGTCCGACCTAGTGTGATGATGATAAGAAGACTGTGGATGGAACACTAAGGAAGATATATTGATATAAATAGGTATATAAATATGTAAATGGATGTGTAAGAGGATCTGGGATATCAGCAGGAGGTGGTCGATGTTTTGAGTCTCTACCACCACCACCCCTAGGTGATCCATGCCTCGATTAGGGAGTTGGAGGATAGGGGCAGGGGCAGCTGCATGAGGTCGAGTCTTATGACCCATGGGCTCTAAGAATGATTCAATGTATGATCTATGTATTTTTTTTCCTTAGTTTTCATACTGATAGATATAGGTATTGATCCTTCCTTTCTCTCCAAATATCTTGTCTGAGACCTATATATTCTGGTTGAACTGTTGACTTGACCCTTACACTTAGAGACACCTACTAGAGGAGATACAATGATCACAGACCAATGTCAGAGATGTGACTTGATCCTTGGAGATGAGAGTTTCGGTTGGAACCTCTTGGTGGAAGATTTGAGGTCTTACAATGGCATTCTTAGTATGGATTGGTTATCCACAGTCCATGCCAAGATTAATTGTTCCAGGTAAAGGGTGTGGTGTGTCAGCAATGATGGAATTAGGGTTTCCATTTTTAGTGAAAGGGAACCCTAGGAAGGATAGGATGGACTCATGCATAGGAGGATAAAACTAATTACTCCTAAATTGGTTAGCCTGACCCTCGGTGCAGTAAATGTTATGAGATTTCAGTTTCTAGTATTGGTGTCGAGGTATTATGATTTCTTTCCTGAAGATGTTTCAGGATTACCTACCCACCGAGAGATATAATTATGCATTGATTAACACCATGGGACGACATCGATATCTACAGAAACATATCATATGGCTCCCATAGAGCTTCACGAGCTAAGGGTGCATTTAGAAGACTTGTAGAGGAAGGGATTTGTGAGACCTAGTGTTTCACACTGGGAATCCTCAGTTTTGTTTTCCAAAAAGGAAGGTGGGATCTTGATGTTATGTGTGGAATACTAGTGCTTTAACTAGATGACCATGAATAAAAATTATCCACTACCGAGTATCTATGACCTATTTGATCAGTTAAAAGGGGAACAATGGTTCTCGATGGTTGGACTCAGATCAATCTATCACCAGCTACGAGTATGGGATGAGGATATATGAAAGAAAACCTACAATTAGCATTACGCTCATTTCGAGTACTTGGTAATGCCCTTTTTCATGACAAACTCCCCAGCATTGTTCATGGGACTCATGAACTAGATCTTTCAGCCTTACTTATATCGGTTTGTGGTAGTCTTTATCGACTACATCCTTGTGTTCTGGAAGACTTAGGGGGATCATGCGAGACACTTAAGGATAGTTCCAGGCATATTCTGAGAGCACCTGCTTTACATCGAAGTGACAGTTATAGATTCAGGTGGTCCACTTTTGGGACATGTTATCTCAGCAGATGGAGTGTCAGTAGACCCAGCCAAGGTCGAGGTAGTGTTATCATGGTATCCACCTTAGAACATGATGGAGGTGCAGAGATTCCTTGGGATAGTAGGCTATTATTGGATATTCATACCTAATTTTTCTAGGATATCATCACCTATGATAGCTTTGAATCAAAAGTGGTATCCTTTTGTGTGGACATAAAATATCCAATAGGCTTTTTAGTAATTGATGTTGAGTTTGACGACTGTTTCGATCTTGATATTACCAAAGGATGGTATCGAGTATGTAGTGTTCTTCGATGCATCATAAACTGGGATTGGTTGTGTACTAATGTAGAGGATATCAGTGATTTTATATGGTTTATGCTAGTAGAGACCACATTAGTATAACTACATGACCCATGATCTTGAGTTAGTAGTGGTAGTCTTCACATTAAAGATGTGGGGACACTACCTGATGGGAGAGCAGTTTATCGTGTACTCCGATCACAAGAGTCTCTAATATATCTTTACTCGGACGGATATGGACTCGGGACAGAGGTGATGGCTATAGTTCCTCCATGACTATGACTTTGATATTTTCTATACTCCCGGGAAGGGGAACATGGTAGAAGATTCTCTTGGTGTGAGATCTAGTTTGTAGTTGTTGAACGAGGAATCGGTGTAGTTGGCCTCATTGCAGTTATACTTTATAGATGGATATGAAGTAGCTTCCCTCTAGTTGATTTTTGTTACCCCTCCACTCTTATAGAAATTCAGGGAGGCACATCTTGGGGATATTTAATGTAAGACTTTACATGCTCATATGTCCACATGTCATGTCCTTGATGAATATTTAAAATGTGGGGAGCACATCGCTCTTTTCAGAGGATGTACAGTAGTACCAGTGGTGTTATAGGATGAGGTTCTGAGGTATTTTCACACATCCCCTTTGTTGATACATACAGATGAGGATAATATGTACCATGACCTTGAACATCAACTTTGGTGACTAGGGATAAAGAATAGAGTGGCGGAGTTCATTTCTCAATTCTATACTTGTCAGCAAGTGAAGGCTGATCACCAGGTTTCAATGGGTTTAGATCAACCCCTTGAGGTTCCAAAATGGAAGTGGGATGGGATATCGATGGACTTTGTGATGGTTTTAACACATACTTATAGGGGACATGATTCCAAATGGGAGATCATAGATAAACTCACCAAGTCATCCCACTTCCTATCTATCTAAGAACGTAGTTCTATAGAGAGCTTGGGACTCTATATGCAAGAGGTTGTTTGACTTCATGAAGTCCCATTGATGATTGTTTTAGATTGTGATGCTCATTTTACATCCTAGTATTGTAAGGGATTGAAAGAGGCATTTGGGATGAAATTATGCTTGAGCACAACATTTCACCCACAAAAAGATGCCCAGACAGAGTAGACCATTCAGGTTCTGTAGGACTTGTTGCAAGATTTCATGTTAGACTTCGACCATAGTAGGGAGGATCACCTACCACTAGTGTCGTTTGTATACAATAATAGAGACCATTCCACCATTGGTGTGGCACCATTTGAGGCTTTGTACGGGAAACCCAACAGGCCACCACTTTGTTGTACTAACCTAGGAGAGTCAGCACTCATGGGTCTGAAGTTGGTGAGATCTACTATAAAGAAGGTACAGATCATATAAGAGTAGATAAGGACTGCATAGATACATCATAAGTTTTATGCTGATAGGTGATGGAGGCCTTTGGATTTCAAGGAATGAGACTATGTGTTCCTTTAGTTTTCACCTCGATGTGGATTACGATGATTTGGTTGGAGTGGCAAGTTATCCATAAGTTTTATTAGCCCTTTTTAGATACTATGTAGAGTTGGTGAGGTGGCGTACCTCTTAGCTCTACCCCTATAGTTAGATTGGGTACATGACGTATTTCACATGTCATAGATGAAGAGGTACGTACATGACTCATCGCACGTCATTGACTGGGGAGAGCTAGACATTGAGGATAGAGATACTTTTGTTGAGTACCCATTGGATATTAAGGATTGGTAGGATAAAATCCTTCTTGGGAAATCGATTAATTTAGTTTGTATCTAGTGGAAACACAAGAATTTATAAGAATCACTTGGGAGTGGGAGGCTCATGTTCGTGCTTAGTACCCTCATCGTTTTTAGTAGCCTTTGTTTTAGATTTTCAAGGGCATAAATTCCCAAGGTGGGGAGAATGTAATGTAATGTATTTTCTATGTATTATTTTTAAATATTATATGGACTAAATTCAAGACCATTTTCTGAGACGGCATGCGATTCTGAGGCCCAGTGTGCCTACAAAATTTGTTAGAAAAATATTAAAATATTAAATAGCACGAGCACATGGTTTTCTTGAAAAGTGGAATAAATTCTAAACAGGTTCCCGGATCAGAAATTGGAGGACACTAATACATTAATAATAGTGGATTTACCCTAGGCATGACCTAACATTGGTCGATATAGGTTGATTGTGGAATGTCGTCATGGGCGTTTTAAATGAATAAAATAAAATGATAAAAATTTATTTTAGTTTTATTTCATTGACCTAGTGATGCAGCAATAGGTTTACTTTAAATGAACCATTTGGTAGAGATCTAATTTTAGGTTCATAACCCTATAATCCTCTAAAGGCTCATGACAGAGAGATCTAGAGAATACTCTTGTCAGGAGATGATAGAACTTCGAATCAGAGATCAACGAACATTGTTCTTGGTAGATCATGAAAACAACAATGACATAGTGACAGATCTTCATTAGTGTGCAATAAAAATCTTGATAGTATGTTTCATTTAGATTCATCTTTCTCATTCTTGATTCCTATGAATAATTTGGACTAATCTATGAACAGATTAGCCCACGGATCAATGGTACTTGCAGGATGGGATGATATTTGCGGGATTTGATAGGAGATTGATCTTTTGATTATTTTATTTATTTGATATTTATTCTAACAGTGATGGATTGATATTGAAAAAAACATCGATCTAGGTTCATTCCTCTCTTTGATTCTTGATCTTTTCTCCCACATTCATGGTTCGTCATGGGCGTTCTTAACTTGGCCCGTAACTCAAAATATCTCGATCAATTGATCGTTGCGCACCTGATTCTGGGCAAAACAATCTAATATCGAAGATCTGGGATCATCACGGAACTATGGAGGTACAATGATGGACATGGAGTGATTAAAATGATGGAGGATCTTTAAATAAGGTTTCTTCTATGTTCTTCAGCATGGAATGAATAACGGCGATTTAATCCATTTTTGTGACCAGATCAGAAGAGGAAACATGTTTTTTTGGTGATGGAATGACTCGATGAGATTGGATCTCTAGTTTTGTGGTGATTCTATCATTATATCAAAGTTCAAAAGTATAAGAATCATGTATTAGAGGATCAATAAATTCTATAAAATCACGAACCACATGGCGTGTAAACTGGATTACACAACGTGTGGGTCCCCCCTTGCGGTGGGTAGGATTTGGGAGAAATTTAAGGATCACATAGTGTGTAACCCTGTTACACATTGTGTGACATCTCTCAGGTTACTCAGAGTTTAAATGGGATTTACATGGACTTAAGGTAGAGTACACAGGTTGTATATATGGTGTGTACTTCCCCACACAATATGGCCTAGACCAATTACACGGGCTACCCCATGTATTGGTACATGATCAAGCGTACATGGTCTAACGCTACATACTAGAACATGGATAGAGCACATAGTAAGACCTCATATGGATGGACATTGTGTTTGAATAATTCTACACACCATGTACCCATCTTCTACACAACATGGTTTGGAATGACACAGGTCATTGCACACAAGCAGTACCCTGAGTCAAGGGAAATGGTGTATGACCCTACTATATTCCATGTACCCATTTCTACATGGATTGATTCAATTTTCCTTCATATATTTTACAAGTTTCGTTAGGGCTTGTTACATTTATCATTTCCCTAAATATAGGTGCAAATAATTTCCTACTCATAGGACTGTGATCCCTTCAGCATGACTTCCTAGATAGAGTTGTTGGAATCCCCCAAGAGGCTTAGAGGAGGGTCCTATATTCATTCTTTGTACACTAGGTGGAGTTCAGGGTATCTACATGTGAAAACCTAAGTGGTCGTCAATCATATACTTAGTCGTTTAATCCAGATTTAGTTATTAGTATCACTCCATGGACCTAGCTGTGATCCTTATATTTTATATCATATATCTATTTAACTCTACCAGTGTATCTCTCTCATGACAGTACCTTATGAGCAGTACCTCTTAGACATTTTTCATCAATGTTATCGGACTCAAGAGTGTGTTCTCTCGTATGAATGCTTTTTGGAATCTTTGAGTTGAATTCCTATGGTTGGTATGCAGTGGTTGTGACTTGCCTCTAGACTATGTGTCTTGGTTGAGTATATCTGGATAGTCTTGTTATATATGTTGTAGACATATACCTGTGTATATCTGACTGTACTTTCCTTCGTTATATTTCTTTTTGGTTTTGGGGTTTCAAACTGAGTATTGTTATACTCACCCCTTCATGGGATTTTCCCACATGTTTTGTATCTTGTACAGATGATTGGCCCTTTGATGGAGTCCTAGTAAGACCTAGACTAGATGGTGATTGGTGAGACTGGGTAGATTGAGGTGTGTTCCTGTGGATTCATATAGAATTCCCAGTACGTTTTTATTATAGGTTATAATTATGGTTAAAGACTCTTTTTGATGGGCTTGTATTTTGTCTACGTTTACTTTACTTTGCTTTCTGTCGTACTCTCTTTGTGTGATATAGTGGTTTGCATGAATTGTTTACTTAGTGGTTTTTACATTTTATAATTTTGTGGTATTGGATGTGTTTGTGTGCGTATAGGTATATAAGAAATGCCTCCCATGTTAGTGATATTCCTAATTGGTGCTAGTCACCAGCCCCTATCCTATTTGAGGCGGGCTTGGGGAGTCACAGCATTGGCCCCACTGGGACGGGTCATGACAGTTCCCTACTAGGTATGTTTATAGTTTCCCTTACATGGGTTCTTCCCACATGTATCATGTCTTATGTAGATCAAAAACCTTTCAATGGAGTCTTAGGTAGACTAGGAGAAAGTAGAGCTCACTGGTTCTAAACGGACCGTGGATAGATCTGGGAGTTTCATTTTGGTATCAGTCTCCTTTGGTCAGTGTGTCAAATTATTTTCCAATATTGGTGCTCTTGTATTTCCCCCTTTTTTCTTTTCTATTTTATTTGATCATACTCTAATATTTTATGATATTTTATTGATGCATTTATTTTATCAATTTTTTTCCTTACTACATTATACTTTTGTGTGGATATTTTTTCATATGTACAAGTACCTTGGATTGTGGCCTCCCATGTCTATTATATGCCTACATTGTGCTAGTCGCTAGCCTCTAGCCTATTAGAGGTAAATATGGGGTTCCACTATCACATTAATACTTTCCAAAAGGGCCCCAGGGGGTTAGGTCAAGATACTTAACCATTATAGTGTGAATTCATGTGAATTCAAATAGAAATCAATGAACCTTCCAACACTTAAAATGAAAGAGGTGGAATTACATGTCCACCATAGTGCACATTTTGTTTGTAAGTAAAAAGACTCAATAGGACACCACTAACTTTGTATAAACTCATAAAATGAATAATAAAGTGTATACCGAAATTATTTTTACATATTGATATATATAATAAATAAAAAGTTTCATAGATAATAATCTGATCATGACAGAAACTAAAAATTAAATGAAATCATATTCAATAATAATCATAACAGATAACTCTCTTTTCTTAGAGGATCTAAATCTATTTTACTTATTTTAAGTGACACTCGGAATCCTAGCTGATGAGTTAAAAGAATAACAAGGAACATGTATCCTCTCTATAGTAGACTGGGTATATATGTAAAAGTTATACAATGGAATGATAATAAAACCATAATGGGAAAGGGCCTCTAGGATTCTAAAGAGAAAATCTCAGATCCTCTCACCCATATATCGACTATATGCAGGCCAATATCCAAATAATGATCATATAAAAGTATAATTCATAAAATAGAGTTATCATAGTGTTATACTAAACTATTTAACTCTATAAAAAGTGACCAACATAGCTAGATTGGGTGTGTCTAGTCAGAGTGAAATCATGAAATAAAAGAAAACTTGTCCCTACACTCTAACATAAATACATGAAGCTTCTCATAATGATTTATTTTTATAGTCTTTAAAGAAAATAAATAGGCCATAATACTATTTTATTACTCCTATAACACACTTTTTAATATAAATATATAAAATAAATAGTTATACCATGGTTTCAAATATCTAATATCATGTATATAAATATCTAATCACGGTATAAATTTTGATAACTATATATGGAAGCATCAGCAAATGTCATAAATACGACTACGAATGTATAATAAACATAGCTAGAAAACTGAACCATGACTAAACTACAACATTGTAATGAAATAAAAATATTTTATCTATCTCTTTAACATAGTAAGATAGAAAATGTTTCTCAGGAATATTAATGATCGACATGAATCAATTCAAGTTTCGATTGAAATATCACATAAACGATTTATCATATAATTAGCATTATCATATAAAAACTCAAGGATCGGGTCAAACAATATAAAACAATAATAGTAGGATAAAATAATTTTAAACAGATATCATTTGAAATATATAATTTTAAAAAAGTATTCATTTTCACTTCATGGACTTTAATGATAACCATTTGATAATTACATGAACCACACTTACACCATATCATTAAGACAATATAAAATATTCATTGAACTAAAAAATCCTCCTTAAATAATTCTTACACATTAAACAACCAAGGACCTCACCAAAGTGTATCATATAATCTCAACACTTTCCTACATCATAAACTTTTTAATATTTCTGGTCCATTTAACCAACATCATTCCTAAAACCACTCTCAAGAAAAATTTTATCACCAAGGACCATAAGAAAGAAAATCAAATCAAACAAATCATAATATGAAACTAAATCAAGAAAAAAAATTACAATATTTTCCACCATAGAACATACGTTATCACTTTTATAATAGAGACTATATTGGTATTTTTTTATTACATTAGGGACTCAAACCAATAATATGGTAAGAACATGAAGATAATTCTTAAAATTTATCTAGATCCATCAACCCAATCAAAAACAAAATAAATTTAAATAAACTTAATGGTATGAAGATCACCTCAAAATATTAAGTAAATAAAAAAGAAGGGTGATGAGGAACTAACCCAACTAGTGGGCCTAAGATAAATAGCCAGAAATCAATGAATATAACAAGAGTATTCTAAAACTTGATATATCCATAAAATATTTTATAAAATAATAATTTATACCCTTTTAACTATATCAAATACTAATACAAAAATTTTAATCCTAAGAATATATATCAATTGAATTAAAGAGGCTTATATTTAAAAATATTTCTTTTATACCATTATTATATGGATGAAAAACATTAAAAAATTAATTAAAAAATCATTTATTCCCAATACAATAAACACATCCACCACCTAACCACCGACATGACCTCTTAACCAAGTTAAGTGTTGTTCGTAGGATTATGATTCATTTACGTTAGATATTGAAAGGAATAAATTACATAATTTCTCATCAGAGAGAACTAAAATAAATATATATATGATAAAGAATGATATTTTTATCAATAATGGAATCTTTATTCAAGGAAATTCATAATTTAAGTGATTATTAACATGGTGAAATATCATCAACATGCTTATACAACATTTTTTCATCATAAATTAAATAATTAAAATTTTCAGTTGTAATTATACATATGTTCATAATCATAGGTGATTATCAAGGAGTCACAATTCCATAAACATGAGTTACTAAAAAATTGGAAAAATAATGGAATCAATACAAAAAATAATTCTATTAATCTTTAATAAAAAAATAATTTTCATTAATGTACTAAAATACATATTAAAACTCCAAATTCATAATTTCAAAAATATATTTTTAACTTTATTAATTATTTATAAATAATGTGGAAGACACATATCCCAAGTAAACACATATAGGGTTGAGACAACCAACCAAAAATATTTTTAATGGGATTAAAATACACTAATAACCATCAAACAATACCAAAAATTAATTCAATTTACAATAATCAATTTAACCTAATTGTATAATCATCATAAATAAAGAATAACCAAAATCTAAAGGAAAACCATTTAAAAAACTCATAAAATACACCCAATATTATAGTGACTAAAATTATGAATTTATTACATCCTAACATCCTTCTATTTAATTTTAAAAAATAATAAATACCTAGATGAATCCATCCCATATTTTATAACCATCTAAACAATGTTTAATGACATTAAAGAAACCTATCTTGGTCATATTAATATAAGAAATATGGAATCCCAAAAAATTTATGATGGATTTAAACATGACTTAGTGGTATCCTACATCAAAAACTTAACAAAATAAATAGAAACCATATGAGATGTAATAAAAAGGGAAAAAGAAAAATGGGTAGAGATTTTACTGTGAATTTGTGGGAGATAATCCTTATGAATACATTTGATTCATATTAGAAAATGGTGGTAGGAATAATTCCAAATTAAACTCTTCTAGGGTGTGTCGATGACTCTAATATGAATGGGGTTGATGGACCCCTTTTAGGGTTAAATGAAAACACTTAAAAAGACTAAATTGTACCTAATTAAAAAAATATTACCTGAGTCCACTAGAATCTTAATGGACCTCCAGCAGAAATATCATGGTCCACTGGAACTATTATTAAAGATTATCAAGATTTTAATGGTATTTTAAGGAACTTTCCATCACTGTTTTCCTCATTGAACTTCAACTACAGTGGCTTACTGCTACCACTTCCCTTAATTTTTCATCCACCAAAGACTTGGTTTCCTTATCCCATGCTTCAATAACACTCTTAAAATGTATAAATACACATTATAAACATCCTAGAATACTAAAATTATTGCTCTTATAATCTAAATACAAAATTTCAAACAATGATATATTTTCACTAATTTGATTTCCCAATTTAATTCATAATAAAAACGTTAAATATTTCACTAGGTCACAGGTCACTACACATTTAATTTATTTAAATTGAATATATATATTGTAACTACATGTGACAATTCGAGTAATGTGAGGCAGTGACATGGATGTGAGGATTGTTTTATTACAAATAAAGGATTATGGTATTTATAATAGTATTCTTATAGTTTATCAAATTAATTCATGGATATGTACTTCCACAACAAATAATTTTCATATTCACTCAATGAAGATATCATAAACTTCATTTTAAAAACATAAATCCTTGTAAGGTGTATTTTAATTATCACTTATAGAAATTAATAATTATAATTCTATGATATATTTTCTTCAATAAAGTTTTCTTGGGTATGTTTATCTTATATATTTTATGATTAATCTTTTCAGTGCATGAATAAAACTTCCAAATGTTACTATTTTATTTAATTCCTAATGTTTTCTATCCAGTTATCAAATGAATTGATAATTAAGATTTCAAAGGATAAAATGGCATGAAATCCATCTAAATTATGAACTATAAAAATCCCAACTAAATCCTCATTTTCTACAATGGACTTTTTTAAATAGGTTAATGATTAAATAAATATTATTACTAAGAAAATAAAAAAATAGATGATAAATAAATAATCTTCATCTTATTTCATTTCACGATCACATCAATCACCCTTATCTCTATATATGCATTGTTGTTCTCCTCTATCGCATGATCTTCCATGTATCTTGAACTTCTAAATTAGTGAATATCGCTTTAAATCATTGTACTTTAGAATTTTTCTCTTTTTTGATGTGGAATCATATTTAATATAACATTTATATGGTTCTAGAATATATTATAGTTATTGTGATCACTAAAAAAAGAATGTGTGTTTTGAAATTCCTTGTAATATAATGGATCATATATATTTCCCTCGATTTTTTTCATATAATTCTCTATTTCACTACAAATAAAATGGGCTTAAGGAATGTTCGACATAATATTATTATTCATAAGGATTATTTTCCTCATCATTTTTATCATGAAGTATTAAGACATGTGTCATAATTTATTCTTATACATATCTCTAATTTGAAACACTCCAGAAATTCCATTTGAATATTTTTTATAAAATTGTCAAGTAGCACCAAGATAACATAAATTTAACTTTGGTCAACTGGTTTTTTCTCATAGATAGATCCATTCTTCTACATGGATACTTTTATTGGTTCACACTTTATTAGGATCTATTTTATATTTATATTTATATTCTCATGATATCCTTAAGCTACATAGAGATTTGTTCATGGTAAGTTGGATCCCCTTAATGATTATTTCCTAGAACTTTGAGTTTATCTTGTAAAGCTTCATAATTTACAATTAATATTCTTTATGGTAATAGAGAGGTATTAATTTGTGAAAAAAACTTCAAGAGACTTTATTATTGATCAAAAATAGTCATTTAGTCAGAATATTCCCTTCCTTTGAAAACAAACCATATAAGTGAGCTTTAAAAAAATTCTAATTATGAGATAGTAACTTATTCATGAAATTTAAAAAATATATAGAATTTCTCTAAACCCAAGAAAAAATTTCATTAACCATAGGTGTTCTCTATTTGATCACCAAAGGATTTTAACAAGAAATGAGGGATAAATATACACTATACACGAATTGTTTCCCTCAACCACCATCATCTATATATTATGATTTATTTAATATTTAAATTTAAAAAAATGATGCATGTATATGTGATAATTCTAACCAATAAACAATAATAAGAAATAATTTAGGTATAATCAAATATTATTTTCCTCAAAAAAATATTTTCTATATGTTAGGATTCAATAAAAAATTAAAATAAAACATTTCATCCAAGTATATATGATAATGAAAAACCATATTGAATATTAATAAATAATTTTTATGAAATACAACATTGATGTAACTATAAAACGAAAAATAGGAAATAATCCATAATTGGTTAACATTATCCACATACTTCCATTACCACAACCCCCAAGCTCGATGTGGTGATGTATCCCGCTAACCACTAATATCACAAGTGACTCCATCGCTATACATGAAAAATAAAAATAAGAAAATATATTTTTATATACACCAAAGTTAAAATGCTAAGGATATGTATATAAACATACCTCATAGGAAATCACCAAATAGGTTTTATAAAAAAACTATCTAATCATAAACTATCATGATAATTTTAAAAATAAAAAACTTCTTTTAAATGGAAACAAGCCTAATTTTATTTAAAATATATAGAATTAATTTTATTAAAAAATCATAAATATATCTAAAAAACCTAGAGGTTTATAGAACATATACATATAAACGTACTTTAAATAAGCTCAATGTAATTATGAAATAAACCACTAAGATATATGGTTAAAATCCATGATATATTTACAATGCTAATAATGGTTCTCCTCATAGTGTATGTGGTTCTGGGTTGGAGTCCTCTTATTAGTGAATATAACTATGAATTTTTTAATGAACATAAATCTTAAGCACCCTTATTCAAAAAATAAAAAAAAATATTCACCAATTTCTAGGATTTTTATAATATTATCTCAAGACAAGTCTTTGGTAACCTTCATAGCCTATCAAAATTTATGGTTTTGTTGTCCATTCATAGTGGTTTAAATCATGAGTCACTCGTATAAATGATAAGGTTGATACCAAGATATAAACAAGACAAATAACCCATAATTCCCGAAATCCTCATTTCTCTTGAGTTGTTTTCTTTTTTCCATGGTTTATAGAGTTTTCTCTATCACCCTTGGGGTTCTAGTTTGTGTCCACCAAACACTTTTGAACCCTTATCATAATTTTTGGAATATATCTTCTATCAGTTGATTTATTTGAAAATTTCATTAAATATTTATAGGGTCTGCATTCTCTTAAAGTAGTAGGGTCCCTTGATCCTCATTAATTTTTTGTTCATTTGATTTAATATAATGTTTTAAATAGAACATGGTTTAATGAAGCACATCAATATGAAAGATAAAATTTCCTTCTTGCCTTTAGGATTTCCTATTTCCATAAGGGATGATATTTTATTCATATGGATTTTTATATCTATCTACTGGGGATTCTACTCCCCTTCTAGAACTTGGCCTTCCTCATTGTCATTGGAAATAAAATTATTTACTTTTTGTGAGTTGATGTTGAACCCTTTTCTTGAAGTAATCATACTATGCCCAAATTTTTTTCTAAGTGGATCTCTCAGCACCCCTTCCCAACTATATCTATTTAATGGTTGAAAAATAAATCATGTGAAAACAAAGAGTGCATGAATCCTAGATTGAATTCTACTCAGATTTCCACTACCATATGAATTGTAATTCTTCTTATATATTTAATGTGAAGGGTGAATTTTTTTATCTAAATAGATATTGTTTAGTTTCAGGTGATACTTCGATCATCCCAAGTTATTTACGCTCAGACGATGATGAAGATAAAATTTTATAGGGCTTACCTATGATAGATCCTTTTTGATACATTGAATAGAGAGGAATTTTAAATCATTCTCTATCCATATAAATAGATGATATACCTCTCTTATTACCATAGGTTCATCAATCAATGACTGATTAGGGAGTTCATCATCACCAGAAAGGAAATAATCTATTATTTCAGTTTTCTATTAGATCTATTCATGAGTATTCTATTTCTAATTCAATTCCTCTTATTATTATCTATAATCCACCATCATTTACTATTAAATGATCCCAATATTAGAGATCTATTCTATTTTCCTAGATAATAATTTATATTTTTATTTTGGTTGAAGTTTTTAAGGTAATTCCATTAGGTGCATCTGAGTAGAGGATCGGGTTGATGAGTGTGTTGGTTGTTCAATGTGGGAAATTTTTTTCTTCTTTGGTTGAGGGTCATTATTATTTCAACCCGATGGTTACTTATAGAGATGATTTTCTATATAATTATGATGGTATTTTTATAAGTAAAATGAACAATAAAGGTTTTTCATGGGAGGAGTACAACCTTTAAAATTATTTGTATTTTTATACCCAGTAGTACATAATGGATTTTTTAGGTAGATTCCACATGTGATCCAAAAATCACAATATTTATCTTCTATATGAGGATTCTAATTTTTATTATAATTTGGATGGCATAGTTCATGGAGAACTATATAACAATGTTTAGTCATCATAATTATCTTTTTTCTCATTCGATTTATTAGTACCTTGAAGTAAAATTTATAAAATAAAATTTTAAAAAATGTTTTTGATAAAATGGAATGATTTATATCCATAATAATGTAATCATACAATCTATATTTCCCAATCAATGCATCATATAATACTCCAATATAGTTCAATAACAATCATACCTAGTGGTTTCCACTTGGTAGAGAGAAATAAAAACTAATGGTACTAGTCATATTATAATATTAACTATTAAATAACTGGTCACTAGAAATTTCTAGATATGTATATATTGCTTTGGATAAAGTATCAAACCAGGGGATGAACAAATAATTTTATGAAACCCTCATGTGACCTCACCACAAAATCCTTTATGTAGAAATTCCAAAAAATAACATTATAAACAACCAATATATATCTCAAATAATTATAAACATTATTCATATGTGTAAAAAATTTACAAGTGAGTCATATGATAAAAATAATTCAAATATCCCCTTTATTCAAAACCAAACAAGGACTTGTCCTTTAAAAAAATCTTTTTTCATTAGGAATGCTAAAATAATTTCCACTAAAGGTAGTTAACTGAATATAACTCTATATATATTGATTCCTAATAGAGTGAAAATAATAAAATTTAAGTGGTGTTGTTATTCATTATTTTAAGAAAAGTTAAAAAATAATGTATCTATTATAGTGATAGAAATCCAGTTTTGAAAATATATAAGACCATTCAATAAAACAAGGGAAATCTTTCTATGTTAAAAACTTAAACAATCACAATCTTTAAATGTATAATCATTATATACAAAAATATAAAATATGGGAGGATGTTTTTTTATATTAATGGAAAATGAAACAAATATTATTCTATATACATCCACAATATAGACAATATTGGCACCCGACATGATATTTAATCATGAAATAAATTAAATTCGCATAGTTTATATAAAATGGTGCTCATTGAGTTCAATTGAATTCCCTTTAGTTCAGAAACATTCCAGAATATCTTTAATGATTATTTTATAAAAAAATAAGAAATACTGAGATATGGGAGATGTGAATGATTAATAAGGGCATGCGGAAGACATGAAAGGTGTGAAATCTTATGTATAATATATCTAATTAAATCATGGATCTTAATAATAGTCTACTCAAGTGGTATAATATCCTTGATAGAGAGAATATGGGCACATGTTCAAGTTAAGTCAAGCTTAAAATTGATGGATGATGGATAGAATAGAGTTTTTAGGAATGGATCGGACACATGGATTGATATTAGATCACACTAACTATATTGGTAGATAACACACTTGAGGAGATTCAGGAAGAAGTAAAAATTGGAATTAATTCATAAAATGAGAGTAGGATCAAAGTATTGATTGATTGATCAATAATTGGTAACTAGAGCTTGATAAGATAGAGACAATAAATACCCAAACAACAAGATTCTCTACTCAATGTTTTATTTTGATTATATTAGTGTAACTATGAGTGGATAGTTATTTAAATAGGTTTGGGTGATATGGATTTGATAAACATTGTTAATGATTGAATGAACTAATCACTAAATATTTTTATCTTTTTTCTTAATTCTTCACTAGATTGATCACCTAGTACATTTTCTTTGAGAGAGGTTTAAGAAAGCAAGGTTAAAATTCATACTATTCACTATAATAAAATATTGATATTCTAAAGAATAACAATATTATAAGAACTAAATCCACACATATATTTCATACTCTGAGAATTTAATTTCTTTAGTGCAGTTATTATAGAAAACATTAAGGATATGTGTGGTTATATTAAATAACCTAATAGTTGTTATGAAAATTCCTAGATAAACAACAACTGTCAATTATATAAGAATATCAAAAAGGAGAAAAAAAATAGCAAGAAAGAGATCACATGACTTGAGATTTTTGTGGTTTAGGAATAATATATATTTCCATTGAGAGGTTGGATAATTTCACTGTATTAATATCAATATTACAAGGAAAATATTATATTTCATGAACCCTAGATCAAAATGAACTCATAAAGAAATTTGTTGTAATAGTAAACCAAATTTCTATAGTTCTAAACTTGTACAGTATGACATGACCTAACACACCGGGGACCACCTGACTAGTGATAATCTAAGTGTGCCACCCCAAGACCACCTCTAGTAGGGAAAAGGCTAGTGACAAGCACCGAGTTGTCATATAAAACATATGTTAGGCCTTATCCTAATGTACTTGTACACATGCACACACATTTTCAAACACAAAAGAGTAATGTGGAAGAGTAAACAACTTGAAAAATAAATTCATGCACAACCTCTGACATCCTACAATAAAAAAATACATATCATACTCAAAGTAATGTGAAAAATATATTGAACCAAAAAATAGAATGTAGTTCTAACCAGGAAATAAAGAAGGAAAAAAACTCAGTATGCCACCACTAATCCAAAAATAATTATTCTATCATAGCTACCAAGAATAACTATGCACTACCCATGCAAGGTCCACCTAGATCTTTGTTGAGAAACCTATTTTCTATAGAACATATGACATGTATGGGATGATCCCATTAAGGGGTGACTATATAAATACTTGAATGTCTAAAGTATCAAATAAAAACTGAGAATGGGGGTTGAATTAGTTGTTCACTTTTTATGAGTTTCAAAACATTTTGAAACATAACCCATGAAAACTATTAAGATTTATTTCCTTATCAACTTTTAGTAATTAATAATTCATAAAAAAGTAGGAAATAAATTAACGCACATAAGATTAACAAGGTTTGGATTTAGTGCGAGAACCTACATCCTTATTATAGCCACTCTCATGTGTTTATGTAAATCCACTATTATGAAGAAGGGAATACAACTTGTTCCAAATCCCATTAGACACCTTTTATCTCTTGATTGAAATTATTATACTGACTCATGTCAGTTTAAAATGTTTTATTACAAAAAAATTGATCCAAATAAAAGAATAAATACTTCATTGAAACTACTCCACAATTGCTCAGTCTGAATCCTTAGTCCAATTTGGCTAGATTTGATTTCTCAATCTAATGATGCTAGATCTGATTCACTCAATACGATGATGTTATATCCAATGAACTCTGATGAATTCATTCTCAAGAGGAATTACTCAAAATCTTATAAAATTCTCAATATGATCTTTCTCAGTCCGATCGACTCAAAATTATCTTCTCAAGATGAGCTTGCTCAATCCGATAAAAAACATTCATTTGTTTAATCCTCCTCAAGATAAACCTGGCCAAAAATGACTTTCACATAATTTATTCAGTGATCAACCTTTTCTTCTTGCATGAAAAATAACCATTAAATAAATGATCTGAGAAAGTACCTATAAAAGACTCAAAAAACAAAAGTGATAAGCTTAAAAACATTCTGAACTTCATCAAATTTCAAAATCTCTTAAAATATATCGCATTTAAACTTCAACTTTGACTTATTCAATCCTCCTTGGGTTTCTCTGATATTTAAAAAAAATTGAATTTCAATTTTGACCTATTCAACTATTCATAAAACCTTTGGAATTTTGTTTTGAAGTCTTCTTCATAATCATCTCATTATGAATCTATTTCTTTTTCAGCTCATTATGAATTTGTTTCCTTCTCAACTCATTAAAAATATATTTCCTTATCAACTCATTATGAATTCTGTTTCATTATTATCTCATTAAAAATTATATTTTCTTCACAGCTCATTATGAATTATGTTTCCTTATTATATCATTACAAATATTTTTCTTTATCATCTCATTAAGAATCTTTTTTCCTTCTCAACACATTACAATTTATGTTTCATCTTTATCTAATTACGATGGAATTCTCATTATGATGAATTTTCCCATTGTGATTGAAATCCCATTATGAAACTTTGAAAATATTCAAACTTCACTAATATTCTTCTTTATTAATGACTTTTCCTCCGATGGATGTTTCATAATGATGGAATCCCCATTACAATGGATTCCTCATTATGATTAAGTTTATCTGATGATAACTCCACTCAATATCATTAACAAGCTTCAAACCTCCTCTTTTATTACTCATTGGAAAACATTGTCTTGAATTTTAGAACCAATATAACCATTATGATTCTTTCATTTCTTCAAAATCTTTTACCATGATGGTTTTCATGATTTTTGATAACTCCATGATCAGCAAAGAATCATCTGATTTGTTTTCAAAAGTATTAAAACTATCTAACTCCTAACTTCCTAATATTATTTTAAAACTCTTTAGCAATAATAGGATTCTTTAAACAACAATATCTTACTTTATAACAAATTCCTAGTCTGATGAATATCCATTATGATGGACTGGATCATTTTCTTAAAAAACATTCTTATACAACAAGGTAAGTTTTCAAAAATACAAAATCTTCGGTAAAACAATTTATCACAAAGGTTCTTCAATATCCCCCTTTGTATTTGTTGACAACCCTCATTAAAAACTTTTACAACTCTCAGAATTTTTTCACAACTCAAATTTTGTAAACGACCCATGCTTTTTAAATTTTATCAAAACATAGAATTTCTCAAAAGTTTGTGTCCTGACACAACACTACTGGATAAAATATTTTTTTTAAGTAATTCCATACCTCAATGGTAAGATACTTTTGTAGACATATAATCATAAACTCTCCCTCACTCTTAAATTTTCCCCACTCGCATTTATTTTTCTCCCCCCCCCCCATTATATGACAACCACAACTTTAGATTCATTAAATAAATATAAGTAAAAAATTCCTAAAAAGTACAAAGTTGTTACTTTATCTCCCCCTTTTCCACATAATTCCAAGAATGGTGGGGTTACCTTTCTTGTGAGATTTAGGAAGTCATGGGAGGAGGCTGAACATTAAGTTGAAACCTCAATTCCAAAAACTTTTCTTTTAGAATTTCTTTTGTAATGATATCAGCAATTTGAAACTTTTTTGAAATGTATTCTAACAAAATATATCCTAAAAAATTATTTTTAATAAATTGAAACAATATAACAATGTGTCTTGATATTTAATGTTGGAAAGGACTATTAGAAAGATCAATTTAAATCTAATTATTATATAATATTTTCAGTGGTTTAGAAACTTTTACTTTCAAATCTTCCATCTTATCTTTCATCTAAAATATTTGAGTAAAATCCTAAGTGGTTGCAGCATTTTCAGATTCATATGTGCTCAAAGTTACTGAACTTTGTTTCTTACTATGCCAACTCACACAAAATTCACCCAAGTAAAATATTCCTCCTGAGGTTGATTTTCTATCATTACAATCTTCAATCCAATCATCATCATTATAACCATGATACTTTATCTCACAATTTCTTTTATATAAAAACCCATGTGAAGTTGATCCTTTGAAATATCTCAGAATTATTTTTTCTTCCAACATATGTGATTCTATAGAATTACTTTGTTACCTTGCACGCAAATTAACAGCATAAAAAATATCATGTCGTGAGTTTGTAAGGTAAATTAGACTTTCTATCAGATTCTGAAAATCTTTCTAATTCACACTTTTTCTAGATTCATCTTTATGAAACTTTATGCTCACTGAAATAGGAGTAGAAACTTATTTGGATTCTTCCATCCCAAACTTATTTAAAAATTACCTGGAATACTTTTTTGAGATAAGAAAATGTATTTTTCCTTTTTTTTGAACATGTAAGCCAAGGAACAAAGTTAATTCTCCCAAAATTGACATTTCAAAATTCATCTTCATTTATTCAAAAAAAATTACAAACAACTTCTCTATCAGCCGAAAAAATTGTATCATCCACATAAAAAATTTCAATTAGTTTTATGGAGTAAACATATTTTACATATAAGTTGCTATTAACTTTTCCTTTAGAAAAATATAAAATTATAAAAAAAATTTAAAGTAGTGAATACCAATCATGTGGATCTTGTTTCATCCAATACAAATATTTCTTCAGTTTTCAAACATTGTTTTCATCCTCATCAATTAGAAACCCACAGGGTTGTTCAATGTAAAATTCTTCCTCAATATTTCTATTTAATAAATATGAATTTACATCCATCTAATAAACATTGTAATTCCATTGTGTGGCCACTAAAAGTAACATTATAATAATTTCAAATATTGAAACTAGGGAAAATGTTTCTTCAAAATCTAAACCTTCCACTTATGCATAGCCTTTACAAATAAATATTTCTTTGTTTATTGAAACTAATCCAAAATCATTTAATTATTTTATATAAACCCACTTGGTTCTGATAACATTTTTATTTTTTTTATCATGAAACAAGTTTCCATGTTTCATTCTTCTCAATCTGGTCCTCATTCATAGTATACACCCATTATTTTTGTTAAATATTTTCTGAAATTTATTCAAGTTAAAAAAATGGAGATAAGTGAAGTTTGATTATCTAATCTCAACTTTATTCTTGTCTAAAGTTGAGCCTTTTAATTTCCAATAATGTTTTTAGAATGAAAATAATTTTGTAAAGTAGTAAATTTTAAAGTTACTTTTCCAAATAAACTTTCCTCATCACATGAATTTTTGAAATCTTAATAAGGATTTTTTTAAATACTTTCACTTTTGTTGGAAATATCCAGTTTATCCTCCTCATCATTCTCAACAACTTTTGTTAAGTAATTTTTATTTTCATCTAATTTTACATCATATGATCCCACTAACTTTTGTAAATGTTTTTTAGCATTTGTAACTTCTTCCATTTAGTGAATAACCCATAAAATTTCCTTCCTCGACTTTCTCTTCAAACTTTTCCATGTACGGATTTTTTATTTTGAAAAAACATGGACATACAAAAACTTTGAATTATTTTAATAAAGGTTTTTTGTTATAACACATTTCATAAGGACTCATGTTGGTTTTTGGTCTCAATAAGAATCTATTTTGAATATGTACAGCAGTACTAATAGCTTCTCTCCAATAGAATTTTGAGTTTTTTGGTTCTCTTAACATACTTCTTCTCATTTCCACCAAACTTCTATTCTTTCCTCTTTATACTCTATTTTTTTGTGGAGTATAGGTTGTACTATACTGATGTTTGATACCATGATTTCTCATATAAGTTTTAAAATTATTTCTTATGAATTTCATACAATTATATGTTCTCAACCTTTTTATGGAAACCCCCATTTCTTTCTCAACATATTTATTAAGAATTTAAACATTTCTATAGCCTCTATCATGTTATTTATAAACATTATTTTTGTCATTCTAGTGAAAAAATAAATATAAATGATAAATTATAAATCTACTTTTGTTTATTGATGTATCATCATCCCATATAAATTGGAATCAATATTCTCAAGTGGTCTGGTAGATTGAATCTCAACTCTTTTATGAATTTTGTTAGTCATATTGCCTTTTTGAAAAGTTATACAAACATCAACTTCTCTTATTTTCAATTATGGAAAGTTTAAAATGGAATCAACTCTATAAAGTTTGTTTATACTTTTTTATCCAAGGTGCCTAAGTCTTAGGTGCCACAATTTTTTTTCATCTTCAGCACTAAAGTAACATGAGTAATTGAATTCTCTTATTTGGGAGAGATTTCGACTAGTTCTTTCTCCTTTTACAATAACTTTTACATCTTTCACACTTTTGACGATACAAAAATATTTTCTAAAAATAACATATTTTCCATAATCACAAAGTTGACTTATACTAAGTAAGTTATGTTTTATCCCATCAACAAATTAAACTTCCTTAGATTTCAACTTTTCCACTTCAATATTAGTTATTCTTATTCCTCTAATATTTATGGAATAATCATTAATAAATTTAACTGCTCATATATCATTAATTTCAACATTTTTCAATATTTTTATATTAATTGTCATATGTGAAGAACAACCACTATCAATTATCCATGGTTTGTTCCTTTTACTTTCTTTCAAATTTGTATCAACAACAAAATCTCTTTCCTAAACTTTCTTCTTTTCAACTTCTTTTTCTTTTCTATCATAAGAAACTTGTTCTTGAAGGAGTGTCATACATATTTTGGCATGATGACCAGCCTGATCGCATCTTCCACAAAATTCATCAAAACATTAAAATCGATTTTTTGTTGGAAAGTTTCTAACATCTAGATAATTCACCTTTTAACCTTTATGTAAGTTAGAAAAGTTACTCATTCAACTTTCACTATGTCTTACAATTTGATCAAACCTTCTTATAGGTATAGATAATTTTTTCTAATAGTTATAATCTCTACTCCCATACATTACACAACACTATAAATAGCTTTAAAATCATAATTTTATGTTCAAGAAAGATCTTTCTCTATAGAAACTTTGTTGAGGTTGGTAACTTCTTTCAGGTCTAACATACTCAGGATGTTGTCTATTTTTCTTTTGGGTGAGTTTTCTAATTTTTTAGATTTGATGGTTTTTTCACATAATTTCTCCACCCAAGCCTTCCCAAAATCTTTTCTAGAACCTGAAATGTTAAAATAATCAGATGAAACATTAATTTTGGTGAGTGAATATTTCACTAGATTCTCATATTGATCCTTCTCAGCAACATCAGAAGTCTTATATTTTACTTATGAGGCTTTATTGAAGTTTGCATTCATCTTCCATATGGTATTTTCAAACTCAATAATTTTTTATTAAAACATTTTACCTTATTCTTCATTACCTTACAACTTCTTACTAAGATCTTTAATCATCTTTCCATGTTCAGAAATTCTTATTTTGTAACATAAGATCTCCAAAATGTATCCATCATCTTACTTGATGAAATATTTTATTCCATAAAAAACTTCTTCATAATATTTCTTTATTACTCTAATTTCATTCTTGATAGTTTTTTTTAAACACATGCAACAAGTTCTTTTTTGATCTGATACTCACTATAAGTTTCTTCACCACCTTCTTCACTATCTGATAAATATTTTATTTTATCCACTTTTTCAATGAAGGTTATTAATTTTTTAAAACATTAATATTTAGAATAATTGTTATCATTTGAGTCTTATTATACTTTCTTACTCAACATATTTATTTTATTGCAAGTAAACTTCTTATATTTTTTGGATTAATTTTTCTATAATTTTTTTCCTCTTCTTCCATAGAGGTTTTTCATTGGAATAATCTTTATATTCACCAACTTTTACCTGGGTAAATTCATAGAAACTTTTCTAATAGCACCACACTCAAAACATGTGAGATGAATTTTACATCCATACTTATTATTCCTCTTAGATAGTTCTTGGATATAAGATACATGATTTTATCATTCAATTCATCATCCTCTTTACCTTTAGAGTCACAATGATCAACATCTTCAACATATTGAATTTTAAAATTTCTCATAGATTCAAAATCCATTTCATCTTTCATATTATTTTTAAAAATTGAAGCTTTTCTCATTTCATAAGAAGAAAGAAATCTATGAAATTATTCAAGAGATAAATCATCCTTATCTTATAAAGAGTAAATTTTAGAATCAAACCTATTCTGAAAGTTTATCATAAGTTTATTCACAATTGTAGAATCATCTAAGACATCTCTAAATCCTCTAATGTTACAAACAATTTCATTTAATCTGGTGAATTTTTCATCAATAGTTTCTTAATCTCTAATTTTTATGTCTTCATACTTACTATGCTATATTTTTAGTTTTTATTCCTTCACTTTAGTATTCCCTTTGAAAATACTTTCCATCTTGTCCCACAAAAGTATTGAGACCCATCACCTTTTGATAAACATTATTTGATAAGTACATAAGGATTTTATTTCTACCCTTTCCATCAACTTATATATTTATCTTATCAACAAACATAATAGGATCATCTTTCTCAATAGATGGAAAACCAATAGTAGTTGCATCAACAACTTCTAGGCCAAGATATAGGAGATAAAGAATCATCCTATTTTCTATCCATAATAATTTTTTCTATAAATTATAGGAATTCCTCCACTATTGACGGAATTGATATTATCCATGATAAGGATTTAACAAGAGAACATTCCCTCTAATACCAATTTAAGTTCCAAATAATCAAATAACAACTGAGAAGGAGGTGTTGAATCAGTTGTTCACTTTTTATGAGTTTCAAAACTTTTAGAAACTTAACCCCTAAAACCTATTCATATTTATTTCCTTATAAACTTTTAGTAAATACTCGTTCTTGAAAAAGTAGGAAAGAAATTAATTTACACAATATTTACAAGGTTTGGCCTTAGTGTGATAACATTCATCCTTTCCATAGCCACTCTTGTCGGTCTATGGAAATCCACTATTATAAATAAGTGAATATAACTTGTGTCAAATCCCATTAGACACCTTATATCTCCAAATAGAAATGATTATACTGAATCTCATTAGTTTATAATGTTTTCTTATAAAAAAATTATCCAAATAAATGAATAAATACTTTGTTGAAATTACACCATAATTTCTCAGTCTGGATCCTCAGTTCAATTTAGATGGATCCAATTTTATCAATCCAGTGATGATAGATCAAATTTACTCAATATGATGATATTGGATATGATAATCATAGTCTGATGAATTTGTTCTCAATGAAAAAATGATCTAAGAAAGTATATATTGGAGACTTGGAAAAAATGGGAAACTTGAAAACTTTCCCTTCTTCTTCAAATTTCAAAAGCTTTGAAAATATCTCACATTTAAACTTCAACTTTGACTTCTTAAATCCTCCTTGTATTTCTCTGAGATTTACGCAAAATTGAATTTCAATTTTGACCTCTTCAAATCTTCATAAAACTTCTATAATTTTCTTTTTGAGTCTACTTTATAATTATCTCATTACGAATTTTTTCCCTTCTCATATCATTATAAATCAGTTTCCATTTAAACTCATTATGAAATTATTTCCTTCTTAGATCATTATTAATTCTAATACTTCTCAGATCATTCGGAATTATATTTCTTTCATATCTCACTATGAATTTTGTTTCCTTCTTAGCACATTATGAATTGGTTTCCTTCCCAACTCATTACAAATTCTATTTCCTTTTAAGCTCATTACAAATTTTGTTCCATATTTATCTCATTATGATGTAATTCACATTATGATGGATTTTCCCATTACAATGGAAATCCCATTACACAAATTTTAAATTATTAAAACATCACCATTCTTCTTCTTTCTTAAAGATTTTTTACTTGATGGATACTTTATAATGATGTAATCCCCATTATGATGGATTCCTCATTAAGATTAAGTTTATCTTATGATAACTGCACTCTACAAGATTGACAAGCTTCAAACCTCCTTAGCTATTACTCATTAAAAAACATTTTCTTGATTTCTAGAACCAATACAACCATTATTATTCCTTTATTTCTTAAAAATATTTTATCATGATAGTTTTCATGATTTTTGAGAACTCCATGATCATCAAAACATCGTCTGATTTTTTTGGAAATTATGAAAACTTCCTAAATCATGATTTCAAAATATTATTTCAAAACTCTTTAGAAATAATATGACTCCCTCAAATAGAAATATTTCAATTTATATGAAATGTCAATTCCAATGAATATCCATTATGATGGACTATATCTGATTCCTAAAAAACTAAAACATTATTATATAGAAAGGTAAGTTTTTAACAAATACAAAAACTTTATTAAAAACATTTTCACAAAGGTTCTTCAATACCCAAATAAAATCACCAACATGTAAATACACAAAAAAGAGAGTTCAAAAAATCTATAAACATGATTTTAATAGAAGGATAAGAACTTATATATGCTCATAAAAGGTACTCAAGGAACATAGTATAGTTTCAGTCATCACAGTCATCCCAAGGATTCTAAATTTACACAAAAAACCGTGAATCACCTAATCCTTCAAACCAAGAAACCTCTTTATACCTGTAGTGGAGGATCACACTCTCCTAGTAGTGTAACAGACCCTATTGGAGAATCTTGTTCCATGCCATTGCTCACTAGGTAGGGGAATAACTGACCCCATAGATATAGGATCTTGTGCCCAATAATTGTAGGGGAAATAACTAACCCTACTATATATGTAGGTAGAGGACCTATACCCCAATCCCATGGGGAAATTTACAACCCTATATAAGGATGGTAAGAGGAAAATATTCCCTAAAAATTCATTTAGGGTGGGTTTCCACTCACCTAAGAGTATCCAAAAGTAGATCCAGGTCCTTGAGATGCCGATGTGGTCAATAATTCTTTATTTTTCTAAATTCTCATATCTATCATCAAATATGAATCCATGTCATGTCCCATGTGAAAATATTTCCTCAAAGGGGGTTGCTTAAATTCCCCAATCTAAGAAAAATGGAGTACACAACATACCCAATGGGTACATGATGTGTAGCCATTAAGTAGTCATATTCGTGAGCACTATCACCCCATGTGGCATGTGGAAAGTCTACTAGATGGAATGAATGAAATACCACATGGAATGTTGGTCCAAGTTTAACACTTGACATGTGTTGTGTTTCTTGAGTCATTTTCCATCGAGAGGTACATGGGTTATATCCTGGTAATACATGACTATGTAAGCTACTTAGGTTCCTTGGGTGTGTACTCCCTGTACATTCCAAGCTATCCATCTAGGGTCACACATTGTGTGGACCCATCCACATGGTCATTTGATATTTTTCTGAAAATTAAACCATAACATTATATCAATGGGAAACATGGTGTGGGTTCTTCCAAAACACACATCATGTTGTAGTGGATTTTCTAGAAGATAGCTTCCATTCGAAGATTCACCTGATGCACCATAATCACTGTGATTTCCACCAAATAAATCTCAAAATTATTTGACTGTGATCAATATGTTTCTAGAAACTTGATTATAGCCAGTGTTTATTGGGAAATTGTATCTTCATTGCCTCCTATAGAAAATTTATCATCCCACACTCCACGCCTTATGAAACCACTATCACCTAATCCTTCTTCAAATTCTTATAATCATCGTCAAACCTATATTATGATGTAATTCACAATTTTAAACCCACAAAAAGATTCCATAGAACCAAATAGTGATCTCACAATGAATTTGGTCCATGGTAATGGTCGAACCGCTAGCCAAAATGAATATTGATGATAAACGCATGTAGAACGGAGGGAGAAATCCATAAAAAACTAAAGTGAATAATACAATATGGTCTTATGTTCTCCTACCATTGATTATGTGATATTAAATAAATATAAAAAGGGGTTTAATAATTATTCCAATAATGACACTGATCATGTTCATAACCCATATAAAAACAAAAAATTAATGAGGCTATAGAAAGACATATTCCATATCATATTATTAGAAACTAATCTATAATCACAATGGTATCAAAAGTGAGGATAAAATACAAAAAAAATCCTCTCCCTAATATTGGATCAATATCTAATAGAGAACAAACCCGCATCAATTTCCATGATGAGTTCCATTGATTTTGGTTGTCAATCCATGAACCTTCCCCATTCATCATCAAAGATTCTCCCATGTGAAACTCTCTTTCTCTACCTATTAATTATCAGGTTTATAAATATAACCCTATATAATTTTAATAATGAAGATTATAAAGTTAAAATCTAAATATTTTCATTTAATAATAATACTAAATAAATAATTTAATTTAATTAATTTAATCCCACTATTATCTTCTTGTGAATGTGTACTGATCAGAGATCTGATGTGAAAAAACATTATGTCATGCCTAAGGAAAACACCATGTTTCAGATTCAATAGAAGCCTTATTTTCTCTATCTAAGACTCTATTTTGGAGATAATCCATTTTTTCTAATATTATATGTGCATGTATGTTAAAATATTTAATGATTTTAATATATCATCATCGGGGTTATATGATGCCCAAAACTCTTTTCCAACCCCACAACTAGTTCCAAAAATGTTATTTAAAATATCAAAATGGGATATTTGAAAAAATTAGAGCTATTACATTCTCCCCACATTCAAGGTTTTTTGTCCTGAAAAGTATAAAATACTCGAATAGGTGAGGTTACTGAGCTCGCATCTAGTTCTCCCATTATCATGATCTCTTCTAAATATTCTCACACTACTATATAACATATAAAAGTAAAATAATCCAACCAAAAATGAACTTATCATGTTGATCCCTAATCACCACTCGGTACTCTAAAAATGTGTGTTTATCTTTAATTTCTATCTCATCCCATTCAATGACATATAATACATTATGCATGTATTTCCTTAGCTGCGATATGTGGAAAACATCATTAACTTGGTCCAACTGAGAAGGTAAATATAGGTGATATGAAACTTCACTGATCCTATACACAATCTAAAATGGACTAACAAACTTATTAGATAGATTAAAACCCTAAATAAATATCTATAAATTGCACCATGGTTAGGCCTTCGGGGACATATAGTCTCCCTTGATGAATTCCAAAGGCCTATATCATCGATCTACATAGCAATTTTGATGGCTTAGGGCTATCCACATCCACTTTGGGATGATCTTTTCTTTCTATATTATTTTATACACCAACTCTAGCCCCATAAGAACTGATTCTTAGAACTCTGAACAACACATTGGTGTCTTAAATGGTATCCTATAAAGGTCCAAAAATAGAATCATACCAATAATAGAGTGATATGTTTTGTTATATAAAAATTGTACCAGGGGTAGGTGATCCTCTAAACTTTGGTCAAAGTCTATCATACATTCCTAAAACATGTCCTCTAAGACCTTAATATCTCTCTTGGCATGGCCATATTTCTAAGGGTGGAACATCTTAATCATCTGTAACTGGATCCTAAAATACTCATTCAAACCGCTCCATATTCAAGATATGAAATGAGCATCACAGATTGAAATAATCATTGGGAGAACACCATAAGGTTGTATGATATTTTCATGTAAAAGTGTCTCAATGTTTTTATTGAAATCATATCTTTGATGGAAAGGAAGTAGGTTGATTTAGTTGGTCAACATATAATCACCCATATATCTTCATGAAATCTTATCATTTATGGAAATCCTATCATGAAATCCATGGATATATCATCCCACTTCCATTCTGGAACCTCAAGGTGATTTTCCAACCCTGATGGAACTTGGTGGTCAACCTTTACATATTGATGGATGAGATATCAAGAGATGAACCCTAAAATACTCCTCTTCATCCCTGGCCGCCAAAACTGCCACTGAAGGTCCTATTAAATCTTCTTCACTCTAGGATTACAAGTAAGGTAGATGTATGGAACTCTCTTAGTACATCATCTTGAAGAATAACTAACACCATAGTCCACCCCTACAATAGGATGATATACTCCCTACTTTTTGAGAATCTATCTCGAGTATATCCTATAAATATATAGTCATTCAAGGCCTCATATTAAATATCCCCAAAATATGATTCCCTAACATACTGCAAAATTATAGGGGTTAAAACCATTGATTTAATGTATGTTACTCCTCGCTCTTTCACTAAAGATAATTAAAAAGAAGAAAACATCCTTGAAAGTTCACCTAGAAACTAGGAATGATATCTCCTACTAAGAGAATCTGCTACTACATTCTATTTCCTATGAGTATAGACTTTCTAAAAGTTTTATTCCTATAGGAACTCTAGTTATAATATCTATTTCATTTTGAGATATCTATAAGTGAATATGTACATGAGACTCTTTTCATTAGAATAAACAATAAAATACTCACCAAGAAGGTGGTTTTACCCTGTTTTTAGAGTGAAAAATGTAGGATTCATCCATAATTCATTGTTTATGTAGTTATACCCATGGGGTATCAAATTATAAGATCCATAAGATATCACTACCTACCATTATATTAATACACACATGAGCCCAAATACAAATTAAATGGAGAACACAACATACTCTAACCCCTATTTTTGAATCCTATACCACAATTTCTTAATGGCCCCCTAAAAATTATTTTAATAGATAAAATTTGACACTTGTGGGTCAAGGTAGTCATGGGAGTTGCAATCCTAGAGAATCTTGGACTGAATTTTAGATAATATAAAACCACCCTAAGAAAGTTACACACTAATATCATGCTCTTGGGTGGCTTCCAAGGCAGAACTACCTCAATCTTCACTGGTTCCAGAGATACTCCCTATTCTAAGATAACATGTCCTAGAAAGTGGAACTCTCTAATATAGAACTAAAACATTAATATTTTTCCAACTTGATGATTCTATCAAAGTGCATCTTGGACCATCCTTAAATGCATTGCATGATCTATTGCCGATGTGCATTATATGATAATATAATCGATAAATACCACCACAAACCAGTCTAGGAAAATCTAGAAGATCTGATTCGTGAGTCTCACAAGAACTGCTAAAGTGTTCATTAGGACAAAGGGCTTCTCTAGGTACTCATAGTGACCATAAAAACATCTGGATATCATCTTTAGTATGACCTCTTCATAAACCCATAGATGGTGATAACTTGTCCTAAGGTTGAACTCTGAGAACTAATTTGACCCTATCAAATGATCAAATAGGTCATCAATTCTTAGTAGTAGATATCTATTTCTAATAGTTACCTAATTTAGTTAATGATAATCCACAAAAAACCTCAGGCTCCCATCTGATTTCTTGGTGAATAACATCAGATTTGTCCCGGGAGACACAGTAGGTTGTATAAATCCTTTCCTATAAAGGTCCTCTAACTGAAAACTTATCTCTTAAATCTCAGTAGTATCCATATGATATGCTACTAAAAATATTAGATCAATCCTTGGATGTAATTCAATAAAACATTTGACTTCCCTATCAAGAAGTAACTGAAGAACATCCTCAAGGAGTACATATGGGTACTCCACTACCACTATGGGAAGTCAAACATCCACTGAGTTTGTTGCTCCAAGATTCAAGATAACCAACTGATCATAAATCAATTGAACTCTCATTCACATGATCCCAACCTTCTCTAACTATAATTCCTTCTTCCTAGTGAAGGAAAATATCAACCCTTCAACCTCGATTCACCACATCCTCCATCGGAACCAAGCAATATAATAATGGAAACTAGATATATTTTACATACCAATAATGAAATTATATAGTATGTTTTCAACCACAAAAGGGTACCATGAGAAATTTTATCCATAAAGATATAAGTCACACTATCAATAGAAGAGTGTGATCATAGAATCCCCTCTAGTAAGAGTCTCAAACTATAAGTTTCAAGCTAGAGGCTCTACTAGAATCTCAAATTCACAAACGTGGTACAAGGATAGAAATAATGGTTTATTAATGTGTCTATAAAAATATATAGGGTAGATAAGACATAGATTGTACCTCAGATCATGTCAGGAGACTCTCAATTGTGAAGTCCTAGGCCTGGTTCAAAGACATGTGACTGGTATAATTATCCATAAGGACATAATCATGCCTCCTCATATGTTAGAGGTCTTCAACTAGTAGTGAGGGTGTGTGGTTCTATGGTGGCAGAGAAAATTATTTATTTTTCATAGTGGTGCAACAGAAAATAATGTAGCAAAAATAATAAATAAACACAATAGAAGAAGTATAAGGCAGTAAAAGTAAACCATCTAGACAATAAAAAATAAACATAAAAAAGTAACTAACACTATATAAGGATGATTTCATGATTATACTAAATATGAAATAGGAAGACATGGCAGCAGGCATAAAACAGTACCAGTATATAAAAAAAGAAAAAAATTCAAAATCAACTATCTCCATTATAATCTTGAGCATTGGCTCAGTCATATGCTCCCAATCCCAAAGATATCAATCATTGATGTTGGGTGGTTCTATTTATCCTTATCTACATCCCTGAAATCTTATTGGGTACTAAATGATATCCCAAACATGGTGTGAGTAAAACTCAATAATCCACCACCAACAATGTCTAATGAAAATGCAGTCAATTAATATAAAATGTATTAGGTGAAAGTATAATAAATTTAAGATGTAAAGTAAATATAAACCATGTCAATATTAGGCTTCTCATGAGATACCCAATAGATCCTACCTACTTTGGCCTAAGATGGATGTTTCTGAAAATATAATGATTATTTGGACAAAGACCCAAGGAACATAGACAAGGAATCCAAGTAAAATAATTATATGGGATCCATGAGAGACCCATGGAAACTATGAATTTATAAATTATATCCCACTCATGGAGATCAAAAAATATATTAGGCTATTGGTTATGAGGGTAATCCAAGGGGTTAACCCTTGGAATTCCAACATTAATTTTTTTAAATAATCCTAAGAAATAATTCCAAGGTAATATTAGGATAGACTTGATCAGATTTTAAGGATATAATCCATGGAAATATATGTCTAAATACATAAATATCAATCCTAGAATCGTGTCCCATGCATTAAAATTTTCCAAAATTTTCAATTTAATAATCAGTGTCTTGCTGAAGCATTCATGTATCTAACACACTGACATAATCCAAGTGTTGTATATCACTTAAAAGATGCATCAATGAATTGGTTAGTGTCCCATGAGTTCACCCATGGAATTATAAGAAAGGAATTAAAGTCCTAATCAAGGCATTCCATACATTTAAAGTGATTGAGGTCTACAAAAATATTCAAGCATAATATAATAATTGATTAAAGGGAAAGTGAAATATCAATGCCATTAATAAATTCAATTCATTCATTCATTGTCTTCCCATTTATAAGTCACATGCCAAACACACCTCAAGGGTATTTTGGTTATAGGAAAGGAAATGTTTTCAAAGAAATTTAATTCGACAAATCCTAATGGGTGGATCAAGTTGATTTCATCAACCTATAATGGTGTCAAAGGGTCTCATGGAACATCAAGGTCAACATCTCGGTGACCAATTAATTTTTTCACGAATTTTGGGTAAAATGCACAGAAATTTTGATGTGCGACACAACAAAACATGTCATAAAAATATATAATTTTAGGGGAGAGATATATACAACCTACCTTATCTGTAACGTCCCAGACTCAATCATCCACCCAAACAGCGCTAAACGGGTTGGGTGTTACTACCTTAGGAGCACCTCCCTGAATGCCAAAAGCTACCGACTAGAAGAAAGGGTCTTATAGGTATAGTGGGGAGGTTATACCCTCTTAGAGGATAATAATGATACTGGTTTGAGAAAAATATAAAATTAGATGACTCTACAGACTCGAACCAGACCCGTATAGACAAAGCACAATCAATAGAAATAAATAGTCGAAGTAATAAATATAAACAATAGTAGCAGAATGTAAACACAACTACGTGCCGAACCACATGTAACAACTACTAGAACAGAGAAATCATGCATCTATAGCAAGTCCATATATAAAAGGGAACCAATGGATAACCAAAAGTAGATATGATAAACAAGGCAAGAATGCTGGTATAGGAAATAAAGAAAAACAAAGTAAACACTAGGTAGGAAAAACCCCATGGTCCCTCCCATCTCCATGAGATAGCTAAAACAGTCCATCTCATGAAGCTGGTCTCATTTCTATACAGAAATCCATAAAGTATACACATGCCCCAAAGGGCCCAGGTAGGGTGTGAGACGAATCTCAGTAGGATACCACCCAACAGTGCGTACCTAATATAAGTGTTTAAGCAGGAATGCATTTATAAGGAAAATATTAAACATTATAATTCACAAATAAACACAAACTCCACTAATGCTTAGCAGCTACCATAGAGTGTCAGATACTTCGGAAAACTTTGGAATCTCTGTCATATAACTTGGCACCATGTGCCCCATGACACCACGTGTCTCAAGTACCGATGTCTTCAATTCACACCCAAGAAGTAGTAACTCAAAGTAACAATGATGTATGCCCTCAAATAAGTAACTACAGGGATTGTGATGCCTATCCTTAATAAATTAATTGAAGGGACAGTGATGTCTTCCCTTAAATCAATAATCGTAGGGACAGCGATGTCTACCCTCAAACCATAGAGAGTCACTACCCAACCTAATATCCTTAATGCTATCCCCAAAAGGCTCCTCAACTTTCATGTGTCTTACTATTGAAAGCCCCCCAAAACCAATAGTACCTAAACTTCAACTAACGAGGGACTCTACCCACAGGAGTAGTCAAAACCACCTCATCACAGAGTCACTTTGTGTGCACACTACACAAAGGTCTGGGTGAGCAGTAATCACCAAAATAAGTCCCAAAATCACAACATCTTTGACACCTCGTGCCCCTACGACCATGTCTCTAAAGTCTTATGGCCTCGCCATCCAAGTTACCCAGGCCATGCCCAGCCTAATAGTCACACTTCCTCAAGTCGACGTCCATGACACCCAATCCCATGGTCAGAACCACACAATGTAGCCCATGATAAGCCCAACCTAAGATCAGCATCACTCAATAATTCCAAGGTCACGCCTAGCACAACCTGATGGTTTTATCATATGCAATATCACACATCACATATATATAATCGAAATAAATATTTTAAATACGAAAAACAAACTAAATAGTTGAATTGCACTAGCTATGTGTTGTCCCATACTCGCACCAAGGTCTAGGAAGCCTCTAACAATTCATATCATCACTTAACAAATTTAACTCAGCAGTTTAATCAAAACAATTTATTTTAACACATTTTGGCATACCTGGCCAAAATGCCCAAATTGAGCAATGACCCCTCGCTTGGACCTACTTAAGAAAAACAGGTAAAATGGCATACCCAAAGGCATCCCACATGTCTAATAAGTAATTTAATATGCAATAGAAGACAAAATATGGTCTCCCTCAAAAAACCCAAATACTTAACAAAGGTTGTGTCACCCAAAAGTCCCTGAAAACATGAAATAAGGTATGCACCACCTACCTGAGACTCGTAGATGTAGGCACATCCTATATCGATCTCCAATTCGAAGAATATATACGTAGATATAAATTTCTGTCAAATACCAGAAACTCTGCTCGGAAGGAATTTTCAGTGTGTGAGGTAAAGAAACTAGAACAAAAAAGGGTATGTGGGTTTAGTATTCCCGATGCGATCCCACAGCCACCGACGAATTGAATAACGGACATCGGATGATGATTATATGGTAGGAAACGTTCTTCAGAATTTCAGAACGGACCCATTCCAAAGTTGGGGAAGAAGAATGTGTTTTCTAAAATAAGACACGACGCTATTTCATTTAAGCAAATAAAAATACACAGCATTTATAATTACTACAGGTTTTGTAGTATCCTTGTTCGTACTCCAACTTTAGAAGAGGTAGCCACACGGCTTGGATGTACCACACGGGTTGACACATAACTAGGACTTAACCGGTATGTGGAAGGAATCATACATAGCATGTGAAGAAAAACTATACACCATGTAGTTGGAAATTCTTACACGGTCATCACACGACATGTACTCGGCGAGCATGTGGTTGATACACACCTAACCCATACACAGCATGTACTTTGGAGTACATGGCGTGTAATCTAGAGATTTTCAGAACTTTCCAGATTTTCCCAGTTTTCTTATAAACAAGTCAAAAATTCAAACAGGGTAAGGATTTTTTACCCATTCCAAAAACCTAGGTTCTTACAATCTCCCCACCTTAACATAGCTCTTCCCCAAGCTATCAAATGAAACCTATATATGGCACTGAACATACCACCCTAATCAAAGTAACTTGGACTACCCTAGTGTCAAAGGTTCTGGATAAATTCCCCAAGGGGCTCCCCACCTTAGGAATTGCCTAACTCGGTCTCAACCCTACAAAACTCAACAAAGAAAAGTTTCACTAACATGTTTCCAAATTCATGGTCCATTCATGACGCATCATCACCCCTATGCCTCATTGGTTCTCTTGTGTCATTTCTAACACCCCAAACGTATCTTGTACTGCATCGGTGCCCACCTCCACGAGGTCTTACATCCCATGGATTCTCAAAACGAACTTGGTGCTTAGAAACTCAAGCAACCCACGTACTTGATGACCCGATGCCCATGACACATCATGTAACCTGCAACCTTGATTCCCTTGATGCTATGCATCTCATACATATATATAAATATATCACATACCTGATATGGAACCAATCCCACTAGCCTACATCTGGTAAGTCATCATAAATCATGTGCACCCCATGCACTCAAAGAGGACATGACCCAACAGGACATTCCAAGACAAGTAAAAACAAAAAAGATCATGTCCACACCCTCGGTGTACCTCTAACGGTCATCGGCTCACTAGTCTGCTCAGCATCTGGAAGCTCCACAGTGTTCACCTGACCTGAAGTATGATTGCTCGATGCCTGACATCCATACAGTGTTGCTCCAGTCACCAGCCACTGAACCCTAAACTGGGTCCTGCTTTCTTTGCCAAGTCCTCCAAATGTAGTTGAACCTTAGTTACCGTCACCTGGTACCAAACCTGAACTGACTCCAAATTCCACTATCTATCATGGTCCATGCATGCTCACTGTTTGATAAGGCTTCCTGCATAACCTATCTAGATTCTCAACTTATCCAAGTGCCTGACACTCCTTTGGAGGCCTATCGCATTGAGTCTGAATATGCCCTAGTTGTCCACACTGAAAGAAAACCACTGACGAACTGATACGAGGTGATCTAGTTGAGTCCCTGGCCATATTTCCCTACTCTAAATCATCCTGTCCTCGCTTCCTGTTATCTAAACCATCACCTGAAGCTATCACCTGGCCAACCTGGGGCTTATCCCTCTGGTTTCCCTTTGATATGAGTGCCTGATTCACCGCCTTTGAGAAAGAACCCAGCCTGAAGATATTTACCTGGATCCAAATGGCATGTCACAATCCATCCTCGAAGCACCTAACTCTTGTCTAGTCATGGTTTACCATACTAGGTGCAATGTGAAATAGCTCAGTGAATGTAGTTGTATAGCCCATGACAGACATTTCTCCCTGCTAAAGGATCAAGAACACCCGATCACTCTCTTCCCTCAGTGTCTCAGGGTAAAAGTGCTCGAATAACCTATCCTAGAATTCTTTCCATGCTAGTCCCTCATGTCTGCGAGCCTGAACTTTCACATCCAACCAACGCTTCGTCAATCCTCACAGCACGTACGTCGCTAGCTTGACCCTCCATCCAGGAGGTGTCTCGAGCTACTCGAAGATCATCTAGATGCTCTCTATCTAGTTATCAGCCACCTATGGACCACCCCCATACTGAAAAGGTGGCGAGTGTTGTGACTAAAATCCCCACGTCAGATATTCCATAGATGGCTCTATACCCTGTGCACCACTGTCGATCCCCTATAAGACACGTACCTGACTAAACCAGACCTTCTCATCGAACCACGACCCAAACACTGCCAAACATTTCGGTTGTCCTGCCTGCACTGGATCTGTAACATGATCATGTCCATGAGCCCATACTTGTGTCTCATGCTCTTCCTGCACTAGATCCTGAACCTGGTCCTGCTCTTATGGCATTGTACCATCTCCTGCCTGACGCTCCATCTGAGTCGTCCAGAAAGAACATGTTGAATACCATAAATGGTCAGACAACCCATATATATATACAATATGTTCAATATTGATAAAAAAGTGGTAAAGAGGTAGTATATAACAACTAACCTTACTCTCCCTTACCGCAACCCATGCCTACGGAATCCTGGCCTCATGGCCTCCTTACCCGCCCTCATAGAGACAAGTATCAAAAGTACCTCGGGTCATGCCCTTCCTGAAAAACAACGTTGCCTCAAACCTGATGACCTAGTCACCCAATCCAGGTGATCAAAATCACCTCAACCATAGTACATGCCTGGTCATACAAGATCCAGGCCCAAAATCTCCTGCCACATGCAATTCACAAAGTATAAAGCATGGCATAGTACATTGCAATAAACTAGCAATTTTATTAGGAATTTCACCTATCACATTTCAAAAGCATTCAAAGAATGGAATTTGATATTATTCACATGGCATTATCGCATCATAAAGAATACAGGTAGTTATGAAATTAAAATACCCTAAAATGTTCCTATCAAAATCCAAACAATCACACCTTTTCATATCGGGCCAAGGCTCAATTTTCCCTTACCACACCAAGTCAAGGATTACATATAAAAATCAATAACATCACACACCAAGTGATCCACTAAGTTGGAAATCATATAAATTATAATCTTAGAAAAATAAAAAAAACAATTCCCGCCCAAGGAAACTTGGACCATCCCTCGTACCTGGGGCTGCAGGCACCCAAGAACAAGTTGGAAACCCAGTTCCAATAACAACCTATCTTCAGTCTACCATATCCCAAATTGTAAACTAGTAGAAATAAAAATATAATTCTCAATCTCATTAGTTTCCGGCAAAACATTGTTACTAAATCCCTATCAAGAACTCTTTTAATACCACTTTGTAACATCCCTGACCCAATCAGCCGTCCAAATAGTGCTAAATGGGTCGGGTGTTACTACCTTAGACGCACCTCCCTAAACGCCAAAGGCTACCGACTAGAAGTGAGGGTATTATAGATATAGTGGGGAGGCTATACCCTATTAGAGGATAATAATGGTACTGGTCTGAGCATAATATAAAATTAGAAGACTCTGAAGACTCGAACCAGAACTGCATAGAGAAAGCACAATCAATAGCAATAAATAGCGAAAGTAAGAATATAAACAACAGTAGTGGAATATAAACATAACAGCATGTTGAACCACTTGTAATAACTACTAAAATGGACAAATAATACATCTATAGCAAGTCAATATATAAAAGGCCACTAATGGATAACCAACAATAGCTACAATAAACAAGGTAAGCATGCTAGTACAGGAAAGAAATCAAAACAAAGTAAACTCTATCTAAGCAAGACCTCAAGGTCCCTCTCATCTCCATGCGACAGCTAAAATAGCCCAACTCCTAAATCTGGTCTCTTTCCTACATGTAAATCTATAAAGTCTACATGCATCCCAAAGGGCCTATAAAAGGTGTGAGACGAATATCAGTAGGATACCACCTAATAGTGCATACCTAATATAAGTGTTTAGCAGACATGCATTTATAATGAAAACAGTAAATAATACAATGCACAAATAAACACAAACTCCACTGGTGCTCAGCAGCCACCATGGAGTCTCACCTTCTTCGACCAACGTTGTAATATATGTTATTTAACCCAGCACCATGTTCCGCCTGACACCATGTGTCTCATGTACCGACGTTCCGAAGACATGACCAAGAAGTAGTAACTCAGAGGAACAATGATGTTTATCCTCAAATAAGTAACCAGAGGGACAACGATTTCTACCCTCAATAAAGTAACTAGAGGGAAAATGATGCCTTCCCTCAAATCAATAACCAGAGGGACATCAATGTCTACCCTCAAACCATGGCAAGCCTCTACCCCCAACCCGATAGCCTCAATGCTATCTCCTAAAGGCTCCTCACCTTCTGCATGGATTCCTATGGCAAGCACCCCCAAACCAATAGTACCTAGACCACAACTAACGGGGGCCTCTACCCACATGAGTGGTCAAAACCACTTCATCACAGAGTCTCTCTCTGTGTGCACTACTCAAAGATCCAGGTGAGTGGTAATCACTAAAATAAGTTCTGAAGACACAACATCTCTTACCCCTAGTGCCCCTGCGACAATGTTTCTCAGGTCTGATGGCCCCCCATCCAAGTAACCCAGGACATGCCCAACCTGATAGTCACACTGCCTCAAGACAACATCCATGACGCCCAATCCCATGGTAAGAACCACCGAATGTAACCTAGCTCAAGACCAACCTGAGATCAGCATCACTCAACAATACTCTAACCATGCCCAACACAACCCGAAGGTTCCAGCATATGCAATATCACACATCGTATATATGTAATAAAAATAAATACTTTAAATAGGAAAAAAAACTAAACAGTTGAATTCCACTAGGTATGTGTTGTCCCATACCGACACCAAGGTCTTGGAAGCCTTTAACAATTCATATCATTAATTAACAAATTGAAGTTAGCAGTTTAATCAAAACAATTCATTTTAACACATTTTGGAATACCTTTCCAAAATGAACCAATTGATAAATGACCACTTTCTCAATCCCACTCAATAAAAATAGGTAAAAGGGAATACCCAAAGGAATCCCACAGGTTTAATAAAAAATTTAATATGAAATAGCAGAAAAAAACAGGGTCTCGCTCAAAATACCCAAATACGCACCAAAGGCCGCATCAACCAAAAGTCCACGAAAACATGAAAGAAGGTATGAACCACCTACCTGAGACTTGCAGATGTAGGCACGTCCGATATTGAGCTCCAATTTGAATCTGATCTTTGTAGATATATGTTTCCATAAAATCTCAGAAGCTCTGGTCGGATGGAATTTTTAGTGTGTGAGGTAAAGAAACTGGAACGAAAAAGGGTGTATGGGTTTAGCCTTCTTGATGTGATCCTGCATCAACCGATGTATTGAATAATGGATTTCGGATGATGATTCTAGGGTAGGAAACGTTCTTTGGAATTTCAAAATAGGCTCGTTCTAAATTTGGGGAAGAAGAAGGTGTTTTCCGAAATAAAACGTAATGTTATTTCCTTTAAGAAATAAAAATAAAAATACATGGAATATATAAAGCACTACATGTTGTGTAGTATCCTTGTACATACTCCAACTTATGAAGAGGTAGCCACACAGTTTGGATGCACCACACGGGTCGACACACGGCTAGGACTCAACCAGTACGCGGAAGGAAACATACACGGCATGTCAAGCAAAACTACACGCTGTGTAGTAGGAAATTCTTAACCTGTCATCACATGGAATTTACTCAGTGATCATGTGGTCAGTAAATGGATAACCCATATATGGTGTGTAATTTGGATTAAATGATGTGTAATCTAGAAATTTCCAGAACTTCCCATATTTTCCCAGTTTTCTCAGAAACAATTCAAAAATTCAAACAGGGTCGGGATTTTTGACCTGTTCCAAAAACCTAGGTTCTTACATTATCCCTATAGAATAATAATCATCTAGTATAAACCTTAGATTTGGGCTGGAATGAGATAAATCAAGAGACTAAAAAAGAGTCCAAAAAATATAGTACATTAGATCACATGGAGATAATACCAAATATAGTAAGGAAAATATAGAAGTTATAGTAAAGGATTTTTATACCTACTGAGGGTTATCCAACATGACCATCAATGAAGGAAATGGTTTTCTAATAAGATAGTTTCTTCAAAACCATGAAGAATAAAATAAGAGAGATTCCTATGGTTGTTGCACACAAATGGGGAGAAGATAATGGATAAAAGATTTTTTAAATTCAAGGAGTTAAAATGGTAATTTCTATATTTTTAATAGGGTGCATGGTTTCACTTCATGGTTGTTCAAATTGTACACCAACGCTACGTGCCTACTATCTAGGTTCACCACACCTCACACGGTATAGGTGAATTGTTAGAAAAACCACTCACAAAAAATGTGATATATACCTATAATAAATTTCATAACTTTAATGGTCTATAGGACCCCTTTGCATGGTTAATCAAACTATGATCCTCCCCTTCCGTGTCTATATAGTTGAGGTTCATAGTTAGAAAAATTATGCACTAACTATGCGCCTCATACAACTTTCTACAAAAACCTTTACTAGGGTCCCTTAGATCCTTCCAATTGCTTTTAAAACTCCACTAATACATTGGAAACTTACTATTAAGGTAAAAAAATTGGTGTTGATAGAAATTAAAAATATATATCCCTCATTGAAAAATAAGTATCTTACAACTTCCCATTATTAAGATAACTCATCCAAAAGTTTCCCTTATAAGGGTAGTTAATCTTCATCTGATAATAATTCTGGCCGTTGAGAATGTATGTTAGATTATTATTCCCACATCTCCTATTGTATATGTTTGTGCTTCCATAGCACTTTAACCAGATTAACCATCCTACCTCTTATATTCTTCATGATATGATCGATGATATGAACTGGATACTCCTCAAAATAAGCATCAACCTCAAACTAAACTTCCTCATAATCAAGGACATTATATGGGATAAAGTAGTAATAGTAGAGATGAAAAACATGAAAGATGTTGTGCATATCCCATTAACTATGACTGAGATCTATCTGATATGCTACTAGACCAACTCTCTCGAAGATCTCAAAAGGCCTTATAAAAATTTGTGTCAGATTCCATTGAATTTGAATACATTATTGAACCAATATAAGAAACACTCGCAAGAATACCCAATCCCCCACCTCAAACTCCATAGTTCAGTGAAGGAAACCAAAATAATACTTTTTCCTAGATGGATCCATAACCATACATTTCTTGATTTGTTGTACCTACTTTGATGTCTCATGGACAAGATGTGATCCTAGTAGCATTGTCTCTCCTTCCTCTAACCATCACAAAGATTAATGACATGACCTATCATAGAGTTACTTATAAGGATCTATCTAGATAGTCACTTGGAAACTGTTATTATAGGAAAACTCATAAAAAGGAAAGTGATTTTATCAAGTTTCTCTAAAATATTGGATGAATTAATTGAGAATATCCTCCAACTAATGTATAAAGCACTTAGTCTGACTATCAATATATTGGTGGTTTGTTTTACTTAGGAGTACTTATAAACCTAGAGCCTTCTGTAACCCCTACTATAACTGAGAAGAGAACTAAGCATCCCTGTCTATTAAAATGGTATGTAGAACCCCATAAAGGCATATTATCTTTTGAATATATAGATTTCAAGTATTTTCTGCTAATAATTTCTCCTAGAAAGGTAAAAAGTGGGTGTCTTTTGTCAACCAATACATAATTACCAAAATAACAGCATTGTTTTAGAGTGATCTTGGTAACCCCATTTTAAAATCCATAGTGATTTCATCCCATTTCCATTCCAGGATGGGTAACAACTATAAAAGGATAATATTACCCTATTTTTATACTTTCACCTAATGATAGGTGGAACACTTAGTAAAAAATCCTGTGATCTCTTTTTTCATCACGGGCCACCAATACTAGTTGCATAAATCACAATACAACTTTTTGATTCCAAGATGTACTACCCATTTAGAATAATGAGTTTATTGCATCAATTCCTCTAAAAAGTCTATAGTGACCCAAACACACCCATGGATATGCAGGATCTCATCCTTATCAACAAACCAAGAAAGAAGTGGTACCTTACTTGAAAAACATTCCCTAAAGACCAATCCTTTAAGATATGAAATTTTTATCCCCTTCACTCAATCCAAAAATAATGGGGACATAGATAAAGATAATATAAAGGTATTATCATGACATTCCTAAACTTCCAAATTCATTTTTAGAAATAATAGTCATTAACTATTATTCTCTACTAGATTCATGAATAGTTTGAGTTTGAGTATTTTGTCTTAGAGTGTCAGTGACATAATTTTCTTTCCTTGGCATGTAAGTAATATCAAAGTCAAAATAATGTAGATATTCAAACCATATCCACTATTATAGGTTTAAGTCACACTGATAGAATATTTACTTGATGATTTTATGGTTTTTTGTATACCAATAATTGTTCCCCCAGTAAGTAATGTCTCTAGAAATTCAATGCATGGACAACAACAACTAACATGAGGTCATGTGTTAGGTAATTACACTCAAGATACCTTAAATGAAAAGACACATATGACATAACTCTTTCCCCTTGAATTAAAAAAAACTCCTAGCTCAAATCTTGAAGCATCACAAAAAAACCATATAGCCTCTGCTAGGATTTGATAATATCAGGAAAAGGTTTCCCTACCAACCGTAAAACCAACATCATTGACAACCTTGGCATTAAGAAAGGTATCTTACCTTTTACTTATTTAGGTGTTCCCTTATTCTGGGGAAGACCTAAAGCTGCATATTTCTCTTCTGTGGTGGATCAGATTCTTCATCAACTATCTTCTTAGAAGGGGAAATCTATTTCCATGGCTAGGAGGATTTGCCTTGTCAAATCTATCGTTATCTTCAAAATGGTCTACTCACTAATGATTTACAAATGGCTAGCCTCTCTTTTGAAAGGAATTAATGGTTATATTAAAAACTTTCTTTAGTCTAGAACCACTGTTGAGAAAAATCTTGTCACTATCCCTTGGTCTACGTGCTGCAATCCGTTGGAAGAAGTGGGCCTTGACATTAAGAATATCAAACTTTTCAATAATTCGCTTCAAGCCAAGCTCACTTGGAACATGATCAATCAAAATACTAATTCCACGGAGTTTCTCCAAAAAAATATTCTTAGACAATATTAAAAAAGGTAACTTGAGTTATATTAGTTCCTCTATCTGGACCTCTATCAGAGACTCTTATCACAACATTATACATAACTCTAGATGGTTGGTCAGTAAAAATTCCACTTTGAATTTCTGGCTTGATAACTGGACTGGCTCCCCCCAAATCTTCTTGTTATCTCCTCACTCCCCTCCAGACAACATAAATCTCTCTATTCAGGAGGTTATTAATGGCCACTGTCCCAGCCTCCTAGAGTCTATTAGGCAGGTTGTTGATAGTCATACCTTCACTCATGAGGATGATTTCCTAGTTTGGGAACCTTCTCATAATGGTATCTTGGATTCTAAAGCTTTATACAATCATAATTTTTCTTCATCTGAAAATCCTTTTGGGTGGATCAAACATTTTTATAATCATTGGATCAATCCCTCTAGACTTAATCTTATTTGGAGGATTCCTCATAATCGTGTCCCTACTGATGTTTGCCTCCAGACCTTTGGCATCCAAATATATTCTAAATGTCATATGTGTCATCAATATAGAGAGGATACCAATCATATTTTCTTATCATGTCCTACAACTGCTGCTCTTTGGAAATTTATTACTAACATGTTTGATTGCAGATGGATTTGTTCTGAATCAATTCTTACTCATCTTAAATTTTGTGTGGAGCTCAACTCCTCGAATCAAATCAAGAATATATTTCTTTCGGCCGTTGATGAGCTCCTCCAAATTATTTGGTATGATCGTAATGATATTTTTCATAAGAGGCACTCACTCAACATCAATGCAGGTCGTTCGAGAATTCTCACTACTATCAGGGGCGTCGCCTCAATTCAAAATGATTTTTGAAACAATTTTGTTTAAGAATTTGTGATTATTAAATTCCTCTGGGTTTTCGGCCTATAAAAAATACCGCGCCATTCAATTGAGGTGTTCTGGAAATCCTCTATTCATGGGTGAATCAAAATAAACGTGGATGGAGCATCAAAAGGGAACCCAAGTCTAGCAGGTTTTGGAGCTGTCTGCAGGGATTATCTGGGTCACTATCATGGTTGTTTCTATGGAGGTTGTGCTAGCACCACTTCCATAGAAGCTGAAATGATGGACGTGATCCAGGCTATTGAATTTGTTCAAAGGAAGGGTTGGAACGACATTTGGATTGAAAGCGTCTCTACTTCCATTGTGCAAGCAATTTGGAACGGCGTGATCCACCTTTCCTGGACTCTTACATCTCGTTGGATGAGATGTATGGCCTCTCTTTGGGATATTAGATATATTGCCACACAGGTCTACTGGGAAGCAGACATGGTGGCTGATGCTCTCACTAATAAAGGTATCAACCGGGGCATTATGTGGTTTGATAATCTGTCAGTTGACCTTCTTCTTCATTATGAAAGGGACTGTAATAAAATCCCTTCTTTCAAACTTTTTTAATTCCACTCTTTAATTATAAATAAATTGTGTCTTGGTTTTTGACCAAGACATTACCTTTTAAAAAAAATTAAATATAAAAATCGTTCTTGGGATGATCCTAAGAAACAATTACTTTCACCTTCTATGGATATATATATAGCCTTAATTATGATATAATGTGACCTGGGAAGTGTATTTTTTTATCCAAAAGTAGAACTTTGTGATCATGGAATATAATTGGTTTTCTCTTAGTGTACTCAGTATGATGTTATGGTGTTTGTAATGATCATGTCAAGACTGAGAGTACACTAAGATATCATCCACAAAACAATAAAAAAGGAATACAGATATGGGTGGAAAACCTGATTCATCAAGGTTCTAACGATTGAAGGTGTGTTCTCTATATCTAGAAACATAACAAAATACTCCTACAATACATACCTACTTTAGAATATTTTATGTGGTATATCCAAGGGTTTAAATCACACTTGATAATAGCCCGATCTCAAATAAATATTTGGAAAGACCTTGGATCCTCGAAGCTAGAGAAAGAGATCATCTATATGAGGATGTGGGTACTGATTATTAATTATAAGTTGATTCAATAGTAGGAAATATACAAATAGCCTCAGGGTACCATCTGCTTAATTAGTGAAAAGTACTGATGAAACCCAAGGAGAAATATTTGATCATATAATCCCTTTGTCTTCCAGGTCCTCTAACTACCTATAAGTTCCTCAATCTCAGTAGGATCTATCCTGTAGGGAGGAATATATATTAGTTATACTCTTGGAATATGATCAATGGTGAAATCCACCTCTCTCTTAGGAGGTAACCTATGAAATTCTCAAAGAAATACATCTCTAAATCAGTCCACCATGGGAAAAAAGATCATATTCTATACTTTCTAATCATTGATAAAAAGGATATAAATTTGGGCTAGCACTCTACCCATCCCATGATTCTCATGTTCATCTCATGTTTCTTGAACATATCATTCCCCCTGTATAAACATAGTTACCAGCCTTGGGTGATGATAAATAAACCCTTCTAAGATAACAATCAATACATTCTCGATAAGTCACTAGCTATTCCATCCTAAGATTTATGTTGAAGCCCATAATCTCTAGGATGAAAAGGTTCTATAAGAAATGGTAATTACCTATCTCTATATGACACTCATTGCATTAGTGAATAATCTATGAATTTATTCCCAATTAAGTGTCAAGAGACATCGCCCCAAATAATTATTACAACTTGAGACCAAGACTGCCCATTAAAGCCACAAATATGAATGATTTTAAATCACCTAAGTCAAAAAAATAAGATACTAAATTCAAGGCTACTAAAATCATACCTCATATTGTAGATGGCCAGAAACTCTTCTCTTAAGTTATAGGGTGCACTCTATATAAATATCCAGTTCAACGACCTTAAGCTACATCTTGACCTCATTGAGTAGGTTCACTTTGCTATCATTATACAACCTGCATTTAACTTCCTCAACATTGACTACTTCCTTATCCTGAAGGAATAGTGGTACACCAGCTTCCTACCTAGAATGGAGTCATATATCCCATTACATAATTCAGAGGTGGTTTATATCATCTCTCACTAGAACCCAATGGAAATAAATTGAAAAATATATAGAGATGGCTCATTATGTTTTAGGCTCAACAATCTATTGGGTATCTTCAACATTGGGGCTTCATGTGACCTAGAATTATATACTGATTTCATACATTATAAATGTGAGTGTGAATTCTCTGACTATCACTTATCTCATGTGAAGTCTCAAAGTGACACTTCCATACACAAGATAAACCAATTCCTTATCTAGGTAATAAAATACCATGTCCCATGCCACCATATTTACTCATATTACACTCATAGATAAGGTCTTGGTTCACCAACTCAATGATAGTAGTCGGTGAAAAGACATTCACCTAATATCAGATGACATTCCTAATTCCATCCTCAAAACTTCTCACCCTGGACAGCTCATCACTAGGAAAAGTAGGTACAAAGCACTGTAGATTCATGAAATGAACTAAATAATCCATGATAGACATAATTACCTATTCAAGATATAATAAATCCATTTCTCAATTAGCTCTCATTGTTTTTGAGAATAATTAGTCATAGAATGTATCATGGAATTCCCTCCAAACCATGCCCCGATATTGATCTTCCATTGTAACAATAACCCACCATCACTTAGAATATCCCTGAATTGTATAATACATGAGGTTAAACCTCCTTTTTTGAGGTGTATCTAGATGTTAAAAGATCAAAGTCATAGCCTCTAACAAATATCTTGCAGCCCGAGGAACACTTTCCCCTAAAAATTTTGGTGGGTGTTGCTACCAGAATTCTCTGGTTAACTTTAACATTGTCAGTATAGGTTCTGGAGCTCCCTCCATGGTCTTCACTAGACATAGAAAAATATCAATAAGTTTATCATCAATGCTTAGTCCAAGAACAATATGTGGTACTATGGGATGATCCATATGTGGCAATACTAGTGTTTCAGGTCCTACTACTTCAGAAGCATGGCCGTCTCCACCCACATAGGGATCAAACTGAGTCCATCATGGAGTAATATATCATTAATTACAATAAAACACCTCTAAACATGATACAAGATATAATGGATTACATGTAGTAAAACAAGAAAGTAACTAGGCCTAACTACAATAAATATGCTAACCCCACAACCCAATCTTATGGCTAGTTCAAAAGGTAAAATTTCAAGTCTTAATCATGCAGGTTTTGTTATATGGGGCGTCAATTACAAGTTATAGGGGGAAAACTCCTTAATTAATAATTTGAGTCCCCATTTAATGGAAACCATTTTTTTCAACATTGGAAATTTATTTTATGAATTCTGAATATAATGGTTTAGTTTCATAGATTTTTCATTCCCAAGTTATAAAGACATAAACTTTATAAGTTGAAATTGGATTTCTATTTAACTAAAACCATCCTTTTACACTTTTTATAAGAATGTAGAAAGTCCACATACATTTGTTTATTTATATGGATTTCAATTCCTAATTTATATGGGCATTAAAATATAAATCACAATTAGTAGTACATTTAACTGCAAACAACTAAAAGTTTTATCTATGTCACCAAGGTTCCATATCTTAAACCATGTATAAACTGATTGGGTAAGGTTCCATCATCATGTTATGTGGGAAAAAATTATATTTATGAACACAGTTTAAATGAAAATTGTTTTTCTTTTTATGCAAGAAATTTCAGAATTCGAAAACATATAAATCAATGCATGTACAATAGTTAATAGGAAATATGAGAAATAAAAATGTATGTCATGGTAAAGCATGACATATAAATCCTTAAATGCCTATTAAGATTCTTGAGTTAATTCTCCATTATCGTATTGGACTAAGGGTGAAAATACATAACATATAATATCATAAATCAAGTTCATCACCCAATGGTGAAAATAGTACAACAATTATAAGTGAAAACTAGAATAGCAATTACCAACTTTGGAAAATTGGATTTTCCCCTACGTGTGGGTTAGATAATTCTAGGAAAGAATTATTAACAAGTACTGACACTTCATAGTATCTTGTCTACCAACCCTAAATAGTAATACAAAGGAAAAAATAAAACACCTATGATACCACTTTGTGAAATCCCATGCCTTATTCAAAGACATATGACCAATCTGGTTGGCCATGAGGCCTCAATCATTCATCTCCATATACGAGAGGTTGTTAGCTAGCAGTGAGGGTGTGTAGTGGTATGGTGGAGAAATTATTCCCTCTTTATAATAGTGTCACATTGGTGAATAAAGGAGTAGAAATAATAAATAAATATAGTTGAAGAAGAATAAGGTAGAAGAAGTAAACCATATAGATAACAAACAATAAACATAAATAGTAACAAACATTATATAAGGATGATGGAATAACTCTACTAAATATGAAATGGGAAGAAATAGCAGCGTATATACATAATATACAAAAAGTAAACAAAATGAAAAAAATCAAATATCTCCATGATCATATCGAGAACAGGTTCATCCATCTTCTCTTAATTGTAAAGAGATCAATCATCCAAAGTTGGGTTATTCCATTTATACTTACCTACATCCATAAAATCTATTTGGGTAGAAAACAGTGGCCTGAATATATTGTGATTAAAACTCAATAGGCCACCACCAATGGTGTCTAATGAAAATCTAGTTGATGAATATAAAATATTTAGTGTGCATGTCTAATAAATATAATCAGTAGAGTAAATATAAACCCTATCGATATCAGGATCCCCATGAGATACTTGGTAAACCCTACAAACTTTTCCCTAAGCCATATGTCTCTAAAAATATGACCATTATTTTCCCAGGGACCCAAGGAACATAGAAAAGGAATCCTCATATAATAATCATAGGGGAACTACAGGAGACCCATGGAATCCATTACTTTAGAAAGTCGAGCCCACTCATGTGGATTAACTGAGATGTTAAGGTATGGGGTATGACTATAATACAAGTGGTGAACCCTTGTTATTATACCCTAAAATTTTGCAATATATAATAAGGAATAATTCCAAGGTTATATTGGGATATACTTGATTGGAGTCCAAGGATATCATCTAAGGTAGTCTGTAAATGAGGATATCAAGCCAAATCCTAGGAGCTCATCCCAAGCATTCAAATTTTATGGATTTTTCAAGTGAGTTGTTAATTTATAGATGAGGAATTCATATATCTAAGAAACTAAACAAATAAAAGTATAGTATACCACTTAGAATACATGTCAATGAATTAGTTGGAATCCTATGAGTTTACACATAGCATTTCATGTTTGGAATCCAAGTCTTACTCCAGTAAGTTGACACCTTTAAAGTGATATAGGTTTATAACAATAATCAAGAATAATAAAATAATTGATTAAGTGGAAAGTGAAATAGACATTCTATTCATCAATTCAATTAATTTATGTTTGGTCTCTACATTTATAAGTGATGGGACAAACACACCTCCGTGGTGTTTTGGTTACAAGAAATAAAAGGTTATTAAGGTCATTTAATAAAAGGAACACTAAGGGGTGGTTCAAGTTGAGTTCATAAACCTCTAATAGTGTTAAAGGGTCTCATGGAAAATTATTCAAGAACAAGCTAACTAATTAAAGGATCTACACATTTTATGGGAAACGAATAGAAAGTAAATTGTGTGGTACAAAAAAATATGTCATAAACATCAAGAAATTTAGGGAAAATATATATACCACCTATCTTATCCTTATAAAAGACTCCCCATATAGTATCAGCATCATATTTGGGACATAATAAGATAAATTTGGAAACCAAACAAAATACCTAAAAATAGGGTTTGTTAGCTTGAATTGAGTCAAAGACGGTGAGGAAAATTAAGAAAGAAAGGTAATGGAATGTTATACATATTGAGGGTGATCAAATGTGACCAATAGGGAAGGAAACAGATGTCTAATGATATATTTACTTCAAAACCTTTAAGAGAAGAAGATAATAGCTTTGTACGATTGTTTTGTGCAAGTAGGGAGAAGAGAAGGGAGAAAACAGTTTTAAAGTCAATTGGGAAATGATAATTTACATATTTTTAATAGGTCCCATGGTTTGGAGGCATGGATTTCCAAACCATTCACCAACCATGAACTCCTATTGTTTAGGCATACCACACCTTCCATGGTTTAGGTGAACGGTTAGACAAACCATGAACAAAACTTAAAATAGGGGCTAATAATAAATTGTATACTTTGAATGGTTTATAGGCCCCATTCATACTATTAATAAAAACATGATCCTCCCCTTTTTTATTTTTATGGTTGAATTGTAGGGTCATACAAACTATGCACTAAATGAGTTCCACATACAACTCTAAAAACCTTAACTCTAGGCCCATGAACCCTTCTTGATACTTATAAAACCTCCACTAGTCCCATAAGAACTTCCTATTAAGGTAAAATAAGGGGTTTTATATAAATTAAAAGTATTCATACCTTAGTGAAAAATATGGATCTTATAACTTCTCCTCCTTAACACAACTCATCCCCTATTTTTCCTTCTGAGGGTGGTTGAGATGCATTAGAGAATAATTCTGACCATTATGTATATTTGTCGAATTCTCATACACATTTATCCTCTAATATATGGTCATACTTCCATAGTACCCAAAATATAGGAACTTTCATAACTCAAATAGTATTCATGCTATGATCGGTAGTAAAAATAGGATACTCATCAAAAAAAGAATCAACCTCCAACTCAACTTCCTCAGTAGAAATGGCATGAGATGGGTTAGAGTAGTAATGGTGGAGCTGAGAAACATGGAATATGTTGTGCATATCCCAATGACTATGAGGAAGATATATTCAATATAATACCAACATGACTCTCTCTAAGATCTCAAAAGTCCCTTTGAATCTTGTAGATTTCCTTTCCATTAAATCCATTGATGACCCAATCATGGTGAGACTCGCAAAAAGACATGATCCCCACCTCAAACCCTAAAGGTCAGTTTTGGAAATCAACAAAATACTTCTTAATGGACTGATTCATAGCCATATATTTTATAATAAAATATACCTACTCAAATGTCTCCTGAATGAGATGTGGTCCCAGCAACTCTACCTCACCCACCTCAAACCATCATAGAGGTGAACAACATGAGATACCATAGAGTGCCTCATAAGTATCCATATGGATAGTCACATTGAAACTATTATTATAGGTAAAATAAATAAGAGGAAATTAATTTTAAAAAAATACTCTAAAATATAAGATGAATACACAAAGAATTTCCTCTAGTACCATTATAGATCACTCTAACAAATTTTTAGTCTGTAGGTGGTATGTTGTGCTCAAAAGTACCTGTGAACCTAGAGCCTTCCACAACCCCTACTAAAATTGAAAAGTGAACCAAGCATACCTATCTTATAAAATGGTATGTGGATACCCATTAAAGAATATTATATCTCATAAATATAACCTCCCAATATAATCCATCAGGAATGTATCCCAAATATTCAAAAATGGGGATGAACTTTTCCATCCAGTCCATAATCATCCATACAATGTCACTACCAGGGGGTGACCTTTGTAACCCCATCATAAAACCCATAAAGACATCATCCCATTTATATTTTTTAGTGGGTAATGGATGTAAAATTTTATCAAGCCACTGGTTTTCTTCTTTCACCTAAGGAAAGTAGAACACTGAGTAATAATGTTTCTGATATCATTTTTCATCCTAGACCATCGATATTGGCAGTGTAAATCACAACACATATTTGTGAGTTCAGGATGTAATACTCATTTAAAAGTATTATATTCTTACATCAATTACTCTTTCATGTATTTGGGAATCCAGAAACACTCATGGATATGTAGGATCTCATCCTCATCAATGACCTAACCAGGCAGTGGTTCCTTATCTGAAACATTTTCCCTTAGTACCAAGCCTTCAGGATCTGAAATTTTTCTCCTCTTCACTCGATCTATAAGTATTTAATACATTTATAAAGCTACTATAAATGGATTTTCATGAAATTCATGAAATTATAGATTCATTTTATTAAAAATAACCATCATCATTCATTCATTACTAGCTTCATAAATATCTTGAGTCTGAGTCTTTTGGCTCAAAGCATCAGTGATTGTATTCCTTTTCCTTTGAATGTAAGAAAGCTCAAAGTTTAAACACTATAGATATTCAACCCATATCCTCTCATGGAAGTTTAATTAATGATGAGAGAATATGTATTTGAGTCTTTTATGGTTAGTGTGTACCAAAAACCATTCCCCTTGAAGGTAATGTCCCCAATAATACAAGGCATGAACAACAGATGCTAACTCAAGGATGTGTGTTGGGTAATTACACCTGTGAGTCCTCAAATAAGGATACATGTATGCCAATACTCGTTTCCATTGCATAAAAATGTATCCCAACCTAATTCATGATGTGTTTAAAAAATAATCGTATATACTATACTATGATTAAGTAAAATCAAGATCATTGGTGAGGTCAACCTTCCTTTAAACTCATGAAAATATGTCTCATAAGAGTTAGACCATATGAACTTCAAAACCTTCTTAGTTAAACCCATAAGTTCTATTTAAATTAATGCAATGTTTTGGATGAAGCGCTGATAATAATCATCTAGTCCCAAGAATCTTCAAATATTAAAAATGTTCTTTGTATGATCCCAAGAAACAACAGTTCTATCCCTGGATCAATAGATACCCGTGATTCTGATACAATGGGACCCATTAAGAGAACTTTTTGATTCAAAAGTGTCACTTTGTGAGATTTTCATATAATGGATACTCTCTTAGTGTACTCAGTATGATTTCAAGGTGTATATCATGATCATTTCAATATTGAGAGAACAATAAGATATCATCCAAAAAACAACAAAAAAACCCATCCAGATATGGGTGGAAAACCTTATTAATCAAGGTCATAAAGATATTAGGTGAGTTTATTAGACCTAAAAGAATAACATTATACTCATACAATACATACCTACTTTGTAATGTTGTATGTGATATATCCATGGTCTTGACTCATAACTAATGATTTCCGATCTCAAATCAATCTTCAATAAGACCCTGTCTCCTCATAGTTGGTCAAAGAGATAATATATATGAGGATGTGGGTATTAGTTCTTCATTATAATCTAATAAAACAATTGGTAATCCACACATAGACTCAGGGTACCGTTCTCCTTCTTAGTGAAAATTATATGTGAACACCAAGGATAAATATTGAGCAGTATAAAGCCTTTAGATTATAGGTCCTCTAACTACCTCTTAAGTTCTTAAAGATTAGTAGAATCCATCCTATATAGAGGAATGGATATTGGTTATTCTATTGGAAAAATATCAATGGTGAAATCCACCTATCTCTTATGAGGTATCCCAGAAAATTCTCTATGAAAGATGCTACTGAATTGGTCCACCACTGGAAAAAAATATAGACAGTCATAATTTTTTTATCATCAAGAAAAAGGCTAGAAATCTAGGTCGGCACACCACTCAACCCATGATGTTCAGGTCTAGATCTAGTTTCCTGGACATCTTATTCCCCATTATAAACCTAGTTACCACCCTTGGATGATGATAAACACACCCATCTATGATAACAATCAAAATAGGATCGATAAAATACTAATCATTCCATCCCAAGAATTATTTGTAAGCCCGTACTCTCAAGGAAAAATGTTTCATGAGAAATGGTTTTCACCTATCTTGAGAGGACACTCATTCCATCAGTGAACACTCTTTTACTATATTCCCAATGGAGTGTCAAGATACATCACCCCATATAATTATTCCATCTCAAGACCAATACTACCCATTAAATCCATAGATATGAACAAGTGTGAAGCACCTAAGTCAAATAAACATATACTAAAGTCAAGGATACTAAAATTGTACCTAGTACTATAAATATCCTAACACTCTTCTCATGAGTTATATTTTTCACTATATATAACTATCCAGTTCCATGTACTTGAGACATAACCTAACATCCTTGAGATGGTTCACTCTAATAGCATTTGAAAACATGTATCTAACTTCCTTGACCTCAACCACTTCCCTGGCCTAAAGGGATAGTGGTAATATAGATTCCTTCCTAGTATGGATCCATATATCCAATTCTAGAATTTAGAGGTGTTATAGATCCTCTCTCACTAGAAACTTGTGGAAAGGTCCTACAATCTCTTTGGAGATAGCCCATTATGCCACATGCTTGGCACTCTATCGGGTCTCTTCTACACTGGGGATTCATGTGACCCAGCCTTCTATATGGAGAGACTCCCTTTGTGTGTTCTCTAACTACCAATACTCTTGTGAGAAGTCTCAAAGTGACACTTCCTACCACTAGATGAACCACTTCCATATCTAGGTGTTGAACTACCATGTCACATACCCTCATCTTCCATCATATTACACTAATTGATAATATCCTCATTCACCATCATAGAGATGATGGTTGGTTTAGAGATATTCACCTGAGATGATATGGCATACCTAATCTCACCCTCAAAATATCTCTCCCTAGATAGCCCATATCCATAAAAATTAGGAATAAAGAATTTGAGATTCGTGAAACAAGAAGAATAATCCATGAAGTAAATAGTTCCCTATTCTAGATGGTTGAACTCCCTTACTTGATCAACACTCGGTGTTTTTGGGAAGAAGTGGTCAAATAAAAATTCCTAGAAGTTCCTCCAGACCAATCCCATGTGTTGATCTTCCTATATAAGAACGTCCTACCATCACATGGATGATCCCTGAAGTATATGATCTATGAGATTCACCCTCCTTTATGAAAGAGTCTCCATATTATCAAATATAAAAATCATGACCACTAACAAAGATTCTGCGGCCTGAGGATCGCCTTCCCATGAAAAGGTTGGTGGATGCTACTACTGGAATTCCCTGATCAAATTTGACATAGTCGGTGCAGGTCTTGGATCTCCCTTTATGGTCTTCAATAGATGTAGGAAACCCTCACTGAGATAAGAATCAATTACCAATCTAAGAATAATAGGTGGTACTATGGGAGGGGTTGTAGGTGGCACAGGTGGTGGTTTAGGTCCCACCACTTCAGGAGAATGGTCATTTCCACCCATCTAGTTCTTAACATGAGGCTATCATAGAGGCATATATCTTCAATTCCAAGAACATGTCTCGAAAATGATATAAGAAATAATGGATTATAAATTTGAAAATAAGAAAAATAATAGGCCTAACTAAAATAAATACACTAACCCCACTACCCAATCCCAAGGTCAAGTAAAAAGGTAATAATTCAAGTCTTAATCAAAGGGGATCTATTATATGGGGTGTTAATTACAATTTATAGGGGAAAACACTTATTAAGTCGTAATTGGAATAACCATTTAACATAACCCATTTTTTCACCATTGGAAATTTATTTTAGCAAGTCTGAATATAATTTTTCAGTTACATATACTTTTCATTCCCAAGTTATAAAGTCATAAACTTTATAAGTTATACTTGGAATTCCATTTAACTATTACTAGTATTTTTTATTTAGTCCTAGAATGTAAAAATTCCACTTATGTTCGTTATGTTATATTGATTTCCATTCCAAATTTATATAGGAATAAAAATATAAATTTCAATTGGTAGTCCATTTAACTACAACCAACTAAACTTTTTAGCTATGTAACCAAGGTTCTATAGCTTAAAATGTGTAAAACTTAATTAAGCAAGGTTCCATTATCAATATATGCAGGAAAACCCATTTAGGTTAATGTATACATTTTAAGTGACCCGTTTTTTTCTTATTCTATAAGAAATGTTAGAAATTATAATCATGGAAATCAATGCATGTATAATAGGAAATAGGTAATATAATCAATAAAAATGCATGGCATGGAATATTCGTGACATATCAATCCCTACATGCCTATTATGTTTCATGATATAATTCCCTTATCTTACCATTATAAGGGTAAAAATCCATAATAAATAACATTTTAAAGCATGTATATCACCCAATGGATAAAATAGTACAACTATGATAGGTGAAAACCATAACAGAAATTATCATCCCTAATAACTTGGATTTTCCATCACATGTGGGTTAGCTACTCCTATGCATGGATTATTACCAAGTCCCAAAACTTCCTGGTCTCCTATATACCAACCCCAAATAGTAATACAAAGGAAAAAAAATAAAAACCCCAATAATACAACTTTTTGACATCTTGGGCCTAATTCATAGACATGTGACTAGTCTGGATGGCCACAAGGCCTCAAGCGCACCTCCTCATACATCATAGGCTGCCAACTAGTAGCAAGAGTGTGTAGTGGTATAGTGGAGAGGATATTCCCTCTTTATCGAAGTCATTTAGCAGTAAATAAAGTATAAAAAATAATAAATAAACACAACTGAAGAAGAATAAGGAAGAATAATTAAACCAACTAGATAATAAAAAAATAAACATAAAATATTAACCAACACTATATAAGGATTATGTCATGACTATACTAAATATAAAATAGGCATACATGGTTTCTAGTATACAAAATTTCCATCATATACAAAAAAACAAAAAGACTAAAATCAACTATCTCCATTAGCATCTTGAGCACTAGCTAAGTCATCTTCTCCCAATACTAAAGAGATCAAACATCTAAAGTTGGATTCTTCCATTTATCCTTACCTAAATTCATGAAATTTATTCAGGTATCAATGGTGGCCCAAACAACATGTGATTAAAACTCAATAGGCCACCATCAATTATCTCTAATGTTAATCCAATTGGTGAATAGAAAATGTACATTATATGGTTATAATAAATGTAAGATAAGTAAATATAAACCATGTCGATCTTAGGCTCCTCATGGGAGACCTAGTCAGCCCTACTTGTGTCGAACTAAGTTTTCTATCTCTAATCAGGGGACCATTATTTTTCTAGGGAACCAAGGAATTTATCTATGTTATCCTAGTATAATAATCACAAGGGATATATATGATACCCATGGAATCCAAGATTTTAGAAGTTTGATCCCACTAAAAATGATCAATTATGATGTTAGGAAATGGAATATGAATGTAATCCAAGGGGTGGACCCTTGGCATTACTCCTTAAAATTTTCTAACATATCCAAAGGATTAAGTCCAAGGTAATCTCAAGATAGACTTTATTAGAGTCCAAGTAGATTATCCATGGTAGTCTGTGTCATAGAACATCAAGTTAAATCCTAAGAGATTATCCCAGAAATTAAAATTTTATGGATTTTTCAAGTGAATCATTGATGTATAGTCAAGGAATTCAGGTATATAATACACTTACCAAATCCAAATGTGTTATATCACTTTTACAATGTTCAATGAATCGCTTGGTTTCCTATGAGTTCACCCAAGGAATTACAATTTAGGAATCCAAGTATTACTAAAAGAAGGATACACATTTTTGGTGATCCATGTCCATAAAATAATAAAGGATGATTTAATATGTGATCTAGGATCAGGTGAAATATCCATTCCATTCATCAATTAAATTAATTAATTTTTTTCCTACCATTTATAAGTGAAAGTTCAAACATGCCATAGGGTTTTTTTAGTTATAAGAAAGGAAAGTATTTCAAGGATATTTAATTGGACACACTCTATGGGGTGGTTCAAGTTGAGTAAATCAATATCCAATAGTATCAAAGGGTGTTAGGGAACATCAAGGTTGATATCTAGGTGACTAATTAAAGTAGTTCTACATTTTAGGGGAAATGCATGGAATGTTCAATGTGTGATACAAAAACACGTCATAAACATCTATACTTTTAGGTAAAATATATAGGCCACCTACTAAGAAAGACGTTAAATGAGTTTTAGACATGTTGAGGGTGATCCAACATGATCAATGGTGAAGGAAATAGATTCTAGATGAGAGAGTTCCTTCTAAAACTTGAAGAGTAGAAGAGGTGAGATTCCTACCGATATTGTGCGTAAATGGGGTGAAGAGAAGGGAGAAAATGGTTTTATAAAGAGGAATTAAAAATGGTAATTTCCAACTTTTTAATAATGATCACAGTTTGGCCACAAAGTTGGATAAACCATGCACCAACTATGTGAACCTACTGTTTAGGTACACCACACCTCGCAAGGTTTAGGTCCATAGTTAGACAAACCATGTGATGTGTCACTAAAAAAATTCATAATTTCATGGTTTAAATTCCCCCTTCACATGGTTAATCAAACCATCATCCTCACCTTTGTGAGTCTTATAGTTGAGGTTCACAATTTGAAAATTTATGTGCCATATGTGTCCCCATATAGCTTCTCTTAAAGAATTTACTCTAGACCCCCAAATCCTTTTGAATTATTTTGAAACCTCTACCAATCCCTTCGGAATTTCATATGAAGGTAAAATAATGGGTTTTTATAGAAATTAAAAGTATCCATACCTCAATGAAAAATTAGGATTATACGTCAGTTTTAATCCACCATAGACTGAAACTGACCGCATTCATGGTCGACATCTCCTTGGGCCAAATTTGGACCACCTAGAAATGGTAGAGATAGTATCATATCATAACTTAAAGAATATATTTAAGATATACCATATCCTATACCATTCCCCCTCCATATGGATCACCCTTCTTTCACCGCTTCCTTTACCTTAGTGACCCATCCATTTTTTATCCATATGCTATTGCATGATGGGTCAGGAAGTCACATGGGATATGACCCTGACCCTCACAGGTGTAGCATCGCCTATCCCCTGTATGAATCAATACTATATGGGATCCTTATATTTCGGATCCCTATATCTAATCCTGAGCATGTGTTCTCATATTATGTCAATATTTTCCATCCCACCATCTACTAGTCATTGGTGATGACTCAACCACATACCATCTACTAAACTCTCCTATAAACTGTCCTTCATCAAAAAATTACCCCACCACCGAGTCTTTCTCCAAAAACACATAATAGGTAGGTATATAGATGGGATCTATTCTATCTTGAACATATTGGGTAAGGTTGTGCTCAACCTTCCACACTCATAAGTACCCATCATGAACCATGTCAATAGAGTATCATGTGATGTTGGTAAACCTCAAACCATACTCTCCAATTGAAATTTTCCCTATTATAGCTCAAGAATATCCTTAATGATAACTGAATATAGAGTCTCTAGGAAATAATCCCCTTAGAAGAGGCACTCAAACACATCCCATGGTAAATCCATCTCATCATGTGTATGAGTCACCAAGATCCACCATCATCCTACTAAGAAATTGTAAAGGATGGATACAAGAACCACCACCTAATTTTGAGGGGTCCTGAAAAGGTGAAAAATATTATCCATAACCTCTAACCAGTTCCCATTTACCTATGGGTGTAGATGGCCCCAAAACCTAGGTGACCTCTATCTCTAGAACATGTTTAGTGCTTCATCCTATGGGCATCATCATCTTGAACAGTTAGAATGATCTACTACACAACATGAGGTAAAACATTATCTTTCACTTTAAAAGGTTGGTATAATTGCTTTGTGATGGTTTTAAGTACTTATCATAATTAACATAGAAGAAAAACCTCATATACAGGCCCTTGTACTAAATACTCATCACTAAGAATATCTTCATCACAATATTTCCACGAAATACTATATAGTTTTTTATGTGGAGTCATCCTACAATACCCAATATATACCAAGGTCAAAAGAGAATATCTAGGTAGCTAACTCAATAAGAACATGGAAACCACAACCTATTAAAATATGATTCATGGCCATTATTTTCCCTAAAAATAGTGTTTTGGTGTACCCTATCAATAACCGGGTCATTAGAGTCCTTATGAAAGGATATGTTATTAATCACACAATCACTGGATTCCCAATCTCATGATCCAAAATTAAGAAAATTAAATATTTTTCCCCTAAATCTCAAACCAATCCTTATAAATACTCTATCACTAAACTCTGTACTAGGATAAATATAGGCTCTAATATCACTTTTACACAACTCAACCAATTTAAGATTGCCTAAACATCAATAAGTTGGGTTTGCCACCCCTAGTAAGACTCCAATAGGTAATGGGATAGTGACCAGTATCTAGTAGGAATAATACATATATGGGAGTATTTATCATAATTCACATGTATAAATGCACACACCTCTCTAAACACACTAGAGTAAGGAATAAGACTAAAAAAATTAATTAATAAATAAATTCACAACTACTAACATCCCAAAAAATAAAAAAGAAAAAACATACTCATAGTAAAGAGGTCAAAATACAGGCCCAGCAACTAGAAGGTAGTTCGAACATGGAAGTAATGAAGGAAACTATCTCACCACACCACTACTAGTATACAAAAAATCCTGCTACCACATCCACTAAGCACTACTAAGAACCACCTACACTAGGTCCCCTTAGATCTCCATCAAACAATCTATCATCTACATATGACATGATGCATGCAAGTAGAGGCCATTCGGGGGTGAGTATATACAAACCTAGTAGGACACCTTTAAATACCCAATAAGTAAACTACCAAATAGAGAGTCATATTAAACTATAAAAAATATGTTAAAGAAAGGAGAAGAACCTAGGTATTCTCATAGAAGGTACTCAAGCCATAGAGTGTGAATTCAGTTTTCATAGTCAGCCTAAGGATTCTAAACATATTCCAATACTTATTAATCATCAAATCCTTTAACCCATATAACCTCTCTAAAAACATAGTGGAGGATCCCAAGCCCTAAGTGGTGTGTGGGGAATAACTAACCCAAGTGGAGGATCTCACACCCTTCCTGAGCTTACTAGGTAGTGGGGATAACTGACCACACAAATATAGAATCTCATGCCCTATGATGGTAAGTTAATAACTAACCCTATCTAATCTGTAGGTAGAGGATTCCATTCCACAATCACATGGGGGAATTTTGAATCCTCTATAAGGATGGTAAAAGGATATTATGACCAAAATATCCTATCATGGTGGGTTTTTACTCATTATGAGTTTCCAAAATTCAATCCTAGTCTTAGAGATGTTGATGCAATTGATCATTGTTGGACTCCTTGTGTATTAATCATGTTTTAATGATAACAAATCTAAATAATAATTACAAATCTTATTAATGATCACAAATCTCACAAATCTTATTAATAATGTGTATTTATGTTTCAAGTTATCTCATACTTTATAATGGTTAAGCTCAATTCATTGTATGCATATTACTGTTTTAAGTCTGAATAAAATTATTTGCCTAAGTACAAGACATAGTGAAGCTTGACAGAGTAAGACAGAAACTGTGAGCAAGACAAAGACACTGTGAACAAGAACACTATGATGAAATAGACATCGTGAACAAGAACATTGTGATGAAGCAGACACCATGAAGCCTAAGTCTCAGACACCGTGACCAATGAGACACCGTGGCCATGAGACACCGTGGCCACGAGACACCGTGACCACGAGACACCGTGACACAGTAATCCTGACACCGTGAATCCATAAACTATGAGGAAGGTACCGGAAGATAGAAACTGTAAGTCAGACACCATGACTTAGACATGGTGAAGGAGACACCATGAAGAAGACACCGTGAAGGAGAAACCGTGAAAAAGATATCGTGAAGGAGACATTGTTTGCATAACTACTGTGACACAATTTCCTAAACTATTTTGTCTTTTTTCTATTTAACTTTTTAATGGTCATATTTTATGCCTTTAATGCACTGATATATTTAATGTTTATTTGTAGCCATAGTACGCGGTACAAGGTATGAAATACATGGAACTCGTTGGCTAACACTCATGCATTTGAGGATAAAGGGAAGAGTTCCCAAGAGGAAGATATACACAATACGATACGCGAAAACTCAAGAAACGTGAGTGCACTATACTAAATAGAAAAACAAGCTGACAAGTAGGACCAGGTAGAAGAGATTGCAAGATCTTCAAAGAAAGAATTTGCTCATTCATGCAATCCAACTCTACTGAAGAACACATGGAGTACACTGGAATCAAGAGAACATCATCACTTGTGAAGAACACAAGATGAACCAAGACACTCTTTTTTTCAATAGAAAAACAATAGAAGGACTAAGAATATTTTCTATGTTATCCAAAGAGTCCAGAGCTGCACTGCTAATCACTAGAGAATTCTAAAATCACATCTACTCTCTCTTTGTGATTATTTTGTTTACTTTCAAGCAGTGTGTGTAATCTGTATATTTTACACACACACTGACTCCAGCACTGAACTGAAGGATTTCAAAATCCTTACACCAAACTCTTTACTCGTGTTTACCCATGACAACTGTGGAAGAGTTCCCTGTGTGGCCTAGCTATTATTTTGTTAACCCACGAAAACTAGGGAAGAGGTCTCTGCGTGGCCTGGACTGTCTATGTACTATTGTTACCCCGATCCAGGGTGTGGATCATAGTTTTTATATAAACTGCTTGGTGGCATGTGATCACCAAGTGGAGTGGATTAGGTCTCGTCTTGAGACTGAACCACTTGTTTTATATCTTCTGTGCATCTTGGATTAAGTCTAAAGTATACTATATATATTTTATATTCTCCTGCTATTTAATTTGAAATACAAATCTATTTTAAAGTCACTTTGATAGTTAAACTAGCAAGTGTTTGTATGTACTGTAAAGCATTAGTTTAGGTTTGCAAGTTAATTAATCTTCATATTGAATTAACTAAGAACTAATCAATCTCTTGAGAATCTAAATGACCCTTTACTGTAATAAAAATTCACTACATTTTAACATAGAATTATAATTGGGGGATTTTAAAAGAAATATTTTTAACAGAAATTTTAATTGGTACTCAATTCACCCCCCCCCCCCCCTCTTGAGTAAACAACTCCGACCAAAATTTGGTATCAGAGGATGCTTTATTAGGACTCTGTGTAATTTTATTCAACTGTGATTGTATTTTTACTTTAAAGATCTGTAAATTTCTGTTAATTCTAAATTTCTATCTCTTTTAAAGTAATTTGTTAGTATGGACAATAGATTGGAAGGTGCTGCTACCAACAGGACACCCTTCTTTAAGGGTACAAATTATGCCCAGTGAAAACTTAAGATGAAAATTTACTTAGAGAGTATGGAATTTGATATTTGGACTACTATAGAGACTCAATATAAGATTCTAGAAACTGAAAGACCAACTTGAGATGAACCTACTAAAATATCTTACAATAATAATTGTAAAGATATGAATTCCTTGTATTGTGCATTAAGAGATGAGTAATTTAATCGCATATCTTCTTGCAAAACTGCCTATGAAATTTAGGATACCTTGGGTGTTTCTCATGAAGGAACAACCAATGTTAAAGAAATGATATTGAACACTTATACTATTAAATATGATAATTTTAAAATGGAGCCTGATGAACCTATCTCTGACATGTATATCAGGTTCAATGAAATTATCAACACTATGAGCTCACTTGGAAAAGTTGTTCTAGCAAAGGAACAAATCATGAGAATACTGAGATGTTTTCCAAACTGATGGAGAGGCACATCTGTCTCAATTAGAGAATCTTGCGATATTGGTACTTTACCTGTTAAGGAATCAATTGGTAAGTTAATGATGTATGAAGAAGAACTGAAGGTAAACAAGGAAGAAGATGTTAAACTAAAGAGGAAGTCAGTGGCATTTAAATCTACTTCCTCAAAGAGCAAGGACAAGGAGAAAGTTCAAATACCTACTAAAATCTCAAGTTGTGATGAGACTGCATCTGACAGTGATGTAGAGATGGCTCAGTTAGCCAGGAGATTTAAGAAGTTATATAGGAAGAATAAATTCTTTATAAAATCAAATTACAAAGGTAAATATGACAACAAAGGACACTGGAAGAAATATTGGAAGAAAGATTATAAGAGTGATGAAGTTTTCTGCTATGAATGAAAAATAAAAGGTCACATTAAAGGCGATTGTCCAAAGTTAAAGTTAAAAAAGAAATATGACTACAAGGACAATAAGTACAAGAAAGCTATGAAATCAACCTGGAGTGCTTCAGAAGACACTTCAAGTGATTCTGATTCTACTAAGGATAAAGACTCTTATAAGGCTAACATGTGTTTTATGAAAAACACATCTAAGGTAACACTGGATACTCCTACTTTAAATTCATATTATTCTAGAATTGATTCTGATTATAAATCTGAAAACATGTCTAGTGAGGAACTATTTGAATATTGTAACATACTGGATGAAACCTGTAATGAGATTAAGGACAAATATATGAACTTGAAGAAACAATATTCTTTGACCAGTTCTGTTAAATCATCCCTTGATGTAGAAAAAGAAAATAATTCTCAATTACTTAAGGAAAATACTGAACTGGAAATGTCTAATGAGCAACTAAGAAAGGAATTAAAAAAGTTTACAAGTGTAAAAGACACACTAACTCAAATTTTAGGTAAACATGTGTCACCAAAATATACCACTGAAATAGGCTATCAACCTGGAAAGATACAGATCACTAAAACTAAATTTGTTCCTAAATCTAGACAGAATACTTCTAGTTCTAGTTCTGGAAATTCATATGGTTCAACTAGTTATTTACATTGTTATAGACCAAATAAATTCAATCTTTCAAAATCCATTTATTTTGTGACTTATATGAGACCCATAAGAAAAATCTGGGTACCTAATTCTTTTCTTGCTAACCTTTATGGACCCAAGAGAATTTGGGTACCAAAATCATTTTCCATCTAAACCTGTTTTGTAGGAGACCCTCTTAAAGATCTCCTGTAGTAATACATGTTACTTGGACAGTGGATTTTCAAGACACATGATAGGAGACTTCTCATGTTTTAAAAGTTTAATCAAAGTTGATGGAGGCTATGTCACCTTTGGTGATAATTCTAAAGGAAAGATCATCGTCCTAGGCCAAATTGGTAATATTAACTCAGTTTTAATTTCCAAAGTATTATTTGTTGATGGATTAAAATACAACTTGTTAAGTATTTCTTAGTTATGTGATGTTGGCTTTAATTTTAAGTTTGAAAATTATTCCTATAATTTTTTAAATTTTAAAAATGCTTTAGTATTTTCTGCCTTGAAAAATTAAAATGTTTATACAGTTGATTTGAATTCTTTATCTAAAAAAAATGTTACTTGTTTAGATTCTTTTCATAAAGAATCTTGTCTTTGGAATAGGAGACTAGGACACTGTAATGTTCACTCCCTTAGAAAGCTAACTAGAAAAGGACTAGTTAAAGACTTACCCAAACTTGAGTTTCCAAATGAAAAAGTTTGTAATCCCTGTCAAAAGGGAAAACACAAAATCTCTTTCAAACCAAAGAAATAAGTTTCTACTTATCAACCTCTCGATTTGGTTTACATGGATTTGTCTGGACCATCTAGAGTTTCTTGCTTAAATGGGAAGTACTATGTCTATGTCTTAGTAGATGACTTTTATAGATATACTTGGGTATAATTTTTAGCTCACAAAATTGAAGCTTGTTCTTACTTTATTAAATACTCCAAGTATGTATAGAACATTCGTGGACTTAAGATTAAGTCTTTGAGAGGTGATCATGGCCGTGAGTTTTAAAATCAAGAGTTTTAATCTTACTTCTCACAAAATGGTTATAATCACAATTTCTCTTCCCCTAGAACCCCTCAGAAGAATGGTGTTGTAGAAAGAAGAAATAGAACCCTGCAAGAAATTTCTAGAACTATGCTTATTGAATATAACTTACCTATTTACTTTTGGGCTAAAGCTGTTAATACAACATGCTACATAATCAATAGAGTATTGATTAGGCCAGTTCTCAAAAAGACCCCATATGAACTCTGGAATAATAGGAAGACTAAGGTTAATTAATTTAGAGTTTTTTTGCTGCAAAATATTTATTCTCAACACTAAGGATAATCTTGAAAAAATTTCATCCTAAAGTGATGAAGGAATTTTCCTAGGTTATTCAATATCAAGTAAATCTTATAGAGTATTCAATAAGAGAACTAAATGTGTGGAAGAATCTGTGCATATCAATTTTGATAAAACAGATCCACATGATCCTAGAACCATCCTAGAAAATCTGGAGGATGATGTATCAAATCTGAACATCAACTAAAAATACTCAAATACCTCTGTGAAAGAATTTTTGAAAACCTCCAATTCTAGAAATTCTATGCAATCGAGCCAAAATGAACTTGAATCTATTGATGAACCTGAAATATCTAGTCCCTATTTTTATATAAAGGTTAGAACCCTTAGAAACGATCCCTTCGATGTTTTTGTATGAGACTTAGAGAAAGGAATACAAACTAGATCTTCTCTTAGAAATTAGGTTGAACATCAAGCCTTCTTGTCATAGCTTGAACCTAAAAACATTGATGATTCCATCAAAGATGAATTCTAGGTAATGGCTATGTAAGAATAACTCAATCAGTTAGAAAGAAATAAATTTTAGAAACTTGTTGAAAGACCCAAGGACACATTCACCACAGGCACTAAATGGGTGTTTAGAAATAAGGTAGATGAAGCTGGAAATATAGTAAGGAACAAGGATAGATTAGTTGCACATGGCTATAGTCAAGAAGAAGAAATTGTCTATGAGGATACTTTTTCTCCAGTAGCCAGACTTGAAGCCATTAGAATTCTACTTGCCTATGCTGCATATCTGAATTTAAAACTATATCAAATGGATGTCAAGAGTGCATTCTTAAATGGGTATATAGTTGAGGATGTTTTTTGTTGAACAAACTCATGGATTTACAAACCCTCATTTTCCAAATCATATTTTCAAACTTTCAAAAGCTTTATATGGTTTAAATCAAGCTCCAAGAGCTTGGTATGACAGATTAAGTACTTTTCTAATTTCCAAAGGTTTTACAAAGGGAATAGATGATCCTACCCTCTTTATAAAATGTATTTCTAATGATGTTTTAGTTGTTCAAATTTATGTAGATGATATTATTTTTGGATCTTCAAAAACTTCACTATGTATTGATTTTTCTAAAATGATGAAAAACAAATTTGAAATGAGTTTAATGGGTGAACTAAAATTCTTTCTTGGATTTCAAATCTTTCAAAATAATTATGGAATTGTTTTAACTCAAAGTAAATACACTAGAGATCTTCTAAAACTTTTTGGATTGGATAGAACTAAAAGTAGTGACACTCCCATGAGTACCACCTATAAGTTGGATCTTGATGAAGATGGAAAATCTGTTGATCAAACCACTTATAGAGGAATGATTGGAAGTCTACTCTACTTAACTGCTAGTTGTCCTGATATTATGTTTAGTGTGTGCATGTGTGCTCGTTTTCAAGAAAACCCTAAAGAATCACATTTAAATGATGTAAATAGAATTTTCAAATACCTCAAGAATACACTCAATCTAGGACTGTTCTATCCTAAAGGACAATCATTTGAACTAGTTAGTTATTCTGATGCTGACTTTGGAGGCTGTAAGTTAGATAGAAAACGCACCTCTGGAACATGTCACTTTTTAGGAAAGTCACTAGTATCATGGTGTAGTAATAAACAAAAGTCTGTTTCATTATCTACTGATGAAGCTAAATACATAGCTGCTAGAAGTTATTGTGCACAAATTTTGTAGATGAAACACACTTTACTAGATTATGGATATCAATTCAGACATGTACCAATAAATTGTGACAACACAAGTGCCATCAACATTTCAAAAAATCCTGTTTCATATTCTAGGACAAAATATATTGATATAAGACATCACTTTTTAAGGGATCATTAACAAAAAGGTGATATCACCTTGGAATTCATTGGTAATGAATATCAACTAGCTGATATATTCACTAAACCATTAAATTCTGAGAGAAAAGATTACATCATACATGATCTTGGAATGATCAATAACAAATAGATATCTTACTGGTGTTACTGTTTAATACTTTACTATATTTTACTTTACTGTTTCATGTTCACGGTTTCTCGGTTACTGTCTCATGTTTGCGGTCTCACAGTTAGCACCATGTATTCACGGTCTCTCACTTACTGTCTCACCATGACTGAACAGATCATTCACTGTCTCACTGTGATGACCACTGATTGTCTCACCATGATGACTACTTACCATCACACCGTAACGACTATTCACGGTCTCACCGTGAAAATTATTTATGATTTTCTTTTAACCTGTATCATAGTAATTATTTTTTTACCACTTTCTATTTTCCCGCGTTTTTACTTTTGTGACACTTGACATTCCCAAATGATAAAACAAAAGGGTTTCACTCGGTTCTTCACTCAAACCTCCTCTCGAACCCTCTCAACCTTCCAACCTTTCTCTTTCTCTCTTTCTCAAACCTCTAGTGGATTCCAAGAATGAAGCGTTCGTCTTCATCTACTCCTGATAAGCGTAGCTTGAAGATGAAGAAAATAGCACCAAAGTTGGCACCCGAAGGACCCCTAAATCCAAACCTGGTAAACCATAGTGTTTTTCCTGAAAAGGAATTTTTCCCTGAGTGTCTGTTGTCTAGAAAATCTCTGGATTTAAAAGTTTTAAGAGAACAAGGCTGGTTCGAATGGTTCTAAAAGAAGGATAGACCCATTTACCCGAGGTTGGTATCTCAGTTCTATTAGTATGTACAGTTTTCTTTTGATACTGGTGAAATTTTTGTTGTGAGAAGCTGGATTAATGGCCAAAGATGCTCATTCTCGTCGAGGTTATGGGCTGCATGCCTTAAGATTCCTCACGAAGGGATCTGTGATGATTATCAGAGAGACCCCCCACCTACAACCGATTTCTTTGACCTGGAAAATGCACTGGAAATCCTAACTGGAAATGGCACCAAGAGAAGGGCCATAACTGCTGAACTTGATGGGGAGACAAGACTATTGCTCAAATTTGTTCAAAATCTAATCAGTCCAAGGAAAGGTGACTTTTCTGTCTTAAAGTATTAGGACGTATTTATGAATCATCTTATGAATAATGGCCACAAAATCAATCTGTGCAAATATATCATTCACCATATGTGTGAATTGATTAAGGTCACATCCAAATCCACATCTATGTTCTACTCTAGGATGATTTCAGCAATGCTTGTTGCAAAAGGAGTAGTTGGACCCAATGAAGAAGCACTTAGGGACTATGAATACTATTTATCCAAAGCTACCATCAGGAGGATGAAGATAAACTAGAACCCCTGGAAGAAGGAGTGGGTTGAATATAATGATAAGCTCTATGAGAATTTCAATCCTGTAGATTATCCAACAAGGCCGAAGGGATTTTCTGATCCTGGTTTTGAACCAGATGAAGTTGTGGAATATTCAGAAGATGAAGAAGAAGAGGAAGAGGCAGCTAAAGTACCACATAGAGAAGAGGTTGTTGTTCCTCCTGTTATTTTTCAAGAAGAACCTCCTGTCCCAAGAGGTGTTGTTAATCTGGAAACCCAACCTGAGGCTGCAAGAGAATTAGTTGTCCCAGAATCTGAGCAGCAAGCCATGGAAGAGGCTGTAGTAGGAGAACTCCCTACTGTGCAAGAAGCAACTCAAAAAGAACTCCCTGCTATCCAAGAAGATAATATGGAAGACCTTCCTTTTGAAAAATCTGTTCCGGAGATAATACCCTCTGCTAAAGAGAGGATGGAGATAGCCTTTCAGTTGGCTAGGAAATAAATGGATGAGGAAATTAGAGATGAACCAGTGGATCTGGAACAAGTACCTGAGCCCCAAGTTACTGAAAAGGAAGAACTTGTTGAGGGGGAGGAACCTCAAATTCTTGAGACTAATGAAGTAGAGACTGATGAGGCTGAGTCTGATGAAGAATCTCAACCTACTGAGTCATATTCTGTATACACTCAATATGTATTCCATAGATTTTATGATGTAAGTGAATCTCAGCAGGTTACTGCAACTGGAATTGATCTTTCTTCTTTGTTTCAACTGAAATCTACCACATACTTTGCACCTGAACCTGAACCTCAACCCGAACGTCAACCTAAGCCTCCACCTATACCACTTCCTGCACCTACACCTTTACCTGAATAGAAATCTTTTGTCAGCAAGGATGATTTGAAAGTCTTTGGAGACACTATCTTAGCTGGAGTTAAGAAACTTATGTCCTCTCAACCTCGTCTTGTGACCAAACTGAGTCAGGAAGATGCCTCAGTGCTTTTAGAAAAGATTATTTGGCACATTCAACCCAAGATGATAAATAAAATTCAAGAAGTAAGAGTTGATAATAAGTTGCTCAGTACTGAAGTTGCAACTCTGAAAATCATGGTTGATAACCTACAGAAATAACTGCATTCAAGATCAGAGCCTGCTCCTTCACCTGCTCCTGTTTCTCCCGAACCTACTGTTTCAAACATCTCTCGAGAAATTATGTCTCAGATTAACCCCTATCGGTTATCCTTTGATGAGAAGATTGCTAAAAGGCAAAAATAGTTGTTGCAGAACATGAGAGAACTTGTGGTGAATCTCAATAAACTCATAGATGAGTACAGTGGTTGTCTTCAAAAGGTACTGAACCAGCTTAAATCTCTGACCATTGTGGTCAAATCTTCCCATTCTTCTGGTAAGACTTCTACTCCTTCCTTGGACAGTAATTTTCTCAGATCTATATTCAAGGAAGAACTTCAAGATTCTTTCAGTGGTTTTGATGTGGATTCTTTATCTGAAGTTGTTAAAAACAGTGATAGAGTCCTGGACCTTGTTCAGATTCACTCAAAGATTTCCAATGATGCTCAATAGAAGATCACTAAGAAAGTAGATTTTTATTTCAACCGGATTTTCTCCAAGACTGATATGACCAACCACTTCAAATACCTTGTAGAGAATCTGAGAATTCCTCATGTAACCTAAGCCTTCAAAAACCAAGTCCAGAAGCTCACAGAGTTTACCAGATTGTTGGACAAGTTCATGGAAAACAAAGATTATTTTGAAAAGGCCATGCAGTATAGAGGAGAGATTATTTGATACTTCATTAAACTTATGAGACTATATCTTCATGTTCAAAGAACATCAATTGTTGCTCCAACGGCTGCTCCTCTCAGACCTCGATTACCTAATTTCACTTCTTCCTTAGCTTCAACAGCCATGTCTGTTGGCCAGGCTCTTAGTCAGATCAGGCCTGTCATTCATGACCATCAACTGCCTCGATCTTCTACTGCTTCAACTTTGGCTCCCTTAATCTTTGAAGGTCTCCCTTTACTTTCTCTATCTACCACTTCTATACCTTCTTCTACATCAGAAACTTCTCCTATGGCTTCCTCTTCTGCTACTGATAAAGGCAAAGAGAAGCCCAATCCCTGAAGAAGAAGATTGCTTACTACGTTTTGATGGGGATGTCATTAATTGTTTGTATTTCTACTGTATGTTGTATTCTGCACACTTTTAAAGGAATATGCACTGCTTTCCCTATATTCTTTCTACTTTTTGATAATCCCAAAAGGGGGAGAAATATGAAATCTATGTCAACATATGTTATTTTTCTCTATAGTTGCATTTAATTTACCCTTTACCAATATATGATTTGTGATCATCAAAAGGGGGGATATTGTTGGACTCCTCATATATTAATCATGTTTTAATGATCACAAATCTCAAAAATAATTACAAATCTTATTAATGATCACAAATCACACAAATCTTATTAATCATGTGTATTTATGTTTCAATTTATCTCGTACTTTATAATGGTTAATCTCAATTCATTGTATGCATATTAATGTTTAAGACTGAATACCGTTATTTTTCTAAGTACAAGACACCGTGAAGCTTGACATAGTAAGCCAGACACTGTGAGCAAGACACAGACACTGTGAACAAGAACACTGTGATGAAATAGACACCGTAAACAAGAACATTGTGATGAAGCAGACACCGTGAAACATAAGTCTCAGACACCGTGACCAATGAGACACTGTGACCACGAGACATCGTGACCACAAGACACTGTGACATAGTAAGCCTGACACCGTGAATCCAGAAACTATGAGAAAGGCACCAGAAGCCAAAAACCTTAAGTCAGACACCGTGACTCAGACACAGTGAAGGAAACACCGTGAAGGAGACACCGTGAAGAAGACACCGTGAAGAAGATACCATGAAGGAGACCCTATTTTCATAACTACTGTGACACCGTTTCCTAAACTATTTTTTCGTTTTTCTATTTAACTTTTTAACGGTCATATTTGACGCCTTTAATGAACTGAAATATTTAATGTTTATTTGTAGCCATAGTACGAGGTACGAGGTAAGAAATACATGGAACTTATCGGCTAACACTCATGCATTCGAGGATAAATATAAGAGTTCCCAAGAAGATGATATACATAATACGATATGCGACAACTCAAGAAATGTGAGTGCACTGTACTAAACAGAAAAACAAGCTGACAAGCACGACCACAGATAAGAGGTTGCAAGATATTCAAAGAAAGAATTGTCTCATGCATGAAATCCAACTCCAACTGAAGAACACATGGAGTACACTAGAATCAAGAGAACATATTCACTCGTGAATAACACAAGATGAACCACGACACTCTTTTTTTCAACAGAAAAACAAGAGAAGGACTCAGAAGCTTTTCTGTGTTATCCAACGAGTCCAGAGCTGCACTACTAATCACAAGAGCATTCTAAACTCATATCTACTCTCTATTAGTGATTCTTTTGTTTACTTTCGCGCAGTGTATTTACTCTATATATATTACACACACACTGACTCCTGCGCTGAACTGAAGGATTTAAAAATCCTTACACAAAACTCTTTACTCTTGTTTACCCACGACAACTATGGAAGAGGTCCCTGTGTGGCCTGGCTATTATTTTCTTTACCCATGAAAATGGTGGAAGAGGTATCTGCATGGCTTGGATAGTCTATGTACTGTTGTTACCCCGATCTAGGGTGTGGATCAGAGTTTTTATATAAACTTCTTGGTGGCAGGTAATCACCAAGTGGAGTGGATTAGGTCTCAGCTTGAGACAGAACCACTTGTTTTATATTTGTTTTTCATCTTAGATTAAGTCTAAAGTATACTATATATATTTTATATTCCAATACTATTTACTTTGAAATACAAATATATTTTAAAGTCACTTTGATAGTTAAACTAGAAAGTGTTTTTATGTACTGTAAAGCATTAGGTTAGGTTCGAAAGTTAATTAATCTTCAGATTGAATTAACTGAGAACTAATCAATCTCTTAAGAATATAATTGACCCTTTACTGTAATACAAATTCACTACAGTTTAACTTAGAATTATAATTGATGGATTTTAAAATAAATATTTTTAACAGAAATTTTAATTGCTACTCAATTCACCCCCCTCTTGAGTAAACCACTCCAACCAACAATCATGCTCACTTATTTTTAATTCACATCTCTTTCTTTCAATATGTATTAACTATCTCATCCCACATGGAAAGTTCCCCTTAGATAGGGCTTCTTAAAGTTCTCAATACAATAAAAAATATGAGTATATGGTGTGACCAAGGGGTTCATGATGTGAATCCCATAAGTAATCATAATCCCATATTTTGGAGCCCAACATGGCATGAATAAAGTCAAATACATTTCATGTATAGCATACAACATAGAATATAGGCCCGGGTTTAGAACTCGATGTGTGTTTTGTACCCCGAGTCATGTTATGCTAAGAGGTACATGGAGTGTAGCCTGGGTATACATGGTTGTGTAGGCTACGTAGGTTCCCAGGGTGTGCACTCCCTATACATGATAAGCTGGGCATCTAGGGTCACATGATGTGTGGGATCAGACACATGGTCTTGTGATATTATTCTCAAAGAGAAACCCCGGTGTTGCATCAATGGGATACATGGCATGGGCTCTTCTAAAATACACATCATGTAGTTGTGAACTTTCCAAAAGAAAACTTTCTCCCAAAGCATCACCTAAACACCATTTTCAACATGATTTCTTCTGAATAACTCAAAAACTGAGTGGACCATAATCAATACCTTTTCAAAAAATAGATTCCAACCACCATTTGTTGGGAAATCAGATCTTCATAGCCTCCCATGGAAAATATAACATCATGCAAGCTCCAACTTATGAAAACACCATCACTCAATCCTTATATGGATTCCCATAATCATCATTTAACCTCCATAGTTCTATAATCTAGGATTATAAACCTTCAAAAATATTCCATGGATCCTAATATTGATCGCACAATGAGTTGGATCTACAGGAATGTTCAAACCACAATCCAAAATGAATACTAAGGATGAATACAACTAGATTAGAGTGAGAAATCCAAAAAACACTAGTGAATAATACACAATGGTCATGTGTTCTCTGGATATAAATTATGGGATATTAAATGAATAATAAATATGGTTTTATAATTATTCCAAGAAAAAAGGGGGTCATATTCATAATCAATTTAAAAAATCATAAATTAACATGGCTATAGAAAGGAAAATTTTATATTATATTCTAAGATATTAATTTAAAATCATAATGATATCAAAATTGGGGGGGGGGGATTTTAAAAAAACATACCTGAAGATTAGATCATTTTTTGATGAATAATGAACCTGTATCGATAGTGATGATGAGTTACATTGATTTTGGTTTCTAATCCATGAACCTTATTCTTTAATCATCTAATATTATCTTGTAATAAAGCTCTCTTTATCTTCCTCTCAATTATCAGGGTTTTAAATCTAACCCTAGATAATTTTCATAGAAGACATTGTAAATATCTCTACAAGTTATAGATATTTCATTAGAGAATTAAATTTATTATTTAATTTAATTAATTAAATTACTCTATTAATTTCATGTGATTTTTCAACAACTAAAGGTATAATACAATAAAACATTATATAAAAAATCATATTCTAGATTAAAAATTAATTTTGGTTTCCTCATCTAAGACATTGTTCAGAAGATAATCCATTATTTTTGAGATTATGTGTGATAATGTATTAGTATATGTAATATTTTTAATATATAAACATCATGGTTATATGATGACCAAAACTCCATGCTAACTCCATGACTAGTTTAGAAAACATTCTTCAAAATATTCAAAGGGACTAGTCACAAGAACTAAATAAATTTAATAGTATGTCCACTTTCCTATAGTACAAGTGGTAGTAAGTCTGTGGAGCTATAACACTCTATCAATGTCACCAATCAGCTATGTTATAATAACCATGTTGAATTCCCCACTACTAGAGTACTATTTTTAGAGTCTACAATCAACTCTGTTATAGTTTTCATGATTACTAAAATCCACAAAAATTTGGTTGGAGGCCTGCATCCCTTGGAACCCCCAGTGATCTTACTACGGAGGTTGAACCATGAGAGTTGTGGTCTGGTGTACAGTGTGGGATGCTAATAGTTGTCCCACTTAATCCAAAAGACCGAGCTGAACCATTCCAAAAAGAGTGTTTTGACAGATCACTTTATGGTTTAAGTGATCATGATAGTATATATTCAAGTATTTCAAGTAAGAATAGTGATATTTGACGAAACTGGTTTGAACACCCCCACTATTTTCCCATTCATTCCTTAAAACTTTTCCTGCTGCTCTTGTGCACACCAACACCACTCACTATCCTTTTTTTAATCTATTGAATTTAATTAATATAGTTCTAATTAAACACACACTTCCATTATTATTTTATACAATATTAATAATATTGAACTAGATTTTTTGAATTTTTTAAGTTTTTCCTTGTGAATATGACGTGGGGTACTCTTTGTTATTGTGTTATAGTGTCCTCATGCACTAGAAAAGAGTGTGTATCTAACAATACACATTTACATCAAGTATTTTTTGTGTTGTTTTTGGGATAGGGGTTAATTTTCACAATTTTAGTTTTTATTTTTCATATAAAATTCAAAAATAGGGTATTATATTAAAATACATCATTATAAAATTAACATATTCATAATTAAATTTATTTTTTAATATATTTTATCAAATTATAAGTGCATATACATAAGTAGATCCTTAATTATAGTCTTATTTCTATTGATACTAGATATATAGATATATTGACATCTAATTCTAGACAAAACAATAAAGTATATAGAGGAACATAACCCAGTAAGGATGTAATAAGAAGTTGGATCTCAATAGTCTCTATATATGATAATCTAGAATGAAGAAGTTTCACCAATTCTTTGGGGATTAAAATTTTCTAGAGTTTTTGTAAATCCATTTGGTATTAAATTCACAATAAATAAAATAAATTGTGAGTTGAATCACCATAACTTATAGTATTTCCTTATATTAAATATGATGTCATAAGAGGATGTAGTGTATTTCATAAAAGAATTTCTCATAACTATCCAATATATGCCACTTCATTGAGTATCTAAAGATGAATTGAGATTGAGATATTACTCTTTTTATATTAATGTATAAGTTTAAATTCTTATTTTGAAAAAAGAGGAAAATTAATTCATAACATCAAAATAAATTTATAGTGGTTTCATCGGAATATTTTATCCTACTCAAAGATCTATGAACTTGAGAACTAAAATATTAGATTTTGTACGGAATTAGAAATAACCATTTCATAAGTCATGGGAATTATTAATATATTATTAATTAATACCTTCTTTTTCTATGTAATTCATTTATGAAGGAATGAATACAATGGGATAAACCCTTATTAATTTAGCTGCAGGTGGGTATTAAGAATATATGATAGTTGAGGATATCAAACATATCTATTATAATATTTATATGAACTCACAACAAAAATAAATCATAGTAAAGATAGATTTTGTTAATGAATCACTATTAAAACTAACTTAAATGCATATATTTTAGACCTTTAAAAGTATTTGTAAAATATTATTTCAAAACACAAAAAAAAAGGAGTAGTGTAACTATTATGAAATGTATAGGCATAATGATATAAATTGTATGAACTTTGATATCCCAAAAATAATATCCATCACAACCTAAAGTAGAGTAAGTGAGATTTATATGAAACTATGGAAGATGTAATTTGAGTAATTATCCATTCTCAAACACTTACAATCCAGGATGGAAGAATCATTCTAATCATTCTTTTAAGGATCAAATAAATTTCAAGCATGTACAACCATCTGAATATAAATTAAAATAATAATATTAAGTAATAATTAAAATTGTAACTGATAGATAGAAATATTCCACTTTAAATCAATTTTATAAAGAAAATAATATAATTTTATATAAATTAGAAGAAATAAAAAAAATAAGAAAGAATATTTTCCAAATCTTAAATTTAAAATTCTTGGGATTAGACCAACTAATACAATGAAACCAAGAAATAAATTATAATATTAAAATACAAAATGGATAAATTGTAAAGTAAAACACTATGAGAGATAGGGGTATATTTCCACATACAACTGAAACTGATCTAAGAGAGGGATGGATGGACATTATAATAGGATGAGTAAAAATATTTAAAGGAAAAGATAAGGTGAATAATTAAAATGATTAATTGGTGGTTAAATGGGAATAGAAAAATTAATTTCACGGAAATTGAGATGAAATTAATTAGGAAGAGAAACAACTAACCACTAAAAAAAGTAGAGACATGGAGAAACATAAAGGAAATGAGTTATGAAAGCACCATGTTAAAGCTATAAAATGGTGGTGTGAAAATATATAAACCACTTTCACCATTTATAGAATTATATAAATATTTTAATAAACAATGATACATGTAACACCCTAAGATTTTATATTATGTTATCTCTTTAAAGTAATTCAATAACTTGCGCTATACACCACACCGA